>CM035107.1:42534112-43761345 GCA_020205505.1 Panax japonicus | reverse complement strand
TAGTCGATTCTCATGCTTGGTTTGAAGGCAGGAAGAAGTAAGATCCGAAGTCAACAAGGGAATCGCTTGAGAACTAACTGCATACCTGAAGTTAGCTTGTGTGCGCATAGCGTTATCTTATCTTTTAATACTTCCTTTAGGAGGCTAGAAAGTGTTCTGAGGGCAGCTGCAGCTAACCCTACTTCTCATGTCCCCACTCATTGATTAGCCGATACGAGAGATGGAGTTAAGCTACATCAGCTATAGAATCGAACAATGGACCGGAAAGCAATCAAGATCGGAAAGAAGAGCTGGCAACTGCCATCCCTATATCTTCCATTCAATTCCGTCTCCTGAGCTTTCGAGCTTTATCTCCCAACCAGGCTCTCTTATATAGGTATTACGTCCCTGTATCCTTCACTGGGAATCTGTTACTGGCTTCTATCGCCTGTCTGCTGTCCGGTTATATCGGCAACATTGTAAGTGAAAACAAATGATAGTGTATTGCCCCAGACATTGAACTTCCCATCTAAGTCCCTGTCTTTTTCCCTGGGCTCGATCCCTAAAACTGGTAGCTGTCTCCTTCTCCCTCTATCCCAATCTGCCTTCCTCTCAATGGATCTCTGCCGCCCCCTCGACCTATAAATCTATATATGCTATCTGTATCTTTCTCAGCTGGAAGTCTTTAACCGTAACCAGCCCCTCAATTCAAGCTGTCAATCCCAGCAATCAAGCAATCGAATAAAGCCGGCCTTACTCAACAAGCACCTAACTCTCTCCTTCGGAAGGCAATCCCAGCAGCAGTAAGTGAATCCATCTATTAAACCCCCAACACTAATGGATGCTTAAGAAAGCGGAACCAAGCCAGCTATTGGTCAATATGGAGATTTATTCTAAGCCAGCAATCCAGTCTAAGCGAGTGAGTCATATAAGTCTTACCAATCGAATCAAAGCAATTGAGCCAATCGGAGCTGGCACTTTGGAGATAAAGCCTTTCGATCCCCTTCCTCAATCTCTCGTTTAATCGGAGCTTCTCGTGGCAACCTCTCTTCCTGCCTTTAGAATGCATATAAAGAACGAGCTCATATTCGAAACCCCCCGAGGGGGACTTGGAAGAGGGAATCCCTTATATCATTCCTTTGGAATCGAGGGCAGGGGAAGCAGAATGCCTTATTAAAGTCAGAGTTAGAGAAGGTAGGCAATGAATGCTAGTCCTACTACTCAAGAGGAACAGCAATAGGAAAGGAGCAGCCTGCCTTATGAGCTTTCAGGAGGACTACTAGAGAATCTAAACCTTAGAGCTACCTTCTTACACTTCCAGTTAGGCTTAGGCAAGGAAGGGGAAATACATTCAATTAGCTAGGTGGGAACGTCCAGGGGGACCTGCCGGGCTAAGAGCAGAGAGAAACTAACCTTCTGCTTTCACTGGCCTTATTCCACTCACAGTAAGTTAAGGGTTCGGATGGAAAACCTAGCTTGTGCTAACCCTATAGGCAAGTAGCAAGAAAGAGCACAGAGGAACGATATCCATATCCATTTCTTTCATTCCTCGCTATCAATCAATAGAAGAAAGAATTGAAGGCAGGACCAGGACTGTCAGAGGGATGAGACCTATCTGTGACAATCATCACTAGATGAGGGAGGGAATCCAAAAGGCTGCCTACTATCCGGACTGGACTCACTCAGGACTTCCATCTAGAGATATAGAATTGAAATAAGGAAAAAGTCCTTCGGACCCTGCCTTTATAGTAAGTAGCTACATTCCTTGCCTCTCGGATAGGCCTTTGAGGTTCCTCTAGTTATCTTCTTGAATCACTCTAAGCATAAGACCTTGAATTGCATCTTTGTCTTCTCTCTATGGATAGAGCAATAAATAAGGAATGCATTATAAGAAAGAGGATGTAGCCCTTTCCTTCCTTACTGTACTTGTAGTTGAGTAAGGACTTTAAGCTTATAGTTTTCAGTAGTATACGAAATGTATGGTTGATAGGGCTCTTACCTCCTCAATGTTTATAAAAGAATCCTACCTGAAGGAGAGTGCATCGAAGTGACTCAACCGATAGGTTGAGGAGCGTAACGTCTACTAGTTGGCTTTCCTGTAATCAAATATTGCTTCTATCGGGAGCCGCATAGATAGGCACGATAGAAGGAAAAAAAGGACTTGGCTTTAGTCTTTTTTGATTTTATACTACAAGTCATAGAAGTCAGATCATGCAGACGCAAGAGCGTCAGTCTGCCTTTACTTAATAGGGCTGAATCTAACCTACAATAAATGGATTGTCGAGAAGAACCATTTCATGAGACAAGTTCAGTCTGCTGCGTCTACTAGTCCCATCATCGTCGGCTAGTCACATAGCGTGGAAAAAGAACCTAGTATGGGCGATCCGGCTTAGTAACATACAAAAGCTAGCTCCATGGGAGAAACTTCCTCACATACTGGATAGGTGGACCAGTACTCACTTGAGGAAGACTTTCAAGACTTGGTTTGGTTCCTCATCTTGGATCAGGACCGAACACTAGCAACCTATTCAGGGAAAGAATCGGTTATGTAAGAAATTGGTTGGGGGCTAAGATAGGTTGATACTCTGAACAATAAACAAAACAAATATTCAATACCAACCTTTTGTTGTACACAATCCATTGTGGAGCTCCTACTCTGGCAAGTCCTATTTACCTCGCCCTTTATAGAGTAAGGGGGAGAGCTCTTATTCGACATAGACTAATACGGCCTCTTAGGGGCCCAAAAGAAAGAAAAAGGCAGTTCATGCACTGAAGGTATCCCTCTTATTTCCATAAACATAATAACTCCCCCGGGGGGAATTCCTCACATACTGGAAAGCACAGGGCATTGTCCTGCCATTAATTACCCGAGGGAAATCTTTCATCTTTGAATGGTTAGCCCGAAAAGCCAGATCGGGATATCCGCGCTTACCTCAATGGCGGGGTTCGAGAACCCTTATTTACTTAGATTGGTAGGGAAGAACGAACCAGGAGACAATGACTTTCGGGGTTAGCGGGCTTACCTCGTGGAATGGCCTCGGAGTGAACGGGGGTACCTCAATGAGAGTAGACCCTCTTGCACGTGGAATTCCTCAAAGACAGGAGAGGGAAGACCAGAGACTTTTCCATTAATATAGAAGAAAGCCGAAGGGAAGTTCGGAAAAGCCTAGCAGACGGGACTATCAACCCCTTTCTATTAAGACCTCGGCACCTTCCTTACCCCCCTACGAAACATTTACCCCTATTTTGAAGAGGAAAGCTCCCAGGTTCCACATCTTAAAGAAGTGCATGACCAGATTGGAAGCACTGAGGTTCATTCGCAATGGGCCAACTCACCCAGCCATGATGCATGACAGAAGAGAGTGAGCACAGAACCGTCGCTAAATAAACTGTCGCTAAAGGGCCCTATAGCGACAGAACCGTCGCTATAGGTGTTCTTGGTGTTCTTGAGTGTTCTTGACAGTTTACCGGTTGCGTGGTTTGACCAGCTTTTAAGCTATGATCCTAATGTTTTCTGGGCTGAAAATTGTTCTAATCATGTAGTATAAGTGTAATACTACAACTAAAATCAAACTTCATGGCCATAACACTTTACAACTGAGAGATCTAAGCTCTCAAACTACCTGTCAGGCGTGTTCTTCATTTTCTGGGTTACCCAGAAATGAAGAATAGCCAAGGATCCTACTTTGAGCCTCCGGATCTAGGCCTTCCAGGTATGATTAATGTAATATTAATGTTTCATTGTGTATTAATCATGTCACTGTACAAGTAAAAAACCTCATATCATCTTAACAAAAACAGATCTAAGCTATCAAGTCCGGTCAAACTACCTATCAGGAAAGTGTTCTTGAGAAATCTGGGTTTTCCAGATTTCGTCCAAGGCAGTAAGTCAACGCCAGTTTGACCGCGATTATCTTTTATTCCGGTTATGATCTAAGTGATATAGTGGTTTTAATATATAGTATACATGACCAGTTACAAAGATCAAACAATAAAAAGACCAAAACACCTAACATCAGCAAGATCATAGCCTTCAAAATTGTTTGTCAGGCTTTTCTGGGTTTCTGGGAATTTTCTGGGCTGCCCAGAACGCAAATCCGTGATCGGTCAACGTGCTTTGACCGTTCATAACTAGAGATCTAGACTTTCTATGACCCTATTTCCAGGTTCTGATTACAGTCCTCATGCAATAGCACAGAAACAAAACATAAAATACACAAAAACGTTAACAAATAAAGATCTAAGGCCTCTGACATTCGACTGTCAGGCCTTTTTTTTCAAATTTTTTCCAGATTTGCAAAAATGATAGATTCGTGCATCTAAGTGTTATAGATCTATCATCTATCAACCCATATCACTTAATAACACCATATTACATAACTTTAACAAATCAATTTCATCAGTTAACAAAGAATCATAGGATTTCTAGATTTTGGGATTTTATACCTTTTGAGCTTTGATTCATGCACTGATTATTTGATCTGTTTTTGGTACATGTGGGGCTTGAATTGAGACTGAAATCATACTAAAATTTCGTGGGTTTGAGAGAGAATGGGAGTTGGTGAGAGCAAAAAATGAGATTGGCTAAGTTTTTGTGCACTTTCTCTCTCCAAATCCATTTATAGAATGCTTGATTCAATGAATATCATGTTGTAGCTGCTGATTTCTGGACACATGACTAGGGCTAGGGCTAGGGTTAGTCACCAACCATCTTAGGTTTAGATCTACACTCCAACCCTTAAATAATACACAAATGCCATTTAAGTCTTTTTCCATTTAATTTAATGGAATTCTTGTAATTGGCCAAACCCTTAGGGTTTAGGGTTTGGAAATTTTAGGGTTTAGGGTTTAGAGCATTTAGGGTTTAGGTTTTAACCCTTAACTTTGTAATTTAATTTCTACATTTCCGAATTTCGGTTTTCAAAATAGAAAATCATTTCAAAATTATAATTAAGATTTATTAATTATATTAAAATTCCTTAATCATACTTTAAATCTTACTAATTAGGATTAGTATTTCCTAATTAAAATTGCTAATTACGTAATTAGGGTCAAAATCACAGATTAGGGTTTATAACCCACTAATTAGGGTTTCTAATAGAAAAATTTTGATTTTCTAAATTAGAAATTAAATTTCGTAATTAGATTAGAATTTTCTAATTACTCATAAATAAATAAAAATTAGGATTAGGGTTTTCTAATTAACATTGCTAATTTTAGCAATTAAATTCACAATTGAGCATTAGGGTTTCTGACGGAATAATTAGGGTTCCAAATTGGAAATTAGGGTTTGTTAATTAATTAAACTTTGCTCTAATTAGTACTTAATTAATAGTACTAAAGCATTAAAATTCTTTGTTATATTCCCAGATTAGGGTTTCATTTTATCAGAATCTGAAATTAGGGTTTTCAGATCTGGTATTAGGGTTTTCAAATAATCAATTAAGATTTTATATAATTCATTTAGGGTTTTCCCCGTTAAACGGCGGCAGTAACTCTAACTGTCCTAAAGTAGAGAAATTCCTTGTCGCATAAGTAGCGACCTGCACGAATGGTGTAACGACTGCCCCGCTGTCTCCGACATGGACCCGTTGAAATTGAATTCTCGTTAGTGATCCAATCGTCAAAATTAATAAAAAGGCCATCATGGACCCAGATCCAAACGGATCAATCTTGTTGGGAGGTACTACCCAAGGAAAGGAAAAGGTTACTTCCGGATCAGGGATAATAAATAAAATTGAAACAAGATAAAATCGTATATCAAAACGACTTCTGGCATCCCCGGAAGGATCGAAACCACATTCGTAGGCCGACAATTTGTCTGGATAGGTCGAACTATTGGAAGCAAATGGAAAAGGAACACCGAGTGGGATCAAAGAAACTAGCAGACTGATCACTAAATAGATACAAATAGGTGCAAATTCTGACATCACCACAGCCCACTTGGTTCTATCGCTCCTTGCTCGCGGAGCGGCATACCGGAAAAAAAGAAGGATTCAATCCAGCCCATAGGTTCTCCCTACAGCTACCTTATTGCGAACGAAAGCCAACCCCTTATGGGTCCCGTCCGGGTACAAAGATGATGGAGGTCCTTCTTCCACCTCTGGATCCAGACAAGTCGCAAGCCTTTGGCACTGATGTAGGGCGAGCGGCCGCAACAAGGAAAGAGATAGATAGATAATTCACGCTTGTACTTCGTTATTTCCTGCGGATTTCTCGTCTCGTTACTTCTCTCTGATCGTGATTTCCCATGTGTCGTACCATACCGCTCAGGAAAACAAAGAAGAACCAGGCTAGGCGACTAGTCGATTCTCATGCTTGGTTTGAAGGCAGGAAGAAGTAAGATCCGAAGTCAACAAGGGAATCGCTTGAGAACTAACTGCATACCTGAAGTTAGCTTGTGTGCGCATAGCGTTATCTTATCTTTTAATACTTCCTTTAGGAGGCTAGAAAGTGTTCTGAGGGCAGCTAACCCTACTTCTCATGTCCCCACTCATTGATTAGCCGATACGAGAGATGGAGTTAAGCTACATCAGCTATAGAATCGAACAATGGACCGGAAAGCAATCAAGATCGGAAAGAAGAGCTGGCAACTGCCATCCCTATATCTTCCATTCAATTCCGTCTCCTGAGCTTTCGAGCTTTATCTCCCAACCAGGCTCTCTTATATAGGTATTACGTCCCTGTATCCTTCACTGGGAATCTGTTACTGGCTTCTATCGCCTGTCTGCTGTCCGGTTATATCGGCAACATTGTAAGTGAAAACAAATGATAGTGTATTGCCCCAGACATTGAACTTCCCATCTAAGTCCCTGTCTTTTTCCCTGGGCTCGATCCCTAAAACTGGTAGCTGTCTCCTTCTCTTTCTATCCCAATCACCCTTCCTCTCAATGGATCTCTGCCGCCCCCTCGACCTATAAATCTATATATGTTATCTGTATCTTTCTCAGCTGGAAGTCTTTAACCGTAACCAGCCCCTCAATTCAAGCTGTCAATCCCAGCAATCAAGCAATCGAATAAAGCCGGCCTTACTCAACAAGCACCTAACTCTCTCCTTCGGAAGGCAATCCCAGCAGCAGTAAGTGAATCCATCTATTAAACCCCCAACACTAATGGATGCTTAAGAAAGCGGAACCAAGCCAGCTATTGGTCAATATGGATATTTATTCTAAGCCAACAATCCAGTCTAAGCGAGTGAGTCATATAAGTCTTACCAATCGAATCAAAGCAATTGAGCCAATCGGAGCCGGCACTTTGGAGATAAAGCCTTTCGATCCCCTTCCTCAATCTCTCGTTCAATCGGAGCTTCTCGTGGCAACCTCTCTTCCTGCCTTTAGAATGCATATAAAGAGCGAGCTCATATTCGAAACCCCCCGAGGGGGACTTGGAAGAGGGAAGCCCTTAGACCATTCCTTTGGAATCGAGGGCAGGGGAAGCAGAATGCCTTATTAAAGTCAGAGTTAGAGAAGGAAGGCAATGAATGCTAGTCCTACTACTCAAGAGGAACAGTAATAGGAAAGGAGCAGCCTGCCTTATGAGCTTTCAGGAGGACTACTAGAGAATCTGAACCTTAGAGCTACCTTCTTACACTTCCAGTTAGGCTTAGGAAAGGAAGGGGAAATACATTCAATTAGCTAGGTGGAAACGTCCAGGGGGACCTGCCGGGCTAAGAGCAGAGAGGAACTAACCTTCCGCTTTCACTGGCCTTATTCCACTCACAGTAAGTTAAGGGTTCGGATGGAAAACCTAGCTTGTGCTAACCCTATAGGCAAGTAGCAAGAAAGAGCACAGAGGAACGATATCCATATCCATTTCTTTCATTCCTCGCTATCAATCAATAGAAGAAAGAATTGAAGGCAGGACCAGGACTGTCAGAGGGATGAGACCTATCTGTGACAATCATCACTAGATGAGGGAGGGAATCCAAAAGGCTGCCTACTATCCGGACTAGACTCACTCAGGACTTCCATCTAGAGATATAGAATTGAAATAAGGAAAAAGTCCTTCGGACCCTGCCTTTATAGTAAGTAGCTACATTCCTTGCCACTCGGATAGGCCTTTGAGGTTCCTCTAGTTATCTTCTTGAATTACTCTAAGTATAAGACCTTGAATTGCATCTTTGTCTTCTCTCTATGGATAGAGCAATAAATAAGGAATGCATTATAAGAAAGAGGATGTAGCCCTTTCCTTCCTTACTGTACTTGTAGTTGAGTAAGGACTTTAAGCTTATAGTTTTCAGTAGTATACGAAATGTATGGTTGATAGGGCTCTTACCTCCTCAATGTTTATAAAAGAATCCTACTTGAAGGAGAGTGCATCGAAGTGACTCAACCGATAGGTTGAGGAGCGTAACGTCTACTAGTTGGCTTTACTGTAATCAAATATTGCTTCTATCGGGAGCCGCATAGATAGGCACGATAGAAGGAAAAAAAGGACTTGGCTTTAGTCTTTTTTGATTTTATACTACAAGTCAAAGAAGTCAGATCATGCAGACGCAAGAACGTCAGTCTGCCCTTACTTAATAGGGCTGAATCTAACCTACAATAAATGGATTGTCGAGAAGAACCATTTCATGAGACAAGTTCAGTCTGCTGCGTCTACTAGTCCCATCAGCGTCGGCTAGTCACATAGCGTGGAAAAAGAATCTAGTATGGGCGATCTGGCTTAGTAACATACAAAAGCTAGCTCCATGGGAGAAACTTCCTCACATACTGGATAGGTGGACCAGTACTCACTTGAGGAAGACTTTCAAGACTTGGTTTGGTTCCTTATCTTGGATCAGGACCGAACACTAGCAACCTATTCAGGGAAAGAATCGGTTATGTAAGAAATTGGTTGGGGGATAAGATAGGTTGATACTCTGAACAATAAACAAAACAAATATTCAATACCAACCTTTTGTTGTACACAATCCATTGTGGAGCTCCTACTCTGGCAAGTCCTATTTACCTCGCCCTTTATAGAGTAAGGGGGAGAGCTCTTATTCGACATAGACTAATACGGCCTCTTAGGGGCCCAAAAGAAAGAAAAAGGCAGTTCATGCACTGAAGGTATCCCTCTTATTTCCATAAACATAATAACTCCCCCGGGGGGAATTCCTCACATACTGGAAAGCACAGGGCATTGTCCTGCCATTAATTACCCGAGGGAAATCTTTCATCTTTGAATGGTTAGCCCGAAAAGCCAGATCGGGATATCCGCGCTTACCTCAATGGCGGGGTTCGAGAACCCTTATTTACTTAGATTGGTAGGGAAGAACGAACCAGGAGACAATGACTTTCGGGGTTAGCGGGCTTACCTCGTGGAATGGCCTCGGAGTGAATGGGGGTACCTCAATGAGAGTAGACCCTCTTTCACGTGGAATTCCTCAAAGACAGGAGAGGGAAGACTAGAGACTTTTCCATTAATATAGAAGAAAGCCGAAGGGAAGTTCGGAAAAGCCTAGCAGATGGGACTATCAACCCCTTTCTATTACGACCTCGGCACCTTCCTTACCCCCCTACGAAACATTTACCCCTATTTTGAAGAGGAAAGCTCCCAGGTTCCACATCTTAAAGAAGTGCATGACCAGATTGGAAGCACTGAGGTTCATTCGTAATGGGCCAACTCACCCAGCCATGATGCATGACAGAAGAGAGTGAGCACAGAACCGTCGCTAAATAAAATGTCGCTAAAGGGCCCTATAGCGACAGAACCGTCGCTATAGGTGTTCTTGATGTTCTTGAGTGTTCTTGACAATTTACCGGTTGCGTGGTTTGACCAGCTTTTAAGCTATGATCCTAATGTTTTCTGGGCTGAAAATTGTTCTAATCATGTAGTATAAGTGTAATACTACAACTAAAATCAAACTTCATGGCCATAACACTTTACAACTGAGAGATCTAAGCTCTAAAACTACCTGTCAGGCGTGTTCTTCATTTTCTGGGTTACCCAGAAATGAAGAACAGCCAAGGATCCTACTTTGAGCCTCCGGATCTAGGCCTTCCAGGTATGATTAATGTAATATTAATGTTTCATTGTGTATTAATCATGTCACTGTACAAGTAAAAAACCTCAGATCATCTTAACAAAAACAGATCTAAGCTATCAAGTCCGATCAAACTACCTGTCAGGAAAGTTTTCTTGAGAAATTTGGGTTTTCCAGATTTCGTCCAAGGCAGTAAGTCAACGCCAGTTTGACCGGGATTATCTTTTATTCCGGTTATGATCTAAGTGATATAGTGGTTTTAATATATAGTATACATGACCAGTTACAAAGATCAAACAACAAAAAGACCAAAACACCTAACATCAGCAAGATTATAGCCTTCAAAATTGTTTGTCAGGCTTTTCTGGGTTTCTGGGAATTTTCTGGGCTGCCCAGAACGCAAATCCGTGATCGGTCAACGTGCTTTGACCGTTCATAACTAGAGATCTAGACTTTCTATGACCCTATTTCCAGGTTCTGATTACAGTCCTCATGCAATAGCACAGAAACTAAACATAAAATACACAAAAACGTTAACACATAAAGATCTAAGGCCTCTGACATTCGACTGTCAGGCCATTTTTTTCAAATTTTTTCCAGATTTGCAAAAATGATAGATTCGTGCTTCTAAGTGTTATAGATCCATGATCTATCAACCCAGATCACTTAATAACACCATATTACATAACTTTAACAAATCAGTTTCATCAGTTAACAAAGAATCATAGGATTTCTAGATTTTGGGATTTTATACCTTTTGAGCTTTGATTCATGCACTGATTATTTGATCTGTTTTTGGTACATGTGGGGCTTGAATTGAGACTGAAATCATACTAAAATTTCGTGGGTTTGAGAGAGAATGGAAGTTGGTGAGAGCAAAAAATGAGATTGGCTAAGTTTTTGTGCACTTTCTCTCTCCAAATCCATTTATAGAATGCTTGATTCAATGAATATCATGTTGTAGCTGCTGATTTCTGGACACATGACTAGGGCTAGGGCTAGGGTTAGTCACCAACCATCTTAGGTTTAGATCTACACTCCAACCCTTAAATAATACACAAATGCCATTTAAGTCTTTTTCCATTTAATTTAATGGCATTCTTGTAATTGGCCAAACCCTTAGGGTTTAGGGTTTGGAAATTTTAGGGTTTAGGATTTAGAGCATTTAGGGTTTAGGTTTTAACCCTTAACTTTGTAATTTAATTTCTACATTTCCGAATTTCGGTTTTCAAAATAGAAAATCATTTCAAAATTATAATTAAGATTTACTAATTATATTAAAATTCCTTAATCATACTTTAAATCTTACTAATTAGGATTAGTATTTCCTAATTAAAATTGCTAATTACGTAATTAGGGTCAAAATCACAGATTAGGGTTTATAACCCACTAATTAGGGTTTCTAATAGAAAAAATTTGATTTTCTAAATTAGAAATTAAATTTCGTAATTAGATTAGAATTTTCTAATTACTCATAAATAAAAAAAATTAGGATTAGGCTTTCCTAATTAACATTGCTAATTTTAGCAATTAAATTCACAATTGAGCATTAGGGTTTCTGACGGAACAATTAGGGTTCCAAAATTGGAAATTAGGGTTTGTTAAATAATTAAACTTTGCTCTAATTAGTACTTAATTAATAGTACTAAATCTTTAAAATTCTCCGTTATATTCCCAGATTAGGGTTTCATTTTATCAGAATCTGAAATTAGGGTTTTCAGATCTGGTATTAGGGTTTTCAAATAATCAATTAAGATTTTATATAATTCATTTAGGGTTTTCCCTAATTAATTTAATATTAGTGACGTTTAACCTTGTACATACATTGCATTCCCAATCTAGGATTTTTAATATCTGAATTAGGGTTTCGAACTCCCGGAACTGAAACTAGGGTTTCCAGGACCAATTTCTAGGGTTTCTTATCAGACGTTAGGGTTTTCTAACTGAACGTTGACGTTCTTAATATATTCATAGGGTTTGTTACAGATATCGTTTATCTGGTCAATCCCTTCACCTTTAACCACATTCTGAACACAAACATAACCATTTTCACCGAACTTAATCACATAAATCCTTAATCCTGAATAATTCACCTATATCATTCACAAAATTTTGAAATCATCAAAATTTCACCCTAATAATATCAAACGCATACACTTATTTTCTGTCTAGGTCTAATATTTGACCTTAAATCAATCATTTAAGATTTTAAATAAATTGTCCAAATTCTCGGATTGTCACATTCACCCCTCCATATAAGAATTTCGTCCCCGAAATTCACCTTACACCGTGCACCTTACACCATTGATCATACACCATTCACACACATTATTACATGCTACCCAATACACCTCTCACAAGAGTAAAAGTTTTGAAATTGTGCTGAGGGGTCATATAGACCATGAACACATTTAGTTTTAACGGTAGTGATCATACCGTAAAGAAGGTAAACTACCGTTGCTAGTACTTTAGGTGATTAGCCCATTGTACAGTTACGTCATGCATAACGTATTAATCATTTTTAGCGAATATTTACGCTACTAGATTGGATTATTTATCCAAACATTATCATTCACCTCAGTCTTATCATTGGATTCCGCACCAAAACAATTTAGTTCGGGAAATTTCTTTCAATAAACACTTGGAGTTTTTATAACATTAGTCTAGCTGAATCAAATAGCATAGACTCATATCAATAACTCAATTCAATCGAATTATTTAGGTGTAGCCAAACCCCGTTGGCAAATTAAAATTTTTGAAAACATTTTCGAGAATGACGTCATGATGCCGCACTGTATTAACAGTCCGTTGAGGATTTCGTCATTTGGTGATTTTGTCATGCTACATCATACAATAGTGGAATAGTGACTTTAGGTCTAATTCACACTAAGTAATACTGCATTGATGACTCCATCATTTTTTATCATCTCTGCACCAGGTTACATGGTACATAAGTGATAAATAAAACAATTTTTGATATTTCAAATCATTTGCGTCTAGACGAAATAAGTAGCATAGACTGTACTTTAAACCATTTCAAAAATGATTACGAGTCTACATTTTTTTTTAAAAGGCACATAGTGCGTATTTAGCTTGATGTCAAAAATTTGAAGTTTAGCATAGCTAGGAGTTTAGGAAAACCTAAGTCTCCACTAATGATCATTTGCTCAACAATCTATCTGTTCCTATAATCCTTAACACTCCATTCACACACAACTATACCCAATTCATAAAACCACACTTATGAGTTCATAACCTGGTCACAATTATATGAGTTTACGAACTTACCCTAGTCTGACCTTTGGCGTCCGTTCGCTGAGGGGCTCATAAACATTTCATATAACTATAAGTCAAGAATGTCACATAAGTATGAGTTCTAAGAACTCGTACTTAATCCTATATTCTCTACCTATGACCTATTTATCTATATATAATAACTAGCGTGACATAACATTTCAATTATTACCAATGCCACCAACTGAGTAGTTTTTACACCAAGTACAATTCCCCGCCCATACAAGGAATCATACAACTCTGTTGCTGACACGAGTCCTCATTGAAATCCCCACCTAATCTTAACCCCCTTTTTCAATACGAATTCAATTCGTATTCATAATCCATAACTCTTTTATGAGTTTTTATAGTACCATTTTATAGTACAACTGATACACAGCATCTTGCTGTAAACTTTTCAATCATAAGATTGATTCTTTCTGGTTGTCATAACCTTATCAGATCACGGGGTGATCTTATCGTATAGATTACGATTCAATTCCAAGCACTATGATCGTTTTGTTTTACGATCTCCTATCCCTGCACTTTCAGTCTTTTAGACTCTATCTATTTATTGTTACTGTTCAACTTTATTATCAGAGTTAGGGAACTTTGTGCTTTACACTCGCCGAGATTGTCTTTGAATCTTACCGACCAATTAACTCTATGTGAGTTAGATCTTATCCTAATCACTGCGGTTATTGGTCTCAGGTATTCCTACCTAAGCTTCATAACCAACAGCTTTGATACCAACTGTAGCATCCCCGAATCCGGGCCCCAAATCGCCGCGGATTCGGTACACTGTTACTATCATTATTTGCGGAAGATATAAACATAAATTTTTTATACAGTATATTACACACTTATTCCCAAGGTCGAATAACCTTAACTTAATACATAATTCATAAAGTATCTATCACACAACAATATTTATCAAAGTATACTATTACAAACTAGCCGTACATTTTATATCAAGCCGGACTTAGCATGAACCTTTTCCTGTATTCGAACACGTTCGCCTTATCTGCAATGTTTTATCATGATATAGCAAGAGTGAGCATGAAAGTTTCCCATCAAGTTTATATACAACAATATAACGATATATCATGATTGAAGAGTATGAATAATAAGCTGGCTATAATTCATCAATATAATTGAGAACTAGCACGAACAAACTGTTGACTGAACAAGTTTTAAGCATGAACAAACATTTCTGAACCAACTAGTAATGAAGGTGATCAGCCTTTCATACCTGACTTATACATGCAAGATGTACAGAGTACAATTTTCATGGCAATCAGCAATGATTAACCATAAGCTTGAATAAACACTCTTATTAGAGTTAAGTAAAAAGAAACTTGCCTGAACCGTTGATTACCGCAACGCAATTTATAACGCTTTACCCGAAGACCTAATATTAATAATATAGATCTTCAATATTAGAATAATATCATCACAGTATAAAACTGTTATATTTATACACACAATAAACTAAACACATAGCACATAACCCTATCAGTCTTTACAACACATAAGACTTAGTATCAGGTCAAACTATTTCAGTCTGACTTGAAACCGACACAATTCTATCATCCCGACGGTCTAGTCGAACAATACTCGAGTTTAAGTTCAATTAAACTCTGCTTAAACGCTTAACAATTATCACAGATAATTATCTTATCAGACAAAACATTTTTCATAGGCTCGTAATAATTTTCGGATAATTATTACCATTTATCAACATTTTTCAATCCTTAAAACCGTATTTAAATGAATTAAATACCACATAATACCTTAATCATTAATATTCATTTAATATAAAATATTAATGAAAATCATTACATAATATTATAATATAATTATAATATTTTAAAATATTTTTAATACCTTAAAATCATAATTATATAATTTTTAAACCATTAAATCCATTATCCGATAATTAATATTAATATTAAAATATTAATATTTTCATGCCAAAATATCAAAAGTTATATTTTATAACTTAAAATATTTTTATAACACTTAAATCATTTTTATATAATTTATAAAGCATTAATTCCATTTTTTCTTAATTTATTTAATATATCTATTAAATAAACTAATTATCATTAATATTGATTATTTAATGAAATCCATCCCAAAATATTAAAAGTCATAAAAAATAACTTAAAATATTTTCTTATATCATAATATTATTTTTCATGATTTTTTATGAATTAAAACTATTTTTAAATAATTTATTTAATATAAATAGTTAAAAACTATTTTTCAGACTTTAAAATAATTTTTCAGAATTTATTTTGTATTTTTAATAATTAAAAACCATTTTTTTCTAATTTTTAATCATTTTCCAGAAAAATAATAAATAAACTGTCGCTAAAGGGCCCTATATAGCAACAGAACCGTCGCTATAGGTGTTCTTGGTGTTCTTGAATGTTCTTGACAGTTTACCTGTTGGGTGGTTTGACCAGCTTTTAAGCTATGATCCTAATGTTTTCTGGGCTGGAAATTGTTCTAATAATATAGTATAAGTGTAATACTACAACTAAAATCAAATTTCATGGCCATAGCACTTTACAACTGACAGATCTAAGCTCTCAAACTACCTGTCAGGTGTGTTCTTCATTTTCTGGGTTACCCAGAAATGAAGAACAGCCAAGGTTCCTACTTTGAGCCTCCGGATCTAGGCCTTCCAGGTATGATTAATGTAATATTAATGTTTCATTGTGTATTAATCATGTCACTATACAAGTAAATAACCTCAGATCATCTTAACAACAACAGATCCAAGCTATCAAGTCCGGTCAAACTACCTGTCAGGAAAGTGTTCTTGAGAAATCTGGGTTTTCCAGATTTCGTCCAAGGCAGTAAGTCAACGCCAGTTTGACCGCGATTATCTTTTATTCCGGTTATGATCTAAGTGATATAGTGGTTTTAATATATAGTATACATGACCAATTACAAAGATCAAACAACAAAAAGACCAAAATACCTAACATCAGCAAGATCATAGCCTTCAAAATTGTCTGTCAGGCTTTTATGGGTTTCTGGGAATTTTCTGGGTTGCCCAGAACGCAAATCCGTGATCGGTCAACGTGCTTTGACCGTTCATAACTAGAGATCTAGACTTTCTATGACCCTATTTCCAGGTTCTGATTACAGTCCTCATGAAATAGCACAGAAATGAAACATAAAATACACAAAAATGTTAACACATAAAGATCTAAGGCCTCTGAAATTCGACTGTCAGGCCACTTTTTTCAAATTTTTTCCAGATTTGCAAAAATGATAGATTCGTGCATCTAAGTGTTATAGATCCATGATCTATCAACCCAGATCACTTAATAACACCATATTACATAACTTTAACAAATCAATTTCATCAGTTAACAAAGAATCATAGGATTTCTAGATTTTGGGATTTTATACCTTTTGAGCTTTGATTCATGCACTGATTATTTGATCTATTTTTGGTACATGTGGGGCTTGAATTGAGACTGAAATCATACTAAAATTTCGTGGGTTTGAGAGAGAATGGAAGTTGGTGAGAGCAAAAAATGAGATTGGCTAAGTTTTTGTGCACTTTCTCTCTCCAAATCCATTTATAGAATGCTTGATTCAATGAATATCATGTTGTAGCTGCTGATTTCTGGACACATGACTAGGGCTAGGGCTAGGGTTAGTCACCAACCATCTTAGGTTTAGATCTACACTCCAACCCTTAAATAATACACAAATGCCATTTAAGTCTTTTTCCATTTAATTTAATGGCATTCTTGTAATTGGGCAAACCCTTAGGGTTTAGGGTTTGGAAATTTTAGGGTTTAGGGTTTGGAGCATTTAGGGTTTAGGGTTTAACCCTTAACTTTGTAATTTAATTTCTACATTTTCGCATTTCGATTTTCAAAATAGAAAATCATTTCACAATTATAATTAAGATTTAATAATTATATTAAAATTCCTTAATCATACTTTAAATCTTACTAATTAGGATTAGTATTTCGTAATTAAAATTGCTAATTACGCTATTAGGGTCAAAATCACATATTAGGGTTTATAACCCACTAATTAGGGTTTCTAATAGAAAAATTTTGATTTTCTAAATTAGAAATTAAATTTCGTAATTAGATTAGAATTTTCTAATTACTCATAAATAAAAAAAATTAGGATTAGGGTTTCCTAATTAACATTGCTAATTTTAGCAATTAAATTCACAATTGAGCATTAGGGTTTCTGACGGAACAATTAGGGTTCCAAAATTGGAAATTAGGGTTTGTTAATTAATTAAACTTTGCTCTAATTAGTACTTAATTAATAGTACTAAAGCTTTAAAATTCTCCGTTATATTCCCAGATTAGGGTTTCATTTTATCAGAATCTGAAATTAGGGTTTTCAGATCTGGTATTAGGGTTTTCAAATAATCAATTAAGATTTTATATAATTCATTTAGGGTTTTCCCTAATTAATTTAATATTAGTGACGTTTAACCTTGTACATACATTGCATTCCCAATCTAGGATTTTTAATATCCGAATTAGGGTTTCGAACTCCCGGAACTGAAACTAGGGTTTCCAGGACCGATTTCTAGGGTTTCTTATCAGACGTTAGGGTTTTCTAACTGAACGTTGACGTTCTTAATATATTCATAGGGTTTGTTACAGATATCGTTTATCTGGTCAATCCCTTCACCCTTAACCACATTCTGAACACAAACATAACCATTTTCACCGAACTTAATCACATAAATCCTTAATCCTGAATAATTCACCTATATTATTCACAAAATTTTGAAATCATCAAAATTTCACCCTAATAATATCAAACGCATACACTTATTTTCTGTCTAGGTCTAATATTTGACCTTAAATCAATCATTTAAGATTTTAAATAAATTGTCCAAATTCTCGGGTTGTCACACCAACACTGGGAATAACTGCTACCAACCTTGGAGATAACCCCAAGAAATGCAATTCCGGAGATAACCCTGAAAATACTTGTTTCAAATGCAATTAACTTCAACCTCGACACTCATACCGAGACACTTAGTACAAGACCTGGAGATAATACCAGGAAGACATGCACACCTCAGAGATGACACTGAGGACCTTCAACACTTGAAGCAGTTCAATCTCAGAGATAACCATGAGCAACGTCTGCTTTACCAACCAAAACCGGCGATAACCCCGGTGAGGGGCAAAGTCGTCATCTTGCCACCTTGACACCACATCACGCCATCTCAAAATTTCAATACATATATTTCTACACAACAATGTCCCATAAGAGCCAAGGATGTCCAATCCTGGGTGACTATTACACATGATAACAAATATAATTTGAAGCTTGAAGACAAGAAGACATGGTCTCATCTTCCTGACTTTGTACAACCTCTAATCCCATGTCATTGCGTAACTCTCGACAACGGCGGTCTGAAATATGTCTTACATAACTCAGTCGGATGCCTAGATTGCAATTCTGAAAGTTCAAGTGGACATTACAGTGCATGTGTGCACGTACTTCGAGACGATGGGACCCGCAAAGCCCGGGGCAACCCGACCACCCGCATGTACATCTGCGGCCTAGCCTCAAGTACACCTGCGGCTCCCCCCTCTATAAATAGAGGGCTTGGGGTTGCCATTTTGTAAGAGAAAACGGCGAGGAAGCCCTGTCAAATTTGCTATGTACTCACCCTACACCGATTACTTTTTAATTTTAAACACTTGTGAGCTCACATTTAGCTTCTTTTTGTACCGGCGGTAGCTGAGTGTTCATCCCTTTAAAGATACAGAAGTCTTCTTTGGTAGCCCACTGTAAGCCTTCTCACACACTTTAAAGCCTTTCTCTTTATCTTTGCATACACTTTTCTTCACGTTGAGAGCCGTGTTGCGTGTGTTTGCCCGAACTTCGGTCTATGGTTTTATTTCTGTTTGTACATATATGTATATACTTATAGAGTCCGGATCCAGTCCGGGATCCCGGACTCTACTAAAATACGGACTTTTTTTTTTTTTTGCTTTTTTTTTTGAAACAACTAAAAAAAAAATATTATGGAATTGAAATTTTTCCATAATACAGTGTTTTGGGCGTGATTTGGATGCCTATAACGAAAAATGTCTGTACAGTCTGGGCAGACTGTACATACATTGGTTGGTGTAGGTATTAAAAACACGCCCAAAACATTGTATTATGGAAAAATTTCAGTTCCATAATTTTTTTTTTTTTTAGCTGTTCTACAAAAAAAAAAAAAAATTAAGGGTCCGAATTTGATCAGGTCCGGGAGTCCGGACCTGATCAATTCTGTATACTTATATATATATATATATATATATATATATATATATATATAGGGGAATGATTTATAGCATCTATTTACTATGGATCAAAAAATGGCATATAATATCTATACCGTCCGTGTAATTAATGAATGGTTGAGATCTGTTATGGAAACACGCCGTCCGCTAGTATTACTAGCGGACGTGTTTATACTAAAATAAGACGCTTATGCCCCCATTTATAAGCCACACGACCTCGGAGGGAACACTGCTTTAAGGAAAATAATATTTAGTCTGAAATTTTAATCTGACTTCTCCATCCGGATCACTTACTGCAAAAGCCATGGTCACATCAAAGATAAATGAGTGACATGGGTCCCGTATAAGCCACATTGTAATTTATTAATGATAAACATAAAACATTATATTCTCTTTCTTCTATCGTGCTTCTCTCTCATTGTCCAATTCAAATATAGTTCTGCTAGTTCACCATCATTACAATTACGTATGAAGAAGAGTTCAGATCTATTCTTACGGAGGCTTTGGATTACGTATGCGCCTGTGAGAAAGATCTGATAATAGATAGATGGGGTTTTCTCCAATTTAAAAAATAAATTTCTTCAGTTCTAACTCCAGTTTCTCTCTCTCTCTCTCTCTCTCTCTCTCTCTCTCTCACACACACACACACACACACTTACTCTATCTCTCTCTCATAGTTTAATATTTGTTTCTTTGCAATATATGAATCTGCAGGTGGTGGTTCAAAGGTGTAGAATCATAATGTTAAGTTTGTGACTTTGTCAATCCTCTCTTTAACTTCTTTACAAATGCGCAAGTGGGTTTGGATGATGATAACAGATTTGGGTTGGTTGTTGGTTAAAGGAGTGCGATTATATTTACTAGTTTGCAATAACACATCCGCTAGTCTTACTAGCGGACAAACTATTTTCATAATTTCAATTAGCTGCTGGTTTGTCATAAATGGGGGCATAAGCGTCTTAATTTTAGTATAACCACGTCCGCTAGTAATACTAGCGGACGACATGTTTCCTTAACAGATCTCAACCATTCATTAATTACACGGACGGTATAGATGTTATATGTCATTTTTTGATCCATAGCAAATAGATGCTATGGATCATTCCCCATATATATATATATATATATATATATATATATATATATATATATATATATATATATATATATATATATATATATATATGGACGAACATTATAAAGTTATGTCACGATTGAGCCTAGATTTCGGTCTGGAGCGTTTATTTGCTTTTGTATATATATTTATATATATGAACTGTGTGTCGAACTCTGTTCGATGAGCCTGAATTTTATATCCGGAGCGTTTATTGCTTTAATATATATAAATACATATATATATATATATATATATATATATATATATATATATTTATATTTACATTCAGTCTCGCCTGGAGTTTACTTTGTGACGGTTGACCGTCTTTATAGCTTTATTTATATTCAGTCCCGCCTAGAGTTTACTCCGTGCCGGTTGATTGCTTTTACAACTTTATTTATATTTCTGATCCCCCATAAAGGTGTTTCGTGGTGGCTGATCATGTCTGTATATATATTTACATACTATAAAACAGTAAATAGATAACGCGAAAAAAAATGTGGTTTCAGTCAGAAAAACGTCGTGGTTAAGGGTGTTGTCTATTTGACACCCTTACACAACGTTTTTAAAACATTGTAGTTAAGCTTAATACACAACGATTTTAAGAAAAAAATGTTGTAGATTTATTTTTCAAAAATTAGCAAATGCATAAAAACGTTTTAGAAGGTATGATTTCACAACGTTTTTTGGATAAAAATGTTGTTTAGTATATCAGACAACGTTTTTTAAATGTTGTAGAAAAAAAGAGAGGATGTGGTTCACCTATATTACCAATGCACCTACAATATACTAATGCAATGATATATAGCCAAAATGTATCAACCATTCAAAATACATCCCAATAATACCATTCGCTTACAGTTTCAAATTACTACATCCACAAAATATATACCAAACTAATGTCTGCTATAATACAATTAATGTCTAATCTTGCGCAATACAGAATTGCTGCTACAGAAATTTAAATAATACATGTACTTAGGTTGAACTTCAATATAGCAGTTAATGAGAAAGAATTGCTATGTAGGAAGATAAGTAAGACTGTTGTGATGAAAATACTGGACAGATCATATAAAACATCCTTCGTGAAAAGATCTACTAATTGTCTTTCCGTCCATGCCATGATAAACATAGCCGCAAATTAGAAATCGGTCCAATGAGTAAATAATAGAAAATCCCAGTTTCATGAGCAAAGACAATGTTATTAGCTCTGGTCTGGTAAATTTAAGTACTTGTAGTGCCAGTATAAAAAATGTCCACAAACGATGATAACTTCGAAATGTATGCCAAAAGGAACGGGTCTTGGCAAAATATGATTAAGCAAAATGCCAACAGATATATTTAAGCCATACTATCCAGATAAAATTAAGAGTACCTGTGTGTCATGTGTTGATTTAAAGAAATCACCATCCTATTCAAAACTGTAATTTAGTATTTTAATTAGAGGCTATAATGATACACCTTCAGGACTACTGATAGCAAAGCTAATATGCAGGATGGGAGGGAATACTCAAGGAAGCATTCCCCGATGCTCTCAAGTATACATAAAAATGAGTTTGATTAGTCACTTCTTGTTGCCCTTGAGGGAGCCTGAAAGGAATGAGATTCTTACTTTTACGCTCATAAGCTCAGGATCATACTGAATTTGCACCATATGAAAACTGATAAATTATGAGGTCAGCATACATAACAACTAGTAAAATAATGTATAAAGGATTAATAATTCCATACTTACAGGTTATTCAACTCAAACATTGAACTCTGCATTTGGATCCTCAACCAGTAAAATAATGTATAAAGGGGTAATAAGAAATCAACTAATGATCTTAATAGGACAAAATTTAACAACTCACACCTGGAACTCTGCATTTGGATCCTCAACCAGCACTGGAAGTTGAGCAAGGCAGATTTTAGTAGCCATGTCCCGTGCATCCCTGCAGTGCATGACAACACAAATTAAGGTCAAACAAATAAATGCTTCACAACATTTTATGAAAGGCAGCTCAACTTACCACATATGATGCTGATGTGTGGGGGTAACATTGGATATGAAACTTGGGAACAATTTGCAGAACACATAATCCTCTCAGCAAGTAAGAAATTTCGGAATAGACTGGCAACCAACAGATCTTGTCTGAACAATCTTTGGAATAAATCTGCAGAAAGCAAAATTGAGTAACGGGTATACCCTTGCAGCTAAAGATATGTTAACAAACCACACAAGATCACTATCAGTCCCCCCATTACCATGAGGGAGAACATTCCAGGCAATTGTATCTATCATTGTTGTAAAAATCCAATTCAGTTCTCCAAACAGTGTCTTGCGGTCAGTTTGTGGACCAGGTATTCTATCTATAAGTGAATAATCAAGAGACTCATAAAGTAACGAACGATTACAAAACCTGGACAACAAGGAGGACCATAAGAAATGGGAAAGCACAATCAAAAAGAAAATTTAAAAATCACAACGCAGATAATATAACCAATATAATTTGCTAAGCATTCCTCTAACTAACTGACCAAGAGAAAATATTTTTGAAAATCAAGCGACCAAATCAACACGCAACATTTCTAAATAAAAATAGAATGCCAAAAAATGCTAGGTTATGCAAATCAGCCAAACATCTAGTGTAAACAATAATAATTAACTAAACATGTCAGAGAAAATAATTTTAGCCTTAAAGAAACTTCAAAATTGAAAATTTAGTCCTACGTCTATTTTCAAATCTACCATGTTGTGTTCACGTTGAAAGTAACGTACTGTAAAAGTTTCGAGAAGTTAACAGAGACATGTTTGAAGCAAATAAATAATATCTGTAGAGAATGATCACCATCTCAATGCCATCTTGATGGGATTGGTGAGGCATGATGTAAATACATCAGCAAGAAACTCAACACTTTGAGGAAGAGACCCATGTGCTTCACAAGCTGCCAGCAAGATGCAATCCCTAACAGAAGGTCCAGAATAGTTGGAAGGAGTCCAATCCTGGAGCTATTCAAATACAATAAAATGTATAAATAGTCATGAGAATTGCTAAAAATGAGATTTGAGACTGAGTTAACCTTGAGCAAGACTATCTTTGAAAATATATGGCAAGTACACTAATAGTGTATTTGTTCCATCTGGCTTACTCATAGGGTCCATTTTGTCAAATTACAATCTTGTTCTTCTAACATGCACATTGAGAATCAAACTAAAAGCTTTCCTCATCAAGTATCAGGATTGGGGCATTTTTGAGTAAAGCCTTAGCAATAGCAATTCTCTGCCAATTGGAAGAAGGTTCAGCATCAATATATATTTCTCTCATCACACATACACAGTATTGCTCTAGTAGTATCTGCCTCTGTCCTCCACTTAACAAACCTCCTCGCTCCCCAACAAGTGTGGCATAGCCCTTCCATTTAACAGCATTCAGTAAATAAGAAAAAAAACTAGGAGAAAGAATTAATGCAGGTACATGTTAGAGATGACACCCCTATGGAAGTGAAACTATGAAATCATGAGCATTTGCAGCTTTGGCTGCCTCCTCATCACGCTCAGAGATCTAGAAAAACAACAATCATAAACAGTTCTAGCCCACTTAACAAACATTTTTAAATAAGCAGAGTAAAACACAGGTATTAAGGTCTATGAATTATCAATATCGCACCTCCTCGTCCAATATTTCATTAGTTTTCATTGCAGTGAGCCAGAAATCGGGCACACCTTTCTCTGCATCAATTGTTTCAAAATACCAAATTCAAAATCCCATATCAAACAATTTTACCGAAAAGAAGAATAAATATGAAAAATAACTGGCAATCTTTAAATGTGATAATCACCTTTTTGTTTATATTCCTGTTGGTCCATTGCAGTTTCACTTTTAACTCATTCAGCTTCAACAATACCATTCACTATCATTTCTAGAAAAAGCTACACAATAAGCGTGAGTATAAATAATAATCATTCTTGCATACACTTATAAATATAGAAATACATAAACAAATAATAATCGTCAGAGAGAAAGCTCACCGTACTTCAAAACGATTGTTTTTTGGCCGATCTTGACTAGCAAAACTGATGATTATAGCTGAAGAAGAAATCAGAACCAAAAAATGAATGGAATCATATAAATAAAAACCACTAACATCCAAATGAGAACTAATTGTAAAATAAAAAACTGAATTCAAGAAAGAGAAGAATATTGAATATCGACGGATGATTTGAAGACAACGACTTCTCGGAGCCACTTGGGTCCAAATTTGGGGCGGGGAGGTAGTTTGCCGTCGACGAGGTGGAAGGAGGCATCGTCATCTGCATTACCGACGAAGGAATCATCGCCAGTGAAGTCGAAGGCGGAGTCAGCAGGGTTATCGCGAGCGCTTATAGGGTTCAACCGGTCCCCAGCCGTCAGGGTTGAAGGGGACGACACCGATTTCAAAGGCTACCATGTTGTTTTCTGATCTGATTGAGGTGAGAGAGTGATGATGAGTGAGAGATAGGGGAGGGTATAGATTGGGATTTGGGAGAGCTTCAGATGTTGGAAGGCGATGTTGGAAGGCTGGGAGGCAAGAATGAGGGTTTATAATTTGAAGTGAAAAGAAAATAAGCTCCGTGTTTTTTTTTTCAAAAGATAACATTTTTTTAAAAAACGTTATCTATTTAAAACAAAAAAATTATCCTTTTAAATAGATAATGTTTTTGTATATATATCTACAACGTTTTGTTTAAAAATATTATGAAAAAAATACCATAATATTTTTATAAAAAACGCTGTCTTTTAAGCGTTGTCTATTTAGTACTTTGTACTAGTGACAACTTTTATATATATACCTGTTTACTGCTTTTTTTTATCAATTACGGCATCATGTGAGCCTAGGAATCATGTGATCACAAATTCAGTCTACTGGATCTAGATTCGGTTCCCGTGATGGATATTTTTAGCTATAAGTAGCTTGTAAATTTATTCAAGGTGTTCGGATTTCCTCAGATGGTTATCATACCCACGAGGAGTTCGCCACTATTTTGTATATTATTTTATTGAAGATGCTTCGCATCTCGAAAATTAAAATAATCAAGCCAAACACTTGAAATAAATTGGGAGTGTAAAAGGTCTCAATTACTATTGAGCACAAGAGTTTGAAAAACCTCTTTTATAAAACATCACTACCATATCTTGTTAAAACTGAATTTTTACACAAATTCAAACCATATGAATATAGGTGCGAACGAGGCCTCACACAAACATTGATCCACAAACATTCATATAATAGTTTCTTGAAAAGAGGCGGTCATTGTGGTAACACGGATATCGGAGGGTGCCTAACACCTTCCCTCCGCATAATCAAGTCCCCGGACCCTAATGAATCTCGGTTTCATCGACCCATTTAGCAGTGTCATATCACTGGGTCAATGTGCAAACTTTTTCTCGGTTGTGTTGGTACTACCAGATAAAAAACCAAATAGCGACTCTTAACAGTCCGTTGTCGACATTATACATGTCGGACCTTTTTCACTTATTTTTTCAAACAAATCTCAGCTAATATGAGAACACCAAAGAACAAGTAACGAAAAGGGACAAATAAAAATCCTGACGTCGACACCCTTCATTACCAAAGGGTGGAGAAATCAGACAGACTTGAGTGTTCACACCCCTAGGGAAATCACTCGAAAATATTCTCAATCTTGTGACCACTCAGAAGAAAATTACTCATCTTCTTCCACCAGCAAACCCAAATGGGAAGGGTTTCAATGCTAGTCAGAAATGTGCCTATCATGCTGGAACTCCAGGACATGATACTCAAGATTGCTGGGTCTTGAAACACAAAATCTAGGATTTAATTGATAATGGTGAGATCGTGGTATCTAAACCCGACTAACCCCATGTGCAAGATAACCCTCTTCCTCAACACAAAGAAGATGAGGTTAATATGATTAATTGGAGTAGTGGACATAGTTCCAATAATCATAATGGTGGATCTTCCCAGACCAGCAAGGATGATGCTGACAAGTGGGACTATGCAAAGTTCCAGTTTATGATGGAACAAAAAAATGAATGCTCTGCGTGAACAACTTAACCAATTGGCAGAACTAGTGGTTGATCAGCGCCAAAACACACGCCAATTATTTAGTCAGGAGCATGTCAGTCTCCTTCCTCTTGTTACAAACACTCCACCACATACTCCAGAAAATGAAACACTAGAGGATAAAATTACAAAAAGAGCAAATGCCAAAGCCCCTCGGGATTTTGCCAACAAAAGGGAATTTACATACCTAGGCCAACAGATAGAAGAAATACTGTAAATGTTGATACATAAATGAAGAATCACAACTCTGCTACCTCCAATCAGCCCGTGTTCAAGACAGTTTGATTTCAATGGAGTGTGTCAGTATTACTCCCAATCTCGTGGTCACAACACAGAAGAATGCTGGGCACTCCACCACCTTATTCAGAATTTAATTGACAGCTGTGTCCTGCAGATGGCAGACGATGATGTTGTAGTACTAGAGAGTGGGGACGCGTTTACTACAAAGTGAAAGGAAGTCGTAGCAATCATATCTTCCGAGAGAGATACAACTACTCCCTCATATACTATCCAACCAGTTCAACTCAAGGGTGTTGACAATCCTTTGAAAGTGGCTACTCCAGAGCCAATTAGCTTCCCATTTATACCACAATATCATGTTGTCAGCCTACAAAAAGTTCCATGGAATTATGGATGGGCTGAAGGATCCACATCTCACATAATTGTTGTAGTGTCGAAGGACAATCCATTATATCTTCCCCAATGGGTGATTAAATCTACCATCATGTCAAAGGGGAAGATTCTCATGGAAAAGGTGGAAGAATTTCTCCGTACTATGGGCCATAATGAAGCTAAGGTGGTTTTAAGCTTAAGAGAAGCTCCACATAAAATATCCATACTGGACTTGGTTTTCTTGTCCGAAGATCACATGAAGGTTTTGTTCAAGGTTTTGGAGGAAGCCCAACTTCCTAAGTCAATAGATGTTGAGAAATTTCAGCATCTGGTGGAACACATTTTTAACAACAATGTGACATATTTTACTGATGACGATATACCTCCCGAAGGGATTGGTCATTGCAAGCCATTGCACATAGTGGTTTTATCTTTCGGATACATGGTGGGAGGAGTTTTCGATAGATCCCGACTAAACGCTGTCGGAGAGATTGAGCTGCCATTAGAGATTGGTCTGCATACATTCTGCATATCTTTTCACGTGCTCAAAATAGATACAGGATATAACCTGATCTTAGGAAGACCGTGGATTCATATGGCCGGGGCCGTCCCCTCCACCCTTTATCAACAACTTAAATACATTAGCAACAATAACCTAGTCACTGTCGATGCTGAGCCGGAATGTCATGAACAAGGTGATATACCACTAATCAGGTTCAATTCAGAAGTTGAGCCGGTCAGTTTTCATGTCCTAGAGGTGAGCAACACTCACTACCATCCTGTTGGGGATCCACCTCCCATTCCTAAGATTTCTGCCGAAGTAATGTCAACTACTCAAGAAATGATGTCATTGGGTCATCAACCTAGACTAGGGTTGGGTAAAGATCATCAGGGCATTAAGCGCCCAATTCAAGTGTCTAGTCAAACAGGAACAGCCGAACTAGGCTATTCTGCCAGTTCCAGTCACAGGAATCCTCATAAGCACAAACAGATTCCTTCAGCTTCAGTCACATGACGATTATCTCCACATACAGTTCCTGAGCCTGTACGGTCTCTGGTAAAGGTGTCAGCCCATGTAATGGCTATGTTATTTCCCAAACTGATACCGATAAAAGGGAAAGAAGTTCTTGTTCCTAATCCCAGAGTGGAAGAAGAGGAATAGAGTTGTAAACAAGACATCGCTAGAATAATTGCAAACGTACACATCATTGTCCATGGTGAATATACAAATAGATACACCCCAGACAATGATTTCCCAGATGTTATAGTCATCATTCGGGAAAAGAAGGACGATAACAACCCCTTCATCACTGCAGTCCACCAGGACTTCACCCTTGACAATTGGAGCAACGCTCCTTTCATTGGTCGACAAGGGTAAAATGGGTAAAAACTCCTTTTACCATGTAGATATTAATAACTTCTTGCTTTTCTGTACATTATTAGTAGTTATTTTGTTAGTACATGCTAACACTTTGTATGATTGAACAATTTGATATATATTAAGTGAAAACATATTTTGTTTCAGGACACTGAATTTAAATGTGCCTATATTTGCTGATAAGGTGCCTTTTATCCACAAGGATTGGAACTTTGATTAGTAGTTGGAATCAAACTTGATGGAAATACAAGAGGACATTGAGATACCTCAGGAGATCAAAGAATGGGTCGAAGACAAACCAAAATCCAACCTTGATCAAACCACTTCCTTCAATCTTGGAACCATATAAAACCTTAAGCTAATCCAGATTGGTTTAGACCTCACTCCAAACCAAAGGAATGATATGGTTACACTATTAACCCAATTATAGGATGCGTTTGCATTGTCTCATGCAGACATGGTGGGTTTTTCCACTGACTTCGTCATTCATCGCCTCCCCATCAAAGAGGGATTCAGGCCAGTCAGGAAAAAGCTAACGCGATTAAAACCTGAGTGGAGTTTAAAGGTTAAAGAAGAAATTGTGAAACAATTTCAAGCATGCATCATCATGGTGTCTACATATCTTAAATGGCTATCTAACATAGTCTCCATGCCTAAACCAGGAGGGAATGTCCGAGTTTACATGGATTACCGAGATCTGAATAAAGTTTGCCTTAAAGATAGCTTTTCCATGCCATTTATCCACATTCTCATTGACAATACTGCTCAATACGACATATACTTATTTGTTAATTGCTTCGTGGGGTACCATCAAATCATGGTTGCTGAAGAGGATCACGAGAAAACTGCATTCATCACTCCTTTTGGAACCTTTTTCTATAGACGGTTGTCTTTCGGTCTCATTAATGCCGGAGCTACATACCAGCGGGCCATGATGGCTCTTTTCCATGATTTAATTCACAAAGAGATAGAGATCTATGTCGATGAAATCATTGTCAATTCCCGAAGGGAGGAAGACCACCTAGACCATTTCAAAAAGCTCTTCAACAGGTTGTGTAAGTACAACTTGAAGTTGAATCCAGCCAAGTGCGCCTTTGGGGTTAAATCAGGCAAGTTGATAGGATTACTAGTCAGCCACAAGGGGATTGAGCTGGATCCCACCAAAATCTAAGCCATCACGGAAATGCCCATTCCTTAGATAGAGAAGGAAGTACGGGGATTTTTGGAAGAACTCCTCCATGAAATGGAATGATGAGTGACAAAATGCCTTCCTTATAATCAAGGAGCAACTAGTTAAAGCTCTTATCTTGGTACCACCCAGGTATGATGTTCCCCTATTCATGTACCTGTCCATAAGTGATAATGCCATGGGTTGCATGCTTGGACAGAAAGACGATAGAGGCTAAGAACGAGTTATCTATTACCTCAGCAAAAGATTCAGTAGCAGTGAACACAAGTACACTCTGATTGAGAAGATTTGTTGTGCTTTAGCATGAGCTTCGACGAGGTTACAAAATTACCTCCATGGTCACACAACCCATCTCATATCCTACGTGGATCCTCTCAAGTACATGATCAGTAAACCCATGTTAAATTGTCGACTATCCAGATGACAGTTGATCCTACAGCAGTTTGACATCGTCTACGTAATGCAAAAGTCCATTAAAGGACAAGGAATTGTGGATCAGCTGGCTGCCGCACCTTTAGGGGACTTCAAACCCTTGGAAACATACTTCTCCGATGAAGGGGTAATGGCAATTCTGCAACACCATCAGTATGATGCACACCAAGCATGGAAGATGTATTTTGATGGAGCTATAAACATGAAAGGTTTTGGGGCTGGAGCAGTTCTAGTATCCATTACAGGGGAGAAACATCTGAGTATGAAGGCTATATCATGTGGCTAAAGCTTGCCCAATCAATGGGCATCAGATGGTTAACTATCTTTGGAGATTCCGAGTTGGTTATCAGATAAACCACCAGAATCTATCACACCAAATGTCTACACTTGCTGCCTTACCATCGGTAGGTTCTACGGATGACTTCGGAGTTTGAAGAAATATCCTTCCTCCACATTCCTCAGAATATGAATGATGTTGTGGATGCACTAGAAACCTTGGCCTACTTGATCAAAATACCTAACAAGGAAGACATGCCAACCCACACATTTGCCTAATAAAAGGCTCTAGCCTATGTGAATTATATTAAAGAAGTATCGGATGAGCTACCTCCCATCCAACACCCTTGGTATCATCATATCAAGGAGTAATTACAAGATGGATCTAAACCCATTAACGCGAGCCCGACTGAAAGAAGGCGGATCCATCGACTAGCTATGAAATTCTACTTGAGCGGAGATGCACTCTACAAAAGAGATGTAAGATTAGGTATTCTCAGATGTCTGGACAAGGACCAAGCTCAAAGGATCATGGATGAGATCCATGGTGGAGTATGTGGCCCACACATGAGTAGCCGTTTACTTGTAAAGAAAATCCTTAGAACAGGGCATTACTGGTTTTCTCTCAAGGATGACTGTGATGATCACGTCAAGAGATGTTATCAATGCTAAAGTCATGGGAATGCTATCCACGCCCCTCTGAAGGAGCTCCACAATATGAGTTCGCCTCGGCCCTTCTCAATGTGGGGAATGGACGTGATCGGGCCCATCGAGCCTAAAACCAGTAATGGGCATCAATTTATCTTCACTATGATCGACTACTTCACCAAGTGGGTGGAAGCAGCCTCCTTCCCCAGGGTTAACAAGGAAGTCATAATTGCTTTCATAAGAAACAATTGCATTTGTCGATATGGACAACCAGAGGTAATTGTATCAGACAATGCTAAGAACCTCAACAAAAAAATAATGGAGGAGTTGTGCAGTAAATTCCATATCAAACATCTCAACTCTGTCACCTACCGTCCAAAGATGAATGGTGTTATAAAAGCGGCTAACAAAAACATCAAGAAGATCATGCAAAAGATGTCCTCTAACTACAAAGGATAGCCTGACTTATTTCCTCTGACTCTGTTAGCCTACAGAACATCAATGCACACTTCCACTGGGCAACACCCTATGCATTAACCTATAGGATGGAAGTAGTTCTCCCCATAGAAGTGGAAATGAAATCCCTCAGAGTATTGATAAACGCTCAGCTGGATGAAGACCAATGAGTACAATATAGGTATCACCAATTGTCTCTAATAGACGAAAGGCTTGCCGCTGCTATCTTCCACGGTTAGTTATATTAACAAAGGATTGTCATGTCCTATAACAGAAAAGTCCGGCTACGGCAGTTCAAACAACACGACTTGGTTTTGAAAAAGATTATTGCCAACCAAGATCAGTCAAAGGGAAAATTCGCCTCGAACTGGGAATGGTCGTTTATTGTCAAGGAGGTATTAACAGGAGGTGCTCTCAGAATACAGGAAATGGACTTCGATGAATTTCCACAGCTTATCAACTCGGACACCGTGAAATTGTACTATGTCTGAGGTAACCATCAAGCAAACATCCTAGTTCTGGATCATAAGATCCCCAGTCATTTCAGGTTTTCTAACCATTCACTATATACAACTTCTCTTCACACTCATCTGCCCCATTAGGGACAAACACATTTTCTAACAAACATCCTGGTTTTAGATCACCAGATCTTCTTTTCTCAACTTGATTTTGAACCCTTACTCAACTTCGGTTATCCCACCAGGGATTAAACCTTTCACACCCGTAGTTTTACCCCACTAGGGATAAGACTTTTCACACATGTAGTTTGTCATGTACATGGGATTAAACTTTCTTCCCCGCAGTTTGTCCTGGACATGGGATCTAACTTTTTATTGGCTTTAAATCGTCCTGAACATGGGGCGAACTACGCCGACCTGATCTCTTTGATACCCGGGACTACATAGGTAACCATATTTTACATGGCCTGGTCGCAATAAAACAAAAACAACAAAAATATTTCTATACCTTTCTCATTACAAAAACAAAAACAACAACAGCCAAAAAAACATTTCCTACACCCTTTTGCCACATACATCGTTGAACCTACACACTAGGTTCGAACTACGTAGACCTGATCTCCTCTTCAATAGGAGTACGTAGGCAGCCATTCATGGTTTGGTCTTACCCCCTATCAAAACACAAACATTTGTCAATGGTAATTGGATCATCCTTCAATCCATCATATTTCCTCGGCTTTAGACCAAAGGGATGGAACTACCCGACCTCCCCTTGTAAACGGGAGAATCGATGACCATCTAAGTTGCGGTTGACTCCTCAAAGAGAAACACCAATCTGTAAGAGATGGAACTAACTGAGCTCCCCCATACAAAGAAGTACTGATGACCATCTATGGTGCGGCCAACCTCAGAGAGCAAAGCTACATTCCTCTCTATATCTACATACAAAAACTAATCCCAAGACACTAAAGATGGTAGGGAATACACACAGATCAATTCTGAAATATCCTAAGACAATTCAATGTCCATTCATCAAGGAGGAATTCCGAATACATCAAGATCACAAGCCCTGAAGAAACAGGAAAATATCAAGTAAGCAACAAGGCATAACTAAAAGGGAAGTGATCAAAAATATATTTCCCTTCTGTATATAATGTTGTGTGATATATAAAATGTAAATTGTACATGACAAAATGGCTAATCTAGTATGTGCAGGAAAATACAAGCCCATCTACAAATCAGAGTATATGTGAGCTATCAAGCCCAACATGGCATCATCTCTCTTAGAAGAAGGAGGTAACGTTGTGGTCTCTTATATAAGGGTATCCACACGAGCTAACAGATCTACAACCATCTGCATGGTGACGCGGTGCTCATCAATATATGTGCCTATCCCTACAATCATGCCAGTAGTAAGGGACCTAACTGTGGTACTATCTGTAATGGCTTTATCCCGAACAGATATGGCACTATCCCTCTCGACTATCACTGCATCTCTGGCTGATCTAGCCTCATCCCGCTCAACAACAGTGGTATCTCTATGAGCTAATGCCTCTTCTCTCTCTAATAGAGCAGCGTCTCTCTCATCAAGGGTTGTCAACATCAGGGCTCTAGCCTGATCTCTCTCGAAGGTCATTAGATAGAGACTTTGCTCGAAATATTATGCTAAATGCTGGATTACGACAGTGCTAGTACTGGGAGAATCTAAAAGAGCTGTTAGAAACCTAGTAAATAGCTCCTCCTCGGTGGAAAAATTAATGTCCTATATGGGCTCTCCACCATCTGAATCAATCTCCGACACTTTGGATACTGCCGTAACCGATGAAGTTTATGTCTCCATCCACGCAGAATACTATGACGAACAGCTCGAATGGCTAACAGAAAAATTAACTATCTCACGCTAATCCAAACAGGCATACACCTGAGATCGGTCCTCCGCTGATAGATGGGGAGAAGCTAAACGCTGACCTAACGCCCCCTCAAAAGGATGGAAGTCCTGGAACTGGTCAAACTGTGACATCATAACCAATGGGTGGTAGGTAGTCATGCCCCTCAAACCAGCCAGAGGGAGATAATCCATGATTGGAGCGTGAGTAATGAAGCTATAGGGTGAGCTGAGCCCGGAACACGACAGGATGCCAGACGGATCTCTGATCCCTGCCAAGAATATCGACCAAGATATAGCGTCTGTACAATTCGATGGCTGAAAGGAGTAAGACATAGCCATATCAAGGTTAAAGCAGTACCCGTGTCGGTGGAAAGTACCAATCGGTCTTAAGTGTGACATAAACCACATGTATAAAATGACCGAACTACCTATAAATACCCCTGTAGGGTAAGTGCTGCAAAACGTGGCTGACCTCAGCGTCTCCACCACAATCATCGGAATAATGGTATGACCCTCCATGTGAGCTCTCACTCCATGATAACACCGATGTCCATCTCATCCATATACCGTGGCATGTACATATACGCCACTATGCACATCACGAATACATCCACTGTGGCCAAATGCCATTAATCCTCTAGTGTGGTAAAATTCCCAGAATACCGTGCGTAGCTTTCCAATGAGCCAAATCTATCTATCAAAAAACGCTGGGATAATACATGGACGGATGTAATCTCATTCTCTACTACTCTACGCCGTAACCTGGTGAGAGTCATGAACTGTCGGTGCATATCTCTTACAGTCATATGAGCGCAAGGTCTGTCTAAGGTCAAAGCCATCAACCGCTTGTACTCCTCCAATGTAGGAGTCAACTCATGGGTACCAAAATGGAAAACCTGTCTCTCTGGTATCCAATGCTCCATTATACCCTCTACAAAACCTGCGGGAACCTAAAACATCAAGAGGGTCATAAAATGCAGTAATAGTTGATATACAGTCACCCTATCTGTAGGTGACATGCTATCATACCACGACCTCAGACGGGAGGCTATCAACACTGGTAGGGTGTGATAGATGTGGCTGACTATCGAAGAAGACATCTGTGTAGGCCGTATCATAAAACCATCAAGGGGCCAATGCTAAATATCTCTGGACATACATAAATATGCATAACATGATACATGCATAACAAGCAATAGATGACAATATGATGTAGGGAATGGAAAATAGTATATACATTCCTAAGTACATCATCATCTACATACATCATATATTTATAGCTAAAAATACAGAGAAATAGGGCACAAACGCCCTACTACTAACAAAGGCCTATCAAAAGATATAGCGAGAATGGGGCACAACCACCCAATATCTAACAGAGGCCTATTAAAAGAGATAACGAGAATAAATATCAGAAGAAGAGAATGGTGTCAATATTTATATCATCAATCTTGTCCACCTGATGTATCTTTTCCTGAGTCACTGGATATCTATCAATAGGGATGTCAGGCCTATACAAGGGAGGATCTGCACCGGAAAAGCCATATGGGTCATCTGAGCGGCTAACACCTGAGCTGGAAGGATCAAAAGTATCTGCCTTTGAAGGATCTCTGCCCAATTGTCAGATGAAAAAATGTGCCCGGTCCAACTGCCGGGTCAAATGATCAATCTATGTCAAATGAGTCGGATCTCAGACACAGGATAACCAATCCATCATCATCACAGATCCAGGAACCATATCCCCCATAATCTGAGTGGCACGTGTCTGGGCTCCAATAGTGTGAGGGGACCTGTGACGCCCCCCAATCTGATTCCCTTCGAACCTCGGATTCGGTCCGCCAAGATACTACTATCGTCAAACTATTTATATCTTTTATTTATAACTTAATGAATATAACTTACTTATTACAATTTAGAATATAATTTCATTCCATTTCTAGGATCTGCACAATGACCCCAAACTTTTACAAGTTTCTAATCTTGGTCATTTACTATTCTTGTATTACATAACATTCAATGTTATAAAAATATGCAGAATAAGTTAAACTTTTTCAATCTCTTGAATAAAATCTTTTATTGATTTCATAACTTTGAACCAATTACAATTCTTGAATCAACTATTTAATATTGTTTAGTCAATTTGAATTACTGTATAAGATTTTACATCTTGATTCGATATCCTCTATGTATTAACTAATACATCCTTACAATACAACAAGTATTAAACATCATAAGTGTATATCAAGTACACTCCTAGAACCTAAATATGGTTCAAGTAATAATCTAAATAGTATCCTTCGTTGCGAAACTATCTACTTTGTCAACCAAGAAGCAAGAAATCTTTACCGTGTGTCCTTAACCTGCAAAAGTGGTTATTTGCAAGGGTGAGCTCGACAGCCCATCAATTCTAACAGTTTTCATGCAACACATAGCATATAATAGCATATTCAGTTCATGCATTAATAATCAATTAATATTTACTACACATGTTACTTCTCACATAACAAGCATAGAGGTTTATATCACAAGCATATCATCAAAGATCAACTTTCACATTTCATATATATACATCAGCATTTGCATCGCATAATATAGCTCAACTAACAGTTATCAAATTCATATAACAAATAGGAAGTGAAAGACTTGCCTGATTCGTAGTTTATGAACTACAACTTAACTGCTTAAAGCTTATCTGCATTGCGTGTATTCCTACACAATTATATAATTATGGATTCATATCCATTAGTCACATATTTCATATATTCTTAATGTAATAATAATGTTATAATGTTCTCTAACTAGGTTTGTAACACCTACATTCCACTTTCTCATCATACTCTTAGAATAACTAGGTATGTATATGTATATCTTAACCATCCGTACTTGACATCAAAATTCATATACATTTATCACACACTTGACTCTCTATGTGTTCGACACATTTTTAAAGTTTATAGATACGTGATCTACGTTGTTAATATTCAAACTACTTAGTTTCATGATGATTTATTTCAATCAATAAAGCTTAACAACTTTCTTTAACAAGCTTCGATGTTATAAGCTTTTAAAGTATATATTGGTACTAATAAGCCTCTAATAGCATGCTCATATGTATCTATCTCATTTACACAGACATAGCATAGTTCATACTCTTAAACATGCTTAAATAACTTATGTCATGCTTGAATAGTTGAGTGCACATATCATTCATGTTCAAAGGCATAGACAACTCTATCATGCTTGTTTATAAGGTTATAATGCAAGTAATACAATGCTCATCAAAGTTAGTTTCTAAAATTTTAAATTTCTCTTTAAAACGCATATTAAATCGAGCTTGACAACCTTTTATGTGCAATATATCTTGAAATTACATTCCTTGTCCATCTGTACACATAACTAGGCCACAATCACATGTTCCCAAAGTCTACACTTAAAAGACACAAAGTTCGTCATGTTTCATTTTCAAAACTTCAAATTTATCTTTCAAAACACTTTAAAACAAGATATGTCAATCTAGTCTATGCAAGGTAACTTTCAAACTACATTTCATGTCTGTTGATAAGCGTACATAGGGTCCAAGGTCAAAACTCAAAGGACACCAAATTCATCAACTTTCGTTTCTCAAAAACTTTAAGTTTTCTGTTAGAAAATCATGTTAAAGCATTTCATTATGAGTAAAGAAATCTCAGCTATATGATATGTATAATATCATGCATTTTCATGTTACATTACTTAGAATAACATATTCCATCGTCGGGAGCACTATACTTGCGTATGTACTTCCTCGACGCCCTCCGATGGCCGTCAATTACATAATAGTCACACAAATGACTATTTTGACCCTTTCTAATGACCTCAAATTGAAAACCTTAAAGCACAAAAGTTGTAGGTCTATTCGTTCTCATTCCGGATCATCTTGAATCTCCTCAATCGGAGTTCGTATAAAACAGTTATGGCTATTTTAGTAAAACTTATAAAATTAGTCATTGCAGAACACACACCCCCCACTGGGGCGGGGGTTTTGCCTTCAAAATAGCCCGTCGGGGCGGGCATAGCTACTGTAAACTAAAATTTTGTTCTCTGTTACGAACCATAATGCGAAACTTTCCTTCTAACCTTCATAATTTGAGTTATACATGTCCAAATTAGTCCGTTTTCGATTCTATGGATTCGTAATTCATAGAAATACAACATACTAGATACCCATCAACTAACATAAACATTAACTAACCCAAATATGAATCTATAACTCATGTTCATGCAAATGTTCATGTTTTGGACAATTTAGCAAATTCATTTAGTACGAATTCGTTTCGAAACCAATTTGGTTCGTTTAACTTCCGTTGATTTTGTATTCAGCCATATTAACGATGTCTAGCATCAATTCATGGATTATAACAACCCTTAGCCATCAATTTTATGACTCAAAAGCTATTTTTTCATGATATTTCTAAGGAATTGTAAAACATAGGAATCAGGAACATATAAGTTAATGTTATTACCTCTTGATTGCTTGAAGTTGCTAATTCTAGCTCTTTAATCCTCCCATTGCTCTCAATACTACTGAACTTCCATGTTGTTAGAACACTTGTATGCTCTCAATCACACACTTAGCAATTCTCAGCAATGGAAAATAGAAGGAGATGGGTTGCATTTATAGAGAAACAAAAACACAGATATTGTCATCTCCCACTAAATTAAACACTTGGATTGAAGGATTGTATGAAGGTTAATAAGGAGTTGTTGGATGGTAGCTGATTCACATCATTATGCCCACTCCCCTTTTCATCATTTGGAAGCTATGTATTTTGGGGAAGAAGAAGCAAACTAGACTAGGGCAATGATCTATTCACGTGATGGAGGAGATGAGACTCATAAAATGGGACAAAAGCTATAACTCAACATTATATATTATTATTATTAGCATACTTAGGTTTATATGATATTTTCCCCCAAATGTGCAGACATATACACCCACTCACAAAGAATTATATAATCCATGTACATTGGTTTATTCCAATTAATATTTTAATTGGGCTAATTATAAAATAGTTGGATATTCTTAATCCATCATTTTCCATAAAAGTTATCATCTCAAATACACTCAATTATTATAATGATAATTAATATCATTTATTATTTACTCACCATTTATTTTCTCTTAATAATTCCCATTAATTCTGTCTTGGATTTAACTTCCCTAGTTATGTCACACAAGACCTAATTATATGAACTTAGTAATTAATAGCCCATAAGCTTATAATAATATAATCTCACAAAATAATATTATTCTTAACTTTACATCATATAATATGGTCATGGAAGTGGTCCATTGCACCATGTTACATTTTATTGTCTCACTTGTACATAATGCTAGCATACAAGCTTTTATATGTATGTATTCATATACTTCCTATATTATATAGTTACCATTGAAGTGTTCCACTTCATTTCATATCATATAAATGTAGCTACTATATATAATATAAAACCATTGCTCATACAATTTAATTCCTTCAAGTATTCATTCATTAAATTATTTAATGAATGCTTATTCCTTCACTTTACCACACTAGGCATATCACACAACCTTACATTAAGCTTATTACTATTTCTCATTACTTATTCATTTCCCACCACATTACTATAAACAAAATTATGTACTTCTCCATAACATAAGATGTTTTTATCATGTTTTCTCTAAATATAAGAACTAATCATAATAACACGATTTACACATTTTCGCAAGATATTATTCTTAATATAATATTTTTGTATTATTAAAATATTTACATGCACGACACACGTACACACTATATATAGAAAATAAGTTTATTTCCCATTATGATAAATTGTTTGCATCAACTTCTATAGCAAATATGTTTTAATATATTTACCACATTACTTAATCCCACACATTTACTCGTACAAAACTATATAAGGTAATATCAAAATAGTATTCCCCCTTTTATCAAAATAATCAAATGCTAGAATTTATTTTATTATCCTTTAGTAGAAATATACTATAATCATTTCTCTTTCCTTTCTATAGATTGTCTCAACACAATTTCTTTAATCTATACATTTAACCATACTCAATATTAATCAATAAATCTCTAACCAATATTTATCTAAAGACATATCGATTTTCTTCTCTCGTCAACAATGTACATATATACAAGTCTAAACCTAGCACGCGTCGAGTCTTTAATAGTATTCAATATAGTACACTGAGTGGTTTCCTATAAACAACTAACAAATTAGTTTCTATCTCGTCTACACTGTTTTCAAAGTGAGTTAGCTCAATCACTAATTCGTATATACCTTTGCTCTTTGAAGGAATCGTTTAGTCCAACTCCTATACATCCACCATTAAATGATAAGGTTGCACTTGTGACGCCCCCAAAATTAGGTATACAACACCCATCTTGAGTCGCCAGATACATGGTACAGAATTTAAATAAAACTTAATAATATAACTGTCGTGTACAATACGACAAAACATAAACTGTGAGTTTGAATACAAATATTGTCTACTAGAGATTATACAAACTCAAAAGGAGTCATTATTACAATTATTATCACACTATTTCACAGAATAGTGAGGACTACTAATGCACCATCTAGGACCATCACTCTGTTCCCCGACTAGTCCCAGCTACGCTCTCATTTCCTGAAGAGAACAGTAAAAGAAATGGTGAGCTCAACTAGCCCAGTAAAAAATATTATGACTAAGATAACGTAGAATAATTTATCGTTAACCTTCAAGAGTGTTAAACTGATAAAATATAATAGACAACATGTTTTAGATCAAAAACTGCAGCGGAATAAGCAATCCATTAGAAGAGTCAAGTAGAGAATAAAATCTACTATCTTCTATGATTTAAAAGGTTTTTCATCACTTTTATCACTGGGACTCAGCTTAATAAATAATCCACTTCATTGAATCACCCCTGCACTACGGCCAATGATATTCTTTAGTATCACGACCACAAATTATCCATGCCCTACGGGCCAAGGACATTCGTGTATTCATTAATGGTCATGATCATGCCAACAACTGTCTATCAATGCACTACGAGCCAATGAGGACTTTTATCACATCATTTGTAACATTACGGTCATGATTACACCGAATAATCCCTGGTCATAATCATACCAAGTCCATCTATGCACTACAGGCCACATATGACTTTCAACAAAATATAAACATGAGGATGATGACAATGATATAAGAATTCAATAAAACAAGTTCATGAATTAATTTATCTAGGAACTGATAACGTCCAAATTGTCAACATGATACTGCTTTATAGAGTAAAATTCAAGAATGCTCAGAAGAATATTTCCATGAAAAGATACTGGATGAAGCGCAAATATCAAAGATATTCCACTAATTTCATGGGTATAGAAGTCAAAGTTTTAACCAATTGAGTATAATAAAGAATGGAATAACAAAAGAAATCACAATGTATACGATAGACCGCACAGGCAGGTTATTCCAACAGAATAATAAATGATGGAACCAGGTCCGGCGTAAACGCACAGACAGGATATTCCGACAGAATAATAAATAATGGAACCAGGTCCGGCGTAAACGCACAAACATGATATTCCGATAGAATAATAAAGAACGGAATATTAGAAGAATGTCACCATGTATAGGGTAGCCCGCGTATACAGGTTATTCCAACAGAATAATAAATAATGGAATAACAGAAGTTCTCTTCATGAGTACAACAAATAACATCTCTTACCGTAAAAGAAACTGAATATAAGAGTAGGGAAGTAGCAGAATACTTTTCTATAGGTTCTCTTATAATTCTCTCTCTAGTGTTTCAGCGAATTCGTAAGAAATAATGAAGGAATGAGCTTCTATTCATAGGAAAATGGAATGAACAGTAACTAATTCATGAAGGTCCAGATTGATTTACTATTAAATGGACGGTCCATATTGGTTTACTATTAAAACTTAAAACAACAGTCCATACTGATTTACTATTAAAACTTTAAACCAGCGATCCATATTGATTTACTATTATAACTCCACCAGCGGTCCATATTGACTTACTATTATATCTTCAAGCAACGGTCTGAAAAATTAGCACATCTCCTCATGGAATAATATTGTACGCAAATACCAGAATGCACAATACTAGAGTGAATAGTAACCGGGTGAATAGTAACTCGTGAATAGTAACTCATGAATAGTAACTCGTGAATAGTAACTCATGAATAGTAACTCGTGAATAGTAACTCATGAATAATAACTCATGAATAGTAACTTATGAATAGTAACTCCGAAACGAAAAGTGTCCCGAATACCCAATTGAACAATATATCTTCCATACATCAATTATACTAACACAAATAAGTCCAACACAATGGAACTATAAAATTCATCATTAATCAACACGAACTTATTCATCATTAATATTATAATTTACAATATTTAATAACCAGGTTGTTCCTTGGAAAGAGGGGGCTTTCCGATAAGGATTTTTCCTTATTGGTGTGCAATTAGGTGACCAAACCTCTCCTTGACAGAACTTCTAGACATTATCAATATTACAAATAATAATATGAATAACTCTTCCGTCTCAATTATTGATTTAATAATATAAATATTATACAGATTATACTGTGACAATAGTTGAATCAACAATATGAGAGATATGATGCAGCAATTACTGTAGCAATAATTGAGTATAACTGAGTGACTTATCACGTAAGCATCAATAACTAATATCGTGTGCTACTATTCAACCACGCGTATTACTGTACTTTTACTACCGAGTAGTTCAACAGTTTTAACGGTAACACCTCCGCCATTAGTTTCATAAAGTATTTTTGTCGTTTTCTCAATCCGACAATAAATTTGTTGTGGGGTCCACCAGTTATTGTGCCGTTGTACAAATATTCCCTATTAAAACTAATATCCCCCCCCCGACCAATCGAATATTATATAATAACTTGCGTACTTTGAAAAATTTATAAATATTACCCACAACTATAACATTACATCAAATCAACAACATAATATTAAAAAAAATTATTTCGAGAAAATTAAATCTTTATTCATAAAATCTGGGGTCTCACAATCTCCCCTCCTTATGAAATTTCGCCCTCAAAATTTATGTACATGTGACAACCCAAGAATTTGGACAATTTATGAAAATCTTAAATGATTGATTTAAGGTCAAATAATAGACCTAGACAGAAGATAAGTATATGCGTTTGGTGTTATTGGGATTAAATTTTGAGTATTTCAAAATTCGGTAAAGGAAATAGGTGAATTATTCAGGATTAAGGATTTATGAGAATATGTTTTGTGTTTATGGTTATGTATGTGTTCAGAATGTGGTTAAGGGTCAAGGGTTGACCAACTTAATTATATATTTGTCAAACCCTAAGTATATATTAAGAACGTCGATGTTCTGTAAGAAAACCCTAACGTCTGATGAGAAACCCTAGAATCGGTTTTGGAAATCCTAGGTTCAGTTCCGGGAATCCGAAACCCTAAATTCATGATATGAATATGGTGATTAAGTTAGAAAACCCTAACGATATATTCAGAAACTCTAATTTCAGTATCGAGAATTTAAACCCTAATTTGGGAAATCAAAGGCTAAATATAATGGCTTATGTATTTTGATAATATATTAGAGATAACCCTAATTGCTAAATTAGAAACTCTAATGCGAAGTATTAAACCCTAAGGGTTAAATAGTTGTGTGTAAGGAATATGAACATTAGGTGATGGTTTATATTTGTTTATTATATAAACAAACAAAAGAAACTAGTGTAACCCTAATTATATATTAGGAATGAAGGATTTAATAACTTAAGATTTATAAAAAAAGAGAATTGTGGTATTTAGAATACTTATTAATTCTAGGAGATTTATTTTATATATCTCAAATGATTAATTTTATAACCTAATTATAGCAAGTCTAATTGGGTTAAGAAAATAAGTGTGCATGAGCAAGGATTTGTGTTATAATTGAGGGAATGAAAACCCTAATTAAATGAATTGGGTTGGATGAGAATTTAAGGTATTGGACTATGTATATTTTATAGTCCAAGTGTTGACGAATGAAATTAGTTAGAGGCCCAAGCAATACATTAATTGAGTGGCCCAAATATTTTTATTGTTCAGCCCAAAAGATTTATAAGTGATGGCCCAAATTTGGAGCCCAATTGAAGGAATGGTACTTTAGACATTTGGGATAATAGATATTTCATTTACAAGAAACCAAACTTGGAGCTTAAAAAGGCCACATGGCCGGTTATTTAGAGAAGGAAGAAAGGGGAGATGAATGTATTAATTGCTCACTTTAGTTGGTAAACAACTCTCACCAACTCCACTTATGTGTCATCTTTTTTATTTAACCAACACTTTTGTTTAAGTCTCCAAGCAACACTAAATTTACTAAAGAAGGAAGACAAAGCATGAGAGATATTGGATGAATATACATAATATCTCTATATTTTGCAAACAAAAGAAAAACTCATTCCATTTCTCTCTCATTCTTATTAGTTATCACAAAGTAAACCAAAGAGAGAGAGGGGGGGGGGGGTGTTCGGCCATACAAGAGAGAAAGAGAGAGGGAGATTGTGGTTTTCATACAATCAAGATCCATCTCATATTTTGAAGGAAAAAGAAAATCAAGCAAAGGTATAACAAAAATTTCTACTTATGTAGTCTATTTCCTTTGTGGTTTGATTTGATTTTTGACAACTTGAAGTTGTGATCTTGAGGTTTAAAATCTTAGATCTACATGATTTAGAGTATTTTATGTGTAGATCTATCCATCTTGTGTGCTAGAAGTTAGATCAAAAACAAGAAACGTGAAGCTAGGTTTTCTAAGTGTAGAAAATCCTAATTTTCTTAGTCTTGATATTATTTAATCTTTTGGTTGATGCTTGCTTGATGAAATAAGAAACTTTGTTTCTAAACTCAAAAACTATGTATATACATGTTAATAAGTGTTTATTGTTTGGATCTACCCATAATGGGTGTTAAATTGGTGGAAATCAAAGGAAGAGAAAAATGTAATTTTTCCGGAAAAGTTTGAACTTTTAAGTGTGAGCTAGGTTTTGATTTTTCTTGAAATCTATGATGGATATTTATTATTTATGTTCTTGGGATACTAGATATATGTGTTAAGGGTAAAATTCCTCTGGAATCTCTGAAATAGGTTGAAAAATGAGCAAGTTATGGAATTTTCCCCAAACTACTCAAAGATAATAAAACTGTTAGAAGGAAAGTTTTGAACAGCCACTTCCGGGCTAAATTCCAAGAGTTTAACATGTCCAAATATGGATTGTGATAGATGAAAACTGTAGTTCGGAAAGATAGGAACCCAACAAAATTGACGGATCATTAATCGGAGTTATAGATTTCATTTTATTCAAGTTTTGGTAAAGGACTCCAAAACTGCCAAATGACAAAAAGTTGCTGCCCAAAATTTTCCGGGGGCTATTTCGGACATTTATTTAATGAGAAAAATTTCAGGCTTTTGGGAAATAAAAATATATGTTATTATGTAGGTCGTGTCCAAAAATGAGCTGTTTCCGAGTTAAAACGACCAAGTTATGACCATTACAATTTTTGTGATTTTCCGACGAAAATCGCTATAAACGGAGTTCTACAACTCCGATTGCCACGAAATTTAAAATGGAGCATCACGTTAACATATATAAGGTTTTTCCAAGAGATGGGAATGTTTGGAGTTAAGCACGAGGTAGCTAATTTCTTAAGCTACGCACTAGAAATGATTTTTAAAAAAAATACTAAAGGAAGTTAGAAAATTATGAAAAAATACTTTTTGTGTATGAAATACATGTATATATGTTTGGCCAAAAGATTGGAAAATAATAAACTGATTTGGTATTTTTGTAAAATGGATATAGAATTCAGCTTGTTGGATTGTGTAATTTGTGAATCCAGTTTGCTGGATTAGAAAATTTGATGAATAGAGTTTGCTGGATTGAAAAACAGTTTGTTAAATTGAAAAATTTGTTGAAATCGGTTTGTTGGATTGAGGTTTAGATTGATGGATTGGTGAATCCAGGTTGATGAATTAAAAATTTGGTTGCTAGATTTAGAATCCAGATTGCTGAATTAGTCTTTAACTTACTAGGTGTTAACGAATAACTTATGAAATGAAAAAGGCGAGTGTTAAATCATATAAATGTGATTCTAAGTAATTGTTAAGTGCTTAGGAAGAGTTTAATTGAACTTTAACTCGATATTTATTCCAACTAGACCGTCGGGATGTTAAAATTGAGTCGGTTTCAACTCAAACATAATAGTCTAACCCTATACGAAGTTTTATGTGCTGTATAGACTTATAAGATTATGTGTTATATGTTTAGGTTATCCTATATATAAATATAACAGTATTATACTGTGATGATATTATTCTAATATTGGAGATCTATATTACTAATATTAGGTCTTCGGGTAAAGCGATATAAATTGCGTTGCGATAATCAACGGTTCAGGCAAGTTTCTTTGTACTTAACTCTAATAAGAGTATTTTATTCAAGCTTATGGTTAATCATTGCTGATTGCCATGAAAATTGTACTCTGTACATCTTGCATGCATAAGTCAGGTATGAAAGGCTGATCACCTTCATTACCAGTTGGTTCAGAAATGTTTGTTCATGTTTAAAACTTGTTCAGTCAAAAATTTGTTCGTGCTAGTTCTCAATTATATTGATGAATTATAGCAAGCTCATTATTCATACTCTTCAATCATGATATATCGTTATATTGTTGTATATAAACTTGCTGGGCAACTTTCATGGTCACCCTTGCTATATCATGATAAAACATTGCAGATAAGGCGAATGCATTCGGATACAGAAAAAGATTAATGCCAAGTTCAGCTTGGGATAAAATGTGCGGCTATTTTGTAATAGTATATTTTGATAAATATTGTTATGTGATAGAAATTTTATGAATTATATTTAAGTTAAGGTTACTCGATTTTGGGGAAATGTGTGTAAAATTTAATGTATAAACAATTTATGTTTATATCTTCCGTAATTAGTTATAGAAATAATATACCGGATCAGCGGCGATTTCGGGCCTGGATTCGGGGCTATCACAGTTGGTATCAAAGCTGTCGGTTATGAAGCTTAGGTAGTAATACCTGAGACCAATAACCGCAGTGATTAGGATTAAGTATTAACTCAAATTGAGTTAGTGTATCGGTAAGATTCAAAGATGAATCTCGGCGAGTGTAAAGATACAGAGTTCCCTAACTCTGATAATAAAGTTGAGCAGTAATGGTGAATAGATCGAGTCTAAAAGACTGAAAGTGCAGGGATAGAGGATCGTAAAACAAAACGATCAAGGCATAGAAATAAATCGTAATATATATGATAAGATCACCCCGTGATCTAATAAGGTTATGATATGGGAAAAGAATCAATCTGATGATTGGAAAGTTACAGCAAGATGCTGTGTGTAAGTTGTACTATGAAATTATACTATGAAAACTCATAAAAGAGTTATGGATTATGAATACGGATTAAATGAAATTCGTATTGAGAAGGGGGTTAAGATTAGGTGGGGATTTCAATGAGGACTTATGTCGGCAGCTGAGTTGTATGATTCCTTGTATGGGCGGGAAATTTATACTTGGTTTTAGAATCACTTAGCTTCCTGGTTGATGTAGTGGTTAGGTTGATCAATTCTTTGTATGGGCGGGGAATTGTCTGCTTAGCTTCCTATATTGATTAGTGGCCGAGTTTGGTTTGACAACCACTTAGTTTCTGGCACTGATAATCATTGAAATGTTGTGTCGCGCTATTTGTTATATGCGTGTTAAGAGGTGATTCTTTTCTCATGTGTATAACAAATAGATAGGTCATAGGTAGAGAATATAGGTTTAAGTACGAGTTCTTAAAACTCATACTTATGTGACATACTTGACGCGTAGTTATATGAAATGTTATGAACCCCTCAGCGAATGGACGCCAAAGGTCAGTCTAGGAAAGTTCTTAAACTCATATAATTGTGGCCAGGTTATGAACTCATAAGTGTGGTTTTATAAACTAGGTATAGTTGTGTGCGAATGGAGTGTTAAGGATTATAGGAACAGATAGATTGCTAAGCAAATGATCATTAGTGGAGACTTAGGTTTTCCTAAACTCCTAGCTATGCTAAACTTCAAATTTTTGACATCAAGCTAAATACGCACTATGTGCCTTTAAAAAAAAATTGTTTTTATTTATCACTTATGTACTATGTAACCTGGTGCAGAGATGATAAAAATGATGGAGTTATCAATGCAGAATTACTTGGTGCTGGATGTGATCTAAGGATCGTCAGCCCACTACAGTATGATGTAGTATAACAAAGTCACAAAATGAAGAAATCCTCAACGGACTGTTAAATACAGTGCGACATCATGACGTCATTCTAAAAAAAATGTTTTCAAAAACTCCAAGTGTTTATTGAAAGAAATTTCCTGAACCAAATTGTTTTGCTGCGGAATCAAATAAGACAGAGGTAAGAAATTTTGTGCGCCTAAGGCGGATAAGAGGAACAAATTGTTCTGACCAGTAGTACTTAGCTAGTACAGGGCATAACGGGCTAATCACCCTTTTTGTCCGTAAGTTATGACGGTTTGCGGATGAATTTCCATAAAACCTTTGCGAAAATAACAAACAAATAGTCTATACGATTCCTCAGCATAGTTTTAAAATTTTTACCCTTGTGAGTGGTGTATTGGGTAGCATGTGATGATATGTGTGAATGATGTAAGCTGTATGGTGTAAGGTGTAAGGTGTAAGGTGACTTTCGGGAACGAAATTCTTATAAGGAGGGGTGAATGTGACAACCCAAGAATTTGGACAATTTATGAAAATCTTAAACGATTGATTTAAGGTCAAATAATAGACTTATACAGAAGATAAGTGTATGCGTTTGGTGTTATTGGGATTGAATTTTGAGGATTTCAAAATTCGGTAAAGGAAATAGGTGAATTATTCAGGATTAAGGATTTATGAGAATATATTTTGTGATTATGGTTATGTATGTGTTCAGAATATGGTTAAGGGTCAAGGGTTGACCAGATTAATTATATATGTGTCAAACCCTAAGTATATATTAAGAACGTCGATGTTCTGTAAGAAAACCCTAACGTCTGATGAGAAACCCTAGAATCGGTTCTGGAAACCCTAGTTTCAGTTCCGGGAATCCGAAACCCTAAATTCATGATATGAATATGGTGATTAAGTTAGAAAACCCTAACGATATATTCAGAAACTCTAATTTCAGTATCGAGAATTTAAACCCTAATTTGGGAAATCAAAGGCTAAATATAATGGCTTATGTATTTTGATAATATATTAGAGATAACCCTAATTTCTAAATTAGAAACTCTAATGCGAAGTATTAAACCCTAAGGGTTAAAAAGTTGTGTGTAAGGAATATGAACATTAGGTGATGGTTTATATTTGTTTATTATATAAACAAAAAAAAGAAACTAGTGTAACCCTAATTATATATTAGGAATGAAGGATTTAATAACTTAAGAGTTATGAAAAAAGAGAATTGTGGTATTTAGAATACTTATTAATTCTAGGAGATTTATTTTATATTTCTCAAATGATTAATTTTATAACCTAATTATAGCAAGTCTAATTGGGTTAAGGAAATAAGTGTGCATGAGCAAGGATTTGTGTTATAATTGAGGGAATGAAAACCCTAATTAAATGAATTGGGTTGGATGAGAATTTAAGGTATTGGACTATGTATATTTTATAGTCCAAGTGTTGGAGAATGAAATTAGTTAGAGGCCCAAGCAATACATTAATTGAGTGGCCCAAATATTTTTATTGTTAAGCCCAAAAGATTTATAAGCGATGACCCAAATTTGGAGCCCAATTGAAGGAATGGTACTTTAGACATTTGGGATAATAGATATTTCATTTACAAGAAACCAAACTTGGAGCTTAAAAAGGCCACATGGCCGGTTATTTAGAGAAGGAAGAAAGGGGAGATGAATGTATTAATTGCTCACTTTAGTTGGTAAACAACTCTCACCAACTCCACTTATGTGTCATCTTTTTTATTTAACCAACACTTTTGTTTAAGTCTCCAAGCAACACTAAATTTACTAAAGAAGGAAGACAAAGCAAGAGAGATATTGGATGAATATACATAATATATCTATATTTTGTAAACAAAAGAAAAACTCATTCCATTTCTCTCTCATTCTTATTAGTTATCACAAAGTAAACTAAAGAAAGAGAGAGAGAGAGAGAGAGAGGGGGGGGGGGAGTTCGGCCATACAAGGGAGAAAGAGAGAGGGAGATTGTGGTTTTCATACAATCAAGATCCATCTCATATTTTGAAGGAAAAAGAAAATCAAGCAAAGGTATAACAAAAATTTCTACTTATGTAGTCTATTTCCTTTATGGTTTGATTTGATTTTTTACAACTTGAAGTTGTGATCTTGAGGTTTAAAATCTTTGATCTACATGATTTAGAGTATTTTATGTGTGGATCTATCCATCTTGTGTGTTAGAAGTTAGATCAAAAACAAGAAAAGTGAAGCTAGGTTTTCTAAGTGTAGAAAATCCTAATTTTCTTAGTCTTGATATTATTTAATCTTTTGGTTGATGCTTGTTTGATGAAATAAGAAACTTTGTTTCTAAACTCAAAAACTATGTATATACATGTTAATAAGTGTTTATTGTTTGGATCTACCCATAATGGGTGTTAAATTGGTGGAAATCAAAGGAAGAGAAAAATGTAATTTTTCCGGAAAAGTTTGAACTTTTAAGTGAGAGCTAGGTTTTGATTTTTCTTGAAATCTATGATGGATATATATGATTTATGTTCTTGGTATACTAGATATATGTGTTAAGGGTAAAATCCCTCTGGAATCTCTCAAATAGGTTGAAAAATGAGCAAGTTATGGAATTTTTCCCAAACTACTCAAAGATAAGAAAACTGTTAGAAGGACAGTTTTGAACAGCCACTTCCGGGCTAAATTCCGGGAGCTTAACATGTCCAAATATGGATTGTGATAGATGAAAATTTTATTTCGGAAAGATAAGAACCCAACAAAATTGACGGATCATTAATCGGAGTTATAGATTTCATTTTATTCAAGTTTTGGTAAAGGACTCCAAAACTGCCAAATGACAAAAAGTTGCTGCCCAAAATTTTCTGGGGGCTATTTCGGACATTTATTTAATGATAAAAATTTCAGGCTTTTGGGAAATAAAAATATATGTTATTATGTAGCTCGTGTCCAAAAATGAGCTGATTCCGAGTTAAAACGACCAAGTTATGACCATTACAATTTTTGTGATTTTCCGACGGAAATCGCTATAAACGGAGTTCTACAACTCCGATTGCCACGAAATTTAAAATGGAGCATCACGTTAACATATATAAGGTTTTTCCAAGAGATGAGAATGTTTGGAGTTAAGCACGAGGTAGCTAATTTCTTAAGCTACGCACTAGAAATGATTTTTAAAAAAAATACTAAAGGAAGTTAGAAAATTATGAAAAAAATACTTTTTGTGTATGAAATACATGTATATATGTTTGGCCAAAAGATTGGAAAATAATAAACTCATTTGGTATTTTTGTAAAATGGATATAGAATTCAGCTTGCTGGATTGTGTAATTTGTGAATCCAGTTTGCTGGATTAGAAAATCTGATGAATAGAGTTTGCTGGATTGAAAAACAGTTTGTTAAATTGAAAAATTTGTTGAAATCGGTTTGTTGGATTGAGGTTTAGATTGATGGATTGGTGAATCCAGGTTGATGAATTAAAAATTTGGTTGCTAGATTTAGAATCCAGATTGCTGAATTAGTCTTTAACTTACTAGGTGTTAACGAATAACTTATGAAATGAAAAAGGCGAGTGTTAAATCATATAAATGTGATTCTAAGTAATTGTTAAGTGCTTAGGCAGAGTTTAATTGAACTTAAACTCGATATTTATTCCAACTAGACCGTCGGGATGTTAAAATTGTGTCGGTTTCAACTCAAACATAATAGTCTAACCCTATACGAAGTTTTATGTGCTGTATAGACTTATAAGATTATGTGTTATATGTTTAGGTTATTCTGTATATAAATATAACAGTATTATACTGTGATGATATTATTCTAATATTGGAGATCTATATTACTAATATTAGGTCTTCGGGTAAAGCGATATAAATTGCGTTGCGGTAATCAACGGTTCAGGCAAGTTTCTTTGTACTTAACTCTAATAAGAGTATTTTATTCAAGCTTATGGTTAATCATTGCTGATTGCCATGAAAATTGTACTCTATACATCTTGCATGTATAAGTCAGGTATGAAAGGCTGATCACCTTCATTACCAGTTGGTTCAGAAATGTTTGTTCATGTTTAAAACTTGTTCAGTCAAAAATTTGTTCGTGCTAGTTCTCAATTATATTGATGAATTATAGCAAGCTCATTATTCATACTCTTCAATCATGATATATCGTTATATTGTTGTATATAAACTTGCTGGGCAACTTTCATGGTCACCCTTGCTATATCATGATAAAACATTGCAGATAAGGCGAATGCGTTCGGATACAGAAAAAGATTAATGCCAAGTTCAGCTTGGGATAAAATGTGCGGCTATTTTGTAATAGTATATTTTGATAAATATTGTTATGTGATAGAAAGTTTATGAATTGTATTTAAATTAAGGTTACTCGATTTTGGGGAAATGTGTGTAAAATTTAATGTATAAACAATTTATGTTTATATCTTCCACAATTAGTTATAGAAATAGTATACCGGATCTGCGGTGATTTGGGGCCCGGATTCGGGGCTATCACAGTACATACCTGGTATGCCGAACATGTGAGGATACCTTGACTTCACTTCAAATTATAACTCTTGAGGTATAACCTTTGAGCATCGAATATAATCCTTCTTATCCAAGATGTTAACACGTATCTTCTCATACGTTAAATCTTCTGCTATCTCATTCGGTTCTAAATTAATAATGTGGTTTGGGTCGTCCATATATTTACGTAACATTGATATGTTAAAAACGTTATGAACACGTGACATACTTGGCGGTAAAACGAGTCTATAAGCCATAGTTCCTACTTGATCGAGGATTTAAAATGGGTCAATTAAAATGAGGGTTGAGATTTCCTTTCTTCGTCGATTCTTGCTTCTAGAATAACGCTCTCTTGAACCTTTTTCTTCACATTCATCAGCTCTGAGTATGTAGCTTGAGCGGCTTTAACTTTATCGATTAAATTCAATTATATTCGTTATTTTCACATGGGTTCGTATATTCGCACTTGTAACCGCATACGATCTTCTACTCAACGCGTCAGCTACCACATTCGCTTTTCCACGATGGTATGATACGATCATAATCTTTAATAGCTTGAGCCAACGTCTTTGGCACATTACACGTTCGTTTTAGGTAAAGAAAATATTTGAGGGTTTTAGAAATGGGTTTTGTACTAGGGTTAATACAAAATTTGATTTCACGCTCTAGGGGTAGGCTAAGAAGTCTTCAAGAATACGCCAAGAAATTTATTAACAATAAAAATATCATTAACAACTGTGACTCTCATCTAAGACTTGGATAGTACGTCAAATTGATACCTATCAACTTGTCACCATCATTCACGATGTTGCCTACAGAAAGTGTGGCTTCGGTGCATTCAACACAAGAAAGTCAACAACGAAAGGATCGGGGCTCTTTATTTATGGCTTGATATAACAATGATTGACTTTAGTGGGTTGGTTACTTTTGATTCGCATAACAGGTTGGTTAGGAGTATGAAAACTAACAACCTTACAAAAAGCATAATGAGTAGTTAACCAATCGTTTCCAAAAATCACATCAAAGGCAAGTATTTTCAAAGAGATAAGATCGACAGGTAACGTGATAGTGTTGATTTGAACAAGATTTATAAATAGTGGAGGTAACGAAGGTTTCTCCCAACTGAGTTTAAACAGATATGTCAAAGTCTAACTTCTCTGGACTTAACTTCAAACATTGAACACAACTAGGTGCAATAAAAGATTGAGTAGAACCGGTATCTAATACGGTATAGACTTCACAAGAGTTTATAACTAACATACCCGTGATAATTTTATTCAGGTTCCTGGTCATGAAAAAAAATGCTCTCTCTTAAACTACTGGCTTTGGCTTGTCTGGGACATCCTTTGGTGCCTCCATCCTAGCTGAACTCGTCTTCGGTGAACAACAAAATAGGGCAAAGTAACCTTTTCTTCCATAATTATAGCATGCTTTAGACGGCATCACGCAGTTTGGACTGATGTGTCCCTCCCCTCCGTATTTGAAGCATATGATAGGTGGTCATTCTCATTCCTTAACAACGGGTGCTGGTGCTGACGTCTTTCCATCATTGTTGAATCTCTTCTTTTTGAAATGTCCATTCTTATTGTTTTGACCATGATTACCACCAAAGTGGTTACCATTTCTAGCATGTTGATTCTCTCAATGCTTATTGTCACTGCTTTGATGACTATTATCATCGGTATTATCATTTTTCTGGCTGCTCTCTTTTGGTTACTTTGACTCGTTATCGCGCTCCACTAACTGAGCCCTATTTACAGCATCTGAATACAAACACAGTTTATGAGCAATAAGATATTGACGTATCTCCGGCTTCACACCTCTTAAAAACATCTGCGTCATTCTCTCTTCATTATCAACAAAGTGGGATGCAAATCGGGACAACTCGGCAAACTTGGCTTCGTACTGCGACACGGTCATGTTGTTTTGCTCTAACTTGATAAATTCCACCTCCTTTATGTGACGAATGCTTTCGAGAAAGTACTTGTCATTGAACAGCTCTTGAAACTTCTCCCAAGACATCTTGAGTGCGTCAGGCTGGGTACGTTTTTACAGATTTCCACTAGTGATCTGCCTCTTCACGCAACATAAAGGTGGCAAAGGGAACCTTTTGCTCCTCGGAGCATCCTAAGACATCAAATATCTTGGTGATCTTCTTTAACCACGTCTCTGCCTTAAGTGGTTTTGGCTTTCCTAAAAACTTCAGTGGTCCCATCTCCTTGAATTTCTTAGCGGTGACCAACCGTGGGTTGCCATTGTTTCCTCCTGCATTATGAACAGGAGCCGCCTTCGCCTGATGTTGCATGAATTCTAAAAAGCTCCTAAACGTACCGTTATTTGTCAATTGATCATTGTTGTTGTTTACAGGAGGATTATCGCCATCCTGTTGCACTTTTTCCTGATTATTGATCTGTGGAGAATCAACGGTCTCCTGTGCTCCATTGCTATTCTCAACATTCTCGGATGTTATTTTTAGATACTGCCAAAAAACAAAAGGTTAATTGACCTGTAGCATATTATCCCTATATTCTGACTGACTAATTAAAAACCAAATAAACTTTGGTAGGTCATACTAGCGAAGGAATTCCCCGTCTCTCCCCTCCTAGTTCTATTCTCACATTCTAGCCAGGGATCATATCCCTAGGCTTTGATACCAACTGTGACGCTCCCAAAATTAGGTATACATCACCCATCTTTAGTAGCCGGATACATGGTACAGAATTTAAATACAACTGTCGTGTACAATCCGACAAAACATAAACTGTGAGTTTGAATACAAATATTATCTACTAGAGATTATACAAACTCAAAAGGAGTCCTTGTGACACCTCCAAATCCAGGTTCCTTCAAACCTCAGATCCGATCTGCCACGATACTACTATCGTCAAACTATTTATATATATTATTCATACCTTAATGAATATAATTTTACTTATTACAATTTAGAATATAAATTCATTCCATTTCCAGGATCTGCACAATGACCCCAAACATTTATAAGTTTATAATCCTGGTCATTTACTATTCCTGTATTACATCACATTCGATATTATAAAAATGCGGAATAATTTAATCTTTTTCAATCTCTTAAATAAAATCTTTTATTGATTTCATAACCTTGAACCAATTACAATTCTTGAATCAACTATATAATATGGTTCAGTCTATTGGAATTACTGTATAAGATTTGACATCTTGATTCGATATCCTCTATGTATTAACTAATACAACCTTACAATACAACAAGAATTAAACATCGTAAGTATATATCAAGTACACTCCTAGAACCTAAAAATGGTTCAAGTAATAATCTAAATAGTATCCTTCATTGCGAAACTATCTACTTTGTCAACCAAGAAGCACGAAATCTTTACTGTGAGTCCTTAACCTGTAAAAGTGGTTATTTGCAATGGTGAGCTCGACAGCCCTGCAATTCTAACAGTTTTCATGCGGCACATACCATATAATATCGTATTTAGTTCATGCATTCATAATCAATTAATATTTACTACGAATGTTACTTCTCACATAACAAACATAAAGGTTTATATCATAAATATATCATCAAAGATCAGCTTTCATATTTCATACATATCTTATATGCATTTCATATATATAAATCAACATTTGCATCGCGTAATATAGCTCAACTAACAGTTATCAAATTCATATAACAAATAGGAATTGAAAGACTTGCCTGATTCGTAGTGTATGAACTACGACTTAACTGCTTAACGCTTAACTGCACTTTGTGTATTCCTACACAGTTATATAATCATGGATTCATATCCATTAGTCACATATTTCATACATTCCCAGTGTAATAATAATGTTACATTGTTCTCTAACTAGGTTCGTAACACCTACATTTCATTTTCTCATCATACTCTTAGAATAGCTAGGTATGTATAGGTATACCTTAACCACTCGTACTTTACATGAACATTCATAAACATTTATCACACACTTGACTAGCAATGTGTTCGGCACATTTTTAAAGTTTAAAGATACGTGATCTATATCGTTCATATTCAAACTACTTAGTTTCATGATGATTTATTTCAATCAATAAAGCTTAACAACTTTCTTTAACAAGATTATATGTTATAAGCTTTTAAACTAATAAGCCTCTACTAGTATGCTTCACATGTATATAACATAGTTTATTTGAAAACGTATTTTAAATCACACTTGAAACGTCCAATTCATGCTTAGCTAAAAGATGAACATAATCGTCATGTCTAGGGGCATAAGACGTTCAAGTTCACTTTTAAAAGTTATTCTAGGCCAAGGTAAAGAAACTAGGTGCAACTATTAATCTCATTTCATAGCTAAGTAATCCATGAATATATGTTTTCTTGTTTAGAACTTTAAGTACACAAATTACTTTAAGTTCGTTCTTAAAGTTTCAAGTTTTCTTTAGAAATCATTTTCAACTAAGCTATTGTAAGTTGATAATAAGTAAAGTAACATTAAATCACTTCTCATTCTTAAGTATACTCCTAACTCAACAAGATGTATGTGTTAAAATATCATAACTTCAAAGACTCAAGGTTCGTCAATATTCGTTTTTCAAAACTCCAAGTTTCTTTTCAAAACATATACTAAGCCATGCTAAAGCATTCTATAATGATTAAGTTAATATTATATGTCATGTCTATTATCATGCATTTTCATGTTACATCACTTAGAATAACCTATTCCATCGTCGGGAGCACTATACTTGCGTATGTGCTCGCTCGACGCCCTCCGATGGCCTTTGATTACGTAACAGTCACAAAGATGATTATTTTTACCCTTCCTAATTACCTCAAATTGAAAAAGATAGAGCACAATAGTTGTAGGTCTATTCGTTCTCGTTCTGGATCATCTTGAATCTTCTCAATCGGAGTCCGTATGAAAACGTTATGGGCGTTTTAGTAAAGCATGTTCTGTCAGATTTTTTTGTCAGCAGTTGCAGTTAGACCACCCCCGCTGGGGCGGGGGTCTTGCCCTATAAATAGCCTGTCGGGGCAGGCATAGCTACTTTGAAATCATAGATTCATGCTCTGCTACAAAATAACAAGCCAAAAATCCTTTCTACCATCATAATTTGAGTTATACATGTCCAAAATAGTCCGTTTTCGATTCTATGAATTCGTAATTCACAGAACTCAAACATACTATAATACCCATCAACTAACATAAATATTAACTAACCCAAATATGAATATATAACTCATGTTCATGCAAACGTTCGTGTTTTGGAAAATTTAGTGAAATCGTTCACTACAAATTCGTTTCTCAACCAAATTGGTTCGTTTAACTTCCGTTGATTTCGTATTTGATTATATTAACAATATCTAACAACAATTTATAGATTATAACAATCCTTACCCATCAATTTTATGACTCAAAAGCTACTTTTTCTAAGAATTTTGTAAAACTTGAACTTAAGAACATAGTTTAAGAATTATACAAGATTGTTTCTAACCTTCTGACTTCTCCCTCTCATCCTCATAGTATACTTATATTAGCTCCACTTAGAAATCTCAGCAATTGATTTTGAGAAGAGAGGAGTCCCCATTTATAGAGAATCTCTTACCTAGACCATGGCTTTACTCAAAGATTGAATCCAATGGGAGATTGAAGAAGATGTTGGTTAAGGAGGATTTGGTGGAAAATCAAATCAACCCACTCCCCTCTTCATCATTTGGAGCTATGAGTTTGAGAAGAAGTAGCAAGCTAAACTAGCTAGCCCTTTTCATTTCACTGAGTTTGATAGTTGAAGAGGCAAGCTAGGCTAATGGCCTATTCACGTTATATATGAGGTGAGACTCACAAAATGGGACAACCAACTTGGTTTCTCAGCATTTAGCAAAATGGGTATTCAAGACATCTATGTTTACTTCCTTTTGGACTTACAAGCTTACCTTTAATGAATTAATATTATTACCATATGATAAATTAGTTGTACATATACCCATAATCATACAATCCATGTACGTTTAAGTTAGTCCCAATAATATTTTAATTGGGCTAATTATAAAATAGTTGGATATTCTCAACCCATCATTTTTCATAAAATTTATCATCTCAAATATACCCAATTATCATACTTAATATCAATTATATTAACTCCTCATTTATTTTCCAATTAAATCCACCTTTGATTTAACTTCCCTAGTTATGCCACACAAGACATAATTATATGAACTTAGTAATTAATAGTCCACAAGCATATAATACTATAATCTCACAAAATAATATTATTCTCAACTTACATATTACAATATGGTCATGGAAGTGGTTGTAGACACAAAATTTTCTGTACTACTGTTACTAACATTACAGGAGGATTTCGTCTTTTAAGAGAGAACCCTGAAAGACAATCCAAATCCATACCGGACACTACAGAAAGTTCAGCATTAACCTCGAATCGCAATCTGGGAGTAACAGTTTCAACCTCGGATTTAACCCCGAGACCTGCAGATACAATACCAGAACACACACCGGAGAAGACCGATTAATCCTAGAGATAACCCTGAGGTTTCCAGTCTCAATCCCAACAATAGGAATAGCCACCAACCTTGGTGATAACCCCAAGGAATACAGTTTCGGAGATAACCCCGGAAATGCTTGTTTCAAATGCCATCAGCTTCAATCTCGGCACTCACAACGAGATACACTGTACTAACCCGGTAATAACATCGGGAAGACATGCACACCTCAAAAATGACAATGAGGACCTTCAACAAATGCAGCAGTCCAATCTTAATGAAGTCTGAGCAACGTCTGCTTATCGGCCCAATCCGGCAGTAACACCGGTGAGGGGAAACATCGCCATCTTATCCAACATGATTCCACGTCTCGTCTTTACGCAACAATGTCCCACAAGGCTAACCAATCCAGAGTGACTATTGTGCAGGGTAACGGATGAAAGTTGAAACTTGAAGACCAGAGGGCATCGTCCCATCTTCAAAGACTTCGTACAAACTCTAATCACATGCCATCGTACAACTCTTGACAGTGGTGGTCCGAAATAGGTCCTGAATACCTCCAAACGGATGCCCGAATTCCACTTATCAAAATCCGAGTGGACATTATAGTGCATGAGTGCACGTATTTCGAGACAATCCGACCCGACAGAACCGAGCCGACCCGACCCGCCTCTGGTACACCTGCTGTTGAGCCGCATGTACACCTGCAGCACCTTTTGCCTATAAATAAGAGGCTTGGGGTGCTGATTTTTAAGAAAAAAAAAGACGGGGAAACCCTGCACAATTTGCTCTGCACTCGCCATACAGTGTATTTTTCGACTTTAAACACTTGTGAGCTCATATATAGCCTCTTTTGTACCCACAAAAGCCCAGTGTTTACCCACTCTAAAGATATAGATCCCCTTTTTATCAGTCAGCTGTAAACCTTCTCACACACTTTAGAGTCTTTCTCTTCATCTTTGCACACACCCTTCCACATGTTCAGAGTCGTGTTACTTGCTTTTACCTGGACTTCGGTCCGTGGTTTCATTCCAGTCTGTATATATATTATATATATATTGACTAACATTATCGAGTTATGCCTCAATTGAGCCTAGACTTCGGTCTGGAGCGTTTACTGCTTTAATATATATATGTATATATATATATATATACTTATATATATCAACTGTGTGTCAGACTTTGTTCGATGAGCCTAGACTTTGGTCTGGTGCGTTAATTCGCTTATATATATATATATACATATATATATATATACATATATATATATATATATATATTTATTTATTTTGTCCTGCCTGGAGTTCCTTTCGTGGCAGTTGATCGTTTTACAGCTTTCTTTATATTTCGTCCTGTCTGGAGTTTACTTCATGGCAGTTGACCGCATTTACAGCTTTATTTACATTCTGTCCTGCCTGGAGTTTCCTTCGTGGCGGTTGATCGTATCTACATCTTTATTTATATTTCTGATCCCCCATGGAGGTGCTTCGTGGTTGGTGATCCTGTATGTATATATATATTTACCACTTTTATATATATACCTTCTTATTGCTTTTATACAAATTGCAATATTCTGTGCGCCTAGGAATCATGTGATCACAGATTCATCTCATTGGATCTAGATTCGGTTCCCGTGATGGACATTTTCAGCTATAAGCAGCTTGTAAATTATTCTGCGATGTCTGTATTTCCTCAGATGGTTTCCATACCCACGAGGAAGTCGACATTATTTTTGGATGTATTATTTTTCATACGGATGCCTCGCATCCTTCAAATAAAATCAATCAAGCCGCTCACTTAATAAAAATGGAGGTGTAAAAGGTCTCAATTCCTATTGAACATCAGGGTTTTAAAAACCTCTTTTATAAAACATCATTGCCATATATTGCTAAAAATTGAATTTTTATATAAATTCAAACCCTTTGTATATAGGTTCGAACTCGGCCTCGTACAACTTTCATATAACAGCACATTGACCCACACACACACACACACACACACACACTCATATAATAGTTTCTTGAAAAGAGGCGGTCACCATGGTAACACGGATGTCGGGGGGTGCCAAATACCTCCCCCCTGCATAACCAAGTCCTTGGACCCTAAACGAATCTCGGTTTCGCCGACCCGTATAACAGTGTCACATCACTGGGTCAATGTGCAAACCTTTTCTCGGTTGTGTTGGTACAACCATTTAAAAAACCAACTGACGACTCTTAACAGTCCCATCGTCGAAATTATACATGTCGGACATTTTTCACTTGTTTTTTCAAACAAATCTCACCTAAAATGAGAACACTAAAGAACAAGTAACGGAAAGGGACACCCAAAAATCCCGACATCGACAGGTGGTGACTCTGATGGGGAATCCAGTAAGAGGACTTAAGCCACTACTATAATCTTTTCAAAATTAATTATATGCTTGTGTGTGGATGTTGCATTTACATTGGATGAATGTGTACGAATGCATGTCTTATTTGAGCTTAGTGCTTCGCATCATATCTGTGTGTGATGTTAGTGCTTCGCACTATAAACTACTTATGATATTAGTGCTTCGCACATGTCATCATTTCATACGGTGAGACACAATGTATGTGAATGTATGATGTGTGGTCCCTCCACCAGGAGGCTATCCCATCGGTGTTTGATTACTGGACTCGTGAGAAGACTAATTCTTTGAGGCTCGGGAAAGGCACCACCCAAATTCTCTGAGGCTCGGGAAAGGCATCACCCAAATTCTACAGGTTAGGGGATCCTTATACACATTTAAAAGTCTTTATTGGAGAACTAGGATCCTATGCAGAGGATAAAAAACTCAGAATGCAATTATTCCAAAAGAGTCTAACTGGAGAAGCCCGTTCGTAGTACACAAGATTAGAAAACTCCAAAATCCAGAGCTGGGAAGAGCTAACACATGCCTTCCTCACTCAATACAGTTTTCAAACTCAAATGGCTCCTGATCGGTATCAGATTACCAGGATTAAGAAACAGTTTGACGAGTCTTTCAGAGAGTATGTTCAAAGGTGGAGACGCCTGGCTGCCCAAGTTAGTCCTACCATATCAGAATCAGAAATGGTCATGATATTCATAGACATACAAGAAGCTCCCTTCTATGAGAGAGTTTTAGCCGGCATCGGCAAACCATTTTCTGAAATGGTTAAACATGGGGAGATGGCTGAAATGGGGTTGAAGTCAGGAAAGATTCAAGACCTAGCCGCACTCAAAGCTGTTGCTGATAACATCCAATCTGAAAATTATGTGAACAACCCCCGGAGGGTCCATAAAAAGAAAGAGGAAGATGTTTCCATGATACTACAGGGACAAAAAGGCAATAAAAGTATGCCCATTCAAAGGAGAAACTACACTCCCTTTCCAGCACAGTCTGTAAACCCTCAAGTACCAAAAGGTGGAGAAGTCAAATGCCATCGAGGGTTTACACCCTTAGCGGATACCCTCGAGAACATTCTTAATCTTCTGACAAAACAGAAGAAAATTACGCATCTTCTTTCACCAGCCAGCCCTAATGGACGGGGTTTCAATGCTGCTAGGAAATGTGTTTATCATGCCGGGGCACCTGGACATGATACTCAGGATTGTTGGGCCTTGAAACACAAGATTCAGGACCTAATAGATAATGGAGAGATCGTAGTCACCAAACCTGATCAGCCTCACGTACAAGACAACCCTCTTCCTCAACACAAAGAAGAAGAGGTCAACATGATTAATTGGTGCAGTGGACAGAGTTCAAACTTCAGTTGTGATTCCCCCCAAACCATCAAAGACGGTGATGACAGATGGGATTATTCTAAGTTCTAGTTCATAATGGAACCAAAAATGAAAGTTCTCTGCAAACAAATTGAGCAATTGGAAGAACTGGTGACTTATTAGCATCAAGTGACTCGGCAATTAATCAGCCAGGAGCATGCCAGTCTCCTACCAATCGTCATGAATATTCCCTCGTCCATTTCAGAAAATGAAATGTTGGAAGACAAAGTGACGAAGAGAGCAACTGCCAAAGCCCGTCGGGATTTCGCCAGCAAACGTGAATTCACCTATTTAGGTCAACCCATGGAGGAAATCCTTCACATGTTAATCAATGAAGGAAGGATCAGTTCCCTTCTACCTCCAATCAACCCCCGTTCGGGATGATACAACTCTGATGGAGTATGTCAATACCACTCCCAGTCTCGCGGTCACAGCACAGAAAAGTGCTGGGCACTCCGCCACCTTATTCAAAATCTAATCGACAGTGGTTTACTGTGCTTGACAGATAATGACACTGTGTTACATGCAAGTGAGAATGCAGGCCCTACCAAGTGGAAAAGTGTGGTAACAGTTATATCTACTGAAGTTGAGGGGATTAATACTGTTTTTACAACACCGATAATTCAGCTCAAAGGAGGAAACACTCCTTTGAAAGTGGCCGCTCCCGAGACAATCAACTTGCCATGCAGAGCACCATATCCTATTGTTAGCTTGCGCAAGGTTCCGTGGAATTATGGAGAAGGTGAATGATCCACCTCACATACCACTCCTGCAGTGTCGAAGGAAAATCCACTGTATCTTCCCCATCGGGTGATGAACCCCACCACCAAATCAAAGGGGAAAATACCCATGGAGAAGATTGAAAAATTCCTCTGCGTTGTGGGTCATAACAAAGCCTCGGTGGTTTTAAGCTTGAAGAAAGCTCCACCACAAATATCAATTTTTGACTTGGTTTTAACTTCTGAGAATCACTAGAAGGTATTGTTAAAGGTTTTGGAAGAAGCCTATCTTCCGACATCAGTGGATACAGAAAAATTTCAACACATTGTTGATCACATTTTCAACACTAATGTGATATCCATCACTGATGATGACATACCGCCCGAAGGGACTGGTCATTGCAAATCGTTGCACATTGCGGTCTTGTCCTCCGGATATATGGTGGCTAGAGTCTTAATAGATGGAGGTTCCTCTCTAAATATCTGCCCATATGCCACCTTGGTGAAGATGAATATCAATCTCAATCGAATTCGGAGTAGCCATACTATCATCAAAGCTTTTGATGGAGCTCGCCGTAACTCGGTTTGAGTAATTGAGCTGCCAGTCGAAATTGGCCCTCATACATTCAGCGTATCCTTCCATGTGCTTAAGATAGATTCGGGATACAACCTGCTCTTGGGACGACCATGGATCCACATGGCAGGGGCAGTTCCCTCCACCCTTCACCAACAATTGAAGTACATTATCAACAATAGCCTGGTCACGGTCAACGCTGAACCAGAGGTTCCTCAGCATGGGGATATACCGTTCATCAATGCCAATGCAGACGTAGAACCAGTCAGTTTTCATGCTTTGGAAATAAGCAACACCCAATACCACGCTATTAGAGCACCACTGCCCGAACCCCACATTTTTGTTGAGGTGATGTCAGCCACTCAAGAAATGATGTCGTTGGGTCATAAGCCAGGACAAGAGTTGGGTAAAGATGGCCAGGGTATTCAGTACCCCATTCGATTAACCAAGCAAGTTGGAACAGCTGGACTAGGCTATTCTGCCAGCTCTAGTCACAGGAACCCTCATAAGCATCAACAGATTCCTTTAGCTTCAACTATGTGGCGTTTGGCTTCACCTTCAAACTCCGAGTCCGCACAACCTCCAGTACAGGTGCCAGCAAATGTCATGGCCATGTTAATTCCTAAGCCAAAACTGGTGGAGGAAAAGAAAATCGTTATTCCAAATCTCGTAATCGAAGAAGAGGAGCGGAGAATCAAGGAAAACATTATCCGAATAATGCCGGGCATGCGCATCATCGTCCATGATGAACATACCAATAGATACACCCCAGACGATGATTGCCCTGACGTAATCTCCATCATTCGGGACAAGGAGGATGATGACAATCCCTCCATCACTGCGGTCCACCTAGACTTTACCCTTACCAATGGGAACAACATTCCTTGCTTTGGTCGACAAGGGTAAAGCGGTCAGAAATTCTTTTCTGCCCTGTAGATACAATAACTGCTTATTTTTTTGTACAGTATTAGCAGTTTATTTTGCCAGTATATGTTAACATTGTGTATGATCAACGCATTTCATATATGCTAAATGAAAGCATATTTTGTTTCAGGACTCTAAATTTAGATGTGCCTGTATTTGCAGATACAATGCCTCTCCTACGCAAGGATTGTACTTTTGATGTAGAGATGAATTCAGCCTTGATGGATCTCCGGGATGACATTGAGGTGCCTCCAGAAATTCAAGAATGGGTCAAAGACAAACCCAAACCCAACCTTGATCAAACGACTTCTTTCAATCTCGGAATCTTAGAAAGCCCTATGTTAATCCTGATTGGTTCAGACCTTACCCCAAACCAATGAAATGACATGGTTACGCTATTAACCCAATTCCAGGATGTGTTTGCATGGTCTCATAAAGACATGGTGGGTTTATCCACTAACATTGTCCTTCATCGCCTTCCAATTAAAGAGGGATTTAAGACAATCAAGCAAAAGCTCAGGCGATTGAAACCTGAGTGGAGTTTAAAGGTGAAAGAAGAAATTGTGAAACAATTTCAAGCCGACATCATTATGGTGTCTACATATCCTGAGTGGATATCCAACATTGTACCCGTGCCTAAACCTGGAGGGAAGGTGCGAGTTTGCGTGGATTATCAGGACTTGAACAAAGCTTGCTTAAAAGATAGATTTCCCGTGCAATTTATCCACATTCTCATTGAAAATACTGCGCAATACGACATGTACTCCTTTGCTGATTGCTTTGCGGGGTACCATCAGATCATGGTTGCCGAGGAAGATCGTGAGAAGACTACTTTCATCACTCCTTGGGGAACTTTTTGCTATAGACGGTTGTCATTCGGCCTCATCAATGCCGGAGCTACCTATCAACGAGCTATGATGACTCTTTTCCATGACTTAATGCATAAAGAAATTGAGATCTACGTGGATGACATCATTGTCAAGTCCCGGAAGGAGGATGACCATCTAGACCATCTCAGAAAGTTGTTCAACTAGTTGCGTAAGTACAACTTGAAGTTGAATCCAGCTAAGTGCGCCTTTTGTGACACCCCCAAATCCGGGTTACCTGACTCCCGAGTTTGGTGTTCACGATCCACAATATAAATAACAGTTAATTACCCATAATATATAGATAGTATCTTACATAAGTTTTTATCAGAGTTTCATAATACATCACCCAGGTTTTCTAACCTTAACTTTACAAATATACCCTTTAGTTATACAAAAAGGGTTTACAATACAACATAATAAATATGTTCAACATAACTAATTTATAACTACGCATTTTCCCTTGTCCTTTGCAGCACCTCCTGTAACTTCGTCCCTAGTTGAAAAATTTTATTTAGCAAGGGTGAGCAACTAATTTGCTCTGCAAGTTAAGACATACAATAAATGTATAAGAAATTCAAAACAACAGTCTATCTATTTTGATAGAATGAAATCAAAGTTCGGGGAACTTTGAAATAGCTGAACAAATCGTTATTCAATAACAAGTTTTCTCGTATTCTATATAACACAATAATTCAATAATGAAAGAGTACAACGCTTTCAAAGTTTCTACGATATTCTAATGAATAATCAATAATCAATTCTACAAAATATCAAAGTGGAATGTTTTCCAGATTTAATACAGAGCGATCACACAAGATTTTGAACTTATTTTCTCGGGTAGATATCAAAGATTTACTTTGATAAATACTAAGGTGTATCAGATAACCATAAAGATTAAATTATATCCCTCTGCAAGTATAATAAGGGATCAACTTATTATACCCTATATTATGCATAATACTCAAAACGCGCGCAAAGGTCGAATTCACGACCAAAAAAATGTTCCCTTTATATAAAAGGTTGTTCTTCTTAGTTTTATAATCAAAATTTGATTTTATAGCGAAATACTGGGATTTCAAATTCTATTTGCTTCTCTTCTCAAACCTAACAAGTTTTTACAAATATTTGTCTAACCAAATAATTGGCTAAGACATTTCTCAACATAATTTGACAATCAACATGAATTATCTGTACTTTTAATTCTAACTTCTACAGATATGAATATCCAACAACAGTAATTCTACGAATATATATATTTTCTAATTCAATAATTTAATTTCAACAATAAATCCCTGGACGTGGCATAATTAGCAATAATTATCCACCAATAATATTTGAATGAAATAACTCAAGGTTGAGTTAGGGAACTTGCCTCTTCCGCTGATTACAGCTACACAAAATACTTATCTGCTTTCGAAAGACCTATAACCAATAATATCGGTCTAACAATTAACACAATATTTTATAACACACAGCACTATAATTCACATTCAAACTTCTCCTAGACACATTACCACATAGCCACATTAGTGTTTATAACCTATATAAACACTTAACAAGTCAAACTAACTTAGTATGGTTGGACTTCGGTCCATTCTCGGTGTTCTGGTCACCCTATCCGACAATTAACACATTGATTGTCATTTACACGTGGTCTCTAAGCTTCAATATTAATTTAGATAAATCAATTATCATTTATAATATTTTTCAGAAGCTTTTAATAATTATCAAACAATTATTATAATTTATAATAATTTTTCAAATATCAAAATCATTTTCAAATGATTCAATTATCAATTAATCGTACCATTATTAATATTTAATAATATCAAAATATTAATAACATACTTTTCAAAATATTAAAGTTATTATCAATAACTTAAAATATTTTTAAACCATCAATATTCTACTTAAATGATTTTTAAAGTAATTAAAATCATTTTTAAATCATCACAATTAATATATAAATATTAATGAAATTATTATCCAAATATTAAAAGTCATTAATTATAACTTAAAATATTTTAAATCATTTTTCTCATTTTTAAATCAACAAAATCATTTTTAATTCATTTATTTAATATAATAATTAAATAAATCAAATATCATTAATATTAATTTATTAATGAAAATTCTCCAAAAATATTGAAAATTATATTTTATAATTTAAAATATTTTCTAACACTTTATTCTCAATTAAAATAATTTTAAAATCATTTAAATCATTTTTATCTTATTTATTTAATTTAATAATCAAATAAATATAATATCATTAATATTAAATTATTAATGAAAATTCTCCACAAATATTAAAAGTTATATTTTATAACTCAAAATATTTTTTAAATACATTATTCTTATTTAAAAATGATTTTTCATAATATTAAATTATTTTTCTCTAATTTATTTAATACACTAATTAAATAAATTAAATACCTTTAATATTTAAATAAATATAAATATTAAAGAAAAATATTCCAATTGGTCAAAAATTATTTTTCATAATTTAAAATAATTTTTAAAACCATTTTTGGAAATTTTTAGAATTTATTTCTAACCTTAACTTTACAAATATACCCTTTAGTTATACAAAAAGGGTTTACAATACAACATAATAAATATGTTCAACATAACTAATTTATAACTACGCATTTTCCCTTGTCCTTTGCAGCACCTCCTGTAACTTCGTCCCTAGTTGAAAACTTTTATTTAGCAAGGGTGAGCAACTAATTTGCTCCGCAAGTTAAGACATACAATAAATGTATAAGAAATTCAAAACAACAGTCTATCTATTTTGATAGAATGAAATCAAAGTTCGGGGAACTTTGAAATAGCTGAACAAATCGTTATTCAATAACAAGTTTTCTCGTATTCTATATAACACAATAATTCAATAATGAAAGAGTACAACGCTTTCAAAGTTTCTACGATATTCTAATGAATAATCAATAATCAATTCTATGAAATATCAAAGTGGAATGTTTTCCAGATTTAATACTGAGCGATCACACAAGATCTTGAACTTATTTTCTCGGGTAGATATCAAAGATTTACTTTGATAAATACCCAGGTGTATCAGATAACCATAAAGATTAAATTATACTCCTCTGCAAGTATAACAAGGGATCAGCTTATTATACCCTATATTATGCATAATATTCAAAACGCGCGCAAAGGTCGAATTCATGACCAACAAAATGTTCCCTTTATATAAAAGGTTGTTCTTCTCAGTTTTATAATCAAAATTTGATTTTACAACGAAATTCTGGGATTTCAAATTCTATTTGCTTCTCTTCTCAAACCTAACAAGTTTTTACAAATGTTCGTCTAACCAGAATAATTGGCTAAGACATTTCTCAACATAATTTGACAATCAACAGGAATTATCTGTACTGCCAATTCTAACTTCTACAGATATGAATATCCAACAACAGTAATTCTACGAATATATATATTTTCTAATTCAATAATTTAATTTCAACAATAAATCCCTGGACGTGGCATAATTAGCAATAATTATCCACCAATAATATTTGAATGAAATAACTCAAGGTTGAGTTAGGGAACTTGCCTCTTCCGCTGATTACAGCTACACAAAATACTTATCTGCTTTCGAAAGACCTATAACCAATAATATCAGTCTAACAATTAGCACAATATTTTATAACACACAGCACTGTAATTCACATTCAAACTTCTCCTAGACACATTACCACATAGCCACATTAGTGTTTATAACCCATATAAACACTTAACAAGTCAAACTAACTTAGTATGGTTGGACTTCGGTCCATTCTCGGTGTTCTGGTCACCCTATCCGACAATTAACACATTGATTGTCATTTACACGTGGTCTCTAAGCTTCAATATTAATTTAGATAAATCAATTATCATTTATAATATTTTTCAGAAGCTTTTAATAATTATCAAACAATTATTATAATTTATAATAATTTTTCAAATATCAAAATCATTTTTAAATGATTCAATTATCAATTAATCGTACCATTATTAATATTTAATAATATCAAAATATTAATAACATACTTTTCAAAATATTAAAGTTATTATCAATAACTCAAAATATTTTTAAACCATCAATATTCTACTTAAATGATTTTTAAAGTAATTAAAATCATTTTTAAATCATCACAATTAATATATAAATATTAATGAAATTATTATCCAAATATTAAAAGTCATTAATTATAACTTAAAAAATTTTAAATCATTTTTATCATTTTTAAATCAACAAAATCATTTTTAATTCATTTATTTAATATAATAATTAAATAAATCAAATATCATTAATATTAATTTATTAATGAAAATTCTCCAAAAATATTAAAAATTATATTTTATAATTTAAAATATTTTCTAACACTTTATTCTCAATTAAAATAATTTTAAAATCATTTAAATCATTTTTATCTTATTTATTTAATTTAATAATCAAATAAATATAATATCATTAATATTAAATTATTAATAAAAATTCTCCAAAAATATTAAAAGTTACATTTTATAACTCAAAATATTTTTTAAATACATTATTCTTATTTAAAAATGATTTTTCATAATATTAAATTATTTTTCTCTAATTTATTTAATACACTAATTAAATAAATTAAATACCTTTAATATTTAAATAATTATAAATATTAAAGAAAAATATTCCAATTGGTCAAAAATTATTTTTCATAATTTAAAATAATTTTTAAAACCATTTTTCCTAATTTTTAGAATTTATTTCTATTTTTAAATAATTTACGGAATATTCAGAAAATAAAATAAATAAAACCGTCGCTATAGGTCTTTAGCGACAGAAAGCGTCGCTGTAGGTGTTCTTGAGCCCAAGAACACTGACAGCCGGTTAACACCCTGCCTTGTTTGACCAGCCATAGATTTTAATCCATGCATGTTCCTGGCCAAATTAAACCTTGATCGTGTAGTACTCATGTAATTCTACAATTATCAACCATCAATTGGCTCAAACAACAACCCAAATTCAAGATCTGAGCCTCGCAAAACAGTGTCTGAGCTGTTCTGGGTTTTCTGGGCAACCCAGAAACCCAGACAGTTTCGTGGTACTACTTTGGGGCTTGATTATCTTCATGATCTGACCATAACATTGATGTTATTAAGGTCTAAACCTCTAGTCCACATGACAAGGAACAAGTATATAACACAAGTTTAGTCCAAACATAACAGAATCAGAATTTATGGTTCGGTCAATCACTGACAAAAACTTAGTTCATACGTTTTCTGGAAATTCCAGAAAACAGACATTCATGTCGAGTAAGCTAGTTTGACTAGCCACTCTAATCGCTACGATGATGGTTTGAAAAATGTAAGGACATATTATTATAGTAGATCTAGCAGGCTACAACTTGGTCACAAACAAAACATCAAACAACACAACACCTGTCAGATCCGGAGCTTGAAAAACGTTGTCAGACGCTATTTAACACTTTCTGGGTTACCCAGAAAGTTCATGGTCATGCCCGGTCAACGGGTTTTGACCATGAATAACTTCAAATCTAGACATCAACTATCTATAATACCACTTCCAGTTTAAAGACAACATGTCAAGCTATACATACTAACTTTAAAACACTAAAAACCATAACTGAACAAGAATCTGTGGCTCCTGACATTAGCTTGTCAGACCACAGATCTTGTTCTTGACAGTTTGGAAAATAATCACTTTTAAAGCCATTCGATGCTATGGATCTATGTTATATCAACATAGATCATCATTAAACATCATCTAGCAAAGATTTAAACACATAAACACGAAAGTTTTCCAAGCAACAAAGATCAAAAATTAAAATAGGGTTATACCTTTCTTGCCCAAATTTTGATCTTGATTCTCCAATATGTTTATGGTTGATCTAAGGAAAGTATCTGGGACTGATCTAATAAGCAAATTCGGAGGTTTTAGTTAGAGAGAGAGTTGGTGAGAGCAAATGAGAAAAATGATAATTTTTCTAGACTTTCTCTCTCTTGAATCTTATATAGTGCTTGATCTAATGTTGCTGGACGATTTTTAGCTGGATTTTGCTGAGATTTTTAGGCCACAAAGTCAATGGAGTTGGTCACCAACTAAAGTTGTTGGACAATTTTACAAGTTACTAATAAAAATCCCATAAAGGGCATTTTTGACATTAGCAATTTAAATTAAATGGTAAACATGGAATTTGTACAAATCCTTAGGGTTTGGGGCTTGGATTAGGGTTTAAGATTTGAACCCTTTAGGTATTAAAAATTGTAGTTTCCACAATTTTCAAATTTAGGGTTTAATTAGAAAAATAAATTTTCTAAAATAAAAATTAGGGTTTCTAAAATAGAAATTTAACATACAAAAATATAATTAGAGCTTTCTAATCATATTTAAGTTTAACAAACACTTTAGGCATGCTAATAAAAATTATGGTTGCCTAATTAGGGTTTACAATTCCCGGTTTTGAAATTAGGGTTTCTCGGCGTACAATTAGGGTTTTTAATTGTACAATTTATTTTCTAAATTTAAGGTTAGGGTTTTAAATCCCTTATTAAGGTTTATTAGTTATAAACCCAATCCAGTCAATTATTGGTCAACATTTCTAAACCGTACAAACACATAATCAACAATACAATTATTTTAATTGTATTTTCTATCGAATCCCTATCCGAAAATTAAGGTTAGGGTTTTCTAAAGTTGTTAAGCACAACTCTACTCTAAATTTATTAGTCAATACACAAATTGACTTTCTCGAGACTCGTATCACAGATACTTGTCACCAAATTGATAATTAATATTAATAATAATAATAAAAAAAGTTATTCGCAAAATTTTGGATTATTCAAAATCCTGGGTTATCACATTCACCCCTCCGTAAAAGGATTCCGTCCTCGGAATCACCGCTTTCTTATTCTTTACAATCTTTTAAAGTTGTATCATCAATTTATTTGATCAACACAATATTAATTTGTGTTTCAAATTCTAACCTGTGACTTAAATCTATAAAAGAAAATAGTTCACAGAATTATCTAAATCATAATACTCGCGTAATTAAATTTCTAAACGAAATCATTACCTGCTACTACCTCCTGAGTAGCCACTGCATCTAGCGCCGTCATGTTGAATGTACGGGATGTTGGTCTTCCTGGCTGTGCAGGTCCTCGAATCGCCAAGGTTCCACCACCAGGTCCCTTGTTGGCACTTTCTTTTTCTGCATTCTTCTTCGGACAATTCCTCACCAGATGATTAGTCGATCCACACGCATAGCAACCTTGAATCTTTTTTGGGCTGGGACAATTTGGCGACATATGCCCCTCTTGTCCGCAGTTGTAACAAACCCCTTTCTTCTTCAAACAAACTCCCGCATGATTTTTCCCACAATTTGCACAAGGCCCTCATCCTTTCTTATTCCCTTCAGCTTTACTACCTGATTGAGTATTTTCGCTCCACTTCCTCTTGTTTGGGTTACTACCACTGCTGCTTCCACCCTCATTGGTATTCTTCTTCTTCTCCTGATGAAAAAGAGATGCAGCCTCGCTTCCTCCTTCCGCAATTAATGCTTTCTCCAGTAGAGCCGCAAACGTGTTGATCTGCAGCACAACTACTTTGTTGTAAATTCCCGGCTTCAATCCGTTCTCGAATCTTCTTGCTTTTCTAGCTTCGGTGTCCACTTGATGAGGTGCAAATCGCGCCAATTCGTTGAATTTAGCAGCATACTCCGAAACAGACAAATTCTCCTGCTTAAGTTCCAAGAACTTGACTTCCATCCGAGCTTGCATACTCGGCGAGAAGTAGTTCTCAAAGAACACCTCCTTAAATCTAGTCCATGTCACCACCGCTGTATCAGCTCTTGCTTGATTGGTTTCCCACTAATAATTGGCTTCTCCCTTCATTAGATATGTTGCAAAAGCCGTCTTTTGCTCTTCCGCCACATGCGCAATCACGAACGCTTTCTCCATCTCTTTCACCCAAGTTTGGGCTTCGATCGAATCCGTAGTCCCCTTGAATTCAGGCGGTCCTACTGCTTTAAAATCCTTACAATTAGCCAATCTGTCGGCTGGTTGATCCCTTGGTCTTCCCCTAGCTGGAGCCCTATTTTCCATAGCTTGGGCCAGCATATCTACAAAATTCTGCATCGGGTCCACTTGACCTCCTTCGTTATTCACCGATTGTTCTTCTCTTTGGTTTCGATTCTGTCGTCTAGGCGGCATGATCTGATTTAAATGAAAATCTTATATTAATATTCTTTCTCTATACAAATTCATAACACAATAAGAATTTAACACATAATTCTCAAGTAATTGCATATTTATTCAAATAGCACATAGTACCTATAGTACTTAACACATATAACTATCCCTTTAAAATAATACTAGGATTAACAAACTCAACTTTACAAAAGTTGCAATACCCCAACTTTACACAAAAAGTTGGCATTCTCCAATTTCACATTACTATTACCAGTTCATCAAACTTACCACACTTAGGAGTTCAGTAACTTGCCACAATTATATGAGTGTATGAACTTATCCTAGTCAGACCTTTGGCGTCCATTCGCTGAGGGGTTCAGAACATTTCATATAATTATGAGTCATGAACATACCATAAGTATGAGTTTTAAGAACACACAAATTCATTTTAATCTTATATTCATATAGAAAATAAAGATTTTATTCATACAAACATATATTTACATATGTTCAAACATCGTTCTTGATATTACATATTTTAATACCAGAAACTTCTACCAAAAGATACGATTACATATATCTAAGTTGTCTACCGACCACTTCCTTCACCAATCTTCTTCTTGTTGGGACACTTGTTGAATCCGTGACCGGTCTGCCCACAGGAAAAACACTTCCTCAAATTTGGCTTAGGACAATGCAAAGAGATATGTCCTTCCTGCTTACAGTTGAAGCACACGTTCTTCCACATCATGCATTCCCCCACGTGAGTTTTGCCACACTTACTACATGCTTTCTTTTTCTTCGAGTTCAAATTTCCAGAGTTGTCACTGTCTTTGTTCCTCTTTCTTTTCTTCTTATCCTTTTTGCTGGTTCCTTCAGATGATCCACCACCTTCAGCCTTCATCTTCTCCACCTGCGCTTTCAGCTGGTTCCGTTCTTCAGTCATTTCACGTAACGCCCGCTCCGTCTTCCACAACTCCTCCAAAAGAAATACTTTACTCCGGAGTTCCTGGACTTCCACAGATAACTGATCTTGTTCACCAACCTTGATCTTATTCTTGAGTTCCACCTTAGCTTCTTCAGACTCCGCCTCCTCATCACCACTTAGATACATCTCAGGATAATCGTCATGATCACTCCCAAGATTAATCATTGGTTCATCTTTTCCCACTTCTTCAACCGATTTTCTATGTGCTGGCACCTCGTCTACTGGCATTGGTGCGACAGCCGCTGGTTTCTCCGTATTTATTTCATCTTCTCCCGACATCCTACAATCAGTTTTAAACAACTTGATTAGTACTTCACCAGTACAAATTTCTCACACTACGAATTTACTTATCTTACTATCGATACACTTCAACGATCCCTCATTTAGTACTCTAAATGAGTATTTTTTATCTCGCTATGGTCATAATCCTAGGGTTTTCCCCCACCCCACTTAAGGTTTATAACCTACAGCTCCACTACCAGCTGGTGACACCTTGGTCACTACAGCTCTGATACCAACCTGTGACACCCCCAAATCCGGGTTACCTGACTCCCGAGTTTGGTGTTCACGATCCACAATATAAATAATATTTAATTACCCATAATATATATAGATAGTATCTTACATAAGTTTTTATCAGAGTTTCATAATACATCACCCAGGTTTTCTAACCTTAACTTTACAAACATACCCTTTAGTTATACAAAACGGGTTTACAATACAACATAATAAATATGTTCAACATAACTAATTTATAACTACGCCTTTTCCCTTGTCCTTTGCAGCACCTCCTGTTACTTCGTCCCTAGCTGAAAAATTTTATTTAGCAAGGGTGAGCAACTAATTTGCTCCGCAAGTTAAGACATACAATAAATGTATAAGAAATTCAAAACAACAGTCTATCTATTTTGATAGAATGAAATCAAAGTTCGGGGAACTTTGAAATAGCTGAACAAATCGTTATTCAATAACAAGTTTTCTCGTATTCTATATAACACAATAATTCAATAATGAAAGAGTACAACGCTTTCAAAGTTTCTACGATATTCTAATGAATAATCAATAATCAATTCTATGAAATATCAAAGTGGAATGTTTTCCAGATTTAATACTGAGCGATCACACAAGATCTTGAACTTATTTTCTCGGGTAGATATCAAAGATTTACTTTGATAAATACCCAGGTGTATCAGATAACCATAAAGATTAAATTATACTCCTCTGCAAGTATAACAAGGGATCAGCTTATTATACCCTATATTATGCATAATATTCAAAACGCGCGCAAAGGTCGAATTCACGACCAACAAAATGTTCCCTTTATATAAAAGGTTGTTCTTCTCAGTTTTATAATCAAAATTTGATTTTACAACGAAATACTGGGATTTCAAATTCTATTTGCTTCTCTTCTCAAACCTAACAAGTTTTTACAAATGTTCGTCTAACCAGAATAATTGGCTAAGACATTTCTCAACATAATTTGACAATCAACAGGAATTATCTGTACTGCCAATTCTAACTTCTACAGATATGAATATCCAACAACAGTAATTCTACGAATATATATATTTTCTAATTCAATAATTTAATTTCAACAATAAATCCCTGGACGTGGCATAATTAGCAATAATTATCCACCAATAATATTTGAATGAAATAACTCAAGGTTGAGTTAGGGAACTTGCCTCTTCCGCTGATTACAGCTACACAAAATACTTATCTGCTTTCGAAAGACCTATAACCAATAATATCAGTCTAACAATTAGCACAATATTTTATAACACACAGCACTGTAATTCACATTCAAACTTCTCCTAGACACATTACCACATAGCCACATTAGTGTTTATAACCCATATAAACACTTAACAAGTCAAACTAACTTAGTATGGTTGGACTTCGGTCCATTCTCGGTGTTCTGGTCACCCTATCCGACAATTAACACATTGATTGTCATTTACACGTGGTCTCTAAGCTTCAATATTAATTTAGATAAATCAATTATCATTTATAATATTTTTCAGAAGCTTTTAATAATTATCAAACAATTATTATAATTTATAATAATTTTTCAAATATCAAAATCATTTTTAAATGATTCAATTATCAATTAATCGTACCATTATTAATATTTAATAATATCAAAATATTAATAACATACTTTTCAAAATATTAAAGTTATTATCAATAACTCAAAATATTTTTAAACCATCAATATTCTACTTAAATGATTTTTAAAGTAATTAAAATCATTTTTAAATCATCACAATTAATATATAAATATTAATGAAATTATTATCCAAATATTAAAAGTCATTAATTATAACTTAAAAAATTTTAAATCATTTTTATCATTTTTAAATCAACAAAATCATTTTTAATTCATTTATTTAATATAATAATTAAATAAATCAAATATCATTAATATTAATTTATTAATGAAAATTCTCCAAAAATATTAAAAATTATATTTTATAATTTAAAATATTTTCTAACACTTTATTCTCAATTAAAATAATTTTAAAATCATTTAAATCATTTTTATCTTATTTATTTAATTTAATAATCAAATAAATATAATATCATTAATATTAAATTATTAATAAAAATTCTCCAAAAATATTAAAAGTTACATTTTATAACTCAAAATATTTTTTAAATACATTATTCTTATTTAAAAATGATTTTTCATAATATTAAATTATTTTTCTCTAATTTATTTAATACACTAATTAAATAAATTAAATACCTTTAATATTTAAATAATTATAAATATTAAAGAAAAATATTCCAATTGGTCAAAAATTATTTTTCATAATTTAAAATAATTTTTAAAACCATTTTTCCTAATTTTTAGAATTTATTTCTATTTTTAAATAATTTACGGAATATTCAGAAAATAAAATAAATAAAACCGTCGTTATAGGTCTTTAGCGACAGAAAGCGTCGCTGTAGGTGTTCTTGAGCCCAAGAACACTGACAGCCGGTTAACACCCTGCCTTGTTTGACCAGCCATAGATTTTAATCCATGCATGTTCCTGGCCAAATTAAACCTTGATCGTGTAGTACTCATGTAATTCTACAATTATCAACCATCAATTGGCTCAAACAACAACCCAAATTCAAGATCTGAGCCTCGCAAAACAGTGTCTGAGCTGTTCTGGGTTTTCTGGGCAACCCAGAAACCCAGACAGTTTCGTGGTACTACTTTGGGGCTTGATTATCTTCATGATCTGACCATAACATTGATGTTATTAAGGTCTAAACCTCTAGTCCACATGACAAGGAACAAGTATATAACACAAGTTTAGTCCAAACATAACAGAATCAGAATTTATGGTTCGGTCAATCACTGACAAAAACTTAGTTCATACGTTTTCTGGAAATTCCAGAAAACAGACATTCATGTCGAGTAAGCTAGTTTGACTAGCCACTCTAATCGCTACGATGATGGTTTGAAAAATGTAAGGACATATTATTATAGTAGATCTAGCAGGCTACAACTTGGTCACAAACAAAACATCAAACAACACAACACCTGTCAGATCCGGAGCTTGAAAAACGTTGTCAGACGCTATTTAACACTTTCTGGGTTACCCAGAAAGTTCATGGTCATGCCCGGTCAACGGGTTTTGACCATGAATAACTTCAAATCTAGACATCAACTATCTATAATACCACTTCCAGTTTAAAGACAACATGTCAAGCTATACATACTAACTTTAAAACACTAAAAACCATAACTGAACAAGAATCTGTGGCTCCTGACATTAGCTTGTCAGACCACAGATCTTGTTCTTGACAGTTTGGAAAATAATCACTTTTAAAGCCATTCGATGCTATGGATCTATGTTATATCAACATAGATCATCATTAAACATCATCTAGCAAAGATTTAAACACATAAACACGAAATTTTTCCAAGCAACAAAGATCAAAAATTAAAATAGGGTTATACCTTTCTTGCCCAAATTTTGATCTTGATTCTCCAATATGTTTATGGTTGATCTAAGGAAAGTATCTGGGACTGATCTAATAAGCAAATTCGGAGGTTTTAGTTAGAGAGAGAGTTGGTGAGAGCAAATGAGAAAAATGATAATTTTTCTAGACTTTCTCTCTCTTGAATCTTATATAGTGCTTGATCTAATGTTGCTGGACGATTTTTAGCTGGATTTTGCTGAGATTTTTAGGCCACAAAGTCAATGGAGTTGGTCACCAACTAAAGTTGTTGGACAATTTTACAAGTTACTAATAAAAATCCCATAAAGGGCATTTTTGACATTAGCAATTTAAATTAAATGGTAAACATGGAATTTGTACAAATCCTTAGGGTTTGGGGCTTGGATTAGGGTTTAAGATTTGAACCCTTTAGGTATTAAAAATTGTAGTTTCCACAATTTTCAAATTTAGGGTTTAATTAGAAAAATAAATTTTCTAAAATAAAAATTAGGGTTTCTAAAATAGAAATTTAACATACAAAAATATAATTAGAGCTTTCTAATCATATTTAAGTTTAACAAACACTTTAGGCATGCTAATAAAAATTATGGTTGCCTAATTAGGGTTTACAATTCCCGGTTTTGAAATTAGGGTTTCTCGACGTACAATTAGGGTTTTTAATTGTACAATTTATTTTCTAAATTTAAGGTTAGGGTTTTAAATCCCTTATTAAGGTTTATTAATTATAAACCCAATCCAGTCAATTATTGGTCAACATTTCTAAACCGTACAAACACATAATCAACAATACAATTATTTTAATTATATTTTCTATCGAATCCTATCCGAAAATTAAGGTTAGGGTTTTCTAAAGTTGTTAAGCACAACTCTACTCTAAATTTATTAGTCAATACACAAATTGACTTTCTCGAGACTCGTATCACAAATACTTGTCACCAAATTGATAATTAATATTAATAATAATAATAAAAAAATGTATTCGCAAAATTTTGGATTATTCGAAATCCTGGGTTATCACACCTTTGGTGTCAAGTCAGGCAAGTTGCTAGGATTTCTAGTCAGCCACAAAGATATTGAGCTGGATCCTACCAAAATCCAAGCCATCACAGAAATGCCCATTCCTCAGACAGAGAAGGAAATACGGGGATTTTTGGGAAGGATCAACTTCATCAGCAGGTTTATCTCCCAACTCACAGCAACCTGTGAGCTAATCTTCAAGTTATTAAGGAAGAACTCCATGAAACGAAATAATGAGTGCCAGAATGCCTTCCTTACAATCAAGAAATAACTAGTCAAAGCTCCTATCTTGGTACCACCCAGGGATGATGTTCCCCTATTCATGTACCTGTCCATAAGTGACAATGCCATGGGCTATATGTTGGGATAAAAAGACGATGGAACCTAGAACCTGGAACCTGCATGAAGCACAGATCAACATTAGAACCCTTTTAATCCTTATCAATAGGAAAGAAGGAAGATAAAGTCTAACGTCATACCTCGTTAGCATGCAAGTACATCGATGGGTGTCTACCCAAATCACCTAGCAACTCTGGGTTCACCACGTGGATGCTTAGAAGCTCCCTACGAAGGATATGTACAGCATGAGAGGGATCCTCAATATCCACCTCCTCATCCTCAACGTCTGAAACCTCTACCTGGACGGGATGAATCAAAACCTCCACCAACCGACGAGGCTGTCTGACAGAATGGGGATGAGGCACTTCAGAAGCCCTCCGCCGTATGCTAGAAGCAGTCCTGTAAGAACTGCTCGGCTGATTTGAATTCATAATATCTGGACAACAAGTCTCTAAATCACCTCAGAAAGGGTGTGGTATTGCCTTACCCGGAGCTTTCTAAAATGCATTCTATGACTATATGCATGCATGCATTTACTTTAACATATAATAGAGTTAGAATGCATGACTACCCAATGCCTATATTTGGAAAAATTTCGCCATAGTCCCCTTTGAAAATAAGAATATCCACATGCACACAGGCATGTCTAGGTGGCCATTCAGTAGCACACCTGTCCCAAAGTCATATACCGAATATATGCATTACAAATCAAAAAACATCATGCATAAGGCCAACCTCAATGCTAGGGGTATTTTGCCTTTCTACCTTTTGCTCATTGGACCTCAAATAGGACAAAAAATAGCAGAAAAAGGTGCCAATTTGACTGTCTCAGAAGTCAAATTTTTTCACATCATTATGTTCAGCATGGTTTAATACTAACATTTACTATGTTGAATATTTTTTATCAAGTCATTTGTGCATACATAATCACTACTATGTGTTTAGATGCATTTCGTGCAATATCTCACAATCTAATGGATAGAAATTGGAAAAGATACAATCATACAGTACCAGGATAGTGTAGAACACTTGTACAATGACAGTATTTGCAGAAAAAAGCCCGAACTCTGCAAATCTGGAAGTGGCTCACGGTTTTTTCTAGATAGAAACAAATTAAAATTGACTTGTGAAGGCAGGCTACTGGGATTTATCATCCATGCCCGGCCGCAGACCCACGTGCGACTACAGAAAGTACACCTATGGCTCCTCTGTGTGGGCCCCACCCCTCTGGCTCGATCCAGTTCGAGTTAAAACGGAGTTCTTACGGGCTAAAAAGGTCAAATCGGGAATAAAAATGCCACGCGATTGAGTAAAACAGCATACAATCCTGGTCTTCTCAGATGAGACTTTAAATCTGTACATCACTCATTGGTAGTCGCCTGAACACAAGGTATACTTTGCCGAAGACCTCAGTTGTCACAAATTATATACGACAATACCTTATATAGGTCCGATGCCGCCGACTCCTGGTCGTTACCCTACATGGATCCCCGACGGGGGTTACAACGTGAGTCCCCGATGGGGGTTACAACGTAGATCCCCGGTGGGGGTTACAAAATGTTCATCCGTTAATAACTCTATCAACGAAGGTTAATCAGCCTTGACATTATTTCAGCCGATGCCAGGTAAAACCCATCGAAACATTAAGAACCGTTCGGTAGTTGTGTACGTATTCATGCTTCCCTAGTGGATCCCCGACGGGGGTTACAACGTGAGTCCCCAACAGGGGTTACAACGTAGATCCCCGGTGGGGGTTACAACATGTTCATCCATTGACAACTCTATCAATGAAGGTCAAGCAACCTTGACATTATTTCAGCCGATGGCAGGTAGACCCATCGAAATGTTAAAAACCGTTCGGTAGTTACGTACGTATTCATGCGTCCCCAGTAGATCCCCGACGGGGGTTACAACGTGAGTCCCCGACGGGGGTTACAACGTATATCTCCGGCGGGAGTAGCAACGCATGCTCAGCTGTTGACACACATATCAACGAAGGTCAAACAACCTTGACATCATTTCAGCCGATAGCATTTAAACCTGTCAGAGCTATAAAGTTGTTCGAGGTTCTCATACCCATCTGATCATATTCCCCTGCGGATCCCCGACGGAGGTCACAATGCAATGCTCCATTGATCTACACGTCAGTGAATGCCAAACAACCTTGACGATCTCCTCACAGAGTTTCAGCCGTTGATTCACACGTCAGCAAAGGCCAAACAACCTTGACATTATATCCCACAGGATGTTTCAACCATTGATTCACACGTCAACGAAGGTCAGGCATCCCTGACATCATTTGTTGTTGGTAGTAAATCCAATAGAATCATGACATATTCTGGCGATACTAACTATGAGAGGTCAACATTATCCAAGAGGATAGATGATGGAATATATTATACACATCCTCAAATAGATCAAGCTTTATCCCCACAGATCTCTTACACATAAGAGATACCCTTTCAGTATCAAGTTGTTATCAAGAACACAAAAATTTGGTGATAAATCCAACACCAATATCCTAACAGATTCGGCTTGCACATCAGATCTGGCCAGTATTACCAATCTCCCGTTGAAGCAACAGGGAACCAGCAATCATCCCCAACATGTTGGGCCACAACCCCGTACACATGCATCATACATTTACATCATGTTACTATCTATAGTACCATGTTTATCTTGTTTCGTTTCAAGTGTCTAGGATTCTTTATCCTACCCATGCGTCGCCATGCATGAGTATGATAAAGAGGGGCATCTATAGACACTCGAAATTTTCTGTACTACTGTAACTAACATTACAGGAGCGCATATTCGTCTTTTAAGAGAGAACCCTGAAAGACAATCCAAATCCATACCGGACACTGCCGGAAGTTCAGCATTAACCCCAGATCGCAATCTGGGAGTAACTGTTTCAACCTCTGATTTAACCCCGAGACCTGCAGATAAAATACCGGAACACACACCGGAGAAGACCGATTAATCTCGGAGATAACCCCGAGGTATCCAGTCTCAGTCCCAACCATGGGAATAGTCACCAACCTTGGTGATAACCCCAAGGAATGCAGTTTCGGAGATAACCCCAGAAATGGTTGTTTCAAATGCCATCAGCTTCAATCTCGTTACTCACAATGAGATACACTGTACTAACCTAACAATAACATCGGGAAGACAGTCACACCTCAAAGATGACAATGAGGACCTTCAACAAATGCAGCAGTCCAATCTCAGCGAAGTCTGAGCAACGTCTGCTTATTGGCCCAATCCGGCAGTAACACCGGTGAGGGAAACATCGCCATCTCATCCAACACGATGCCACATCTCGTCTCTATGCAACAATGTCCCACAAGGCTAACCAATCTTGAGTGACTATTGTGCGGGGTAACGAATGAAAGTTGAAGCTTTAAGACTGGAGGGCATCGTCCCATCTTCAAAGACTTCGTACAAACTCTAATCACATGCCATCGTACAACTCTCGACAATGGCGGTCCGAAATAGGTCCTGAATACCTCCAAACGGATGCCCAGATTGCACTTCTCAAAATCCGAGTGGATATCACGTACTTCGAGATGACCCGACCCACCTCTGGTACACCTGTAGCTGAGCCGCAGGTACACCTGCGGCACCTTTTGCCTATAAATAAGAGGCTTGAGGTGCTGATTTTCAAGAAAAAAAATGACGGGGAAACCCTGCACAATTTTCTCTGCACACGCCATACAGTGTATTTTCCCACTTTTAAACACATGTAAGCTCATATATAGCCTTTTTTGTACCCATAAAAGCCCAGTGTTTACCCACTCTAAAGATATAGAAGCCCTTTTTTATCAGTCAGCTGTAAGCCTTCTCACACACTTTAGAGTCTTTCTCTTCATCTTTGCACACACCCTTTTACACATTAAGAGTAGCGTTGCTTGCTTTTGCCCGGACTTCGGTCTATGGTTTCATTCAAGTCTGTATATATATATATATATATATATATATATATATATATATATATATATATATATATATATATATATATATATATATATATATTGACTAACATTATCCAGTTATGCCTCGATTGAGCCTAGACTTCGGTCTGGAGCGTTTACTACTTTAATATATATATATATATATATATACACACTTATATATATCAACTGTGTGTCGGACTTTGTTCGATGAGCCTAGACTTCGGTCTGCTGCGTGTACTCACTTTTACATATATATATACTTATATATATGAACTGTGGTCGAACAATGTTTGATGAGCCTGGATTTTACATCCGATGCGTTTATATTGCTTATATATATATATATATATATTTATTTTGTCCTGCCTGGAGTTCCCTTCGTGGCAGTTGATCGCTTTTACAGCTTTCTTTACATTTCGTCCTGCCTGGAGTTTACTTCGTGGCAGTTGACCGCCTTTACAGCTTTATTTACATTATGTCCCGCCTGGAGTTTCCTTCATGGCGGTTGACCGTATCTACAGCCTTATTTACATTTCTGATTCCCCATGGAGGTGCTTCGTGGTTGGTGATCTTGTCTGTATATATATATTTACCGCTTTTATATATATACCTGCTTATTGCTTTTATACAAATTACAATATTATGTGCGCCTAGGAATCATGTGATCACAGATTCATCTCATTGGATCTAGATTCGGTTCCCGTGATGAATATTTTCATCTGTAAGCAGCTTGTAAATTATTTTGCGATGTCTGTATTTTCTCAAATGGTTTCCATACCCACGAGGAAGTTGGAATTATTTTTGGATGTATTATTTTTCATACGGATGCCTCGCATCCGTCAAATAAAATCAATCCAGCCGCTCATTTAATAAAAATGGAGGTGTAAAAGGTCTCAATTCCTATTGAGCATCAGTGTTTAAAACCTACTTTAACTTATATTGTCCTTATACCACCTTTATATTAAACTTCGTTATTTATATAACTCAACTTTATTTCCATTTTCATCGCTATATGTGCTAGCTTATCTCACTTATAGTTTATTGTGTGTGTATCACAACATTACAACATACCTTATGTAACGCCTCGAGAAAATCGGATTTTTGAGAATTAAATTTTTATCTTTATTAAATGAATTTAATAAATTATTTATGGAGCAAGCTAATCGAACGTCGTTCTCTGGCCTAAAAATGTCAGAACATCGTAGGATTTTGGCTACGTGGTAGAATTAAAGTGTTTGAATTTTCAAGACGAAAATAAAAGCTTTTCGAGAAATTTTCTGAAAAACACTATTCACGCATTTCTGCTCGGGAATTATTTTTGAACTTCCGAGAAAGACGTAACGATAGAATATTGATGTGAGATAGAATATCCAATAATATTTCAGTTATGGAAAATGTAATATTTTGCCTATGGACTTAAAATCTAACGTTTAGGAAATGTGACTTTCGAGAAGGAAATGTAATGTGATTAATGAATTAAGTGATGATTGTATAATACGTAGGTATTGTACGAGATAGAGAATACGAGTATGATACGAGATATTATATGAGTACGTATGAATGATGGTATATTGTATATGTTGAATAAATATACGAGGGGAATACGAGATGAATATGTGATTATACGTTATAAGGCTTTAAGATCAATGTATTGAATTTGTAGAATTGGTAGGATTTGTTAAGTATTATGTGAGCCCAAGTATTGAATGGTTAATTCCAATGTGAATTTATTAATGTAAGCCCAATGTTTGTTAAATTACAAGCCCAAAGTAAAATTATGCTAGAAGCCCAAATGATTAAGTAAGTTAATTAAGCTAAGGGCCAAAGTAAATATCCAATGGGTTAAGAGTTGATTTAAACCCATGAGGTAAACCATGGATGATCCAAATTAGGGAGCAAGTAAACTTAGAAGCTAAGTTAGTGTGGTGATCACACAAAGTGTTTATAATTGATGACAAAGTAAACTTAAGGACTAAGTGTTGTGGGGAGCAAGTATACTTAATGATTAAGTGTGGTGACCAAGGGTTGTGATTAGAAAGAGACTTAAGGGCTAAGAAATGGATAACTTATGTGGTGAGCAAGTAAATGTGGGGAGCAAGTTTACTTGGTTGCTAAGCTTGGAATAGTAAGGAGGTGGAGTGACTTAATGACCCTTATGCCCTAACCTAGGATGTCCTATAAATAGAGAGCTTAAGCATTCATTTGTTGGTTGTTAGTTTTTCATCCAACCTAAGAGGAGAGCTTATTTAGTAGAGAGAATAAGCACATATAAGTTATACTTCCTTTTGTGAGATTTTCATTCAATAACTTATAGCTTATTGGTTAGAGAGAAAAAAGTTACAAAAGCTAGAGAGTTAGTCTTTGAGATTAAAGAAGCAAGAAAGAAGAACAAAGATTTACCAAGTGTTATTCAATAGTAAGTGATCTTAAACCATGTTTCTTTCTCTCTTCTATTGATAGAGAAGGGGTATTGTTAGAACTAGCATGCTAAGGAAGGGTAAGAATGAATGGTTAATGGACTTAAGCCGTAATAAGTCATTAATAAGTCATTTCTACTTATATAAGTTATGAACTTATGAAGATCTTGTAAGAACTTGTCATGAGATAATGGTGATGAAGTTAGTAGGAACTTAATAAGAAATTGTAAGAACTTGTAACATGTTTACATTAGTGGCACAAGTATGATAAAAAGAGGAAAGAATAATGATTAAAGGACTTAACTGTGACACCCCCAAAATTAGGTATACATCACCCATCTTGGGTCGTCAGATACATGGTACATAATTCAAATACAACTTACTAATACAACTGTCGTGTACAATACGACAAAACATAACTGTGAGTTTGAATACAATTATTGTCTACTAGAGATTATACAAACTCAAAAAGAGTCCTCATTACAATTATTAATACACTATTTCTCAGAATAGTGAGGACTACTAATGCTATCCTCTGGACCGTCACTCCGTTCCCCGACTAGTCCCTGCTATGTTCTCATTTCCTGAAGAGAACAGTGAAAGAAAGGGTGAGCTCAACTAGCCCAGTAAGAAATATTATGACTAAGATAATGCAGAATAAATTATCATTAGCCTCCAACAATGTTAAACTGATAAAATATAATAGACATCAAGTTTAACTGCAGCGGAACAAGCAATCCATTAAAAGAGTCAAGTGGAGAATAGAATCTACTATCTTTTATGATTTAAAAAGTTTTTCATCACTTTTATCGCTGAGACTCAGCTCAATAAATAATCCACATCATTAAATCATCCCTGCACTACAGGCCAAGGATATTCTTTAGTATCACGACCACAAATTATCCATGCACTACGGGCCAAAGATAACCGTGTTTTCATCAACGGTCCTGATCATGCCATAAAACAATTCATCTTTGCTCCCTTGGCCGAAGAGAATCCATAGCCATAATCATACTAAAAAAAATGTCCATCAATGCACTACGGGCCAATGAGGACTTTTAATTTTCACATCATTTGTAACATTACGGTCATGATTATACCGAATAATCCTTGGTCATAATCATACCAAGTCCATCTATGCACTACAGGCCACAGATGACTTTGAACAAATTATAAACATGAGGATGATGACAATGATATAAGAATTCAATAAAACAAGTTCAAGAATTAATTTATCCAGGAACTGATAACGTTCAAATTGTCAACATGATACTGCTTTGTAGAGTAAAATTCAAGAATGATCAGAAGAATATTTTCATGAAAAGATACTGGATGAAGCGCAAATATCAAGGATGTTCCACTAATTTCATGGAGTATAGAAGTCAAAACTTTAACCATCTGAGTACAATAAAGAATGGAATAACAACAGAAATCACCATGCATGCGGTACTTTGCATAGACAGGTTATTCCAATAGAATAATAACAACGGAACCAGGTCAGGCAAAATTTGCACCGATAGAATGTTCCAACAGAATAATAAAGACGGAACCAGGTCCGGTGTAAACACACAGACAGGATGTTCCAACGGAATAGTAATAAAGACGGAACCAGGTCCGGTGTAAAACACACTGACAGGATGTTCCAACGGAATAATAATAAAGACGGAACCAGGTCCGGTGTAAAACACACAGACAGGATGTTCCAACAGAATAATAATAAAGACGGAACCAGGTCCGGTGTAAAACACACAGACAGGATGTTCCAACGGAATAATAATAAAGACGGAACCAGGTCCGGTGTAAAACACACAGACAGGATGTTCCAACAGAATAATAGAAGAATGTCACCAAGTATAGGGTAGCCCGCGTATACAAGTTATTCCAACAGAACAATAAAGAAATGGAATAACAAAAGTTCTCTTCTTGAATACAAAAGAATAATATCTCTTACCGTAACAGAAACTGGATATAGGAAAAGAAAAGTTAACTAACAATAAGCTTTTCTTCTATCTCTCTATAGTTTCTCTCTCTAGAGTTCAGTGAATTCATAAGAAAATAATGAAGGAATGAGCTTCTATTTATAGGAAAATAGAATACATAGTAACTAATCCATGAACGGTCCAGATTGATTTACTTTAATCTGACGGTCCATATTTAAAGAAAAATCTTTTAAATAAAATATAATACATTCTATTTATATAAAAAGATTTTTACTATACAAATACTATGCAACACTATGCAAAACACTATGCAACACTATGCATAATAAAATATAATATATTCTATTTATAGAATAACTTTAATAAAGTATTCTGTTTTATATAAAAAGATGTTTCTGTTTTATTACGTTAATAATACGAATAAAACAAAACGTCATCATCGCTATAATAATTCATATTATTAATCGATAATAATTGAATCAAACTGAGCGATTTCTCACATAAATATCAATAATCAATACCGTGTGCTACTATGCAACAACGCGTATTACTGTACTTTTACTACCCAGTAGTTCAACAGTATCAACGGTAAAACTTTCGCCGTTATTTCAATAAAATATTTTTGTCGTTTTCTCAATCCGACAATAATTCCGTTGTGGGGTCCACCAATAATTGTACCGTCGTACGAATATTTTCCGACACAAAGAATATTCCCTGACCAATCGAATATAATATAACAACTTGCATACTTTGCAAAATTTATAAATACTACCCACAACTATAATATTATCTCAAATTTACACCATATTATTAAAAAATTATTTCGAGAAAATGAATTCTTTATTCATAAAATCTGGGGTTTCACAATCTCCCCTCCTTATGGAATTTCGCCCTCGAAATTTACGTACGTACCTAGTATGCCGAACAGGTGAGGATACCTTTACTTCACTTCAAATTCTAACTCTTGAGATATAACCTTTGAGTGTTGAACACGATTCTTCTTATCCAAAATTGTAACACATATCTCCTCAAACGTTAAATCATCCGCTATCTCGTCCGGTTCTAAATTAATAATGTGGTTCGGGTCGTCCACATATTTACGTAACATCGATACGGAAAAAAAACGTTATGAACACGCAATATATTTAGCGGTAAAACGAGTCTATAAGCCACAGTTCCTACTCAATCAAGGATTTCAAATGGGCCAATTAAATCGAGGGTTGAGATTTCCTCTCTTCAGCAACTCTTGCTTCTAAAATAACACCCTCTTGAACCTTCTTCTTCACATTCATCAGATTCGGGTATGTAGCTTGAGCGTCTTTAACTTTATCGATTAAAGTCAATTTTATTCGTATATTCGTTATCTTCACGTGGGTCCCTAGATTCTTTAACTCTATCTTCATTATTTACAAGTTATACGAAATGAGTCTTTGTGTTAACAACATCGCACTAGTAAACGCATACGATCTTCTACTCAACACGTCAGCTACCACGTTCGCTCTTCCACGATGATATTGAATAGTACGATCGTAATCTTCAACAGCTCGAGTCAACGTCTTTGGTGCATGTTACTTTCGTTTTAGTTGAAAAAATTATTTTGAGGTTTTAAGAAATGGGTTTTGTACTGGTGTCAATACCAAATTCGATTTCATGCTCTGGGGTAGGCTAAGAAGTCTTCAGGAATACGTCAATAGATTTATTAATGATAAAAATATCATTCAAAACTGTTACTCACATCCAAGACTTGGATAGTACGTCACATTGATACCAACTGTGACTTCTATCCCTTAACCTAGATAGCACCTCACAATGATACCTATCAACTTGTTATCGTTATTCACGACGTCGCCTACAGAAAGTCTGGCTTCGGTGCATTCCACACAAGGAAGTCATCAACAAAAGGATCGGGGCTCTTTACTTATGGCTTGATATGACAATGATTGAATTTAGTGGTTTGGTTGCTTGAATTCGCATAATTGGTTGGTTAGGAATATGAAAGCTAACAACCTTACGAAAAACATGATGAGTAGTTAACCAATCATTTCCTAAAATCGCATCAAATGCAAGTATTTTCAAAGAGACAAGATCAACACGTAACGTGAAAGTGTCGATTTGAATCAAAAAGGATTTATAAACAGTGGAGGTAACGAAGGTTTCTCCCAATGGAGTTTCAATAGATAAATCAAAGTTTAGCTTCTCCGGAGTTAAGTACAAACATTGAACACAACTAGGTGAAATAAAAGAGTGAGTAGAACCGGTATCTAACACCGTATAGACTTCGTAAGAGCTTATGATTAACTTACCCGTGATAATTTTATTCAGGTTCCTCGTCACGAGAGAAAAAAAACGCTCTCTCTTAAACTACCGGCTTTGGCTTTTCTGGAACATCCTTTGGCATCATTATCCCAGCTGGAATTGACTTCATCATACGACAAAATCGAGCTAGGTGACCTTCTCTTTCGCAATTAAAACATGCTTTGGACTGCTGCGTACAGTTTGGACGGATGTGTCCCTCCTGTCCGCATTTGAAATATACGACTGGTGGCCGTTCTTCTTCCTTTGAAACGGGTGCTGGCGTTGCTGTCTTTCCATCATTATTGAACCTTCTCTTCTTGAAATATCCATTCTTATTATTTTGGCCATGATTACCACCGAAGTGGTTACCATTCTTGGTATGATAATTTCCCCCGCGATGGTTATCATTGTTCCGATGGCCGTTGCCACCGGTATGATTATTATCGTGTTACTGGTCATTACCTTTTAGTTGTGATAACTCATTATCGCGCTCCACTAACTGAGCCCTATTCACAATATCTGAATATAAACAAAGTTTATGAGAAATGAGGTATTGACGTATATCGGGTTTCAAACCTCGCAGAAATATTCGCGCCATTCGCTCCTCATTATCGACCAAATGGGATGCAAACCGGGACAACTCCGCAAACTTAGCCTCGTACTGCAACACGGTCATATTGTTTTGCTCCAGCTTGATAAACTCTACCTCCTTCATGTGACGAATACTTTCAGGAAAGTACTTGTCGTTGAACAACTCTTGGAACTTCTCCCAAGACATCTTGAGTGCTTCAGTCTGGGTACGTTTTACAGATTCCCACCAATGATCTGCTTCTTCACGCAACATAAAGGTGGCGAAAGGAACCTTTTGCTCCTCGGAGCATCCCAAGACATCAAATATCTTGGTGATCTGCTTTAACCACGTCTCCGCCTTAAGTGGTTCTGGCTTTCCCAAAAACTCCGGTGGTCCCAGCTCCTTGAACTGCTTAGCGGTGACCGTCCGAGAGTTATCAGTATTTCTACCTGCATTTTTGATATGAGCTGCCTTCGCCTGTTGTTGCATGAATTGCATAAAGCCTCTGACCATCCCATCATTCACCATTTCATCGGTGTTATTATTTTCATGAGGAGTATTGTCCTCTAGTTGCACATTATCCTGATAATTGATCTGTAGAGACTCAACGGTCTCCTGTGCTCCATTGATAATCTCAACATTCTCGGATTCCATTTTCAAACACTGCCACAAAATAAGGGTTAATTAATATATCACATATTATCCCTATACTTTGACCGACCAATTAAATACCAAATAAACTTAGGTAGGTCATACTAGCGAAGGAATTCCCCGTCTCTCCCCTCCTAGTTCTTATCTCATATCTTAGCCAGGGATCATATCCCTAAGCTTTGATACCAACTGTGACACCCCCAAAATTAGGTATACATCACCCATCTTGGGTCGTCAGATACATGGTACATAATTCAAATACAACTTACTAATACAACTGTCGTGTACAATACGAAAAAATATAACTGTGAGTTTGAATACAATTATTGTCTACTAGAGATTATACAAACTCAAAAAGAGTCCTCATTACAATTATTAATACACTATTTCTCAGAATAGTGAGGACTACTAATGCTATCCTCTGGACCGTCATTCCGTTCCCCGACTAGTCCCTGCTATGTTCTCATTTCCTGAAGAGAACAGTGAAAGAAAGGGTGAGCTCAACTAGCCCAGTAAGAAATATTATGACTAAGATAATGCAGAATAAATTATCATTAGCCTCCAACAATGTTAAACTGATAAAATATAATAGACATCAAGTTTAACTGCAGCGGAACAAGCAATCCATTAAAAGAGTCAAGTGGAGAATAGAATCTACTATCTTTTATGATTTAAAAAGTTTTTCATCACTTTTATCGCTGAGACTCAGCTCAATAAATAATCCACATCATTAAATCATCCCTGCACTACAGGCCAAGGATATTCTTTAGTATCACGACCACGAATTATCCATGCACTACGGGCCAAAGATAATCGTGTTTTCATCAATGGTCCTGATCATGCCATAAAACAATTCATCTTTGCTCCCTTGGCCGAAAAGAATCCATAGCCATAATCATACCAAAAAAAATGTCCATCAATGCACTACGGGCCAATGAGGACTTTTAATTTTCACATCATTTGTAACATTACAGTCATGATTATACCGAATAATCCCTGGTCATAATCATACCAAGTCCATCTATGCACTACAGGCCACAGATGACTTTGAACAAAATATAAACATGAGGATGATGACAATGATATAAGAATTCAATAAAACAAGTTCAAGAATTAATTTATCCAGGAACTGATAATGTTCAAATTGTCAACATGATACTGCTTTGTAGAGTAAAATTCAAGAATGATCAGAAGAATATTTCCATGAAAAGATACTGGATGAAGCGCAAATATCAAGGATGTTCCACTAATTTCATGGAGTATAGAAGTCAAAACTTTAACCAACTGAGTATAATAAAGAATGGAGTAACAACAGAAATCACCATGCATGCGGTACTTCACATAGACAGGTTATTCCAACAGAATAATAACAACGGAACTAGGTCAGGCAAAATTTGCACCGATAGGATGTTCCAACAGAATAATAAAGACGGAACCAGGTCCGGTGTAAACACACAGACAGGATGTTCCAACGGAATAGTAATAAAGACGGAACCAGGTCTGGTGTAAAACACACAGACAGGATGTTCCAACGGAATAATAATAAAGACGGAACCAGGTCCGGTGTAAAACACACAGACAGGATGTTCCAACAGAATAATAATAAAGACGGAACCAGGTCCGGTGTAAAACACACAGACAGGATGTTCCAACGGAATAATAATAAAGACGGAACCAGGTCCGGTGTAAAACACACAGACAGGATGTTCCAACAGAATAATAGAAGAATGTCACCAAGTATAGGGTAGCCCGCGTATACAGGTTATTCCAACAGAAAAATAAAGAAATGGAATAATAAAAGTTCTCTTCTTGAATACAAAAGAATAATATCCCTTACCGTAACAGAAACTGGATATAGGAAAAGAAAAGTTAAGTAGCAAAAAGCTTTTCTTCTATCTCTCTATAGTTTCTCTCTCTAGAGTTCAGTGAATTCGTAAGAAAATAATGAAGGAATGAGTTTCTATTTATAGGAAAATGGAATGCATAGTAACTAATCCATGAACGGTCCAGATTGATTTACTTTAATCTGACGGTCCATATTTAAAGAAAAATCTTTTAAATAAAATATAATATATTCTATTTATATAAAAAGATTTTTACTATGCAAACACTATGCAACACTATGCAAAACACTATGCAACACTATGCATAATAAAATATAATATATTCTATTTATAGAATAACTTTAATAAAGTATTCTGTTTTATATAAAAAGATGTTTCTATTTTATTACGTTAATAATACGAATAAAATAAAACGTCATCATCGCTATAATAATTCATATTATTAATCGACAATAATTGAATCAAACTGAGCGATTTCTCACATAAATATCAATAATCAATACCGTGTGCTACTATGCAACAACGCGTATTACTGTACTTTTACTACTCAGTAGTTCAACAATATCAACGGTAAAACTTCCGCCGTTATTTCAATAAAATATTTTTGTCGTTTTCTCAATCCGACAATTATTCCGTTGTGAGGTCCACCAATAATTGTACCGTCGTACGAATATTTTCCGACACAAAGAATATTCCCTGACCAATCAAATATAATATAACAACTTGCATACTTTGCAAAATTTATAAATACTACCCACAACTATAATATTATCTCAAATTCACACCATAATATTAAAAAATTATTTCGAGAAAATGAATTCTTTATTCATAAAATCTGGGGTTTCACATTAACTCATTAATAAGTCATAAGAAATAACCACATAAGGTTTAAATAGACTCACAATACTAACTCATTCTAAATTAAATCACATATTTAATTAAATAAGGAGTTTGAAATTCATGGTCCCCTTATAAAAATTCCGTCCTCGGAATTATAAAAATAAGGTTATTCAAATAAAAACGGATAATTTGCTCTCATTTTCTCTTCTAGCTCCCACGTACCTTCTTCGATTGCGTGATTCCTCTAGAGGATCTTAACGGAGTGGATGATTTTATTCCTTAGCGTCTGTTCCTTTCTATCTAGTATATGGACAAGAACTTCATCGTACGATAAGTCTTTCTCGACTTGGATTGGTTCATAGGAGATAACGTTCTTGTAGTCTGGTTTATACTGTCGCAATACTGACACATGAAACACGTTGTGAATGTGCTCAAGTTTAGGAGGTAACGCTACCTCGTACGCCACTTCATCGACTCGCCTCAAAATCTCGAACGGTCCTATGAACCTAGGGCTCAACTTACCCTTCTTCCCAAAACGAATCTTCCCTCTCTAGGGAGATACTTTTAGAAATATTTCTTCTTGCAATGTAAGTCCGCATACATCTTTTGGCGATCTTGAGCTACTAGTAGTCGGGCTCTTATCACCTTGATGATCTCTACCGTCTGTTGCAATAATTTTAAATATTTATTGAATTATATAAATATTTACTGGATGTGTTTATTGTTGAAGATATATTTAATTTGATTTGATTTGATTGGTTAATTATTTGTTAAGTAAATAATTAAGGAGTTAAGAAAATTAATTGTTATGAGATAATATACTAATTTAATTTAATAATTAAATTAGAGAGTTTATGATGATTAAATGAATTATTATATTTTAATGTGAATTTGTAATTAAAATGATGTGTTAGTTGATTAAATAAAATTATAATTATAAAGAAAATTATAATTATGTTGTATTAATTCATGTGCTAAAGTAATTTAATAAATTGGTATTAGAATTTAATTAAATTAATTATTAAAAATTTAATTAAATAAAGGTGTGACAAATAACCTTACTATAAAGGAGTTATTAAAATAAATTAAATGAGTTTAATTCGATTTTGCCAAACAAGGCTTAATGCAAATTAAGACTTTAATCTAATTGTGTTTTACCAAACAAGGTATAAGGATTAATCAATTATTTTAATTATATTTACCAAACAAGGTGTAAGATTTAATGGGTTATTTTAATTAGCTAGCCAAAAAAGCCTTATGTCATTTGATTTTCAAAAATTTTGATAACTAATATTAGTTATACCTATATTTATATTATATAATTAATATATATAATTATCTATATGTTATATTCTAGTACGTATGTTAGAATAGAGAAGAAAGACTCAGAAGAAGAAAAAGAAGAAAAGAAGAAAAAAATTTGAGAGAGAAGTTGAGGGAATTCTAGAGAGTTTTCAAAGAAGAACTGGGGAAAAGAAAGTTTGTTGATCAACCTAAGAAGAACGTTTGCTTCATCTGCAGGTCCAATGATCACTTTACTCGTGAATGCCCTAAGAAGAAGGCTGGAGAGACAACAAGAAATAATGGAGGTAGCAGTGGAGGCACATGGGCCATTGTTGGACCAACGACATCAAAAAACCCACTTCCAGGACCTTTAACATGACTGTGCAATCAAAAGATGTGGTGTATTATCCCAATCAATGGTATTGATGCTTATGTATTATTTGATTCGGGTACTACTTGTTTATTTATATGTGATGAATTTGCTAAGAGGTTAGGATTGCGTAGTGAAGAATCGAATTTCCCTTTAAACATAGAAATTGAGAATAAGGAAGTAATTCATGATAGGATCGTATACAAGAACTGTAGGGTTAACATTAAGAGTAATGTCATGATGGTAGATTTAATTCCGATTAGACTTAGAGAGTTTGATGTTATTTTGGGAATGAATTTGTTGTTCAATTATGGAGCAATAATTGATTGCCAAAAGAAATGTGTAAACCTTATAACTCTGTCAAAGGTAGTATTCTATGGTAGCAAATCGCCTAGACAAATGAGATGTCTGACGATTATGTAGGCCAAGAAGTTGTTGAGTCAAGGATGTGTGGGTTATTTAGCTTAAATAGTCGATACTCAAAAGAAGGGTGTGAAACTGGAAGAGATACCAGTGGTTAGGGAATTTGAAGATGTGTTTCCAGAGGATTTGTCAGGACTTCTACTTGAGAGAGAGATTGAGTTCGTGATCGATTTAGCTCTAGGAACAACACCGATATCGAAGGCCCCATACAGAATGGCTCTAATGGAGATGAAGTAACTGATGGTACAACTGCAGGAGCTGTTAGACAAGAAGTATATTCAACCAAGCGTATCACCGTGGAGAGCGTATGTATTATTCGTGAAGAAGAAGGATGGGTCAATGCGTCTTTGCATTGATTATAACGAATTAAACAAAGTCACTATTAAGAACAAATATTTGTTGCCAAGAATAGATGACTTGTTTGATCAATTGAAGTGTGCTAAATACTTCTCGTAAATAGATTTGTGAAGTGGGTATCACCAATTGAAGGTAGGGAAGGAGGATATACCTAGAACGACATTCAGAACTCGGTATGGGCATTACGAGTTTCTGGTGATGTCTTTTGGTTTGACCAATGCCCCTGCTGCATTCATGGATTTGATGAATAGGGTGTTTAAATCATTCTTAGACAAGTTTGTTGTGGTATTTATCGATGACATTTTGGTGTATTCCAAAACTCAAGAAGAACACGTGGAACAGTTGCGTTTGACATTGGAGACACTAAGAAAGGAAAAGTTGTACTTGAAATTCTCTAAGTTCGAATTTTGGCTAGATCGTGTACAATTTCTCGGGCACGTGATTGACAAAGATGGGATTTCAGTGGATCCATCAAAATTTGAAGCTATAATCAATTAGGAACAACCAAGAACACCGTCGGAAGTGAGGAGTTTCTTGGGACTGACCGGTTATTACACATGATTTATTCAAGAGTTTTCCAAGATAGCCACTCCGTTAACAAATTTGACAAGGAAAGCTATTAAATTTGTTTCGACAGAGAAGTGTGAAGAAAGTTTTCAAGATTTGAAGAAGAAGTTAAGTATGGCACCTGTGTTGTCATTACAAGATAATACAGGAAACTTTGTGGTGTATAGTGATACCTCACATAAAGGGTTGAGTTGTGTTCTTATGCAGAAAGACAAAGTTATTGCGTATGCATCAAGACAACTGAAGGATTATGAGAAAGGGTATTCGACTCATGATTTAGAGTTGTCTGCAATAGTATTTGCTTTGAAGATATGGAGACACTATCTCTATGGAGAGAAATGTGAAATCTGCACAGACCATAAAAGTTTGAAGTATATTTTCACTCAAAAGGACCTGAACATGCGTTGAAGAAGATGGATGGAATTGATAAAAGATTACGATTGTGAGATCTTTTATCATCTAGGCAAAGCAAATGTGGTTGCAGATCCTTTAAGCAGGAAAGGTCAGGAAAAGTTGATGCTGATAACCACTCAAGATGAGCTTATTTCAGCAATGACAAAGATAGAGTTGGAAATAAAATTTCCAAAGGAATCCAATGAACGACTATTCCAAATAGAAGTTGGTCTAACTTTAGTGGATAAGGTGAAGAATTCTCAACTACAGGATGAAGAATGCTGAAAAATAAAGGAAGGAGTGAACGAAGGTAAAGAGGTGAAATACAAGATCAATACTGAAGGATTACTGAGGTTTGAGGGAAGAATTTAGGTTCCAGCAGTACCATAAATTAAAGACAAAATCTTGACCGATGCATAGAACACAAGATATTCTATTCATCCAGGAAGTACGAAGATGTATCAGGATTTACGATGAAATTTTTGGTCGGCGAACATGAAAAGAGATGTTGGAGAATGTGTTACGAAATGCTTGACATGTCAAAGAGTCAAGGCTGAGCATCAACGACCAAGCAGATTACTTAAACCGTTGGAAATACCAAAATAGAAGTGGGAACACATCACAATGGATATTGTGGTGGGTCTTCCAACTACTCAGAGAGGATACGATGCGATTTGAGTGATTGTGGACAGACTGACAAAATCAACACACTTTTTGCCAATAAAAATTTGGTTCAATCTTGATCAGTTGGCAAGGTTATATGTTAAAGAGATTGTTTCGAGACATGGAGTGCCAGTGTCAATTGTGTCAGACAGAGATCCGCGATTCACATTAAACTTCTGGAATAAATTACAAGAATGTATAGGAACACAATTATGAATGAGTACGGCTTATCATCCACAAATAGATGGTCAAAACGAACAAACAATCCAGACATTGAAAGATATGATGAGGGCATGCATCATGGATTTCAAACAGAGCTGAGAGGAACAATTACCGTTGGTGGAATTTACCTACAACAACAGTTACCACGTGAGCATCGACATGCCACCTTACGAAGAATTATACGGCAGAAAGTGCAAAACTCCATTGTGCTGGGATGAAGTCGGTGAACGCCAACTATTAGGAACAGAACTGGTACAACAAACTGTTGAGGTTGTCAAACTCATCAGGACAAGATTGGTAGCAGCCCAAGACATACACAAAAAGTATGTTGATCAACACAGACAAGATCGTGCATTCGACATAGGAAATTACATTTTCTTAAAAGTTTCCCTTTTAAAGGGGAAATTTCATTTCAGTAAAATGGGAAAGTTAAGTTCGAGATTTATTGGACCCTTCGAAGTGCTGCGAAGAGTTGGAGAAGTGGCTTACGAGGTAGCTCTACCTCCAGCATTGGAAAACGTTCACTATTTTTCACATTTCGGTGTTACGACCGTATAAACCCGATTCTAAGTACGTGATCGAGTACGAACCATTGCAGTTCGATAAAGACTTGTCCTGTGAAGAGATTCCTATCTAGATAGTTAACATGAAAGAACTTGTGCTCAAGAATAAAGTTATACCTTCTGCGAAGGTGATATGGAGGAACCACAATGCTGAAGAAGCTACGTGGGAACTCAAAGATAAAATGATAAAAGATTACGATGAGTTATTTGTTTAATCTGTGTCTTCAATTTTGGGAACAGAATCTTTGTAAGTAGGGAAGATTGTGACGAATGATTTGTTTGAGTGGTGATTAGAGGCACAAAATCCTTGTAAAGAGGGAAGGATGTAACAATCCAAAATTTTAAATTATAAATTTAAATATTTATTGAATTATATAAATATTTAATGGATGTGTTTATTGTTGAAGATATATTTAATTTGATTTGATATGATTGGTTAATTATTTGTTAAGTAAATAATTAAGGAGTTAAGAAAATTAATTGTTATGATATAATATACTAATTTAATTTAATAATTAAATTAGAGAGTTTATAATGATTAAATGAATTATTATATTTTAATGTGAATTTGTAATTAAAATGATGTGTTAGTTGATTAAATAAAATAATAATTATAAAGAAAATTATAATTATGTTGTATTAATTCATGTGCTAAAGTAATTTAATAAATTTGTATTAGAATTTAATTAAATTGATTATTAAAAATTTAATTAAATAAAAGTGTGACAAATAACCTTACTATAAAAGAGTTATTAAAATAAATTAAAGGAGTTTAATTCGGTTTTGCCAAACAAGGCTTAATGCATATTAAATTGTTAATCTAATTATGTTTTACCAAATAAGGTATAAGAATTAATCAATTATTTTAATTATGTTTACTAAACAAGGTGTAAAATTTAATGGGTTATTTTAATTAGCTAGCCAAACAAGCCTTATGACATTTAATTTTAAAAAAATTTGATAACTGATATCAGTTATACCTATATTTATATTATATAATTAATATATATTATTATCTATATGTTATATTATAGTACGTATACTAGAATAGAGAAGAAAGACTTATAAGAAAAAAAAAGAAGAGAAGAAGAAAAAGAATTGAGAGAATTCTAGAGAGTTTTGAGAGAAGAATTGGGAAAAAGAAAGTTTGTTGATCAAAGGGAAGGTTGTCATCTTCTCAAACAAATGTATCATCTTAATTCTTTTCTTTTTAAAGTTTTATTATTTTCTCTTCTAAAAATTCTCTGTGAAATCTTTGTAAAGGATAAATTTTTTGTTGTATATGGATTTATATGATAAATTATTTGTTATAAACTGTGTTCATAAGTTTATAGATGAATTAATTCATTTATGTATGCAATTTGTGAAGAAAACCATATTACAGTGAGTTTATATTAATATATATGAATAAGGCTTAGTTTATAGTAAAATTAAGGTTTAAATAGTTGTTTAATATATATTGACTATGATTTCGAAAGTAGATGAATAAACTTAAATAAAGTAGTTTGAATTAATTGTTTTGGTTGAAAAACAAAGCTACAATGATGATTTTTACTAAAAATGTCAAAAAGTAAAGTTTTATCAAAAAAGTGAAATTGGATGTTTATGTTGTTTTATGGGTAGAATCATGTTAAGAGTCTTTGAATTATGTTTATATGAAGTTTTTGTATGAATTAAATATTAATTAGGTTGTTAAAAAGTAGCTTGTAGGCCAAATTGGCTTTTGTTCATGCTGTTGTCGAGGCTGGTCGCCGAGGTCTGTAGTTCGACACCGAAGCGTTGCCCAACAGTGTAATTGTCGCGCTGCAGTGCCAGTGCCACGCCGCAGCGCCAATCGTTAGCTTGCATCTCGTGCAGCAGCGCCAGCGCCGCGCCGCAGTGCCATCCTATAGTGTAAATTTTGGCACCGTAGCGCGAGTTAGCAAAATGGTCAGACAGTGTGATTTGTTTACACAATCTGAAAAAGTTGTTATGTGTTAATAGTAGGACTATTAAATTATTATTTCAATATTTCTATACCAAGAATGAACATGTTATTAACGATTAATTAGTTTTATTACTAATGTAATTTGATTATGTGATTAAAAATCAAATCTTACATGATGAATGTACTTAGTTATGTATATAATGTGGTAGTGACTAATTATGTCATGATGTCATATATATATAGGGTATTGTGGTTCGAGTTGTTACGGTTTAGCCTATAAGCAAGGCAAGTTCTCTAAATTTATTGGTTCGTTGCGCAAAATATTGTTTCTAATTCGATTACATTACACAAGTTTCTAACTCTACACTTTTGTTGAGCTAGTTGTTTATTATTGAGCAAGTTCTTGTATCTAGTTTGTTTGGGATGATAAAAGTTTTTTAATTCTAAAATTTCACTGAACTAGTGTTATTATTACATTATGCAACTTTTCTTATCCTATTTTAATTACATTGAGCAAGTTATTCTTGTTTTTAACTTGTTTCGTTAAGTAAATTTATCGTTCAAATTACTATTTCGTATGCATACTCAATGCTCAATTCTACATAAGATCTTAACCTTAGCTTAACGTTGTTCAAGCAAGGTAGGTTAGATTATTCAATATGTATGCTATTAGATTATTTCTAAAGCATGAGCTTAATTTACAATGTCGATTAAGTTATGATTATTCCATAGAATAACGTTATTAATTTTATTTAACTAATCCTTAGTTAATGTTCGTTGAATTCCAAATTACCTTGAAATGTATTGAAACCAAACTTACTTTGGTGCGGACTTGTACTCTAAATAGTGAGATGAACAACCCTAATATTAGGGGACAATTTACGCTTAACGTTGAAATGTTTGTACACAATACATTGTACGAAGGGTTGATTGATAAATGGATTTTATATCCACGAACCGATGTTTATTTCAAGCTTAATTCGTTGTTACTTTCTTGTTTTCATGTTTGTTTTTACTCGTTTCTTGTTCTTTTATGTATAGGGTGGTTGTTGTGGCAAGTGGTGAAGAAAGGAGGTTTTTTGGAGCAAGTTTGGAAAAATACATGAAATAAGCAAACTCAACTTACAGTGGACTAGCCCGCCGGGGAGGGCATATTTTACCTTGTACCCCCCGTCGGGGCGGGGTGTCAAAGTCTGGAGTCTCTTGGCTTAATTGGAACTAGGCTGGGACATGGATTTAAGACTTGGTGTGGCGTAGGGACTCTTTTTAACAAGGGTTTTCGGATCGGACACTATGGGATATATATATTACTCAACTGAACACAAATCAGAGGGACACATAAGGCATATTACAAGGATAATTTCCAGATTTTTTATAGCAAGCTTTGGAGGAGTATTTTGAAGAGATTTTTGGGACAATTGCAATTCTAGGCTACGTGAAGGGTGTTCATCATTATTCTTCTCCTTAGTCTTTTATTTGTAATTGCAAGGATGTTTTCTTTAAAGTATTCAGTTCTTATTTCATTCTTTATGAACTAATTCACTTTTTAGGCTTATGATGGATCCTTAGGTGAAACAATGATTTTGTATCTTTGATTTGCAGTTCAATAAAGTATTTCCAGTTTATCTATGTTAATTTGAGCATAAATTTATAAATTGCATGATCAACAGTTCTTTGTGGATTTATATGGAATCGAGAGAGGATATTCAAATTTAGACAGTAGTTAATATAGCATGTGTTCATGAATTTTGTGAATAACAGATTCTTGATTTATGTTAAGGTAGAGATATGCTTGACATCACATGTAATCGGATAGAGAACTTAATCTTAAACCTTCTTTAATTTTAGTTCACATAGAGATATAGTGAGTTGTTTGATTAAGGTGTTTAACTTATTTCTATATAAATTGTGGATTTAAGTTAATATGGCATTAGTGCATCGAGAGGTGGCTTGTATTACATTCGTGTTCTTGATTAATAAATTGGGATAATGAATTGAATTGGAATAAAGGTGTAGAAATCAGAGTGAAGCTTAGGGTGAAATCATAAGTCTAATTCTCCATCAATTGTTTGAAATTCTGGATTTTGATATTTGTGATTGTTTTGTGGTAGTTTATTTATTTATTAATTTAGTTTCTATAATTTTAAACAATTGGATTAAATAGTTTAATAGAGTTAGGATTAATAGGGAATTGATAATTGTGAAGTTAAATTTCTTGCTAATTTGTCTCCGTGGGAACAATATTTTATTCAGTACTTTATTACTTGTTGACCACGTATACTTGCGTGTTTTGCGTATATAGATTTTACCCAACAAGTTTTTGGCGCTGTTGTCGGGGATAATTTAGTCTAGATTTTAATATTTTTACAATATCAGTTTAATTAGTCCAATTTTACTTAAAAACTTTTTGTTTTTGTTTTTGTTCTTCTTATTTCAGGTTTTTCACATTGGTTTATGCAAACACGATCCAAAAATCTAGACTAGGTTCCTTTTGAGGACGACATTGAATGAAGATTACAGAGGTTAATTAAGTGGATCAAGGAAACAAGGAACGAACTCGAAAAATCTATCATAGAAGAAGAGATGGATGCTGAAGATCAGAAAGCGTTAAGGGACTTCGCCACACCCAAGTTGACTGAATTGCAGTCGAGCATCACTAGGCCTGCAATTGCTGCAAATACATTCGAAATCAAGCCTGGGATGATTAAGATGATCCGGAATTCATTTCAGTTTGGGGGATTGACTAATGATGATCCGAATGAACATATAGTCAGCTTTCTGGAGATTTGGGACACCTTCAGGTATAATGGGGTGTTGGATGATGCGGTGAGACTTCACTTGCTCCCATTAAATTTACGGGATAAGGCGAAGATTTGGTTACACTCAATTCACCGGGATCGATAACCACGTGGGAAGACTTAGCTCAGAAATTCCTTGCCAAATTTTTCCCACCGACGAAAATGACCAAAATGAGGAATGACATAACAATGTTTGAGCAGAAACATGGGGAGTCGCTATATGAGGCATGGGAGAGATACAAGGAGTTACTCAGAAAGTGCCCGCATCATGGATTGCCTAAGTGGTTGAAAATGAATACTTTTTATAACGGACTACATTGGAATCTCAGAACTAGTATTGATGCAGCGTCGGGTGGAGCGTTCATGGCTAAGAGTTATGAGGAAGCCTAAAATTTGATTGAGACCATGGCGGCTAACAACTACCAGTGGCCCACATCAAGAATGACAAATACAAAGGCAGCTGGGGTGTTAGAAGTTGATGGAGTGACAACAATACAAGCACAAATTTCTGCGCTGTCCAAGAAGTTGGATGCCATAACAGGGGCTCAGGTACAACAGGTTGTAGTATTATGTGAATTGTGCACGGGTGACCATCCTACAGATCAGTGCGTAATCAATCCAACATCCGTGCAGTTCGTAGGGAGCTACAACAGGGTCCACAGAATATATACCAAAACACTTACAACCAGGGGAATAAGAACAACCCAAATTTCTTGTGGAGCAATAACCAGTAAAATCAAGCTCCACGACCATCATATCCCCCAGGTTTTCAGAATCATCAACAACCAGCTCAACATCAGGAAAGAAAATCAGATTTAGAGGAGTTGTTGTCGAAGTACATAACTAGCAATGAGGCAGCAATGAAAAATCATGTAGTGGCAATAAAGAACTTGGAAAATCAGATGTGGGAAATTGCCTTAACATTAAATAAAAGGCCACAAGGGACCCTACCGAGTGATACATAGAGAAATCCTAAGGGGAACCACGACCAGTGTTAGGAAATTACATTGAGGAGTGGAACATATCTCGTTGGCAAAGATGCAGAAAATTCAACAACATCGGATGAAAAAGTTGACGACAGTAAAGTGGTTGAAGGAGACTGATGAGTAGGAGTAATACCTACAAATCAAAACTTTTGTGGCTTATGTTATTTCTTGTTTTCAGTCTCTTAGTTAGTTTTTATTTATATTTTCATTATTTTTATGTCTAAAGTTACTTTGCAATGCTTTGTAGGTTGTTTCTGGCATTTTAGGTCATTTTCACTATGTTGGCGCCGCAGCGCCAACGTTGGTCTTAGAGCTCATGCCCTAGCGCCATATCTGGTGCCCCAACGCCTTAGCTTCGCGCCGCAGCGCCAATGATAGGCAAAGTCCCTATTTTTTGGCGCTTCACTAGACATACATTCGACTCCCCAGCGCCAAGGTCGGCGTCAGGCTCGTGCCCCAGCGCTATTCACGGCGCCCCAGTGCCCCAACTCGCGCCCCGGCGCTGCTTGTTAAGCCTTTTTTCATGCCGCAACATGAGCTCTGGTGCCCAAATAGTAAATAGTCTTTAATGACCTAAAAGAAAGAGGGGACAAGTATATATAGAAAGCAAATCCGCCTGCATTGAGGATAGAATATCAGAGATATCGAGAGGAACTTATTACAGCTTAGACTAGTATTTATTTCTGTCTTTTAATTTCTAGAAGAGATAGAAGTTGGGCAACGGGATGAGAGTTATTACATGCGACAGATAGTTAGAGCTTTACACATGAAGGGAAGATTTGGAGGAAGAACACTTCAAAACAGGGGTTATTTTAATCTAAATATCTCATTTCTTTGTATTTGTCTGATAATGTGTAATGTATTAAAAATGCGTGTTAGTACTATAGTTATGAACTAACTCCATTTTTAATATTTCAATGTAACCTTTTGTTTAGCTTAATTAACTTTCTCTCCTATTTTATATAATGAATCATTTTGGAATGGATTGTTGTATTTCTTATTTAATGACTGATGGCTTGATAAAGAAATTGGTATTGATAGTAATGAAAATTGACAAATGGACGTTATTATCTATCTTTAAATACAACAACACCTGTTATAACCATGCCAATGGAATGTGTGCATAATATGGTCATAGGATAGACATATCCCTATTTGCCTTGTGTGACCTTGAGACTTAGCTTACTGACCCTGACCTAGTTATTGTCACCAATAGACATATTATGTTTTAGCTAGTTAGGGATGTGCATTTCACCTTCGACAGAAGCTTATGCGTATTTACTATTCTCGGTTGACCATTCCTTGATTCGTTTGTAATGTGGAGAGTTAAGAGATTAGGTGATGCATTAGGGGATTTGTAATCCTTCCTTAACTTCCTAGAATACTACTTCTTTTATCCTTACAGTTTTAATCATATAGCTTAACCAACCACCTTATTTCACTTGTTTAGATAAGGTAGTAATTACTTCACCTTAGTATTTGTTTATCTCTTAAGACTTTGTCCTCGCGAGTTCGACACTCTACTTATATATATTACTTATGGACCATGTATGCTTACGCGCAATTTGGCAATAGCTAAATCGACCAACAAGTTTTCGGCGCCGCTGCCGGGGACTTAAAATTAATTGTTTCTCAATATTTAAACTAAGTCATTACGATCTTACTTTAAACTGATTCTTCTGTTTAACTCTTTTTCAGGTAGTCTTAATTGTTTATGCCACCTCAAAAAGGACGAAATATAATACCTATCGATCCCGAGTTTGATAGAACATTCAGACAACTGCGGAGAGAAAAATCCGAGGACACACTTGAGGACATACCCGCTCATATCATAATGGCTGAGGAACTTCAAAAATCTCTGAGGGAGTACATTATGCCTCACATTGACGATCTCCAGGCGAGCATTCTAAGGCCCGTCATGTAAGCTAAAAATTTCGAGATCAAGTCGGGCACCATTCAAATGTGCACCAACATTTAGTTTGGGGGACTACCGAATGATGATCCCAATGATCACTTGATTAATTTTGTGGAGATTTGTGACACATTTAAATGCAACGGAGTGTCTAACGATGCCATCAGACTTTGGTTATTTCCATATAAATTAAGGGACAATACCAAGAGCTGGTTTCATTCATTACCGTCAGGCTCCGTTACCACATGGGCTAACTTGGCACATAAATTTGTGGCGAAGTTTTTGCTACCCGCCAAAACAGCCAGGCTCAGGCATGATATCACGTCCTTTGTTCAGTTCGATTCCCAATCCTTATACGACTCGTGGGAGCGGTTTAAGGATCTTCTGAGGAAATTCCAGCACCATGGATTACCAAAATTGTTACCCATCCAGACCTTTTAAACTTGGTTGTCAGGATCAACTCGTTCGAGTATTGATGCCGCGTCTGGAGGGGCCTTCATGGCCAAATATTACACAACGGGATACGAGCTGGTGGAGACAATGGCGGCCAATAATTACCAATGGCCAAATGATAGGCAAGCCCCTAGAAGAGCAGCGAGGGTTTATGAAGTTTACTCTTTCACATCGTTAGTAGCTCAGGTAGCAGCACTAACGAAAAGGCTAGACACCATGGGACCTTCAGCGGTTCAGAACGTGAAGAGTGTCGTAGATCAATGTGAATTATGCCAAGGGAGCCACCCTACTGATCAATGTGCGATAAGCCCTGAGTATGTTCAATTTGTTTCCAACTACGGGCGGCAACAAAACACTAATCTTCCCACTCATTACCACCTGGGGTTAAGAAATCATCCAAAATTCTCATGGGGAAACAACAACAACAACAACAACAACAACAACAGTAACAACCCCAATCAACCACAACCTTCATCTACCAGGTTGAATTATGCTAACCCTCCTAGGTTCCAATCTCAGAATCAGTTCACCCCACAGCCTCAGAACACTCACAATCAATTCCACCAACCACCACCTCAACAGGAGAACAAGCCAAGTTTAGATGATCTCCTGTCAAGGTACATAGCCCAGAATGAAACTCGAAGTAGCAATCAAGAATCCTCCATTAGAAATCTTGAAGTACAAATGGGACAATTGGCTACTTCTTTAAATAGTCGTCCACAAGGCACATTGCCTAGTGACACTGATGTTAACTCGAAATGGGAAGATAGGAAATACTGTAAAGCAGTGACCCTTAGAAGTGGGTGAACCACTAAAGAAAAAAGTGGAGAGAGTGTTCATGTAGAAGAAGTAGTGACTGAAAAGGAACCTCCAGTGGAGGAGAATACTGAGACATTAGCGAGTGAAGGAAGTAGACAAGATAGCCCTTCAACACCATCTCCTCCCATGAGCATGGTAAATCAGCCTCTCCCTCAGTTGCCTTTCCCCAAGCGGCTGTAGAAACAAAAGCTGGATAAGCAGGTTTCCAAATTCTTGGAAGTGTTCAAAAGACTGCACATAAATATCCCATTTGCGGAGGCATTGGAGGGAATGCCTCGTTATGTCATGTTCATGAAGGACATTCTGTCCAAGAAGTGAAAGATGTTAGATTACAAAACTGTGGCACTGACAGAGGAGTTTAGTGCCATCCTTCAAAACAAGCTTCCACCGAAGCTAAAAGATCCGGGGAGCTTTACAATAACGTGCACTATTGGGAACCAGTTTATTGGCAAGGCTCTTCGTGATTTAGGGGCTAGCATTAACTTGATGCCCCTCTCTATTTATAAGAAGTTGGGCCTCAAGCAAGCCAAGCCTACCAACATCACTTTACAATTGGCTGACAAGTCTCTCACGTACCCGAAGGGGATTGTAGAGGATGTGCTTGTTATGGTTGACAAGTTCACATTCCCAGCGGATTTTATTGTCCTATATTTTGAAGTGGACAGGGAGGTCCCGATAACATTGGGCAGGCCATTCTTGGCGACTAGGAGGACCCTGATCGATGTTCAGAAAGGGGAGTTAACCATGAGGGTACACGATCAAGAAGTGACGTTTAATGTCTTTAGATCAATTAAGTATCCTAATACCCCTGAGGATTGCTTCCAGATTAATACAATTGATAATTCAGTTAAGGAAGTATTCTCAGAAACTTGCATTAAAGACCCTTTGGAGGCCACATTAACCGATGCCAGCACTACGGAAGAACCCACACATGTAGAATGTGCCAAGTGGCTCGATAAGACCCAAAGATCCAAGTAATTTCACCGATAGTTTGAGTCTTTGAATGATAATGAGGCATCCACTTCCAAGGCTCAGCCGTCGATCATCGAGCCTCTTGTGCTTGAGCTTAAACCTTTGCCTAATCACATGAGGCTTACTTAGGGAATTCATCTTCTTTACCTATGATAATGTCTTTTTCTCTAACTAAGTGTCAAGAAGAAAAGTTGCTGCTTGTGCTCAAGAAATACAAAATTTCCCTAGAGTGGTCTATTGCTGATATAAAAGGGATCAGCCCGACTCTATGCATGCACAAAATTCTTCTGGAGAAAGGTTCGAAGTCATCTATAGAGCATCAGAGGCGGCTAAATCCCATTATGAAAGAGGTCATCCAAACGGAGATCATTAAATTGTTAGATGCGGGCATTATCTGCCCCATCTCCGATAGCCCTTAGGTTAGTCCTATCCAGTGTGTGCCAAAGAAGGGAGGGATGACAGTTGTGTCCAATGAGAACAACGAACTGATTCCCACCAGGATGGTGACCGGGTGGAGAGTGTTCATGGATTACAAGAAACTGAACAAATCAACCTGTATGGATCATTTTCCCCTTTCATTCATTGATCAGATGCTTGACCGGTTGGCTGGGCATGAATATTATTGTCTGCTAGATGGGTACTAGGGTACAATCAGATTTCTATTGCTCCTGAAGATCAGGAGAAGACGATGTTCACATGTCCGTATGGGACCTTTGCCTTCCAAAAAATGTCTTTCGAACTATGTAATGCTCCCGTAACATTTTAGCATTGTATGATGTTGATCTTCTCTGATATGGTTGAAAAGACCCTGGAGGTCTTTATAGACGACTTCTTAGTATTTGGGAGCTCATTTGATAATTGCTTGAATAATTTGACTGTCGTTCTCCATCGATGTGTCGAAACCAACCTGGTGCTTAATTAGGAGAAGTGTCACTTCATGGTTGAAGAGGGAATTATTTTGGGCCATCGGGTTTCTGCAAGCGGAATTGAGGTTGACAAGGCAAAGATAGATGTGATCAATAACCTTCCACCGCCCACCTCAGTGAAAGGGGTAAGGAGTTTTCTAAGGCATGTCGGGTTCTATTGAAGGTTTATCCAGGACTTCTCACAGATTACCAAACCATTGTGCACTCTATTGGAAAAGGACATAGCTTTCCAGTTTGATGAGGCTTGCTTGAGCTCCTTTGAGTTATTAAAGAAAAGACTTGTCACAGCACCTATTGTGATAGCTCCAGACTGTACCTACCCTTTTGAACTAATGTGTAATTCCAGAAACTTTGTAATTGGGGCAATGTTGGGCCAGAGAAGGGATAAGGTCTTCAACACCATTTACTATGCCATCAAGACATTAATTGATGCTCAGTTAAATTATACCACCACTGAGAAGGAGCTTCTGGCAGTAGTCTATGCTTTTGACAAGTTTTGTTCCTACCTCGTTGGAACGAAGGTGATTGTATACACAGATCACTCGACAATCAAGTATTTGATAGAAAAGAAGGATGCTAAGCTGAGATTGATACGGTGGGTTCTGCTTCTCCAGGAGTTTGACTTGGAAATCTGAGATAAGAAGGGGACAGAAAATCCGATTGCCGATCACTTATCAAGGTTGGAAAACACCACACCCTCGGGAGATGCTGACAAAGACATAAATGACTTCTTCCCGGAGGAACAACTCTTTGTTGTCAAAAGCAAAGTGCCATGGTATGCGGACATTTCCAATTACATCGATTGCCAAGTTCTTCCCCATAAACCTGAGCTATCAACAAAGGAAGAAATTCCTAAAAGATGCTAATTAATATCTGTGGGATGAGCCCTTCCTTTTCAAGCAGTGCTCTGATCAGATTCTACGAAGATGCTTACCGGAAAAAGAAATTGAAGGTGTGCTAAATCACTACCATTCTTCCACTTATGGGGGTAATTTTGGGGGTCAACGAACGGTAGCTAAAGAACTTTAGTCTGAATTTTATTGACCCACCCTATTCAAGGATGCACACACATATGTGTTGCACTGCGATAGATGCCAACGGATGGGCACCATATCAAGATGACATGAACTACCGCTGCAGAATATCCTGTAGGTGGAATTATTTAATGTATGGGGCATCGACTTCATGGGTCCATTCCCGTCCTCTTTCAACAATCTCTACATCCTTGTGGCAGTGGATTATGTCTCAAAGTGGGTGGAAGCAGTTGCCTTGCCGACGAATGATACTAAGGTAGTGCTTCAGTTCTTTAAGAAGAATATTTTCACCCGTTTTGGCACGCGTAGGGCTATCATTAGCGATGAAGGGTCGCATTTTTGTAACAAATATTTTGAATCCCTCCTAACCAAGTATGGGGTGACCCATAAGATCGCCACTGCCTACTACCCACAGACCAACGGCCAAGTTGAAATTTCAAATTGAGAGGTGAAACACATCTTGGTGAAGATCGTTAACCCAAATCGTAAAGACTGGTCTAAGAAGATCAATGATGCATTGTGGGCCTACCACACAGCTTATAAAATGCCTATCAGAATGTCTCTGTATAGGCTTGTGTATGGTAAGGCATGTAATCTCCCCGTAGAATTGGAGCACAACGCTTATTGGGCTATTCAGAAGCTCACCTTTGATCTTGAGGTAGCCGACAAGAAGCATCTCTTGCAACTAAATGAATCAGACGAGTTTCATCTTCAAGCATATGAAAACGCTAAGTTGTACAAGGAGAAAACCAAAAGTTGGCACGATGAGAAAATCCTCGAGAGACATCACGAACCGGGCTAGAAGGTTCTTCTTTTCAATTCCCGGCTGAGGTTATTTCCAAGAAAACTAAAGTCTAGATGGTCGGGCCCCTTCTCAGTTGCCAAGGTTTATCCATATGGCGCTATAGAGGTTGAGGACCAAAATTCTGACACAACCTTCAAAATCAATGGGCAGGGATTAAAACACTACCGGGGCGGCGAGGTTGACCGCCAGAATACCTCCATTACATTGGGAGACACAGTGTAAGACGGGAAAATAGTCAAGTCGACGACTCTAATGATGCAAGGTATTTTTAATGATGCAAATCGCAATGTAATGAATGTTAAAATGTTTTCACAGATAGCTTTACCTTTACCAATCATTCCTGATGCCTATACTGGTGTTGACTCCAACGGTTTAGCTTTTTGTCTGTGTCGTCGATGCTTGTTTGATGAAGAAAAATCAAGTGACGTTCTAAAATCACCGGACCTTCCTGAAGTATACGCTGATAGTTTACAATGGTGCCTACCCTGATGGTATTTTGACAACGGATCCTACCCTGCTGGTAGTTGAATACGCTGTCATTGCCAAATTATTTATGTTTCCACTCGAACAATGGTATACAAAGCTTTCATCACTTAACTATCTTGATGTTGCGCTGAATTGATGCCAATGGTTTAGAATACCGGATTCTCCGATACCTTCGCTGTAGTAATAGTCAAAGGTTTGCTTTGCCAGGCTCTGCCTCATGTTATGCTCACCCTTTTTGAGGTGATTTGGAGTTTCCTTTCGCTGTTGGTGGCAGGTGGCCCATTTCCTTGAGTGTTTGATTCGCAGCCCGACTGAACTGATGACTTGAATGCCGCTGACATCCCTGGAGGGTGCAACTCAATCTTTCGCTGCCTAGATTTGAACTTCAGTGTATAGGCCTCCACTTGTGAGGACTTGATGCATGTTGATGGTGTAGATTTCCTTCGCTAAACCTTTTATCGTTGGCTTCTACTCTTAAGTTAAGAACTTTTTTGAGAATTTTCCCCTTCTTTTGTAGGGGCAAGCTAATGTCGCCATGATTTCTTTAAGGAATTCTCCTTCTTTTGATGAGAATCTTGATCCTGCCTTATACTACGTCCCATTCTTAGAATCGAAAAATGCGCAGTCCTTTCGCATGTTGATGTCAGGTAGTCATATGAGAAACTCTCTTTGTTGACCAAATCGCAAGTGAGCAATATCTGAACCGTCTGTGAGATGATATGAGGGAAGCTCTGGTGATGATGGACCATGCTAATGGTGCTGACTGGTGCATGCCCTAGTGCTGAATTGTTGATGTTTCCGAGATTGTCCTAATCTTTAATGTACGAGTTCTAATTTCGGGTTTTCGACAATTTTGAAATTGCCCCAGCCTTGCTTGTTGTCTGGGATAGTTGTTTTGGCATATGAGATGATAAGACGTCGAGATCACAATAGGATTTTACTTATGTACCAGATGGTGAACATGTATTGGATTTGGGCTTTGATTCCCTCAATCATTATTCCTGACTTGTTCTTGCAATAGGCGTTGATGGTTTTCTTCTGATTTGATGAAGACTTGTGATTGAGGGTGTTGACTCTTTGAAGGTTGTTGTTGCTGGTTATCTTATTGTATCGTTGTTTCTTCTTTTCTGGGTTTTGTGCCAGATTCGATGGAATGACATTGAAGTGTTGTTGGGTCTTCTCGACATGGGTCGCTGCCTTGGAGGAGTATTCTTGGGCGCAAATTTGGGATTGATGTTTGGGTTTGGATGTTTCTTTTGAGGGTTCAACCGCACCACTGATGGCTTCCTACGTACTCATGTATTTGTGTGAGATCAAGTCTGCGTAGTTTGAACCTAGTGTAAGAGGTTCAACGCTGTTTGTGGCAGGAATGGTGTAGGAATTTTTTGTTGTTTTTGTTTTTGTTAGGAGAAGGGTGTAAGAATGTTTTTGTTGTTTTTGTAAGGCAAAGGTTGTAGAGATGTTTTTGTTATTTTTATTTTATTGCGATAGGGCCATGTGAAATGGTTACTTACGTACACCTATAGAAGAGGAGATCAGGTCGACGTAGTTCGCCCTACTAAGATAAATGGTCTAAAAAGTGTTTGTTTGGGGCTTTTTGGATTTTTGTTTACTTTGACCTCACCATAAATGGCTGCCTACATACTTCCATTGATGAGGGGAGATCAAGTCTTTCGTAGTTCAGGCTTGATGAGCCGAAACTTAACTGATCTGATTTTTTCCTCTCTTTTTTCTTTTTTCTTTTTTTTTTTTCTTTTTTGTTTTGTTTTCTCTTTTTTCCCTTTCTTTTTTGTTTTATTTATTTATTTATATGTATGGAAAATAAAATGCATAATACGAAGAAAGTGATATCGTCCCAACTTCTTCTGGAACTCGTACTTTATCCCCTGGATCTACATCTTCTTGTCTAGTTGAGGCCTGATAGTCCAATTGTCAGTAGTTATGTTGCCTTCAGGGTTTGTGATAGAGATTACCTTTTGGTTCTGAATATCTTTACTTATGGCCATAACTTGATCGCTTCCTGATTCAATACATTCCTCAGGGACGCTTGAATTGGACCCATTGCAAAAAGGGATGCACTTTAGATTCTTTAATGGGTTGGGTTCCCCGACAATCTCACCACATTTTTCTTCATCTATTCCTTCGTCTTCTTCATGGGTTTGAGATGATTCAACCATGAAATGTCCCTCGAACTGTTGTTGCATTTGTCGCAAGGAACTATCCTTTTTGGATTTTTCTCCTTTGGAAAGGATTAATATTTCCTCCTCATCATCCAAGGTGATGAAATCAGGAACGTGGTTGATATATTTAGAGAACATGACGTTTGATGTTGGCAGAGAAATCTACTTTGGGGATGCCTTTGTCTCCTCATGCATTAGGAATAGTCCACCTTTTGTTCTGGCGGAATTTTCGCTCATAGCCTTCACATCATTTGAACTGCCTGTCTCGAATGGACATCTTAAGCTTTTTATTTCTTTATCGTCTTTTTTGGTCATGGGAAATTCTACCTCCAACTCTCCATTTTTAATGAGATCCTGGATTTTATGTCACAAAGACCAGAATTCTTCAGTAGTATGTCCAAGTGCGTTAGAATGGTAGAGACATATCTTGGTGGAATCATAACTCTTTATCTTGGGATTTATAGGAGGCAGCAACTCAGTAATCCTTCCTTCACTTATCAGAAAGTGTAGCATTTCTTCATTTGATTTGCTTAGACGGGTGAATTTTCGGACTCTTTTGGAGGTTGTTTGATCTTTCATATTTGAGAATTCGCATTCCCTCGAGCGATTTTTCCACTGACAAGATCTTCTAGTACATTTATCATCCCCCTTTTCTTGTACTTTCTGCCTTCTTTGATCTTATTTATTTAGTTGGCTCATCATGGAGAGATATGGGCTTGTATTGTGATTAACCTCCTTTTTCTCTTGGCTTTCTTATAGTTGAGTGAAAAACAGCCTCGTTTCCTAATGTTGGCGCACTATATGGTTAGCCATCGTATTCGATTGATTCTGGATCACCTCTAATTTTTGCATTACTGGCATACCCTCCTCTGAGTTTTCCCACTCTAGGACATTTGTTTTGTGCCTTTGGGGGTATTCCTCCAACTTTAATATGTACTTACGAATTGGATACATTTCAGCACTTCCTGACCCGATCTTGTTTACTTATTTCGTATCATTCTGCAACGAAAGGTTGGTGTTGACATTTTGTTGGTCAGGTTGTTAGACCATAATACTGTCACTTTCGATCAGATTTTGAATGTTATGTTTTAAGGAACAATAATCCTGTGTGTCGTGTCCTGTAGACCCTGAGTGGTAAGCACATCTCTGGCTTGGATTGTATCTTTTGCTCCCTGGTTCAAGAGGTGGAGCCAGTTCGGTAATTGTCTTATGATCCATTAATATCGCCAATACAATTTCAAGGGAATCGCCTAGTGGAGTGAACACCCAATTTTCCGATCTTTCGAATTTTCTTTTTTAATCATGGCATTGGTTGAATGCAGCATGTTGTTAAGATGACAAATTGTCATGCATTTTCCAAATAGGGGGACTGTAGTTTAGTCTCCTAGCTTGCCCCTGTATAATAAGGGACACATCTTCATCGCCTTTATTGGGTACCCCCTTGGGATCGCTCGCATACTTGCCAGTCTGTATATGTTTGGCGACTGCTTCCAAGGAAGTGAAGTCTTTAATCTTGCCTGCCTTCAGGCCCATCTCTGCCTTTTTCCCGTGTTTGATCATTTCCAAAAATGGCTTTACTATGCCTGCTAGGATCCTCTCGTAGTACGGAGCCTCTTAGATGTCTATAAACGTCATTACCATCTCAATTTCTGTCATTGATGGAATGACTTGTGCTGCTAGATGTCTCCACCTTTGGGCATATTCTCGAAAAGATTCAGTACTTTATTTTTTGACTTTAGTCACTTGGTATCGATCCGGTGCAATTTGTGACTGAAAACTGTACTGATTTAGAAAGGCATGGGCCAATTCTTCCCAGTTTTGGATTTTGGCATTGTCAAGTCAGGCATACCAAGCTTTAGCCTCTCCAGTGAGACTCTTTTGAAAAAGTTGCATTCTGAGGCTTTCATCTTCAGCATAAGACCCCAGTTCGCCAATGTACACTTTTAGGTGCGTATATGGATTGCCTGCCCCATTGTACTTTTTAAACTCTAGGACTTTGAATTTTGTAGGGTATCGAGCCCCTAGGAATATGTAGAGATCTGAATAAGTGACACTTCCATAACTTCCAGTCCCTTTAATTGACCGGATGGTCTCCTCTATTTGTTGGACTTTCTTTTTTATATCCCCAATTTCTCGATCAGCCCTGAGATTTGTGATTTCTTTACTGGAATGAGGTTTAGGTATCAGGGTATCCATCTTTTTACCAATACCCTAACTGCCCCCTGGTGTGAAGGACTCTGGTAGAGTATGCATTGTATGGCCCAACATATTTTTACTTTGTTCTTTTAGAAAGACAACCAATTCTGCTATTTGATTCCTTAATCCTTCAAACTCTTCTCGAGAAATAGGAGTAGGATCAGTCTGTCCACTTGTAACCATGTTTGACGGTGGGCTTAGTGCCTTCTTGAACTTTAAAAAGGTAACAGGACCAATTGCTTCCTTACAAAAAGACTTATGTAGTTTAGTCTTAGTAAATGTAGGAATATTACATGCTACTTAATGTGTCCGTTTAGGAGTATTATCCTGTGAAACAGTTTAAAAGATTGTAATCCCCAGCTGTCGACGTCGGGATTTTTGAATGTCCCTTTCTGTTACTTGTTCTTTGGTTTTCTCATTTTAGGTGAGATTTTTTTGAAAAAGACAAGTGAAAAAGGTCCGACATGTATGATGTCGACGACGGACTATTAAGAGTCGCCAGTTGGTTTTTTAAATGGTTGTACCAACACAACCGAGAAAAGGTTTGCATATTGACCTAGTGATGTGACACTGCTAAACGGGTCGGTGAAACCGAGATTCATTAGGGTCCGGGGACTTGGTTATGCGGAGGGAAGGTGTTAGGCACCCCCCGACATGCGTGTTACCATGGTGACCACCTCTTTTCAAGAAACTAATATCTGAATGTGTGTGTGTGGGTAAATATGTTATTATTTGGAAGTAGTGCGAGGCCTCGTTCGCACCTATATAAACAGGGTTTGAATTTATGTAAAAATTCAGTTTATAGCAAGATATGGCAGTGATGTTTTATAAAAAAAGGTTTTTAAACCCTGATGCTCAATAATAATTGAGACCTTTTGATACTTCCAGTTTATTAAGTATTCAGCTTGATTGATTTTATTTTCGAGATGTGAAGCATCTGTAAAAAAATAATGTACAAAATAATATCGACTTCCTCGTGAGAATGAAAACCATTTGAGGAAATTTAGACACCGCATAATAATTTACAAGCTGCTTATAGCTGAAAATATCCATCACGGGAACCAAATCTAGATCAAATAGGCTGTATCTGTGATTAGATGATTCCTAGGCACACATGATACTGTAATTTGTATGAAAGCAGTAAACATGTATATATATAAAAGCTATAAATATATATATATATATATATATATATATATATATACAGACATGATCACCAACCATGAAGCACCTCCATGGGGGATCGAAAATGTAAATAAAGTTGTAAAAGCTATCAACCGCCACGGAGGAAACTCCAGGCGAGACAAAAAATAAATAAAGCTGTACAAAGTGATCAACTGCCACGAAGTGAACACCAGGCAGGACGAAAGGTAAAGAAAGCTGTTAAAGCGATCAACCACCACGAAGTAAACTCTAGGAGGGACGAAATATATATATATATATATATAAGCAATAAACGTACCAGATGTAAAATCTAGGCTTATCAAACAGAGTTCGACAACAATTCATATATATATATATATATATATATATATATATATATATATATATATATATATATAAGCGAGTAAACACACCAGATATAAAATCCAAGCTCATCGAACAGAGATCGACAACAGTTCATATATATAAGTGTATATATATATATATATCACCACGGATCCAGTCCGGTCTCCCGGACTGGACTTAAAATACGGACCCCAAATTTTTTTTTTTTTTTTTGAAACAACTAAAAAAAAATAAAAAATTTTATGGAACTGAAATTTTTCCATAATACAGTGTTTTGGGTGTGTTTTTAATACCTATACCAACCAATGTATGTACAGTCTGTCCAGACTGTACAGAAATGTTTTGGTATATGCATGCAAATCACACCCAAAACACTGTATTATGGAAAAATTTCAGTTCCATAAATTTTTTTTTTTTTTTTAGTTGTTTCAAAAAAAAAAAGCAAAAAAAAAAAAAAAAAAAGAGGTCCGGATTTTATAAAATCCGGGAGTCCGGACCTGATCCGGACTCATATATATATATATAGTAAATAAACGCTCCAGACCGAAGTCTAGGCTCAATCGAGGCATAACTTGATAATGTTAGTCCATATATATATATATATATATATATGTATATACAAACTGAAAGAAAACCACAGACCGAAGTCCAGGCAAACACACGCAGCACGACTATCAACGTGAAGAAGGGTGTGTGTAAAGATGAAGAGAAAGGCTTTAAAGTGTGTGAGAAGGCTTATAGTGGGTTGCCAAAGAAGACTTCTATATCTTTAAAGTAGATGAAACTCGGCTCCCCTGGTACAAAAGTAGTTATATTTGAGCTCACAAGTGTTGAAAATGGGAAAGCACTCGGTATATTGCAAGTACGAAGCAAACTTGATAGGGCTTCCTCGCTCTTTCTCTTCCAAATATGGCCACCCAAGCCCTCTATTTATAGATGGGAGAGTCACATGTGTACCTATGGCTCAGCAGCAGGTGTACCTGCAGCTGCCCGGGGTGCCCGTGGTAGTGTGGGTCCCGCCGTGTCGAAGTACGTACACTCGGACAACGCGATATTCGCCCGGTCGTTCATAACTTTCAATTCGGGAGTCCGATGGAAGAGTTCCATACCATTCCAGAATGCTATTTTCAAGAGCTATACAATGACATAGGATTTTCCATTTTTTGAATCCAGGAAGAAGGGTCCATGACCGAAATGGCATTCCTGGGTTTCCGTCAGGTAGTCCGTTGAGCCGTTTTGCGTAGTTTACACTCGAAAGTTAAGATATGGTTCTTGTGGGACTTCTATTGAAGTAATTTTAGTTGAAATGAGTTGATTTAATGTGTGTTGAAGTTGAGTTGGCAAAATGACCATTTTGCCCCTCCTAGGGTTATCTCGGGTTTTCGCGAATTTGTAGCAGTCTTTTCTCAGGGTTATCTCTAAGGTTGACCTGATCTTGACTCTAAGTGTCCTCAGAGTTATCTCTGAGGTTGTCTTGACCTCCTGGGGCTATCTCCACGCTTTGATCTTGATCCCCCGTGGCTATCTCCGTGGTTGAAACTGACTTTCCCAGGGTTATCTCCGGGGTTTAAAACTGTTTTCCCGGGGTTATCTTCGGGGTTGGAAACTGGATCTCTTGTGACTATCTCCGAGGTTAAAATTGATGTTGTGATCCTCCAGGGTTATCTCTAGACTGTGAAAAAGACGCTTTAGCCCTCCTGCATGGTTACTAACAGGTAAAGAAATTTTTGAGTGTCTACACTTATAGTCTCTACCTATAACTTATCTATCTGTTATACACATGAGAAAGGAATAACCCTCTTAAAATGCATATAGCAAATAGTGCGACACAAACATCTCAATGATTATCATTGCCATAAACTAAGTTGTTTTTACACCAAGTACAATTCAGCTCCCATACGAAGAACCATACAACTTAGCCGCTGACAGGAGTCCTCAATTGAAATCCCTACCTAATCTTAACTCCCTTCTCCATACAAATTTCATTTAATCTGTATTCAGAATCCTTTCCTGAATCTGTACCAATTCATAGTACAACTGACACTCAACAATCTTGCTATAAACTCTTCAATCATTTGCTTGATCCTTCTCCATACTATAACCTTATCTGATAACGGGGTGATCTTATCGTATATATTACGATTCATTTATATGTCTTGATCATTTTGTTTTACGATCTCCTATCTCTGTACTTTTAGTCTTTTAGACTTTATCTATTCATCACTGCTGTTCAACTTTATTATCAGTGTTAGGGAACTCCGTATTTTATAACTCGTCAAGATTCATCTTTTAATCTTACCGACCAACTAACTCTATTTGAGTTAGTACTTATCCTAATCACTACGGTTATTAGTCTTAGGTATTCCTACCTAAGGTTCCTAACCTACAACTTTGATACCAATTGTGGGGGCTCCGAATCCGGGTCCCGAATCACCGCTGATCCTGTTCGATCATTCTATACAACTATTACTATTTTTGTTGAAGATATAAACATAAATTGTTTATACAATACATTTTACACACTATTTCCCAAGGTCGAGTAACCTTAACTTAATACACAATTAATAACTTATTTGACTTACAATAACATTAATATATAATACTTATACAAATTTAATTACACACATATACTAAAGATGAAACTGTCTTTGACCTTTCCTTGTATCCGACGTATTAGTCTTAATCTACAATGTTTATCATGATATAGCAAGGGTGAGCATAAGATTGCCCAGCAAGTTTAAGTTCAATAATTTTACGATATATCATGATTGAAAGGATTTGAATAATAAGCTGACTATAATTCAACAATATAATTGCGAACTAGCATGAACAAAATTTTGACTGAACAAGTATATAACATGAACAAAATATATCTTAACTGAATGGTAATGAAGGTGATCAGCCTTTCATACCTGATTTATACATGTAATATGCAGAGAGTACAATTCTATAATGGCAATCAACAATGATTATCCATAACCATATCTGAATGAAACAACTCTTAGTAGAGTTAAGTAAAAACTTGTCTGAACCGTTGATTACTGCTACACAATGTATAACGCTTTATCCGAAGACCTAATATTAGTAATATAGATCTCTAATATTAGAATAATATCATCACAATATAATGATATTATATATATAGATATACATAGAATAACCTAAATACATAACACATAACCCTATCAGTCTACAACACACATATAAGACTCGGTATCAAGTCAAACTATTGCAGTCTAAGTTGAACCCGACATAATATCAACACACAAAATTTTGAGTTGAAGTTCAATTAAACTCTGCCTAACACTTAACAAGTAACTTAAATAATTTATTATCATTCAAAATAATTTTCATAAGCTCGTAATAATTTTTAAATAATTGTTATCATTTATCATGAATTTTAAATCATTAAAAACGTATTTATCTAATTTAAATACCACATAATTCCTTTATCATTAATATTTATTTATTATCAATAATTAATGAAATACATGTCATAATATTATAATATATTTGTAATATCACAAAGTATTTTTTAGTACTTTAAAATCACCTTTTTATGATTTTTAAACACTTAAATCCATAATCTGATAATTGCTTTTAATATTAAAATATTAATATTTTCATGAAAAAACATCAAAAATTATATTATATAACTTAAAATATTTTTATAATACTTAAATCATTTTTATATGATTTATAAATTATTAATTCTATTTTTCCACAATTTATTTAATATATTTATTAAATAAATTAATTACCATTAATATTAATTAATTAGTGAAATTCTTCACCAAATATTAAAAGTCACTGAAAATATCTTTAAATATTTTCTTATACCATAATATTATTTTTCATGATTTTTCATGTATTAAAATAATTTTTAAATAATTTATTTAATAGTATAATTAAATAAATTAAATACCATTTATATTCCAAAAATATTAAGTATTTATGAAATATACTCAAAATAATTAAAATTATTTTTTAGACTTTAAAATATTTTTTTGGAATTTATTTAGTATTTTTAATAATTAAAAACTATATAATTCAATTTATTTATTAAAATAATTAATTTCTAAAACTAACCGTTGCTAAAGGGGCCTATAGCGACAGACCCATCACTATAGGTGTTCTTGGCCTGTTCTTGAGCTTCATGTCAGTTTACTGGGTGCCACATTTTACCGGTTCTAATTTACGGGTCTTGATGTTTTCTGTCCGTTTAAGGCATTAAGGTTATAGTAGTAATGTTACTCTACAAGTATCAACAACCTTCATGGAAATCCAACATCTCAACAGAGAGATTCAAGCCTCATTAAACATGTCAGACATTGTTCTTGAGTTTATGGGTTACCTAGAAACTCAATCAGTGTTAGGGTCCTCCTATGAAGCCTTAAATCATAGCTTCCTGGATTCCTTTTATGTGCTCTTAAGGTTCAATCGTGTAGTACTAATGTCATGGAACGCGACCATATCACTAACGCAACCTAACAACATCACATGATCACGATCTGACATGGTCAAAGTAAGGGTCAGGGGATGTTCTTGTGAAATCTGGGTTTTCCAGATTTCTTCATCCGGCTGGTGGTCAACGGTAGTTTGACCCTGGTTATCTTTTATTATGGTTATGATCTAAGTTAGCTAGTGACTTTAATATGCATTCGACATGTCAGGCTACAAGTGGAATACAACAACATGGCCTAAATCATTACAAGAAGCAAGATCAGAGTCCATCAAAATGCATGTCAGAAATTTTGGGAAACTAGGGATTTTCTGGGCTGCCCAGAAAGCATATCCGTGATCGGTCAACGTGTTTTGACCGTTCATAACTGAAGATCTAGACTTTCTATGGATGTGATTCAACTTCCAGTCTACTCTCCTCATAACAAAGAACAAATATATAACTTTAAACACACATAATACTTAACATAGGCAGATCTAGAGGCTCTGACATATGATTGTCAGGCCTTAAAATTAGGGTTCTTCGTCAGTTTTTAAAACATGATTTTTGTGCATCTAGATGTTATAGATACGTGATCTATCAACCTAGATCACTCAAAGACACCCTAATACACAACTTTAACCAATCATTAACATAAAATCACATGATTTACAAAAAATAGGGTTTATACCTCATTCATGCTTAATTTTTGATTTTTGACTTTTGATTCTGATGTTGTCTTGCTATGAACTGATTAAGGCTTAGCTTCTCCCTCTCTCTAAATCTCAAAATTCTAGAGAGAGAAAGGGTTGGACAAGAATGAGAAATAATCGAACATTCTCTCTCTCTTTAATCTATAAAATGACTTGATGCAATGCTAGGAGCTGATAATTTTGGTTGAGATATATGATATATTGCACATGGAGTTGGTAGAGTGGTTCAACAACTCTTATTTTGGCAAGATTGCACTCAACTTACAAAATAATGCACAAAGGGTAAAAATGTCATTTTGATTTTTAATTTAATGGCATTTTTGTCAATTGCCCTAACACTTAGGGTTTAGGGTTTAGGGTTTAAACTCTTAGGTTTTAGATTTTGAACCCTTAGGTTTTAGGGTTTGAACCCTTAGGTATTTCCGAATTAAAATTGCTATTTAACAATTAGGGTCAAAATTGGTCTTTAGGGTTTAAAACCCAAAAATTAGGGTTTTCTTCTTCTCCTTCTTCTTAGTTTGATCATGGAGCTTAGATGTCTCACCTAAAACTACTTTTTCACTCCTCCATGGTTGCCGAATGGCCTCTCTTCTCACTCTCTCATCTCTAGTTCTTAGTTACTTGGAATAAAGATGAAAGAGAAAAATAAGCTAAAGTTTTATTAGATGTGGATTATATCATTATCCAAACTCACTCTCTTTTTTCCTCTTGTACATTATCCGGCCATATGGCCTTTGATTCTCAATTGCTCCCACTAATACTAGCTCATTCTCCCTTAAACCACCAAGTTTTTACTTGGAAGAAATGTGAAAGTGTTGGCTTAAACAAATGAGGACACATGGGGGAGTTGGTAGAAGTTGGTAACCAATTAAAGTGAGCAATTAATACATTCATCTCCCCTTTCTTCCTTCTCTAAATAGCCGGCCATGTGGCCTTTTTAAGCTCCAAGTTTGATTTCTTGTAAAAGAAATATTTATTATCCCAAATGTCTAAAGTACTATTCCTTCAATTGGGCTCCAAAAGTGGGCCATCACTTATAAATCTTTTGGGCCTAACAATAAAAATATTTGGGTCATTCCATTAATGTATTGCTTGGCGTCTAACTAATTTTTGTGAGGTCCCCGATTCTGGATACTTGAAACCCGAACTCGATACATTACGATACCATTTCTATGAGCGGAATAATATTAATAATAATATCAATAATATAAAACTTAACTTAAATTTACATATACATCAGAGTCTTTCTCCCAAGTACGTAACCTTTAGTCATTCATTACATGATATTAGATATTTAAATATTATAGTCTTCATAATCTAAAACTATTACAAACAGTACCACAAATCTTATTTGATTAGCTTTCCCTTTCCCTTGTTTCGGCATGAGCCTTCTGGTTCTTCACACTTAGCTGAAAAACATTTAAATTAAGCAAGGATGAGCATTTGAGTGCCCAACAAGTATTATATATATATATATATAAGCTGAAAGAATTTAAATGTTTTCTTTATAATACCCTTCTACAACCAATCAATAGTTGTGAAGTAATCTATACCAATAATAGTATCATAACAACCGTCTTTCAAATTTTTGAAACTACGTATTGACTATATATGGGGTTTCTGTGACATACTATGAACATTGTTTTCATTTTCGAAAAGGTTTGAACAAAAAATCATCTGTAAACCGTCAAGACTTACGGGCACGGAGGGTGATCAGTCCCGTTGTACCCTGTATTGATCAATACTACATGTACAAGAACGAAGTTATCGTTCACTCTGTCCGCCTTGGGCGCACAATAATATATAATTCAACATATATGTATATCAAAGGTGTATCAACATGTGATTAAATACAATGATTATCCAAGTGGGGACACTTGTATAATCATTTCTAGAAATTAACGAACATAATATATATTCGAATTATCATATACTAACATGTTGATAATCAATTGGCTTATATAATATAAGTTTAACAATCTGTACATTAATAATAATAATTATTCTGAACTTCTTACTTCTGTCCATTGCATAAAGAAAATGCAAAGTTAAGATACTTGCCTGATGCGCTGCTTACTATTCGCAACTTAGTTCTACCCTTTTCTATCACAACCTATCATTAATCAAATCATTTGTTCGATTAGAACAATATAATATAACACATAATACTGCATTTCACAGTCAGCACATAACCTAATCACCTTATCACATATGTTTAACCATCATGGTTTCACAAACTAACATCAACTCATTCCTAAATCTCATTGTTACTCAACTTTAACAACCATTGAATCACAAATAAACAGTTAACAAATCAACATATCTAAGTTCAGATTAATTTCTAAAACATGTTGGCGTATTGACAGCCATATCAGATAATTATCGAGTCCGAGACTCTATTCTGTATCTCAATATCCAAATAGATAACTTAAACAACAATCGTATTATTTTTCATGACCTTATAATAATTATAAAAGAATTATTACCATTTACCATAATTTTTTTTTTGAAATATCAGAATCATGATTTAAATATCAAACAATTCTATTATCATTAATATTTAATTAATATTAAACTATTAATGAAACCATTTCCAAAATATTAAAGTTATGTATAATAACTCAAAATATTTTTAAAACATTTATATTACCTTTAATTGATTTTTAAACATCTAAAATCATTATTAAATAATTACCATTAATATTTAAATATTAATGAACTATTTATCCAAATATTAAAAGTCATAAATTATAACTTAAAATATATTTAAATCATTAATATCCTTTTCAAATAAATAAAACCATTTTTAAACTATTTATTTAATATAACTATTAAATAAATTTAATACCAGTAATCATTAAATAAATATCATTAATATTAAATTATTAATGAAATTATCCTTTAAATATTAAAAGTAATATTTTATAACTTAAAATATTTTTAAACACTTTATTCTCATTTAAAATGATTATTATAATATTAAAATCATTTTTAAACTAAATTATTTAATATAATTATTAAATAACTTTAATATCATTAATAATAATTAATTAATGAAATTTCCCTTTAAATATTAAATATAATAAAATCATTTTTAATTCATTTATTTAATTCATTTAATAAATAACTTAATTATCATTAATATTAATTTATTAATGAAAATTATCAAATAATATTAAAATTTATTAAAAATAACTTAAAATATTTTCTTATATCATAATATAATTTTAAATGATTTTTCAAATATTAAAATCATTTTTAAATAATTTATTTAATATTATAATTAAATAAATTATATACTTTTAATATTCCAAAAATATTAAATATTTATGAAATATATTTAAAATAATTAAAAACTAATTTTCAGAATTTAAAATAATTTTTAATAATTTATTTTGTATTTTTAATAATTAAAAGCTATTTTTTTTCTATTTATTTATTAATTTTCGGAAAATAAATTACCATATGTCGCTAAAGACCACCTATAGCGACAGAACCGTCACTATAGGTGTTCTTGGTGTTCTTCAAGCAACCAAGATCTTCATAGCAGATTACCAGGTTACTACTTTAACCAACATTAAAATCGTGTGTGATGTGTTTCTGTGAAATCTAATCAACAGATCTTGTAATACTTGTGCAGTACTACATTATCCAACATCAATATTGCCCAAACAATGCATAACAAGAAAGATCTAAGCGTCCAAAATAGCTGTCAGAGCTGTTCTTCATTTTCTGGGTTGCCCAGAAATGAAGAACAGTTCGACCTGTCCCCTTTTGACTCCCACAACTTACTAGCCTGCTAATGTTTAAGTGATATTAAGCATCCAGTATATGCCTAACATGATAAGGAAGAGATCTAACACAAACAATCATAAAATCTAGCCTGGTCAAACTATGTCAGTCGTCATGTTCTTATGTTTTCTGGGTTACCCAAAAAACAGAAAACTTGATCGACTTGACTAGTTTGACCAGCCACCCAAATCAATCTGTTCATTACTTATGTGATATAAAGGCATGGGCATGTAGTCTAACAAACATACTACAACTTAGATGCAAGAACCATAACTATACATCAAACTACTGTCAGATCTAAGCCATTTAATAACTTGTCAGAGCTTTCTGGGCTCATTCTGCGTTACCCAGAAATGGCCCGGTCAATGCCGGTCAACGATCTTTGACAGGTTATAACTTATAATCTATAACCGTTATAGGTCTGATTCTTGATCCATAGCAAAGATCTCATAACAGACTACAAGATTCAACACTTACATCACAAAAATCAAACACATACAGAGATTTACACGACCTGACATTCGTTGTCAGACGCCTCCTTTAAAATTTCCAGATTTTTAAGAACATCAAATCTGAGCCTCTAGATGTTATGGATCTAACATCTAGCAACTCAGATCATCATTAGACACTACTAACAACATATTCTAACACTCAAACATAACATCTAACAACAGAAAATTGAACAGATTTTTGAGTAGGGTTTTATACCTTCTTTGATCAATTTCTGATTCAAGGCTACTGATCTGCTAATGGATTTCGTGGGGCTGTATTTGGGACTGATCTAGCTTAATATTTCGGATATATGGGGCTTGAGAGAGAATTGTTGAGTGTTGCACAAAATGTAAGTAAATAAATGGCTTTCTCTCTCCTTGATCTCTATAAATAGCATGTTATAATGCATGAATCTGTTGAGAAGAGGCTGATATGTATTAATTTAAGGCACATGGAGTTAGTAGATTTGGTGAACAACTCCCTTCCTAAGGTCAACACCTATAAGCTAGTTCCAATAATTCACAAAAAGGGCTCTTTAGTCATTTGCTATTTAATTTTAAGGGCAATTAAGTAACATGGCCAACTATTAGGGTTTGACCCTTAGGGTTTAACCCTAAGATTTTCTAACAAATAAATTATAAATTTCTATTTAGGGTTTAAAATATAAAATACAAATTTTAGTTTCTAAAAATTATAATTAGGATTTATAAAATAATTAGGTTTCTTAATAAAGATTTTTAATTTACTTAACACCTTGCTAATTAGGTTTAAGAAACACTAATTAACATTACATTTCCCAAATTAGCAATTAGGGTTTAACAAATTGGTTAATTAGGGTTTAATAATTAGGATTTCTCATTTCCAAAAATTAGGGTTTTCTAAATATTAGGGTTTTCTAGAATTTTAATTTGGGTTTACCTAATTAATACATTTAATACATGTCATAAATTTTATAACATACTTATAAAACAATCTTGCACTCTAATTTGGATATCAAATTAGGGTTTAACATTATTACTAAGGTTTGATCATAATACATCGTAATTGACCAACCATTATCAATACAGAAATACAATACATATTCATAGCACTGAAAAATCAAAATATTATTAATATTATATTATTATTCTCATACCTTGACAATAATCCAAAATTAGAGTTTGGATTTCATATCTGATTATTTTTTCATATTTAACCTTAATAATTAAGGTAAAATAATTAACTTAATAATCTGTACTAAAATTCATATAATAAAATAATTATTATATTTATTCTAAAAATCACTTCATATATTATTTAAATAATATATGATTATATATTCATGGAAAATAATTAATAAAAACATTTCTATCTTAAAATTAATTATTATAAGAATATAATTTATAATAATCAATAATTCTAAAATAAATTTACTTGTAAATATTCATGTAATAAATATATTTTTTATTTACCACATAAATACATATACACATAATCTTGTACAAATCCTCATCCTTAAAATAAAATAAAAAAAATTTATACGCAAAATTTATGATTTATTTATATAGAAAATATCGGGTTGTCACATTCACCCTCCCTTATAAGGATTCCGTCCTCGGAATCACCGCTTTAAAACCTATACATAACTGGGTACATAGCATACATAATCTTCGCAAGTAGATCTCGATCAACTTTGATCGAACTGATCTTTAACTAATCACATTAAGTTTGTCTTTCTGATTAAACGGAAATTTGATTTCTAAAAGAACTCAAATTCCTCCTTCAAATTTCTTTATAAAATAATTTACTATAATTAGAAAAATTATAAATATGCAATTAAAAGTTATTCGAATATTACCTGGAACTGCATTGCCAGCTGCCACCGTGTCTTGACCCGTCATATTGAAGACCCTTGATGTTGACTTTGTTGGTTTGTTCGATGATGTCGGTCCTGCGATTGCTAATGTTCCACTACCCTTACCAGTATTCTCCTTTCCTGCCTCCATCCTCCTATTCGAAAAATCCTTCACCCTGTGCTCCATTGATCCACAAATAAAACAACCACTGCTCATTCTAGGATTGGGGCAGTTGTGAGAGATATGGCCCTCCTGCCCGCATTTATAACACACAAATTTCCCCTTCAAATACATTCCCAGAGTGGTTCTTTCCACACGTTTTGCACTGCACCGCTAGTTTCTTAACACCTTCCTGTTTAACCTGGACATTGCCAAAATAGTTCCCCTTTCTTTTTTCCATCAACACTCCCGCTTCCACTATTAGTTCTCACCTTCTCAGCTCCCTCGACCCAGCCCTTGTTCTTCTTCTCCTTATTGTAGAGGCTCATAGCCTCACTTCCCTCTTCCGCAATTATCGCCTTCTCCATAAGTGCTGCAAATGTTGGGATCTGCAACACTGCCACCTTATTATAGAGCCAATGTTTTAATCCCAGCTCAAATCTCCTCGCCTTCCTAGCCTCCGTATCAACTTGATGCGGAGTAAACCTAGCTAACTCATTAAATTTCGCGGCATATTCCGCCACCGACATATCTCCTTGCTTCAACTCCAGAAATTTTACCTCCATTCTAGACTGCATACTAGGTGAAAAATAATTCTCGAAAAATAAAGTCTTAAATCTATCCCATGTTACCACTCCTGCTCCTGCCCTCACCTGATTCGCTTCCCACCAGAAATTTGTCTCGCCCTTGGTATTTCATTTAAACTAACTTACTTCCCATTTAAAATAAATCAATTAATATGAATCATTATCCAAGAATGCTTTATGAATATTCACGCACTTCTTCCAAAGGCACGTGAACATATATATATATATATATATATATATATATATATATATATATATATATATATATTATATATAATTTTTTTTAACCATGACTGTGCAATGTCTCATTCCATTAGGCTAACAGTGCTACCCCTTAGTGAGCTTTCAACCAACGACTCCCAGACCATATAAGACCTTAGGGCACTAGGTTTTAAGATACCCCTTCGAGCGTACTTGCTCAAGTAACAAAGGCCCCGAAACAAAACTAGCTACGGTATTATTTTTCTCTTTTTTTTAAGCTTATATATCCCAAATTTTTCCCCCAAACTTAAGATTTTGTCTAAATTCAGTCATCTTTGCGTATTCATGTCTTTCATTCATTCAAACTAGCATTATCCTCTAGAAGTCCATTATGTGTCAATTTAAACTCAATCAGTCAACATAGTTACTTTTACTGTGCTATCCTTATTATATCAGTTTCAAACAGGTAAAGATTCAAATCATGACAATAAATCACATCAATGTCTTAACAGACAATACTATACTTGTCTACTCAATTCCAATTTCATCACTGGCCAAAACAGACTTAAACTATCTAACAGCTGGAAACATGCACATACTTGAATTTTTTTTTTTTAGGAAATTAAAATGAAAACTACATGAATGCAAACTACATGAAAAACTATTAACTGAATACTATATGAATGCACTAGAGGAATACTACATGCATGAACTGGAGCTGGAAAATTACACCCCAAAACTTAACCGATGCAATGTCTTCATTGTATATAACAAATAAAATTTAAGAAATTAAGCACTTAGGACTTCCCTGAAAGATAGAAGCTTTATTCCTCATCAGTATCCTCCTCCTCCTCTTCTTCTTCTTCTTCTTCATCTGGGGGGTACGCAGACAATGGTGGAAATTGGTAGGGAGCGGCACCTGGATTCATGCGGGCAAACATTTCTAGGAATGCTGCACTAAAATTTTGATACACCTCCGTTTGACGCTGAGCTAAACTATCCTGATTTCTTTCCATTCGGTCAAAACCCTGCTGAACTCTAGTGGCCACCATGTCGATCCTTCTAGTTTGATTTCTTAAATCTCAACGAATATCTTCAAAAAAATTTGGTGGTGGCCCAGAACTTCCAGCTACAGAAGGATTGTCGTGGAACTATTGATTCGGCTCGTCTGCAAGCTCGGGAGGAACAATAATGAATCCTAACCCTCTCGGGTGTGGTATACCCCACCCTATACCTTGTACTTCTTAATAAGCGAGTGGTCAATTGCGGCTAAAGGAGGTTGTGTAGCTTCTTCGGCATCCCATTTTACCCCAGCTTGTTGACATAGTCCAGTGATCAAAGATGGGTGTGGTAATCCTCCTGAGGTCCCTCCTTGAATTGCTCTATTAATGGAATCATGTATAACCTAACCCACATCTATAGTTTTTCCTGATGCAATGCAGAAAAGCAACGCTGCCATTTGATTTATAACATCACTCATACGCCTACACGGCATCAACTTGGCACAAATAAAGGCATGCCATGCTTTCCCATAACTGCTTAGTTTGGATGCAGGGAACAAAACAGCTTCTTGTTGATCTGTTAATTTCCATGTTGTTCCAGGTACACACAAGGCTTGAATGATCTCACTGTAGTCTAGCTCGTGCTCTAAATATTGTATGTAGCCATTATTGGGTATCGTGTTTAAGCCGTAGTAAGCATTTATTGACCTAAAACTGACCTCCACTGATTTTACACGAACCCAAATTATGTTACCAACATGATCTTTTGCATTGGCGTAGAATTCCTTAACAATTTTAACAACCGATGCATCCGGTTGGGCTGTAAAGTTCACCCATCTTCTACTCCCAATCATTTGTAATAATTCCCCATCTTCTATCTCTGGCAATAATCCACGCTCGGGAATTAGTTTTTTACTAGAAAGTACATTGTAATATCTTTCGGACGCTTTAGCACTTGTAAATCTCTTTTTGTCAAACTTTTGCGAAGTGCCCGAAGTCTCTCCTCTTTGTCTCTTAGTAGCCATAGTCTTATCTAATATGTTCTTGCCAAACCAAATGATATTCAGTGACTTAGGATAGCCAAATCCTCTTTGTGACAAATTATCGAACACTTGGTGTGCACAGATTTTGAACACTATTGGTATGCACTCCCCCAAACTTAATCTTCACCAAATTTGCCAATTACTAAGCACACTATACTTCCAAGGCAATACAAGCAACAATTAAGAGTACCCACACCCACTTGAGCCAACACAATGATAGAAACTAGCTTCAAAGTACTAACATAGCTATTATCCAAATGAATCCAAATAATTTGCAATAAAATCTTGTGTACTTACTTGGTTATAGCCAAATATGATGTTTCAATCAAAGTTGGATGAGCAATTTGATCTTTGAACCCTTACTTTTGATAGATGTGGCTTGAATGTAAGTTGATGCCCGAATTGGTGAATAAGGATGACAAGATGGAGCTTGAGTGACTTAGTTTGGGTAGGAGATTTAGTGTTTGATTATGAATTGGAAGAGAAAGATGGTTGTTGTGGCTAGATTAGATGAGGGTTGAGAGTTGTGTGAGTTAGAGTTGGAGTAAGAGAGCAAGAATGTGTTTGATTTGGGATTGGAAGAGTTTAGCCCGATTAGGGCTTTTATTTTTTTTATTTTTTTTCTGTTGGAGCGCCTAGGCGCTTGAATTTGCACTGTCTGGACCGCCTAGGCGGTTGGCTGCAGAATGCCAAAATAACTTGGAGCGCCTAGGCGCTTGGTTAGGCTTGAAAATGAGCGCCTAGGCGCTTGTGCTGCGTTTTTGGTACTGACTTGGAGCGCCTAGGCGCTTGATCTTGGCTTGTCTGGAGCGCCTCGGCGCTTGGCCAGTGTACATTGCTTATTTTGGTGTTTTACGCTTCTTGTATGCCATACCTCCAATAACTTGTTTCCTTCCACACCAAAATTTGCGGAAATGATTAGAAATTTGAGATTTTGAAGAGTGGACATTCATCTTATTAAGATCATAAATGCTTGGCCTCCTTTCTTGCAATAAATTGAATATCTGTTAGAGAACAAGGGATGCAACAAATCCTAAACTAGAAAAGTTTAACCACTAAATAAACTAACAGTAAAGTAAATTAATAAAAGTAAAAATAGAAAATAACAATAAAAATTCCTGGGTTGCCTCCCAGTTAGCGCTTGGTTTATAGTCTTCAGTCTGACTTTCTCCTCTGTTCTAATCAGCAAGGTTGACCGATGTCTTTTCACGATCAACACAACCCCCATAGTAGTGCTTCAATCTTTGACCGTTGACTTTAAAATTATGTTTGGAATTCGGGTCTTCCACCTCCACAGATCCATGAGGATAAACTTTTGTAATGATAAATGGCCCTGACCAACGAGATTTCAACTTTCCAGGAAACAGTTTAAGCCTTGAATTGTATAATAACACTGTTTGCCCTGCTTCAAACTTTCTTTCCAGAATTTTCTCATCATGCCACCTCTTAATCTTTTCTTTATATAACTTCGCGTTCTCGTACGATTGGAGTCTGAATTCTTCCATTTGGTTCAATTGTAAGAGGCGCTTCTCCCCCGCAGCAGACATATCAAAGTTTAACTTCCGAATTGCCCAATAAGCACTATGTTCGAGTTCAACTGGAAGATGGCATGTCTTCCCATAAACTAACCTGTACGGAGACATCCCTATCGGAGTTTTGTAAGCTGTACGGTATGCCCATAAAGCATCGTCCAACTTGCTAGACCAATCTTTTCGACTAGGATTCACTATCTTCTCGAGGATTGGTTTAACTTCTCGGTTAGATACCTCTGCTTGACCACTTGTTTGTGGATGGTAAGCAGTAGCTATCTTATGAGTGACTCCGTACTTAGCGAGGATAGCTGAGAACTGCTTATTACAGAAGTGCGTGCCTTCATCACTAATGATTGCGCGAGGAGTGCCGAATCTAGAGAAAATGTTCTTCCGAATGAACTTAATCACAACCTTCGCATCATTGGTGGGCGATGCTATAGCTTCTACCCACTTCGAAACGTAGTCCACCGCTAGAAGTATATAGGACTTACAGAAAGATGGTGGAAATGGTCCCATGAAGTCAATGCCCTAAACATCAAATAATTCAACTTCCAAGATCATGTTAATTGGCATCTCGTGTCGCTTTGATATATTACCAACTCTTTGGCATCTCTCACATTTTAATGAAAACACACGGGCATCTTTAAAGAGTGTTGGCCAGAAAAATCCACATTGAAGCACTTTAGTTGCCGTTCTTTCTCCCCCAAAATGTCCACCATAGTCAGATGCATGACATTGGTATAGAATATTCTCCATTTCAACTTCCGGGACGCACCTTCTTATTACTTGATTGCCACATTGTTTAAATAAAAATGGCACATCCCATAAATACTGTTTAACATCATGGAGAAATTTCTTCTTCTGCTGACTTGTCAAATCAGGCGGCAACACCTTACTCACAATGAAATTTACATAATCTGCATAACATGGTGTATCCATCCTTATCGAAAATAGTTGTTCATCCGGAAAAAATTCATTGATCACTGTTGTGTCATTTTTCTTTAGTTCTGAATTCTCTAATCGTGATAAATGATCAGCAACCTGATTTTCTGTTCCTTTTCGGTCCCGGATCTCCAAGTCAAACTCTTGTAGCAATAATACCCATCTAATTAATCTCGGCTTCGCGTCTTTCTTTGCTATTAGGTACTTAATTTCCGAATGATCTGTAAACACAATCACTTTTGTCCCAATCAAATATGAGCGAAATTTATCAAATGCATAAACAACTGCTAATAGCTCTTTCTCGGTAGTGGTATAATTTAGTTGAGCATCCGTTAATGTCTTACTAGCATAGTATATAGCATGAAAAATTTTATCCTTTCGTTGGCCAAGAACTGCGCCAATCGCAAAGTCGCTAGCATCACACATTAATTCGAACGGGATATTCCAATCTGGCGCTATGATTACAGGTGCGGTAACAAGTTTCTTCTTCAACACATCAAAAGCGTCCAGGCATGCTTGATCAAAGTTGAATGGGACATCCTTCTCCAAAAGATTGCAAAGTGGTTTCGTGATTTTGGAGATGTCTTTTATAAATCGTCTATAGAAACCAGTGTGTCCCAAAAAACTTCGAATACCCTTTACAGAAATAGGTGGTGGCAGGTTCTCAATGGTTTCGCTCTTAGCTCTATCAACCTCAATTCCTTTGATGACACTCGATGACCCAAGAATATCCCCTCTTGCCCCATAAAATGACATTTCTCCCAGTTTAAAACCAAATTCGTTTCCATACACCGTTTGAGCACGAGTGTGAGATTTTCCAAACAATAATCAAATGAATCCCCAAAAATTGAAAAATCATCCATAAATACCTCGAGATTTTGTTCTACCATATCGAAAAAAATAGCCATCATACACCGTTGAAATGTCGTTGGCGCATTACATAACCCAAAAGACATTCTGCGAAAAGCTAAGGTGCCATATGGGCATGTGAATGTTGTTTTCTCCTGATCCTCGGGTGCAATGGCAATCTGGTTATAGCCCGAGTATCCATCCAAGAGACAATAATACTCGTGCCCTGCAAGCCTGTCCAACATCTGATCAATGAATGGTAGAGGAAAATGGTCCTTACGAGTGGCCTTATTCAACTTTCTGTAATCCATACACACCTGCCAACCCGTAACTGTTCGAGTTGGGATCAATTCATTATGCTCATTCGCAATTACTGTCATTCCCCCTTTCTTTGGCACGCATTGAACCGGACTTACCCATGAGCTATCTGAGATAGGGTAGATAATTCCCGCATCCAACCATTTAATGATTTCCTTTCTGACAACTTCCTTCATGATGGGATTGAGTCTTCGTTGTTGTTCAATAGTCAGTTTCGCTTCATCTTCCAACAAGATCTTATGCATACAAATTGATGAGCTTATCCCCTTGATATCTGCAAGATTCCATCCAAGAGCAGTCTTGTATTGTTGAAGTACCCTTAGTAGCTTTTCTTCTCGAACCTTATCAAGTGATGCAGAAATAATGACTGGCAAGGAGGAAGAATAACCAAGGTAGGCGTACCGAAGGTGATTAGGCAATGGCTTAAGTTCCAAGGTAGGATGTTTTTCTAAGGATGATGTCACCTTTTCATCTAGCTTTCCCCGATAATCCAGAGGTTCAAATTTTTGCAAACATCGTGTGAACTTCGGAGTTGAATCTAACATTTGAACCCATTCTAGTACAGTTGAATCATCAAATAAATTTTCACTAACCAATGCGGTTTCAAGAGGGTCTTCAATCACAGATTCACTAAATACCTCTTCAGTTGCTTCTTCAATTAGATAAACTCTTAAGCACTCTTCCTCTCCCTTCAGAAATTTCATAGCCTTGAAAACATTAAAAGTTATTTTTTCATCTTGAACTCTCATTGTTAACTCTCCCTTTTGTACATCAATTAATGTCCTTCCAGTGGCTAAAAACGGTCTTCTAAGGATAATGGGTATGTCTTTATCCTCTTCGTAGTCCAACACAATGAAGTCAGCTGGAAAGATGAATTTGTCCACCTTCACTAAAATGTCTTCCACAATGCCCCTAGGGTATGTCACTGATCTATCTGCGAGTTGTAAAGAGATATTTCTTGACTTTGGTGCTGGTAATCCCAACTGAGTGTAGATTGAAAGCGGAATCAAGTTAATACTCGCACCCAAATCACACAAACATCTGTTAAAGAACTGGGGCCCAATCGTGCACGGTATGGTGAAGCTACCCGGATCCTTCAACTTTGGTGGTAACTTTCTTTGCAGAATTGCGCTACATTCTTCTGTCAATGCTACAGTTTCGAACTCCCCTAGCTTCCTCTTTCTTGCTAAAATATCTTTCATGAATTTTGCATAACTAGGCATTTGTTCTAAAGCATCTGCGAATGGAATGTTGATTTGCAGCTTTTTGAACACTTCTAAAAATTTTGAAAATTGTCTATCTAATTTCTACTTTTGAAATCTTTGAGGAAACGACACAGGTGGTACGACTGTTGTTTGCTTATCTTCTTGTTGTTTTTTCACAACTTTTTCCCCAGATTTACTTTCCGAATTTCCACGCTCTTGTTCACCATCCTCAGCAGAAATTATTATCTTGTGTCCGTCCAGATCTGTAGTCAACTCCTTCCCACTTCTGAGTGTAACTGCCTTACATTGCTCATTTCCATCATTCCTTGGATTTTTCTCCGTATCACTAGGTAAAGAACCTGGAGTTCTAGTATTCAAAGCATTAGCTATCTGCCCCATTTGGTTCTCAAGATTCTTTATTGCAGCTGATTGGTTTTTCGTTGTGGCTTCAAACTGAGTTGCCAATCTTGCCAACAATTCTTCCATTTGTGATAGCTTATCAGGTTGATGAGGTTGTGGGTGTTGTTGAGATTGTTGATGTGGCTAAAATCCAGGTGGATATGATTGCCTTGGAGCTTGGGCTTGAGCATGTGACTGATTATTACTCCAAGAAAAATTCGGGTGGTTTCTCAATCCTGAATTGTAGTTGTTTGAATAACTGCCCTGCTGCCTGTTATAATTGGAAACAAACTGGACTGACTCAGGATTTATTTCACATTGATCACTTGAGTGGTTACCCGCACATATTTCACAAATAGTTTCCATTTTCTGAACTGATTGTACCCCAAGTGCATCTATCTTCTTTGTAAGAGCAGAAATCTGAGCTGTCACTTGAGCTGACAATGCTGTCATCGCATCCACTTCATACACTCCGACTGTCCTTGGCTGAATCGTTCTTGCTGTTGGCCATTGATAATTCTTAGATGCCATGGTTTCAAGTAACTAATACCCCTCATCACAATTCTTGGCCATAATAGCTCCTCCTGCTGCAGCATCTATACTCAATCTCACTGTGCTAAATAAACCGTTATAAAACGTTTGCACCTGAAGCCATTTAGGAATCCCATGGTGTGGACATTTTCGCATTGAATCTTTGAATCTCTCCCAAGCTTCATATAATGATTCTGAATCGTGCTGAACGAAAGAGAAGATATCGTTCCGCAACTTTGCTATTTTTGCAGGCGGGAAAAACTTTGCAAGAAATTTCTGGGCGAGATCATTCCATGTAGTAATTGAGCCTGGTGGTAGTGAATGGAGCCAACTCTTAGCCTTATCTCTGAGAGTAAATGGAAATAGTCTTAGCCTTATTGCATCCTCTGACACATTATTGTACTTGAAAGTATCGCAGATTTCTATAAAGCTGACTATGTGATCGTTCGGATCATCGTTTGGTAACCCTCCAAACTGACATGAATTTTGAATCATCTGTATTGTCCCTGGTTTTATCTCAAAACTTGTAGCAGTAATGGCAGGCCTCATAATACTCGACTGAATTTCAGTAACTCGCGGCGTAGCATAATCCCGCAGTGCTTTTTGCTCTTCTTCAGCCATAGTATCTTTCTTATCAAGTTCCTCTTTAGTTTCTTTAACCCACTTACGCAACCGCTGAATTTTTTTTTCGATGTCGTCCTCGTGAGGCAATAAATCTGGCTTCTTCGATCGCGTTTGCATACACTAGTCAAGAACACCTGAATAGAACAGAAAAGAAAAAGTTTAAATTAAGATTAACGCTATAAAAATCAATAATAACAAAATATTAAACTAATTTCCCCGGCAGCGGCGCCAAAAACTTGTTGCCTAAATTTTTAATAGCACTTTACCACGCAAGTATACGCGTTCAATTGTAATATTCAGCAAGCAAGGATATCGTTCCCACGAGGAAATAGACTAATATGTATCAATTACTAACTCTAATGCAATTAATCCTATTTTAAACTACGAAAATTTTGTTTATGATTTGAAATTTAAACTTAACAAACTAACAATTAAAATCAAAATTTCACAAGAATAACTGCAGATTTAACAGGTTAAGATTACAACTTCCCTTGGTATTTCATTTAAACTAACTTACTTCCCATTTAAAATAAATCAATTAATATGAATCATTATCCAAGAATGCTTTATGAATATTCACGCACTTCTTCCAAAGGCACGTGAACAAATCCTCCTAAATCCAATCTTTAAGATGCGGAATTACAAGGAACACCCCAGTTAATCAACTCACTATATTCCTATGTGAATCAAGTTAATTAGGATTTTACGCTCAAATTCTTTCAATGGATACAAAAGACACATAGGTATATTCCTATCCTACACGCTAATCATATTAACCATATTCAGATTATATGAACAGATGTTATCATATCCAGATCTCAATCTATACTCCATCTTCTAATTTTATATAGATTATCACAGTAATTGTTGGCCAAACAATTAATGAATAAACATAAGATATAATAAACAATTCAATAAAAACTAACTTTCATTCAATGGGAAGCTTGCAATTTAAACTACATATCAAGTTCCGTTGCAATCTTAATTAAAATTTAGTTCATGATAATAATAAAGAAAAACATCATCCAGATTAATAATCCAAACATCCCAGATAATTACAAAAAATAAAACTAGAGAAGAGAAGAAGAAACTCTCAATTTGCTCCAATACTTTCTCTTAGATCTTTAGCCTTTGCAATTCTCCTTCGTGTTTTTCTTCCTTGTTCTCTCTGCAAATCTCTTGAAAAATTAATTGATACGTTTTTTCTAAAGTCTTCTCCTATTTGTATTGGTCACAGCCCTCATTCAGACTCCTATTTGACTTCAAAAACCCACTTAGCAGTAGAAAAACACATCTTTTTCCGCACTGGAGCGCCTAGGCGCTCATCATAGGCCATTTTCAAGCGCCTAGGCGCTTGGCCAGGACCACATAATTACAAAAATGTCACTCAGCTTTAATTTTCATGATTTTTGACTTTTTTCTTCTCCGAAATGACCAATTTGTCCCTCCAGCTCCAACCTACTACAAATAAACACAAAACACATAAAAAGATACTTAAAAAACAATTAAAGATAACAATAATTAAGTTTAATAGTATCGGATTCATAGGTATAAAAGCTACTCATCACCAGGTTACTACTTTGACCAACATTAAAGTCGTGTGTGATGTGTTTCTGAGAAATCTAATCAACAGATCTTGTAATACTTGTGCAGTACTACATTATCCAACATCAATATTGCCCAAACAATGCATAACAAGAAAGATCTAAGCGTCCAAAATAGCTGTCAGAGTTGTTCATCATTTTCTGGGTTGCCCAGAAATGAAGAACAGTTCGACCTGTCCCCGTTTGACTCCCACAACTTGCTAGCCTGCTAATGTTCAAGTGATATTAAGCATCCAGTATATACCTAACATGATAAGGAAGAGATCTAACACAAACAATCATTAAATCATCAACACAATCATAAAATCTAGCCTGGTCAAACTATGTCAGTCGTCATGTTCTTATGTTTTCTGGGTTACCCAGAAAACAGAAAACATGATCGACTTGACTAGTTTGACCAGCCACCCAAATCAATCTGTTCATTACTTATGTGATATAAAGGCATGAACATGTAGTCTAACAAACATACTACAACTTAGATGCAAGAACCATAACTATACATCAAACTATTGTCAGATCTAAGCCATTTAATAACTTGTCAAAGCTTTCTAGGCTCATTCTGGGTTACCCAGAAATGGCCTGGTCAATGTCGGTCAACGATCTTTGACCGGTTATAACTTATAATCTATAACCGTTATAGGTCTGATTCTTGATCCAGAGCAAAGATCTCATAACAGACTACAAGATTCAACACTTACAACACAAAAATCAAACACATACAGAGATTTACACGACCTGACATTCGTTGTCAGACGCCTCCTTTAAAATTTCCAAGTTTTTAAGAACATCAAATCCGAGCATCTAGATGTTATGGATCTAACATCTAGCAACCCAGATCATCATTAGACACTACTAACAACATATTCTAACACTCAAACATAACATCTAACAACAGAAAATTGGACAGATTTTTGAGTAGGGTTTTATACCTTCTTTGATCAATTTCTGATTCAAGGCTACTGATCTGCTAATGGATTTCGTGGGGCTGTATTTGGGATTGATCTAGCTTAATATTTCGGATATATGGGGCTTGAGAGAGAATTGTTGAGTGTTGCACAAAATGTAAGTAAATAAATGGCTTTCTCTCTCCTTGATCTCTATAAATAGCATGTTATAATGCATGAATCTGTTGAGAAGAGGCTGATATGTATTAATTTAAGGCACATGGAGTTAGTAGATTTGATGAACAACTCCCCTCCTAAGGTTAACACCTATAAGCTAGTTCCAATAATTCACAAAAAGGGCACTTTAGTCATTTGGTATTTAATTTTAAGGGTAATTAAGTAACATGGCCAACTCTTAGGGTTTGACCCTTAGAGTTTAACCCTTAGGGTTTAACCCTAAGGTTTTCCAACAAATAAATTCTAAATTTCTATTTAGGGTTTAAAATATAAAATACAAATTTTAGTTTCTAAAAATTATAATTAGGATTTATAAAATAATTAGGTTTCTTAATAAAGATTTTTAATTTACTTAACACCTTGCTATTAGGTTTAAGAAACACTAATTAACATTACATTTCCCAAATTAGCAATTAGGGTTTAACAAATTGGTTAATTGGGGTTTAATAATTAGGGTTTCTCATTTCCAAAAATTAGGGTTTTCTAAATATTAGGGTTTTCTAGAATTTTAATTAGGGTTTACCTAATTAATACATTTAATACATGCCATAAATTATATAACATACTTATAAAACAATCTTGCACTCTAATTTGGATATCAAATTAGGGTTTAACATTATTACTAAGGTTTGATCATAATACACCATAATTGACCAACCATTATCAATACAGAAATACAGTACATATTCATAGCACTGAAAAATCAAAATATAATTAATATTATATTATTATTCTCATACCTTGACAATAATCCAAAATTAGGGTTTGGATTCCATATCTGATTATTCTTTCATATTTAACCTTAATAATTAAGGTAAAATAATTAACTTAATAATATGTACTAAAATTCATATAATAAAATAATTATTATATTTATTCTAAAAATCACTTCATATATTATTTAAATAATATATGATTATATATTCATGGAAAATAATTAATAAAAACATTTCTATCTTAAAATTAATTATTATAAGAATATACTTTATAATAATCAATAATTCTAAAATAAATTTACTTGTAAATATTCATGTAATAAATATATTTTTATTTACCACATAAATACATATACACATAATCTTGTACAAATCCTCATCCTTAAAATAAAATAAAAAAAATTTATACGCAAGATTTATGATTTATTTATATAGAAAATATCGGATTGTCACAATTTCTTTGGCTAACACTAGGGCTATAAAATATACATAATCCACTACCTTAAATTCTCATCCAACCCAATTCATTTAATTAGGGTTTTCATTCCCTCAATTATAACACAAATCCTTGCTCATGCACACTTATTTCCTTAACCCAATTAGACTTGTTATAATTTATATAATAAAACAGAACTCATTTTGAATCTTTCATTTGACAAAGCACAAGAACGATTCAGATTCATTCTAACTTAATTTTTTCAACTTATTCTAAAGGCTCATATTTCTCCCCGCCCAAATCAAATTCACTCATACACCATACTCTCTTTCATGTTCACACACAAAATCTTTCTCTCTCTTCTCTTCTTCACACACACACAAAAACAAATAATAATAGTACTAAAAATAAATATAATAATAATAATAGTACTAATAATAATTATAATAGTACTAATAATAGTAATAATAATAATAATAATAATTATTATTATTATTATTATTATCATAGTAATAGTAATAATAATAGAAATAATAATTATAATAATAATAATAATAATAATAATAATAATAATAATAATAATAATAATAATAATAATAATATTAATCTATATAATAAAGATTCTGATTCATTCTAATTGATTTCAGCGGGAAAGCATAAGTACGGTTCAGATTTATTCTAATTTTAATTCAAAATAATAATAATTATAATATAATAATATTATTATTATAATAGTAATAATAATAATAGTAATAAAGTAATAATAATTATAATAAAATTAATATTAATAATTATAATTAAAATTATAATAATAATAGTAATAATAATAATAACAACAACAACAACAATGACAATAATAATAACAATAATAATAATTATTGTGGTGGTGTGGTGAATTATGATAATTTTTATTGATAATTGTAAGTTTTGTAGACAAGTTTAATTTTTTCTGGATATCTATTTTTAAAGGAAAATAATTATTGTAGTAGTGTGGTAAATTATGATAATTATTATATCTGATTTTAAGTTGCAAAGAGTCTTTAGGTAATAAAGTATTTTTCGAATTTTAATTTAATTTTTTGTTACGCCGTGCCTTCAGGCACGGGCAATTACTAATTAGGTTATAAAATTAATCATTTGAGATATATAAAATAAATCTCCTAGAATTAGTAAGTATTCTAAATACCACAATTCTCTTTTTTCATAACCCTTAAGTTATTAAATCCTTCATTCCTAATATATAATTAGGGTTACACTAGTTTCTTTTGTTTGTTTATATAATAAACAAATATAAACCATCACCTAATATTCATATTCTTTACACACAACTTTTTAACCCTTAGGGTTTAATACTCCGCATTAGGATTCCCAAATTAGGGTTTAAATTCTCGATACTAAAATTAGGCTTTCTGAATATATCGTTAGAGTTTTCTAACTTAATCACCATATTCATATCATGAATTTAGGGTTTCGGATTCTCGGAACTGAAACTAGGGTTTCAGAACCGATTTCTATGGTTTCTCATCCATTGTTAGGGTTTTCTAACAGTTCGTTAGATTTTTCTAACTTAATAAATATATGATTAACATAACTTTAGGGTTTGCTAAAGTTATAACTTATCTGATCAATCCTTGATCTTAAATCATTATGGTTCACATATGTAACCAAATATACCGACTAGTATTCACTTCGATACTTATCCTTGATAATTCTTCAAAAGAATTTTAAATCTACCATAATCTTATACCTCATTACTAGACTATCACTTACAGTCTATCATATAATTCAAGTCTTGTCCAAAACTTTTGAAATTCTTGGAATTTCATTTCATAACTGCCAATTCCATACATTTATTTCCTGTCTAGGTCCTAATATTGAACCTTAAATCAATCAATTATGATTTTCATAAATTGTCTAATTTCTCGGGTTGTCACATTCACCCCTCCTTCTAAGAATTTCGTCCCCGAAATTCACTTTACACCTTACACCGTGCACCTGACACCATTTATACTGAGTGATCACACAAGATCTTGAACTTATTTTCTCGGGTATCTATCAAACATACTCAAACTTCTCGGGTATCTATCAAAGATACTCAAACTTCTCGGGTATCTATCAAAGATTTACTTCAATATATACTCAAATTTCTCGGGTATCTATTAAAGATACTCAAAACGCGCGCAAAGATCAAATTCACACTAAGTATTCCTGCATTTACAACTCCATCACATTTTTATCATCTTTGCACCAGGTTACATGGTACATGAGTGATAATTAAAAATAAATTTTGATATTTTAAATCATTTGCTTAAACATTCTATCTATTCCTATTATCCTTAACACTTCATTCACACACAACTATACCCAGTTCATAAAACCATACTTATGAGTTTATAACCCGGCCACAATTATATGAGTTTAAGAACTTTCCTAGACAGACCTTTGGCGTCCATTCGCTGAGGGGTTCATAAACATTTCATATAACTATGAGTCAAGAATGTCACATAAGTATGAGTTTTAAGAACTCGTACTTAAACCTATATTCTCTACCTATGACCTATCTATCTGTCATACACATGAGAAAGGAATCACCCTCTTAACACGCATATAGCAAATAGCGTGACATAAACATTTCAATGATTATCAGTGCCAGCAACTAAGTGGTTGTCAAACCAAACTCGGCCACTAATCAATATAGGAAGCTAAGTGAACAATTCCCCGCCCATACAAATAATTGGTCAACCTAACCCCTACATCGACCAGGAAGCTAAGTGATTCTAAAACCAAGTACAAATTCCCCGCCCATACAAGGAATCATACAACTCAGCGACTGACACGAGTCCTCAATTGAAATCCCACATAATTCTAGCTCCACACTTACTCCATACGAATTTTATTTAATCCGTATTTACAATTCATAACTCTTTAATGAGTTTTCATAGTACAATTTCATAGTACACCTGGTACACAACATCTTGCAGTAAACTTTTCAATCATCAGATTGATTCTTTTCCCATATCGTAACCTTATTAGATCACGGGGTGATCTTATCGTATATATTACGATTTATTTCTATGCCTTGATCGTTTTGTTTTACGATCTCCTATCACTGCACTTCTGTTCACCACTATTACCAGAGTTAGGGAACTCTGTGCTTTACACTCGCCGAGATTCATCTTTGAATCTTACCGATAAACTAACTCGATTTGAGTTAATACTTAATCCTAATCACTGCAGTTATTGGTCTCAGGTATTACTACCTAAGCTTCATAACCAACAGCTTTGATACCAACTGAGACATTCTCGAATCCGGGCCCCGAATCGCCACGGACTCGGTACGCTATTTCTATAACTGTTTGTGGAAGATATAAACATAAATTGTTTATACATTAAACTTTACACACTTATCCCCAAGGTCGAGTAACCTTAACTTAATACACATTTCATAAATTTCTATCATACAACACATTTATCAAAATACGCTATTACAAACTAGTCGCACTTTATATCCTAAGTTGAACTTGGCATTAACCGTTTCCCGTATCCGAACTCATTCGCCTTATCTGCAATGTTTTATCATGATATAGCAAGGGTGAGCATGAAAGTACAATAATATAACGATATATCATGATTGAAGAGTATGAATAATTTGCTGGCTATAATTCAACAATATAATTGTGAACTAGCAGGAATAAAATTTTGACTGAACAAGTATTTTACATGAACAAACATTTCTGAACCAACTGGTAATGAATGTGATCAACCTTTCATACCTGACTTATACATGCAAGATGTACAAAGTACAATTTTCGTGGTAATCAGCAATGATTAACCATAAGCTTGAAGAAACTAGTCTTATTAGAGTTAAGTAAAAGAAACTTGCCTGAACCGTTGATTACCGCAACGCAATTTTTAACGCTTTACCCGAAGACCTAATATTAGTAATATAGATCTCCAATATTAGAATAATATCATCACAGAATAATACTATTATAATTATATCCACAGAATAACCTAAACACATTACCACATAACCATATCAGTCTATAATTCACATAAGACTTAGTATCAGTTAGACTATTAAGTTTGAGTTGAAACTGACACAATTTTAACATCCCGACGGTCTAATCGGTCAACACTCAAGTTTAAGTTCAGTTAAACTCTGCTTAAGCACTTAACCATGCCATTGAATCACATTTATATGATTTAACACTCGCTTTTTCATTTCATAAGTTATTCGTTAACACCTAGTAAGTTAAATACTAATCCAGCAACCTGGATTCTAAATCTAGCAACTAAATTACCAACTCAGCAACCTGGATTCTAAATCCAGCAACCTGAATTCCATATCCGTATCATGAAAATATCAAATCAGTTTATTATTTTTCTATCCTTAGTCCAAACATATATACACATATTTCATCCACAAAAATTATTTTTCCACAATTTTCCAACTTCCTTTGATATTTTTCAAAAACTAATTCTAGTGTGTAGCTTAAGAAATTAGCTACCTCGTGCTTAACTCCAAACATTCCCATCTCTTGGGATAACCTTATATATGTTAACATGATGCTCCATTTTAAATTTTGTGGCAATCGGAGTTGTAGAACTCCGTTTATAGTGATTTCCGTCAAAAAATCACAAAAAATTAGAACGATCATAACTTGGTCGTTTTAACTCGGAATCAGCTCATTTTTTGGACACGAGCTACATAATACTATATATTTTCATTTTCCAAAAGCCTGGAATTTTTCTCATTAGATAAATGTCCGAAACAGTCCCCAGAAAATTTTGGGCATCAACTTTTTGTCATTTGGCAGTTTTGGAGTCCGTTACCAAAACTTAAATAAAATGAAATCTATAATTCTGATTAATGATCCGTCAATTTTGTTGGGTTCGTATCTTTCCGAACAATAGTTTTCATCTATCACAATCCATATTTGGATATGTTAAGCTCCCGGAATTTAGCACGGAAGTGGCTGTTACAAAATTGTCCTTTTAAGAGTTTTCTTATCTTTGTGTAGTTTGGAATAAATCACATAACTTGTTCAATATTCAACCTATTTGAGTAATTCCAAAGGGATTTTACCCTTAACACATATATCTAGCATTCCAAGAACATAAATGACAAATATCCATCATAGATTTCAAGAAAAATCAAAACCTAGCTCTCACTTTAAAAGTTAAAATTTTCCGGAAAAATTCCATTTTTCTCTTCCTTTGATTCCAACAAAATCAACACCCATTATGGGTAGATCCAAACAATAAACACTTATTAACATGTATATACATAGTTTTTTGAGTTTAGAAACAAAGTTTCTTATTTCATCAAATAAGCATCAACCACAAGATTAAATAATATCAAGACTAAGAAAATTAGGATTTTCTACATTTAGAAAACCTAGCTTCACTTTTCTTGTTTTCGATCTAACTTCTAACACACAAGATGGATAGATCCACACATAAAATACTCTAAATCGTGTAGATCTAAGATTTTAAATCTCAAGATCACAACTTCAAGTTGTCAAAACTCAAATCAAAACATAAAGGAAATAGACTACATAAGTAGACATTTTTTGCTATACCTTAGCTTTTCTTCTTTTCATTCTTCTTAGTTTGATCATGGAGCTTGGATGTCTCACCTAAAACTCCCCTTTCTCTCCTCCATGGTTTCCGAATGGCCTCTCTTCTCACTCTCTCATCTCTAGTTCTTAGTTACTTGGAATAAAGATGAAGGAGAAAAATAAGCTAAAGTTTTATTAGATGTGGATTATATCATTATCCAAACTCACTCTCTTTTTTCCTCTTGTGCATGATCCGGCCATATGGCCTTTGATTCTCAATTGTTCCCTCTAATACTAGCTCTTTCTCCCTTAAACCACCAAGTTTTTACTTGGAAGAAATGCCAAAGTGTTGTCTTAAACAAATGAGGACACATGGGGGAGTTGGTAGAAGTTGGTAACCAACTAAAGTGAGCAATTAATACATTCATTTCCCCTTTCTTCCTTCCATAAATAGCCGGCCATGTGGCCTTTTTAAGCTCCAAGTTTGGTTTCTTGTAAATGAAATATCTATTATCCCAAATGTCTAAAGTACCATTCCTTCAATTGGGCTCCAAAATTGGGCCATCACTTTTAAATCTTTTGGGCTTAACAATAAAAATATTTGGGTCATTCCATTAATGTATTGCTTGGCCTCTAACTAATTTATTTGGCCAACACTAGGGCTATGAAATATACACAATCCACTACCTTAAATTCTCATCCAACCCAATTCATTTAATTAGGGTTTTCATTCCCTCAATTATAACACAAATCCTTGCTCATGCACACTTATTTCCTTAACCCAATTAGACTTGTTATAATTAGGTTATAAAATTAATCGTTTGAGATATATAAAATAAATCTCATAGAATTAGTAAGTATTCTAAATACCACAATTCTCTTTTTTCATAACCCTTAAGTTATTAAATCCTTCATTCCTAATATATAATTAGGGTTACACTAGTTTCTTTTGTTTGTTTATATAATAAACAAATATAAACCATCACCTAATGTTCATATTCCTTACACACAACTTTTTAACCCTTAGGGTTTAACACTCCGCATTAGGATTCCCAAATTAGGGTTTAAATTCTCGATACTAAAATTAGGCTTTCTGAATATATCGTTAGAGTTTTCTAACTTAATCACCATATTCATATCATGAATTTAGGGTTTCGGATTCTCGGAACAGAAACTAGGGTTTCAGAACCGATTTCTATGGTTTCTCATCCATTGTTAGGGTTTTCTAACAGTTCGTTAGATTTTTCTAACTTATTAAACATATGATTAACATAACTTTATGGTTTGCTAAAGTTATAACTTATCTGATCAATCCTTGATCTTAAATCATTATGGTTCACATATGTAACCAAATATACCGACTAGTATTCACTTCGATACTTATCCCTGATAATTCTTCAAAAGAATTTTAAATCTACCATAATCTTATACTTCATTACTAGACTATCACTTACAGTCTATCACATAATTCAAGTCTTGTCCAAAACTTTTGAAATTCTTGGAATTTCATTACATAACTGTCAATTCCATACACTTATTTCCTGTCTAGGTCTTAATATTGAACCTTAAATCAATCAATTATGATTTTCATAAATTTTCTAATTTCTCAGGTTGTCACATTTTCTAATTAACATTAAAATTATTAAATCAACACTTATGTTTTCCCTATTTATAAATTAGGGTTTCAAATCCATAAATTAGGGTTTAAAAATTTGAAATTAGGGGTTGCTAAATAATTAAGCTTTACCCTAATTAATATTATAATTAATATCATTTGAGCCTTATAGTTATCCTTTAAGTTCCCAGATTAGGGTTTCAACATCCGAATTAGGGTTTTGAATTCCTGGAACTGAAATTAGGGTTTCCAGAACCGATTTATAGTGTTTCTTATAATTCGTAAGATTTTTCTAACCGAACGTTGACGTTCTTAATATATACCTAAGGTTTGTTACAGATATTGTTTATCTGGTCAACCCTTGACCCTTAACCACATACTGTACATATATACAACCATATACACAGAACATATTCACTTATTCCCTTAATCCTAAATAATTCACTTAAATCCTTAACAGAATTTTGAAATCCACAAAATTTATTCTCAAAAATATCAAACGCATACACTTATTTTCTGTCTAGGTTCTAATATTGAACCTTAAATCACTTAATTAAATTTTTTTAAAATTTTGCTAAAGTCTCGGGTTGTCACATGCTTCATTGTCCAAATTAGTTTCTCCTTTATCACCCTGTAATTCACAAAATAATAAAATAAGTTACATACAATATACAATAAGATTGATTACCTCGTCACCATCCCCATGCTGTGTTGCTGCTGCTACAGCCACTGTATCAGCTAACTCATCTGGTCTCATAGCCGCCAGATGCCCGCCCAATATCTTTAGAAGATCGCGATCTTTACATAAAGCTCTTACACAGTCAGCACGAGTATGAATACTTGGATGACTCGATGACTGTGAAGACTCGATGACAAAGCTGCCCGAGCCATTGAAGGTTGGGCGTCGTCGTTGTCCTTGACCTTGGACGTAGTTCTTCTTCGAAACCGACGCCGTCTCCCACAATTCTTGATCAATTGGTGGACATGGGCGCCTTCAGGATAACACTCATTCAAAAAATGCTTATAAGTATACTGTCATCATGTTAACAATTAAATAGTTCAAAATAAATTGGTAAAATTCTACAGAATGACAAAAAACGTCATAAACAATATCAAGTTGTTAAAACTTACTACCACTATCTGGAGAGCATCAGGCAGACCATCACGGGTCTGTACGTACACATCCAGCCAATGGATAGGATGACCTTGAGATTGAGACTCATATACAAAACATATTCCAATATTACCAAGTAAAAATGTGATATATATTCTAGAATTCATGATTGTAAACATATTAAAAATATTCATACGTACCCTAGCAGTGATATGTTGTAACTGTGAAATATTGCCGCCCCTGTAGGTTCCTTTAGCCTTATCGCCATCAGGTACACCTGAGGATCTGTTAGTGGCGACATTCTTGCATCTTTTGACCCATCTCTTAGCTCTCCATTGGGCACATATCTCAGCCTATATGAATTGGGTGACGGCATGCATATATAGTCATTTTTAGGCACCCAAGACACAAACCAAGAGAAATATACAAATTCCCAATATAATAAGACCAAAAAAATAACGAATGAATATAAATTAAAGAAGTAAAAAGTTCAGGAGTATACTATAAATTTAGAGTTCCAAAAACTCGCGCTTTTATTTTTGCAAGCTTCTTTCTATACTTTACACATATTCTTTGTTGCTGAAGTGATGATTTTTCTCTAATATTCATTTAATGATTTGACTTTATATTATTTCGTTTGAGTCGTTGGTTCCAATTTCAATACTCGAGACTAAATTTACCTATCAATTATATAAAAATGACAACACCATTTATAGCTTTTGTTCATAACTGCATCAATTATCAAGTAAGGATGAGATGGTCATTGCTTGAAGGACTAATTGGTGCATCACAACTAAAGCAATTCTTGTTTGTACATCTGATAAAGTTGATCTATTTGGATGAACTGCAAGTCACATTCTTTTTTCTTTCTTTCAATTAGTAGCAGGGAGCATTACCTTAATAGTTTTTAATGTGACGTGATGGCAGAGTGAGGATACTCAATGGGTTAATGTGGACCTTGATCAGGTAGAACCATATAAGGACGACTGGGTTGGAATTTTTTCTCCATCAAAGTTCAAGTAATTTATATGTTTGTGAGACTATAATTTAGATATTCTTTTATGCTGACAATGGATCAGAAATAGTTGATATTATTCACTAAACTTGGGCAATAACTATTGTCTTCTTATCTTTTTCCTTTACTTGTGGATTATATTCATCCTCGGGAGCTAACTACATACAACACATTACACTTTGAAATGTTTAAATGTGGCAGTGGATCTACATGCTATTTTGAAAACGTCCCTAAGGAACAGATCGATTCCGTATATATGCTCAGCCCCTATAAAGGTATGTATACTTCTTTTCTTTATTTTTATAAGTTAATCCTATAAAGGTATACTTTTAGTTTGGATTATTACAAATCAAATAATTTGGTTTGTAAAAATACAAAGTTATGAATTTAAGCTAATCTAAAGCACAATATAGGATTGCCCCGCACATAAGGAACATATTGTGTGTGTGTATATATATATATATATATATATATATATGATCAGCCCCAGATGAACCTGCAAGCAATTATCTAATAATCATGAAGGAGAGATAAAGAAGTGAGAATTGAAGGAGTCATCTGAAACTGAAGTTAGTCATGAGTACTACTTCTGATCCGTCATATTGAAATCCACGTGCGTACTCTCCCCCCCTTTCTATCTCTCTATCTCTCTCCATCTCTCTCTCTATATATATACATATTAAGGCGACAGTCCCAGGTCTAGGCTAGCTAAGTTTTAGGGACCTTATATATATATATATATATATATATATATATATATATATGAACTATTACAGATATTTAGCTATACGGACCGATCCACTTTTACTCGTAACTGCGCAAGACTCGATCTTTAGTAGTCGTGACTGAATATTAGGCCATATATATTTGTTGTAACTTGGAGCTTATAATTTTAAAATATAAGTTGAAAATAATAGTATTAAAATAATATTCAAAATACATTACAAATTTGGTTTTAGTTCCTTACTGATCATTGACATTGATTTTGGCATGCTAGGTGTATCGCCTGAGAAAATAATATTTTAAATAAATTAAATTTTTATTTGATTATGTGGATTAAATGAATTTAATTGATTATTTATGTAAGCTATGTGAAGGCCGTTCTATTACCAAGAATGTACGGATGTGGTTAGGATTCTGGCTATATGCTAGAATTAATTATTTAGAATTTCCAAGACGAAAACAAAAGTTTTCTAAGAGATTTACGTAAAAACACTATTCATCCGTTTCTGCTCGGGAATTAAGTTTGAATTTCCAAGAAACGCTTAATGATAGAATTCTAAGACGAGATGGAATATCCAATAATATTTCAGTTATGGCAAAATAAAGTTTTCGCCTACGGACTTAAAACCAAAGGGTTAGGAAAAGTGAATTATAAGAAGGAAATGAAATGCGTATGATGATTAAGGTTATTATACGTGTGATATACGAGTATAGTATGTAGAATATTACGACGTATAATATGAATATCGTACGAATACTATACGAAGATAATACGTGAGTTATACGCGTAGAATACGATTAGTTCTGAATGGACTTTCAGTTTAAGGACTTTGTAGAATCCAATTGGACTTGGATTATATCAAGCCCAATGAATTGTGTAATCAAGCCGAATTTAAGGCCCAATGTTAGGTTTAATTATGCCCGATCCAAGAAAACAAATCGCGGGTTAAACCGATGGGTCATCGGATGGGTAGAACCCACGGTGCAACCCATGGGGAAGACCCATGGGGCATGTGGGCCGGCCACCTGGCCACCAAGTAAAGTGATTACTTGGTGGGTAAGTTGTTATGGAGGTGGGAATAGTAAGGAGGTCACCAATGGACCATTTTGCCCTCTATTTGAATTTCCTATATAAAGAAGCTTAGGTTGTTCATTTTTAATTTTCAAAACTTTGTCAAACAAATATTAAGAGAGAGAGAGAAAGAGCTAGAAATAAGTAATCAAGCAATTTTAAAGCAAACCATACTAGTTTAAACAAGAACACGAAGAACGAAAAGGTAATATTTCGTAAACATAAGTCGTCGATTCTTTTTCGATTTCTTTTTTGTAGAGAATCATAGATCGGTGGAGCATGTTTCTTCCGAAGGAATAAGGATTACTATTAATGATTAAAACATTGATAATTCATGTTTAAGTAAAAATCGTATGTTTTCACGTAAGTTTAAACTGAAGAAACCATTGCACATTGAGTTGGTTGTGGATGGACAATTGAAAACCATAATTGATGGGATATGTAAATATTACTTGGTTAGGAGGTAGACAATGAATCAATGGATTGGTTCCATTTGATTTGGAGTATAAAACACGAGTAACAAAGTTATGGAGAATTTTACGAAATTATACGTTAAGCGTTGAAATCATATAATTTTGGATTACTAGTCAAAACTTGCCGTGTAACTTGGAAATTTTGGTTTTCAGTGGCATCGCATGAGAGAATGTATTCAAGAGTCATGGACTCAAGAATTGTTGAATTTTGACTTAGAATGAAGAAAACGAGCAATGGACGCTCACGAACGATAAACGAACGCTTAATAATAAACTAAGCGGTGAAGTCTGTGTTAAAAGATTCAAAAATGAAAGCATAATGCACATGATTTAGGAGCTAATGGATTTTTAATAACCCAATACAGATGTAAAATGAATTAGGAAAGGTCACGTATGTAAAATGAATGTGTAAAACTTGGTAAGAAAAGTAAGTTAAGAAACTACCAGCCGGGACCCCCGCCGGGGCGGGCTAGGTAAAGGCCAAAACCTCCGTTAGGGCCGGGGGGGGGGGTGTTTAGTGGTTGACAGGAGCCTAGCCCGTCGGGACGGGTATATTTGAAGAACAAACCCCCACTAGGGCGGGGTACTGAATCAAAGTTGACCAAGTGGTTTTTGAACCGAAGTATTTGCAAACCAATAGTGAAACATGTATATACTTAATATACATAGTAAGATCAATCTTAATCACTTAGATAGTGATGACTTTAGGAACTTGGTCATGATGTAATAGTAAGTAAACGATGAACGCGAGGTGTAAGTAAGTTATTTAAGAACTGTATTCAATAAGTGTACTTCACCAAAGATGATCGAGTCTCGGTTAGTAATGTAAGAATGGAATAAGCCGTAAGGAAACATAGTAAGTCGAATTGACATTTATTAATGGATTAAATTCATTTAAGACATAGAAGAGAAAGAAGTTGGTTAAACCAATGAAGTTAGATTGTTTAGTAACTAATCTTAGTGTGCTATGTGAATATATCATGCAGATACTGTAACGAGCAAGAATTGTTGAATATTATTTTCGAAGACGCTTAAAGGCAAGTTTTCTTAACGCTTGTCTAACCTTTGTGTTAGTCAAGTTTTTTGTGATTCATGTTATGAAATGCATGAATTGGTTTACGAAAGGGTCGATGCAAGTTTTAACTTGGCTAGACTATTCTTAAGAGTTAGATTGATTTATTTACAAGTCTTTTGATATATAACTATTAACGATATCCTATGACAAGTATTTGGTACGGATTAAAAGGTAAGTTTGTATATGAACAAACAAATGTATTTTCATCGATTATTCGATGGGCACGTGAGGTTGCCAAAACTTAAACATAAATACGTTTAACGGTTGAATGTTGATCAACATAGAGTACTATAGGTTGATCACCTAGAAGTGCTCGTAAGTAATATCGGATGTACGACCCTAGTGAGGAGATGTGCTTTTCATGTATGAAAATGAAAAGAGTATGTTCACGGTCTTTCGACCGGTTCAAAATTTCTAAGTTATTATATATACTTCAGAATTATTGTTATGAAATGACAAGTGCTAGTCAATGTTTCAAAGTACTTCATAGCTATTTGTTCAGTTGTGGAAAATAATAATATAATTCTCGATGTGGTATTAATATTATCCTTTGTTAGACTTTCTGAGCTAGTTATGCTCACTTCTTACTTGAATTATATGATTGCAGCTAAGGCCGAATGAACTGAGAGTTCTAAGAAAGATAAAGGCAAGGCTAAGATGGATATTTAATTATCTTGTAATAGACTAGTGTGTTTGTATGTAATATATTTATGAATAACGAAGAATGTATTTGGTTTCTGAATCTGAGAAAGGATTTATTACTATTGTAATAAGATAATAGTAAATATAGTCATTTTGTTTTTGTTTCAATGGAATTATTGTATAAATTATAGTACCGTGTAGCACCATCTGTCAGGTTGAAAGATACCCAAATTTGGGGGCGTTATAGGTTGGTATGAAAGCATTAGGTTATAAAAATTAAGGGGGGAAAAACCTTAGGCTAATAACCTCGTTAAGGAAGGAAAAGTCTGAAGAAAGTAAACTCGAGCCGGATGAGTTAATAAAGTATTGAGGAAACTGTTGGGTAAAATTGATACGCACAAAACACGCAAGTGTACGTGGTCAACAAGTAATATAGTAATGAATAAAGTATCGTTCCCACGAGGACAAATTATCAAGAATTTTAACTTCACAATTATCAATTTTTTTTAATCCTAATTCTATTAAACTATTCAAATCAATGGTTTAAAATTATAGAAACTAAATTAGTAAATAAATAATCTATCACAAAATAATCACTAATAATAAAAATCCAGAATTTCAAACAAAAAATGGAGAATTAGACTTATGATTTCACCCCGAGTTTCACTCTGATTTTCAACCCTTTTATTCCAACTCAATTTAATATCCAAGTTTATTTATCAAGAATACGAATGTTATACTAGCCACCTCTCGATGCACTAATATCATAATAACTTAAATCCACAATTAAGATAGAAACAAATTAAACACCTAAATCAAGCAACTCACTATATCTCTATGTGAACTACAATTAAAGAAAGTTAAAGCTTAAGTTCTCTATCCGATTACATCTGATGTCAAGCATATCTCTACATTAACAATAATCAAAAATCTGTTATTCACAAAATTCATGACACATGCTATTTTAACTATGTCTAGATTTGAATATCCTCTCTCGATTCCATTCAAATCCACGAGGAATTGTTGATCAAGCAATTCATAAGTTCACGCTTGAATTAACATAGATAAACTGAAAATATCTTATTGAATTGGAAATCAAAGTTATAAAATCATCGTTTCACCCAAGGATCCATCACAAGTCAAATAAGCGAATTAGTTCATAACGAATGAATTAAAAACTGAATAATCTAACGAAACCATCCTTTCGATTACAAATAAAAGACTAAAGAGAAGAAGAACAATGAAAACCCCTTCACGTAGCCTAGATTTGCAACCGTCAATATAATCTCTTCAAATTACTCCTCCAAAGCTCGCACTTGAATCCTGAAATTTATCTCTGAATTATGCTCCTTGTGTTGTGTGAATTGTTGGTTGAAACATAATATTAAGCTCTCTTTATGTTATGCTCGAAGTCCCCTATATAGAGTCCAGGCGCCAAACAACACAAATCCATGTCGCAGCAGTCTTCAAAAGCCAGCAGGACACTTCAGGAATCGAGACCCCCGCCCCGGCGGGGGGTACAAGATTAAAAAGGCCTGCCCCGGCGGGCATGGCTACTGCTAAAGGAAAATTTCAAATTCATGCATTTTTTCACTTTCGCTCCAAAACTCCGTATTTCTTCACCACTTGCATCCATAACCACCCTACACATAAAATGACATGAAAGAAGTGAAAACGAACAGAAAACAAGAAGATAACTAAGAGTTTAAATTCACTTATCAGAAACTTAGTACTCAAAGATTTAAAAGATGGAAATTAACCCTAAATAACATAAATGTGATTTGTGCTTTTATTATTATGTATTATGTACTAATCAACATGTTGTGTGTTATTGTAGATGTCGATCGATAGCTTGATGTATAGAGATATACACGTGGTGAACGAAGAGTCCGTGAACAGAGTAGAGCATGTACCTATGCCTGTAGCGGGAGTACCATTAGTGATTCTAGAAGAATCGAAACCAAAGGAGTATTTTTCTAAGGAGGACTATTCCAAGGGAACTATGGGACTATGGGATTGGCATTATACCTTGATATGATGATAGATGTAGAGGATGATATGGAGGTAACATCGGTTAATACGGTGATGCCTTCACTAGAGCCAACACCTATAGATACAATGAGGGCATTGTATCTCTCGGTAGTTGACCGTAACGTGCAACTCCAAAATATTGTGCACAACCAGAAGGAGGAGATTAGTTATTTCCACGAAGAAAAGGAGTCTGCAGAATCAGACTTTGAGTTAGAGCATGATGAGAAGGTGCTCATGACAGATAAGGTTGGGGATTATAAGAATGAGGTCATAGAGCTTCGTAAGGAACTGGTCATGAAGGACCAGCTGATAGCATAGATGTCTTACATCCACGAAAGTGAACACGAAGATTTTAAGCTAAAAATTGCTTGTTATTCAATTAAGTCAGGACAGACTTGACATACTATTAGTCGGCATTGATTCGATTCTAGCGAATCAGAGAGCATGAGAATACTGTGAGGTAGTGTTAGTAGACGTGACGCCCCCAAATCCGGGTATCTTCCAACCCGACAGATGGTGTTACACGGTGCTACAGTTCACATAAACATTCAATTGAAATGCCTCAAAAGAACGTTTATGTATTATATATATATATATATATATATATATATATCAAAAGAATATTTACATACCTCAGGTTCTTTACAACCAATACATTGTCTTTGTCATAATATCAATATTATTCCTTACAAAACTTATACTATTACAAATGTAATCTACGGGTTCGCCTTCACCTTCCCTTTATCTTTACCGGATCCATCGGTCCGTTCGGTCTTAGCTGCATTCATATGGTTCAAGCAAGAATGAGCCTAACTAGCTCAGCAAGTACAACAATTCTAGGAAAATAGCATGCTTGAAACATATGAATCATATATCTTCAATAACTGAACAATAGTTACGAAGTACTATCGATAATTCAAAATAGCACTTATTTTCATTCAAAACATTTTACAACAACAATATTCAGTAAAACATCAATTCTGGTTCAAGACCGTAAGCATTTCATAAGTAATTTGAAAATGACATCCCGACACGAAGTCCGTAAGTCCGACATAACTTACGAGCATGTCTAGGTGATCAGCCTATAGTACTCTATGTTGATCAACACTACATTCATTAAACGTGTATACGTTTAAGTTGTGGCAACCTCACGTGCCAGTCGTTTGACGACAAAACAGTTTAGCATATTCAGTCTACTTTTAAAAACCATAACAATATTAGTTTGGAAATTCCTTATCAACACATAATAGAATAACATAGCACACGTCTAGTCGAAAGGATTGGCTTTGACTTCCTCAGATACTAACTCATGCGAAGAATACATATATCACAAAAACTTGTCCAGATCAAACTAGAACAAAATTTAGAGTACTTGCCTTTATCGTCTGCTACAGTTTATAACATGTGCACTTTATGTCTTTAAGGTCTCTATATTAGATAACAACATCACATAGTACATTAAGTCATGAATAATAATATAGATGGTTCCTAAAGAATCTTACCCTTCTTCTCAATCTAAATACGTATTAGATTTGTTATTATTGGTTCTGGCTTTCCGTTAGGTCATTCTTACGTTCATATGTAATTGACTTAACTTAACTCTAAGTGTTCATACTTAAGGCTTAATTACGTCTTAACAATGTTTTATTAAGATCCTCATTTAATTACTTATCAAATACTCTTCATGCAGAACATGTAAACATTTCTTTATTATCTAGGTTATGAAGTTGGCGCTGCAGCGCCGGCTATTGCACTTAGTGTCGTGCTGCGGCGTCACCACATAATGTTTAAAAATACAGACTCGGCGTTGCGGCGTGAGTCTCTGTGTTATATGTCGCGCTGCGGCGTGAGTTTGCAGGGGCTAAGGGCCATTTTATCGCTGCGGCGCGGGCTTATTTGCCTTGGGCGCGCGGCGCCAACTCTTTCCACCAGAAAACTTGGACAGATTTTTCAAAAGTTGAGATTCCCAGACTCGTAACTTCTTCAATATAAGTCCGAATTGATTCGTTCAAGAGCCTACGGGTCACAAAGTACGTACTCTATGCGCTCACGTAAGAATTTTTTCTATTTTACTTCGTTTGCTAAAATTTCACCTATTAGTCCATTTTAATGAAAACGATAAACGTTTGAGAACAGTCAATGCTCGTTTCTTCGTTCTAAGTTGTTATCTGACCATTTTCGAGTCCGCAACGTTTACGACTTCAAACACAAAATACGACTTCCATTTCGAGAATTTCACGAATTCGACGAATATCGTCCAATCGTGTGAATTCCGGCGAAACCTCATTACTAATCATTCTAGGTGGATTTAATCAACATATAGACATTTCAAGTTGCTTATTACACCAATTTATTATCAAAGTAGGTTTTGACTTATTCTCATAAGTCAATGACTTGTTTAACTTATTAACTACAAATTCTCATGCTTATGACTTACTATGAACTTAAGTCCATCAATTAATGTTCTCATACTATATTCAATTTACTAACATCATATGGCAAGATTTGTACAAAGTTATCAACTTAATTAGGTTCAAGGTACTTATTCCTCTTATTCGGCTTAAGTTCATTACTTAACCACTTCCCATATGTTCTTAACATATATGTTCATTATGTTACACTTCTCTTATCACCCTACTATGATAGAGATGGAAGAGACAAGATAATTTACCTTTGATGAATTAGTACTTCTTCTTTGAAAACTAACAATGGAATGTTTAAGCTTCAAAGTGCTTTTGGGCTCTAACAAATAAGTTGCTTATGAGAGGAGTTTGTTGGATGAAAGTTTAACAAGCAAAATAAGAAATCCAAGCTTGATATTTATAGAGGGCTAAGGTTGCGGCATAATGGTCTTTATGTGACAACCCGATATTTTCTATATAAATAAATCTTAAATTTTGCGTATAAATTTTTTTTTTATTTTAAGGATAAGGATTTGTACAAGATTATGTGTATATGTATTTATCTGGTAAATAAAAATATATTTATTACATGAATATTTACAAGTAAATTTATTGTAGAATTATTGATTATTATAAAGTATATTTTTATAATAATTAATTTTAAGATAGAAATGTTTTTATTAATTATTTTCCATAAATATATAATCATATATTATTTAAATAATAAATGAAGTGATTTTTAGAATAAATATAATAATTATTTTATTATATAAAATTTTGTACAGATTATTAAGTTAAATATTTTACCTTAATTATTAAGGTTAAATATGAAAGAATAATCAGATATGAAATCCAAACCTTAATTTTTGATTATTGTCAAGGTATGAGAATAATAATATAATATTAATTATATTTTGATTTTTCAGTGCTATGAATATGTACGGTATGTCCGTATTGATAATGGTTGATTAATTACGGTGTATTTTGACCAAACTCTAGAATAATGTTAAACCCTAATTTGTTATCCAAATTAGAGTGCAAGATTGTTTTATAAGTGTGTAATATAATTTATGTCGTGTATTAATGTATTAATTAGGTAAACCCTAATTAAAATTCTGGAAACCCTAATATTTAGAAAACCCTAATTTCCAATATTAAAAACCCTAATCCGGAAACCTAAACCGGAGGTTTGATCAGTCAGAAATTGTGTCAATGTGTTTAATAACACGTACGATAGATTGTAATTCCTAATTAAAATAAACTTAATTAGTAAATTAAAACCATAAAGCCTAGAACCCTAATTGTATTTCTAGAAACCCTAATTATCAAAAGTCTAACCCTAATTACTTTATTAACAAAGATAATTGTGATTAAGGGTATTAAACCCTAATGAACATGTGATAGATAATTACAAATTTATTTTAATTAACAAAGTAATTATTTTTCAAAATTTTAGAAATGAAAATTTAGTTATTTTATTTTTATTTTATTTTATTTTTGTGCAAACCCTAATTGCTAAATCCTAAATTTATTTTGTGCTAAACCTTAGGGTTAAACCCTAAGGGTTTGCTAAGTTCCATTTTTGTCATTAAATTAGAAAACAAATGACCATTATGTCCTTTTTAGCATTTAAGAAGCTAGTTATAGGTTTTGACAAAATTGGTGAAGTTGGTCACCAAACCCTAACCACTCCACATGCCTATTTTTGCTAGCAAACCACTCTAATTCAGCATACATGCATCAAACATTATATATATATAGATTGGAGAGAGAAAATAATTCATTAGTTAGCTTATTTTGTCTAACACTCAAACCAAATGCTCTCAAGCACCACACCTCCGAAAAATTAAGCTAGATCAGTCCCATATACCAGCCCCACGATCAGCCATAATAAATCAGAAGCCTAGAATCATCAATTGATCATAAAAGGTATAAAAACCTAATTCAAATTCTGTCCAAAAATCTGATGTTAGATGTTAGTTTTTTTGTGTTATACATGTTAGATATAGTGTAAATAGATGATCTGGGTTGCTAGATGTTAGATCCATAACATCTAGAGGCTCAGATTTGAAGATCTACAAAATCTGGAAAATTATTTTTTTGTTCTCTGACATCGAATGTCAGAGGATGTAGATCGTTGTGTGTTTAGTATTTTTGTTGTTTTAAAGTGGTAATATATAGCCTGATATGTTGTCTTTAAGCTGGAAGTGGTAGGATAGCTATTTGATGTTTGGACTTAAAGTTATTTAAGGTCAAACACCATTGACCGACGTTAACTGCACAGAAATCTGGGTAACCCAGAAAATCATTCCAGCATCTGACAACATGTTCAAGCAGCTATATCTGACATATGTTTTGATGTTTTTTTATTATTCTTGATTATAGGTTATAGTATGTTAGATGGACTTTATATTTGGACCCTTAGTTCACAAAAATATCAAGCAGGTTGTATTTGGTGTATGGTCAAACTAGGCAGGATGTTCACAAGATATGTTTTCTGGGTAACCCAGAAAAACGTATGAGTATTACTTCTGACATAGTTTGACAAGTCTAGATTTTATGATTGTGTTGATTATTTAATGATTGTTTGTGTTAGATCTCTTCCTTATCATGTTAGGTATATACTGGATGCTTTATATCACTTAAATATTATCAGGCTAGCAAGTTGTGGGAGTCAAAAGGGGTCAGGTCGAACTGTTCTTCATTTATGGGAAACCCAGAAAATGAAGAACAGTCCTGACATCATTTTTGGAGGCTCAGATCTCTCTTGTTTTAGGTGTTATAATCATTTTTGTTGTTGGGTCATGTAGACGTGCACTATTACTACAAGATCCGAATCAAATTTTGTCCAGAAACATCATGCACATGATTATAATCTTGGTCAAACATGTACCCTCGGTTACTGACTTGATTTCTAGGTTTTTCTTCAAGAACATGAAGAACAACACCTATAGCGACGGTTCTGTCGCTATAGGTGGTCTTTAGCGACAGATATTTATATAAATTCCGGAAATTATTAAAAAAATAGAAAAAAATAGTTTTTAATTATTAAAAATACAAAATAAATTATTAAAAATTATTTTAAATTATGAAAATTAGTTTTTAATTATTTTAAATATATTTCATAAATATTTAATATTTTTGGAATATTAAAAGTATTTAATTTATTTAATTATAATATTAAATAAATTATTTAAAAAAGATTTTAATATTTGAAAAATCATTTAAAATTATATTATGATATAAGAAAATATTTTAAGTTATTTTTAATAACTTTTAATATTATTTGATAATTTTCATTAATAAATTAATATTAATGATAATTAAGTTATTTATTAAATGAATTAAATAAATGAATTAAAAATGATTTTATTATATTAAAAATCATTTTAAATAATAATAAGGTATTTAAAAATATTTTAAGTTATAAAATATTACTTTTAATATTTAAAGATAAATTTAATTAATTAATGATTATTAATGATATTAAAGTTATTTAATATTTATATTAAATAAATTAGTTTAAAAATGATTTTAATATTATAAAAATCATTTTAAACGAAAATAAATTGTTTAAAGATATTTTAAGTTATAAAATATAACTTTTAATATTTAAAGGATAATTTCATTAATAATTTAATATTAATGATTATTTAATGATATTAAATTTATTTAATAATTATATTAAATAAATAGTTTAAAATGATTTTATTTATTTAAAAATCATTTAAAAAGGATGTTAATGATTTAAAAATATTTAAAGTTATAATTAATGACTTTTAATATTTGGATAAATAGTTCATTAATATTATGGTAATTATTTAATAGTGATTTCAAATGTTTTAAAAATCTTTTAAGGGTATTATTAATACTTTAAAAATATTTTGAGTTATTATACATAACTTTAATATTTTGGCAATGGATTCATTAATAGTTTATTATTAATTAAATGTTAATGATAGTAGAATTGTTTAATATTTAAATCATTTAATAATGATTCTGATATTTTAAAAATTATAATAAATGATAATAATTATTTAATAATTATTATAAGGCCATGAAAAATAGTGCGACTGAGGTTTAAGTTATCCAAAGGATATTGAACTACGGATTAGAGTCTTAGACTCGATATTTAACCGATAAAGCTGTCGGTAGACTGACATAGATCAAGAATTGATCTGGACTTAGATAAATTGGTTAGTTAACTGTTTATTTGTGATTCAATGGTTATTAAGGTTGTATGACAATGTGATTAGGAAAGTATTGATGTTTGATTATGAGTCAACAATTGTTGAATATGTGTGATAATGTGAATAGGGAATGTGTTGACTGCAATAGGCAGTGTTGTATGTACGTTATGTTGTACTAATCAGTAAAATAATCTGATTAATGTTAGGTGATTTCATAAAAGATAAAACTAAGTTGCAAAGTGTAAGCAGCGCATCAGGCAAGTATCCTAACTTTGCATTTTCTTTATGCAATGGACAGAAGTGAGAAGTTCAGAATTATTGTTATTATTGTACAGATTGTTAAACTTATATTATATACACCCATTGATTATCAACATGTTAGTATATGATATTTCAGTTATATATATTCTGTTCGTTAATTTCTATAAATGATTATACAAGTGTCCCCACTTGGATAATCATTATATTTAATCGCCTGTTGATACACCTTTGATATACATATATGTTGAACTATAGATAATTGTTGAACAAGATAAGACCTTTGTTATAAAAACCCGACAGGTATGAACATCCCGATAATGGGAAAATTTTTATGCGCCCAAGGCGGATAGAGTGAACGATAACATCGTTCTTATACATGTAGTATTGATCAATACAGGGTACAACGGGGCTGATCACCCTCCGTGCCCGTAAGTCATGACGGTTTACAGATGAATTTCTGTTTAAACCTTTTCGAAAATGAAAACAATGTTCATAGTATGTCACAGAAACCCCATGAATAGTCAATACGTAGTTTCAAAAATTTGAAAAAGGGTTGTTATGTTATTACTATTGGTACAGATTACTTCACAACTACCGACTAGTTGTAGAAGAATATTATAAAGAAAACATTTAAATTCTTTCAACCTATATATATATAATACTTACTGGGAACTTAAATGCTCATCCTTGCTTAATTTAAATGTTTTCAGCTAAGTGTGAAGAACCAGAAGGCTCATGTCGAAACAAGGGAAAGGGAAAGCTAACCAAATAAGATTTGTGCTACTGTTTGTAATAGTTTTAGATTATGAAGACTATGATATATATATTTATATATGTTATGACATGTAATGAATGTTTAAAGGTTACGTACTTGAGAGAAAGACTCTGATGTATTTATAAATTTAAGTTTAAGTTTTATATTATTGTTATTATTATTAGTAGTATTCCGTTCATAGAAATGGTATCGGGAAGTACCGAGTTCGGGTTTCAAGTATCCGGGTTCGGGGACTTTACACTTTATGACATCCCACCTCTTTAAACTAACCTCCTTACTATTCATTTACTTAATCCCTAAGTTTACTTGCTAACCACAACTCTTATCTCTTACTTGGTTATTACATAAAGTTCTTGTCCATCAAGACTACCCATATTAACATGGTTTGCTCCATGGATAATCGCTAATTCATTGGGTTTGCATTAATAATAGTTTGGGCTTCACTTTATAAACCACTTGGGCTTAGTATAAATCCTACATAGGTTTACACCTTTAAGCTTATGGACTTATATTTTATACCAATTTATATTAATTCATTTCATTAGGTTTTAATACTTACATTCTCAATTTAAGTCCGCATGTGAATTATTGCATTTTCCATACTTAGATTATTATTACATAATCCATCTCGCCTCGATATTCTAACGTTACATATTTCTTAAAAGTTCAAAAATAATTCCCGAGCGATAAACGGTGAATAGTGTTTTTCGTAAACTTTCTCGGAAAACTTATATTTTCATCTTAGAAATTCAAACACTTTAATTCATTCACGTGGTTCAAATACTACGATATTCCAGCATTTTTAGGTTATAGAACAACATACATCATATTAATACATATAATAACAAATAATATTATTTTATTCATTATTTATTTCTTTTAAATATTTTACAAAAAAATCGAATTTCTCGGGCGTTACATTCTTCCGCCTTACAAAGATTATGTCCCTAGAATCTCGCCCTACATTAGTCAAACAAAAGAGGATAATTTTTCTTTATCTTCTCTTCCAATTCCCACGTTGCTTCCTCGACATCGTGATTCTTCCATAACACCTATACTGACGATATTATCTTGTTTCGCAGAACCTGCTCTTTTCTATCGATGATTTGAATTGGCATCTCTTCATATGTTAAATCCTTCTCGATTTGAATAGGCTCAAATTCTATCACGTGCTTGTAATCCGATTTGTAAGGATGTAACACTGAAATATGAAATACATTATGTATTCGTTCTAGGTCTGGAGGTAACGCTACCCTATAAGCTACCTCACCTACCCGTTCTAATACCTCAATTGGTCCTATAAACCTTTGGCTTAGTTTTCCCTTCTTTCCAAAGTGTATCTTTTCTTTCCAGGGAGATACCTTTAGAAATACGTACGAGCCTACCTCAAACTCTCTATTCTCTCGATGTATGTCTGCGTATTTCTTCTGTCTATTTTGAGCTGCTACGAGACGCATACGTATCAACTTCACGACATCCGCTGTTTGCTGCACCAATTCTGGTCCTAGCATTCGGCGTTCTCCCACTTCATCCCAATACAATGGTGTTCTACATTTTCTTCCATACAACGCTTCGTACAGCGGCATACCTATGCTTGCATGATAACTGTTGTTATACACAAATTCCACTAATGGTAGATGATCATCCCAACTACCCTTGAAATCCATGACGCAAGATCTCAACATATCTTCTAACGTCTGAACTGTCCTCTCGCTCTGTCGATCGGTTTGTGGATGATATGTCGTACTCAATTTCAACTGCGTCCCCAACTGCTCTTGATGACTTCTCCAAAAGTTAGATGTGAATCGTGGGTCACGATCTGACACTATCGAAATAGGTGCTCCATGTTTGGAAATAATTTCCTTAACATAGAGTGTAGCTAACTGATCTAGGTTATACTTAACTCTAATTGGCAAAAAGTGAGCCGACTTCATCAACCGGTACACTATTACCCAAATTGAAGCATATCCCTTCTGAGTAGTCGAAAGTCCCACCACAAAGTCCATCGTGATATGCTCCCACTTCCACTCCGGAATCTCCAATGACTGTAACAAGTCACTTGGTCGTTTAAATTCGACTTTAACTCTTTGACAAGTCAATCACCTACTCACATACTCGGCTATTTCTCTCTTCATGTTCGACCACCAAAAATTTTGTGGAAGGTCTTGATATATCTTAGTGCTACTATGATGAATCGATTACCTCGAACTGTGAACCTCTTGCAAAACTTGCTCCTTTAATTTTATCTCATCCGGAACCCAAATTTTTCCTTCAAATCTTAATAATCCCTCATTATCGAGACTAAACTTAATATCTTTTTCAGTGGTTAACCGCTCCTTCATCTGGTCACACTCAACAGTTTTGAGTTGCACCTCCTTGACTCTCTCTACGATGGTAGACTGAATCTCCATCGCAAACAATCTCTGATCCGCCTCAATTGGTAATTTCACCTCTAACTCCATCCTATCCATCTCTGTTATTAACTCAGTTTAAGCTATTAACATAGACAACTTCTCCCGACCCTTTCTACTCAAGGCATCGGACACTACATTGGCCTTTCCAAGGTGATAGAGGATTTCACAGTCGTAATCCTTTATCAACTCCAACCGCCTCCTCTATCTCATGTTCAACTCCTTTTGTGTGAAGATATATTTCGGACTCTTATGGTCCGTGTATATATCACACTTTTCCCCATAAAGATAATGTCGCCATATCTTCAAGGCGAACACCACCGCGACCAGTTCCAGATCATGAGTATGGTAAACTTTCTCATAATCCTTTAACTGCCTAGATGCATAAGCAACGACCTTTGTGATGCCCCCAAATCCAGGTTCTCTAACCTCAGATTCAATGCTCACGATCCTATCATCATCATAAGCATTCTATAACTATTTCAAAATAATAAACATACATTGTTCATTATAATAAAGTCTCATAACATGGTCCCAAGGTCTCCATAACCTTAACTTTAAATACACCATTTATAATACAAGTAGTTTACTTAAGAAATTCCATTAGATAATAACTAATTTAACATTCATTCTAAATTACTCCTGGATCTTTCCCTTGCCCTTGTCCTTCGTGTTGAATCCTTCGGGCTTAACTGAAATAGATGTCATGATATAGCAAGAGTAAGCAACTAATTTGCTTCACACGTTTATATAGATAAGGAAGATATATCATTACTTAGAAAGAAATATTGCCTTCAATGTTCAACAATAATATAAGATTGTGAAGGAACATGAATTAATAATCAACAATTGAATATTCGATAATTGAATAACATGAACTAAGTGGTTTTGAATAACAATTAACATTTGCCAAGGTACTCAGTGATTTAAACTGGACCTTATAATAAGTTTTGGTATTCAAGGGGATCAGCCTTTCATACCCCGTGATTTATACATAAACACTTAATAATCCGGCATTGATATCATGCCTTAATCAAATTCGTCCTTTTCTCAGTCAAGAGTTCTTATCGTATCAATTTAATAAGAACAGCTATTTAAAACACATTTGATTTAACAAATTTAGACATGTTTGATCTAGCTGATACAATTAGCATAGATCTATTTCATAAACAGTTCATAAATGAAGAACTTTAATTTAATTCACAGTTCAATAGCAGTAGAACATGAATTCAATTGCACAAAGTGTGATTTTCAATAATCAATATAGACGTGAATAATCATCAATAATTATTCACTAACATACTTTGAAAATGATAACTCGAGTTTGAGTTAGAAAACTTGCCTCGATCGTAGGTTACCGCTACGAAATTAATTTCTATCCACTATGCAGTTAAATTATCTTCCTTTGAGAGACCTATAATTAGTCTTTCAATTAGTGAATGTATAACATCAGATTATGTAATCACATAGATATTATACATTACATTAAGTTTTTATAAACATTATCATGTCTAGATAGTGTTATTATTAATTAACGATTACCTTTAAAGCACATAATATTATTAACTTAGATAATATTAATTCACCTTCTAGTATTATTGGTTCACTAATAATACTTTAAATTATTTACTAATATTATATTCACTTACTAATATTATTAATCATTTAATAATATTTTATCCCTTTATTAATATTAGTAATCATTTAATAATATTTTATTTAATCTCGAATATTATTATTTAATAATAATACTCTAATCTAATATTTTTATTTACAGAACAACATCATATTATAATATTATTAATATTATAATAATATTCCAATGATTTATTAAATTAATAAACAATTTATTCTAATTGTTCATCCTTTATTAACCTCTTATTTAATATTCATAAAAGGTCATAAATAATATTTATTATTTTAAATTACCAAAATGCCCTAAGATAGTCATGATATAATATATTATGAGCATTCAAGCACAAATATCATATTTTTCTCATTAAAGACATCATTTAACTATTTATTTCTTTTTTTTCATAACTTAACCATTTTTAGAAAAAATTGCAAACTGATTCTAAAAATTCTCAACTTCTGGATTTTGACAGAATATGAACCAACAATGATCTTCTAATTTTCTGGAATTTTAGAAAATGATTTACTAATTTTAAAGTGTCCCAAAACACTCGGATCTTGTTCTATTTTTCATAAATTGAGTTTTACTCAGACAAATCTGAAATTTTCAAGGTATGCTCTCTTAACATATATGAAGCTACTGTAAATTTTTTTGAATTTTCCAGTGTATACACAGTGAGATATTCGTAGGATAATATTTATGGAGTCCTTTACGGAAATAGTCATTACGCACAATATATAACTCAAAACGTGTCCGTTCTTTTTCCTGCACATAGATAACTTCTTAAGGTACCTTTGTGATTTTTCCCAGATTTTTAAAATACATTTAACTGACCGAAACAGTCCCAACAAAAACAAAATCAATAGCCATTTTAGGATTTTAACCCTTAACAAAAAAAGTGGGCTGTTTTGGGAAAAATAATCTTAAAGGTTTCAAAACTTACTGGATTTGTGTCCTATCACTTGGGTTTACTAGGTAACTCATGTATCTAGCACCCCCTTTTTACGAATCACAATTCCAAGTCGTAAATCTTGAGTTACACAAGATTTAGTGGAAGAAAAAAAAACAAGAGTTTTCACCCTTGGTGAACATATGCTCCTTTTCTTCCTCTAAGTCTTTGATCTAACACTCAAGATACTTAATTTCATGCAAGATGATATGTAGAACTAGCGTATCTTGAGTAGTTGTACACAACCCCATCAAAACTCAAGCTAGGAAAATAAAGTAAAAGAAGAAGATGAAGGTACATTATACCTTGACTTAGTTGCTACCTTTCTTGATTTTCCAAAGTAACTAATAAACTTAGGGGGCATGAACAACTAGCACTCCTATCTTTTCTCTCTATAGCCTAAACCCTCACTCTCTCCTCTCTCTTTGAAGTTGGCTAGCTTGGGAGCAAAAGATAGAAGAAGAAGACGGAGAGAAAATGAGATGTTGGAAGAATGAAATGTGCTTACAAAATGAAATGGCCAATTCACTAATAATTCTCCCATAACTATTTAGTTGCCCATTGGTAAAAACTTTGTATTATTACTTCCATTAGGCTAAATATGATTAAATGTGCATAATGGAGTGGCAACCAATGGGAGCTTGACAACATTGTCCTTGTGTTTAATAATGTCTACTAATGGACAAGTTAGCTTAATTATTCCACTTAGGATCCTCATATTACCCTCCATTTAGCTTTTATTTTAAATGCCCAATTTTGATTAATCAAATGTCTAGAATACCCCTAATCAAGTGGGCTAAGTATTGGATTGTATTTTATTTCCTTTGGGCTTTTCCTTTAATTGATTTGCGCTAGATAATAAACATAGTCTAGCAATTTTAATAATGTTACCCAATTTGATAATTTAGGGCTTTCATTTCCAATCATACGAAGTTTAATTACTTATACATATGATTTTATCTCATAACCTAATTATATTTACAAGAATTAGGTTTAAAATTATTAGTCACTTGAAATACTAAGTTTACCCACTTAAGTTAGTATACATATAAAATACTAACTTTTTCGTATTACCATAACACTTAGGTTATTTAATAGTCTTACCTAATATATAATTAGGTCACAAGGCTTTCATTTTTAATGAAATCTATAAATGTATGTATCTATAACTATAATATATATGTTAATTGACCCATGCACCACTTCACATGTGTTGTCACATATTAAATCCTTATGTAACACAAGGTAAAAAAAATTCCATAATGTACATACATATATAGTGACTTAAATTTCACGGTTATTACAACCTTGCCATGCTGTATGAGCACGCAACCAAGTCCTCTATGCGAAGCATCACTATAAACTACGAAATTTCATATGTCATCAGGTAATGAAAAAATAGGCGCTCCACTCAACCTCTTCTTAAGTTCTTGAAAACTATCTTCGCATTTCTCAGTCCATACGTACTTCACCATCTTCCTCGTCAAGTTAGTCAACGGAGTAACTATCTTCGAAAAGACTTGAATGAACCTCCGATAGTAACCCGCTAACCCTAGGAAGCTCCGCACCTCAGTCAGCGTTTTCGATTGTTCCCAATTTATCACGACTTCCACCTTCACTAGATCTACTGAAATCCCCTCATGGTCAATGACATGACCTAAAAACTGTATCCTCTCTAACCAAATTTTCACACTTAGTGAACTTCGCATATAACTTCTCCTTCCTTAATGTCTCCAAGACTATTCTTAGGTGTTTAGCATGATCTTCTGGCGTTTTAGAGTAGACTAGAATATCATCAATAAATACCACAATAAACTTGTCCAAATATTGTTTGAACACTTTATTCATCATATCCATAAATGCAGCAGGTACATTAGTCAACCCAAATGACATCACCAGAAACCCGCAATTACCATAACGAGTCCTGAATGCTGTCTTTAACACGTCTTCATTTCTAACCTTCAGCTGATGATACCCCGTCCTTAAATCTATTTTGGAAAAATATTTTGCCCCTTTTAACTGATAAAAAAGATCATCGATCCTGGGAAATGGATACTTATTCTTTATCGTTAACTTGTTCAACTCTCGGTAGTCGATACAAAGTCTTAACGATCTGTCCTTCTTTTTGACAAACAGTACCGGTGCTCCCCACGGCGAAACACTCGGTTGAATGTACTTCCTATCCAACAATTCCTACAACTGCACCATCAACTCCTTCATCTCCACTGGTGCCATACGATACGGTGTCCTGGAAACTGGTGCCACTCCTGGCACAATATCTATTACAAAGTCGGTCCCCCTATCCAGCTGAAGACCCGACAACTCACTTGGAAATACATCCATGAACTCACTCACTATAGGTATCTGTTCCATGGTCGCTCCCACTCTCTGGGTATCAACCACATGACACAAATAGCCTACACACCCCTTCCTCAATAATTTCCTAGTTTGTGTCATGGTAAGACAACACGAACATCCCGGCGATTTATTACCGTAAAATATTACATGAGATTGTTTTAATGTTTTAATATTTACGCATTTCCTTTGACAATCTATAATTACCTTGTGATTAATCAACCAATCCATTCCAAGGATTACGTCGAATTCCCCTAACTTTATCGGTATCAGATCTACCGATAATTTATAACCTCGAATGTTTACGCAATAACTCCTATGAATATCTTCACCAAGAATTATCTCTTCGTTTGCTACCTTAATGTTCAAAGGTATAGGCAAATTTTTGGGAAGTAATCCTAGTCGTCTAGCAAAATCACATGCGATAAATGAACAAGTAGCACCCGAGTCAAACAGCACGTATACATTTAAGTCGTTGATTGGAATAATACATGCAACTACATCCCCCGAGGCCATTGTGTCTTGGACAGTCACATTAAAGGTACGGGCCATCGGGCTACCCGACTGCACTGGACCCCCAATAGTTAACTTACCACTATTGGTGCCCCTATTCCCGTCTTTCCCTTCTTTGGACAATTCTTTGCTGTAACAACCCGAAATTTTGGATTATCCAGAATTTAGGTTTAAAGAATTAGTTATTAATAAAATGAATTTTTATTAATACTATTATGTGCTATGTGTTTATTAATCGTTCTATAACCTAGAATGATTATTAATCAGGAGGATTCTGGCTACAAGCTAGACAGAACGAGTAAGAATTTTCAAGACGAAAATAAAAATTTTCCGGGACCAAAAATATTTCCAAGGAAAAAGACGAAATAAGCACTATTCACCCGACGAAACCTAAGGGTTAGGGTTTGAATAACCTAAGCCTTTTCGAGAGTTCTGTATGTCGAAATGACATTCTGTCGAAAGATTTGATGATAATATATCGTGAAAAGTTAAGTAAACCGATAAAAGTTTTTCTCAAAAAACGTGCAGAAATCGGGTGAAATAAAAAATGACGAAAAATACTGTTATGTACTTTTCACTCGTTTAGCTACGTTAGGGGAAAACATGAAGGAAAAGGCTTGACGATAAAAAAGGGTTTTTCAATTTTTTGAAAATCCGAAGAATACAAAAAAGTTAATCCGTAAAGGAAAGACGAAATATCCAAAAATATTTGGATTCCGAGAATCACAGTTTTTAAAACTGTCTGACGAAACCTGAAAGACAAAACTACGAAACTTAAGGGCTAAGTTAACTTAGTCCTTAAGTCTTGAATAGTAAGGAGGTGTGGATAGTGATTTTAGGGGCAAAATAACTATTTTGCCCCTAACCTTGAAAATCTATAAATAGGAAGCTTAATCTCATTTGAATGGGATTTTGAAAATCCTACACTTTGAGAGAGAAAGAGATAGAGAGAGTTAGGATGGGGGAAGAGAATTAGAAGAAGGAAGGAAAAGCTAGCTTGAATGCACGCTTTGTCCGACGGAAGGAGATTAAAGAACGGTAATCCGAACCCTAGTTTCTTCTAATATTTTCTTTGTGTTTTCTATGTCAAAAACATAGCTTAATGAGAAGAAAAATTAAAAGAGATTAGTAATGATTTCATATGGTTGAAAATCGTATGAAAATGAAGAAATAAAAATAAGAAATTTAGTTTATAAATTTCTTAAGCAAATATAAGATTCGTGACGATTTTGAGCGATCCGAATGAATATTATTAACGAGTAGGAGAATTGAGTAAGGAATTGTGTTCTATAACATCAGATTCTACGTAAAAGTGAAATCGTAATCCAAAATATCGATTAAAAATGAAGAACGAACGAAGAACGCGAAGAACACGAAGAACGTTGTTGATGGACAAATTTAAAATCATCTTAGTGTAATTGTTCTTGATGGACAAGTTTAAAACCATCGCGTATAAGTTCGATTCTTATTTCTTGGTTAGGAACGGTAGAAACGTTCATGAAGAATGGATTAAAACTAAGCTATAACGAAGTTATGGCAAAAAATTCGTAACAGAAGAACAAAAATTTGAAAGTTAGTAAATGAACCCGAAAGTGTAGGGTTTTATAAAAATGTAAGAGAACGTATAAAACGTGAGTCGTGGACTCAAGAACGAACGAATTCTGAGTTTGGATGATCGAATTATGGACGAAAGAATGAAGAACGTTAATAACGTAAAAATGAACGAAGAGTGAAGATTATGCCAATTGAATGGCATGTTAACGGATTCATAACAATGTTATGTCCGACGGTAATCGAAGTACGTAAGATAAGGAAGAAAATGGCTTTGGAACGACCTCCAAGTTATAATGAAGAAGTTATGAGATCGTAAAGTACGCATCTCAAACTTGATGCAAGACTTAGAAAAATTTTCTAGGTTTCATACTCGGCGCCACAGCACGAGTCGTGCCTTGGAGGCCGGCACCGCAGCGCGAGATCAGCCATAATCTTCTGGAGAGTGGCACCACAGCGCGAGAGATAACAAAGGACTTGGCGCCGCAACACCAGCTCGGGAAGAGAGGAGAAAGAAGTAGGTCACACCACAGCGCGAGAGGAAGGGAAGGGCACGGCGCCGTAGCGCTGGTGCAGAGTAATCCCCAGAAATAAGATTTTTAGTTCTCAATTACTAGAGGATGTGTAAGAAAGAAATATAAACTTATTGTTCAACTAATGTAACACTTAATCAAGTGTTTTAAACCTTTAATAAAGGTTGAACGAAAATATTTAAATGAGATTAAAAGATAAAGAATTTGGATGCGAGTTAGGAACCGATGTCCGGGAACCGTAATCACGACAAACGAACGTGAGGGATTACTATGATTGGGAATTCCTTAGAAGTTGGTTGATGAAGGTATTGAATAACATTCCAATGTTATGTCATGGTAATGAGAGATGAATGTAAAGCGTTTAGTCGCTGTAAACGCAACGTTGTTGCGATGAACGATCGGTCTTAGCATACAACGGACTGTATGGCTTCGACATTAAGAAAGAACAAAGAACATGGGGTTCATGGGATGATTAATAATTAAAAGTAATTAAAAACTTGAGTAAAGGTTGAATGAGAGATTAAGGGACTAGCAACGTGAACATTGAATATGTAAACGATCCTCATGAATCATATTTGCGTTTGACGAACGTGCTAAGTATACCCTGGTTGTATGACTTAGACGTTGACAAAGATAGTAAGTAAGATACGAATTGTGTCAAGAAGGTCGTAGAGAATGGTAAAAAGATTAATGAAAGCCGATTGTGAGTCGGATGAGAATGTTAGAATGAAATGTAAGTGTTGAACACTTTAATCGACATGAAGGTTGAGTGTACGCAAATATTAAACGGGTAGAACCTACACCCGTGTATGGTTTGACCATAAGATAGTGAAGACTATTGATTAAACCTATGAACGGTGAAGAAACTAAATCGAAGACAATAACATATAACGTTAAGAAGCCGAATTAATAAGTTTAACTTGGACAACGTTTTGAGTTGAGGGAATCGAACGTTGTAAGATATGAATAAGTTCATATGAAATGTTTAAGGCTATGGTCTCATAGTATTGACATTGAATGATCGTTCCTAGTATACAAAAGACTATAGACTTAGACGATGATGAATAAATCCTAAGGTATAGCATTTAGTTGCCAGAAAGCCATAAGGAATAAGAAAATAACTTAACGAACATTATAATTTAATAATTCATATAAGTTAAGATAAAGTTAGGTTGTGGTATAATCGTAACCTTTGATGGTTAACATAAGGGATATGGGCTAAACAATTCCTTCAAAGAGCGAAGGTATATACGAAACTAGCAACCAATCTAACTCAGTGTGATGGCAGTATAGATGAGACCAAAACTTGTTTGTTGGTTGTTTGTGGGAAACCACTCAGAGTATCATATGGACTACTAGCAGAAAAGCGATGTGTACTGAGTCCTAGAGAAGTATACGAAGAAGATAAGAATGTGAATCATCAAAGATGATGAACGTGTTGTGTAAGACATCTCCGTATGTCATGAAATCGTAAACCGGTAATGAAAGTTAATCGTGTAAAATTATATTGCAAGAACGCGAACGTTAAGAAGTAAAGTTAAGCAAACAAATGCGTAAGTCAAGTATATAGTTAATTGGTGTATTTGTTATTTCCTTATGTGTTATAGGGATTGAAATGAGCAGTTCAGCATAAGTTATAGCTGTGCGTAAGGCAAGTTTCCTAACTTCATTCATATTTTAAATGGATGCTAGTTTCTTAAACTTCTCAGATGTTGAACTTGAGAAGTTCTGTCTATGTGCGAATGTACGATATTTTTACAAGGTGGTAGAATGTATGAGGCCTTGTGCCAAAATGTGAACACTTAGGTGTTTATATGATATGAACTATTCTGTGATTGAGCTGTTCAATATGAGCATGTTCTGTTTATACATGAACCGTTATTGTAAGTTTGTGCTATTGATTCTAGCCAGATAGAATGTGCATGAAAGAGAGTAGAGGATGAAAGTATTATAAAGTGCATGTAACTAATGTTTTAAGATGATATGAATCAAGACTATTACTATTATTCAAGATACTTTGTAACCTTTGTTCAGTTATTGAAGTCTGAAAAGAATGTTTAAATTCGTGAAGTTGTTTGTTCAACTGTTATGACTTGCTGGGCAATTGAATGCTCACATGTGCTTTAAATGTAAAACATTTTTCAGTGAACAATGTTAGAAAAACTTAAGGATCCCATATAGATCAAGCTAACGGTATCCAGATGAAGTGCCATTCAGATTATGAATGAGCGAGAAGATCAAGTGAAGACTTGTAATGTAGAAAGATGAAAATTAAACTATAGACTAGTTTAATGAACTATATGTATCCTTGGTGGTGGATAAAAGTCACTCTTGTATGATGAAAGGAATAATGTAATTATCATTATTTGTAATGAGAAAGGTTATAAGGTTTTAGAACCTGGGAATTTAGAATGTATGTTATTATATTTCAATATATAATGATGTATTGGGATGAATGATGTACTCGTGATGTACGAAATCCAGGTATGAAGATAGACCGGATTTCAAGGCGTTACATTTGCAATGTGGTAAGTTGATCCACATACAAAGCATTCATGATTCTTCTTCGGGCTTGGATAGTTTGGTGCAATATGCCCCTCCTATCCGCAGTTATTACACACGACCTTACCTTTGAGACAGACTCCTAAATGAGTCTTCCCGCAGGTCTTGCAGGCCTCCATCCTCCTTTTTAGGTCCCCTAGTTTCACTACGGGATTACCCGAGCTACTCACCATTCTCTTATACCCTTTGTCACTCCCGCTGGCACCTTCAACCTTTATTCCCCATCCACCTTCCCTTTAATTTTCTTGTCCTTGTGGTATTGACATAACGCCTCGCTACCACCTTCAGCAATTATTGCCTTCTCTAAAATAATTGTAAAGGAAGTACTTTGGAACATAGAGATACGGTTATAGAGCCAGGGTTTCAAACCCTGCTCGAATCGTCGAGCTTTCCTCACCTCGGTAACCACTTGGTGTGGAGAGAACCTTGCCAGTTCATTAAACTTGGCGGCGTATTATGGAACCGTCATGCCCCCTTGTTTCAACTCCAGAAATCGCATCTCCATCCTTCCCTGCATGGTCGTGGGAAAATAGTTCTCGTAAAATATTTCCTTGAACCCCACCCATGTTATCACATCCATTCTGACCCTTGCCTGATTGGACTCCCACCAAAGTTGGCCTCTCCCTTCATTATGTAGGTTGCAAAGGCAACCTTTTGGGCCTCATCAACATTTTCTATCACAAATGCCTTCTCGATCTCCTTCACCCACATTTGGGCTTCGATAGGGTCCGTAGTTCCTTTAAACTCCGGTGGACCCACACTCTTAAAGTCCTTGAATGTAGTAGCTCGTACTACACTAGGATTTACGGGGATATTAGCCCCAGTTTGATTAAACGCTGCGGTTAAAAGGTTCAAAAATTCCTGCATGGGGTAAACCAGACCACCCTCCGGTTGATTTGTGTTCACACCTTGGTTACGTGGTACTCTTCTTGGCGACATTTTGCTGTTACAATAAACACATATTTAGTTATTATTCATTTCCTGTCAGTTAGTTATTATTCAATGTTAAACAATAACTTAAACATTCGTTACTCAACATTTTTCGTAAAAAGGAACTTATATTAGATCATTGTAGTATAACACTACATCGGTTATATAAAACATCCTAAGACGAATACATTACTTTCCCGCCATTACTTTCCAAAAATTGGGATTTACAAAAGACTACCCTTGATTATATAAAAGAGGGTTTTACGTCACTACTAGATACAAAAATATGTACATATCTAACTACTCTAGCCACTACTAGATTACATTTGCCTTAAGGAATTTTCAAAATCTACCATGGCAAGACCGACTATAATATCACGGCTAATAGTATGCCGTGTCTGCCCTGTCTCTATTGGGTAACCAGCTACCTGCAACTGGAAATTCTCATGAGAATTCTTATGGATATAGGACATTCTCCCTATCTTCTACTTCTTGATCTTTAGCTCCTCCCTGAGCTCAAAGACCTCCTGTTTCAACCCATGAATCTTGTCCTTTGCCAAAACCCTTTCGTCATGTTCCTGCTCCCATAAGGACTCCACGTCCGTCTTATCCTCTATAACAACTTGGAGTTCTGCCTTCAGGTCCTTAACATCCTAGCAGTAGTGGATATTCCTATCTATCACTGATATGAATAATGACATCATTGACTCCCCCGGAGCCGTATCCGCTGCTATAGATACTGGGTTGAAGGACACTGCTTCCACTTCTTCTTCTATCATGCCATCAAATACTGACATGATATCTAAACTTCTTGATTCTCCAGACTCAACCACTACAATCTCGGGATCTGCCGCTATGGGACTCGGTGTAATCTCTACCTGATTAATTGATTCTTCACTGACTACCCATACGTCTCTATATTCTCCTGACATCTATAACAACACAAAAGTTGGATTAGTACACGTTAGTAGAATAATAAAAACACAAAACAGATATAATGCATTTTTATAAGGTTAACTTCCATATTTTAATCTTTGACTTTTCTTAAGGTTATGACTTAAGGTTTTATTCCCCCCCCCCCCCTTAAGTTTTATAACCTAATGCTTTGATACCAACCTGTGACGCCCCCAAATCCGGGTATCTTCCAACCCGACAGATGGTGCTACATGGTGCTACAGTTAACATAAACATTTAATTGAAATGCCTCAAAAGAACGTATATATCTTATATATATATCAAAAGAGTATTACATACCCTAGGTTATTTACAACCAATACATTGTCTTTGTCATAATATCAATATTATTCCTTACAAAACATATATTATTACAAATGTAATCTATGGGTTCGCCTTCGCCTTCCCTTTATCCTTGCCGGATCCATCGGTTCGTTCGGTCTTAGCTGCATTCATATGGTTCAAGCAAGAATGAGCCTAACTAGCTCAGCAAGTACAAAAATTCTAGGAAAATAGCATGCTTTAAACATAGGAATCGTATATCTTCAATAACTGAATAATAGTTACGAAGTACTATCGATAATTCAAAATAGCACTTCTTTTCATTCAAAACGTTTTACAACAACAATATTCAGTAAAACATCAATTCTGGTTCAAGACCGTAAGCATTTCATAAATACTTTGAAAAGGACATCCTGACACAAAGTCCGTAAGTTCGACATAACTTACGAGCATGTCTAGGAGATCAGCATATAGTACTCTATGTTGATCAACACTACCTTCATTAAACGTGTATACGTTTAAGTTGTAGCAACCTCACGTGCCTGTCGTTTGATGACAAAATAGTTTAGCATATTCAGTCTACTTTTGAAAACCACAACAATATTAGTTTGGAAATTCCTTATTAACACTTGATAGAATAACATAGCATACATCTAGCCGAAAGGATTGGCTTTGACTTCCTCATATACTAACTCATGCGAAGAATACATTAATTACAAAGACTTGTCCAGGTCAAACTGGAACAAGGGTTAGAGTACTTGCCTTTAGCGTCTACTACAGTTTATAACACGTCCACTTTATGTCTATAAGGTCTCTACTTTAGATAATAACATCACATACTACATTAGGTCATGAATAATAATATAGATGGTTCCTAAAGAATTTTACCCTTCTTCTATATCTAAATACGTATTAGATTTGTTATTATTGGTTCCGACTTTCCGTTACGTCATTCATACGTTCATATGTAATTGACTTGACTTAACTCTATGTGTTCATACTTAAGGCTTAATTATGTCTTAACAATGTTTTATTAAGATCCTCATTTAATTACTTATCAAATACTCTTCATGCTTAACATGTAAACATTTCTTTATTATCTAGGTTATGAAGTTGGCGCTGCAGCGCCGACTATTGCACTTGGTGCCGCGCTGTGGCGTCACCACTTAATGTTCAAAAATCCGGACTCGGTGCTGCGGCGCGAGTCTCTGTGTTATATGTCGCGTTGTGGCGAGAGTTTGTAGGGGCTTAGTGTCATTTTGGCGCTGCGGTGCGGGCTTATTTGCCTTGGGCTGGCGCCGTGGTGCCAGCTCTGTGCACCAGAAAACATGGATAGATTTTTCAAAAGTTGAGATACCTGGACTCGTAGCTTCTTCGTTATAAGTCCGAATTGATTCGTTCAAGAGCCTATGGGTCACAAATTACATACTCTATACGCTCACGTAAGAATTTTATCTAATTTACTTCTTTTGCTAAAATTTCACCTATTAGTCCATTTTATTGAAAATGATAAACGTTTGAGAACGTTCAACGCTCGTTTCTTCGTTCTAAGTCAGAATCTGGCCATTTTCGAGTCCGCAACTCTATAATGCCAAATACGACTTGTCTCCATTAAAAACCAATGTTTATGACTTCAAATACAAAATACGACTTCCATTCCGAGAATTTCACGAATTCGACGATCATCGTCCAATCGTGTGAATTCTGGCGAAACCTCATTACTAATCATTTCTAGGTGGATTTCAATCAACATATATACATTTCAAGTTACTTATTACACAAACTTATTATCAAAGTAGGTTTTAACTTATTCTCATAAGTCAATGACTTGTTTAACATATTAACTACAAATTCTCATGCTTTTGACTTACTCTGAACTTAAGTCCATCAATCAATTTTCTCATACTATATTGAATCTACTAACATCATATGGCAAGATTTGTACAAAGTTATCAACTTAATTAGGTTCAAGGTACTTATTCCTCTTATTCGGCTTAAGTTCATTTCTTAACCACTTCCCATATGTTCTTAACATATATGTTCATTAGGTTACACTTCTCTTATCACCCTACTATGATAGAGATGGAAGAGACAAGATAATTTACCTTATATGAATTAGTACTTCTTCTTTGAAAACTAACAATGGAAGGTTTAACCTTCAAAGTACTTTTGGGCTCCAACAAATAAGTTTCTTATGAGAGAGGATGAAAGTTTAACAAACAAAATAAGAAATTCAAGCTTGATATTTATAGAGGGCTAAGGTTGGGGCATAATGGTCTTTATGACATTCCACATCTTTAAACTAACCTCCTTACTATTCATTTGCTTAATCCCTAAGTTTACTTTCTAACCACAACTCTTATCACTTACTTGGTTATTACATATAGTTCTTGCCCATCAAGACTACCCATATTAAAATGGTAACTCCATGGATCATGGCTAATTCATTGGGCTTACATTAATAATAGTTTGGGCTTCACTTTATAAACCACTTGGGCTTAGTATAAATCCTATATAGGTTTACACCTTTAAGATTATGGACCTATATTTTATACCAAGTTAAATTAATTCATTTCATTAGGTTTTAATACCTACATTCTCAATTTAAGTCTGCATGCGAATTATTGCATTTTCCATACTTAGATTATTATTACATAATCCATCTCGCCTCGATATTATAACGTTACGTATTTCTTGGAAGTTCAAAAATAATTCCCGAGCGATAAACGGTGAATAGAATTTTTCGTAAACTTTCTCAGAAAACTTTTATTTTCTTCTTGGAAATTAAAAGACTTTAATTCATTCACATGGTTCAAATACAACGATATTTCGTCGTTTCTAGGTTATAGAACGACATACATCTTATTAATACATATAATAACAAATAATATTATTTTATTCATTATTTAATTCTTTCAAATATTTTAGAAATGATCCGAATTTCTCGGTCGTTACAGTAGATCAGTAGATCGTTTTTGTATATCTGTAGTGACGTAAAACCCTCTTTTTTATAGTTAAAGGATAGTCTTTTTGTAAATCCCAATTTTTGTAGAAGTGAATCGCGGGATAGTAATGTAATAGCTTTTGGCTATGGAAGGAAATTGTAAATAGTTTTGAACTATGAAGAAGCATATTAATATAATGATGTTTTTATTAAATGTGCATTGTTGTGGTAAGAGTTATTATTGTAGAATGATAACAAAGTAAGTAAATAAGTAATAATAAAACTTTATTTATTTAATCAGAATAATGCCGCGAAGAAGAAGACAATGTAATTAAGAAGTGGAATCACATAACGATAATCAAGGGGGTCAGAACAACCCTATGCAAGAGTTCGTTAATTTATTAGCGGCTGTATTTAACTATACTGGGGCTAGAGCACCCACGGGACCTAGGGTAGCCAAAATCACTACCTTTAAGGAATTTAAAAGCGTAGGTTCGCCTGAGTTCAAGGGAACGATGGACCCAATAGAGGCCCAGACATGGGTAAAAGAAATAGAAAAGGCGTTTGTTATTACAAATGTAGCTGAGGCACAAAAGACTTCTTTTGTGACTTACATGATGAAGGGGGAGGCTCACCAGGGTGGGGCTAGAATTGATGCGGTTACATGGGAACAGTTCAAGAAGGTATTTTTTGAGAACTATTTTCCCACTAACATGCAGTGGATGATGGAGATTAAGTTCTTCGAACTTAAGGAAGGGGATATGACGCTTCCCCAGTACACGGCCAAATTCAATGAATTGGCAAGATTTGTTCCACACCAAGTGGACACTGAGGAGAGGAAGGCTCGTAGATTTGAGCAGGGCCTAAAACTATGGCTCTATAGTAGGATTTCAGTATTCCAGAGTGCTTCCTATGGGACTATTTTGGAAAAGGCGATTATAGCAGAGGGTGGTAGTGAGGCGTTGACCCAATACCACAAAGAGAGAAAGAATAGGAGTAAGGGAGAAGGTGGAACCAGGGCAGAGGGTGCCAGTGGTAGTGGCAGTATGCCAAAAATGAAGAGTTTTAACTTCAGGAATACTGGGGTGAAATAAGGGGATCCTAAACGTAGGATGGAGGCATGCAAGACATGTGGAAAGACTCATCTAGGAGTCTGTCTGAAGGAAAAATCAGTTTGTTGTAACTGTGGGTAGGAGGGGCATATATCACCCAACTGTCTTAATCCTAAGAAAAACCATGGTTGTTTTGTTGGTGGGTCGATGGACCACATGGCAGGAAATTTCCCGAAGAAGGGGTCAGAGGGTAGTAAGGGTTCGGCTATTTCGTTCGGTTCTAACTAAATAATGTAGTGCGGGTCTTTCACATATTTACGTAATATAGATATGTGAAAAATGTTATGAACACAAGACATACTTGGCGGTAAAGCGAGTCTATAGGCCAAAGTTCCTACTCGATCAAGGATTAAAAATGGGCCAATGAATCGAGGATTGAGCTTTCATCTCTTTCCAAATCTCGTAACTCCTTTCCATGGAGCAACACGTAACAACACATGATCTCCAATATCAAATTCTACGTCATTTTGTTAAAGATCAGCATAACTCTTTTGTCAATCTTGTGAGGTTTTTATACGTTGTCGGATCGTTTGAATCTTTTCCGTAGTCATACGTACCAACTCTGGTCCCAACAATGTTACTTCACCCACCTCATCCGAGTATACTGGAGAACGACACTTTCTTCCATACAACGCCTCAAATGGAGCCATGCCAATACTTGCTTGATAACTGTTGTTTTAAGAAAACTCCACCAATGGTAAGAACTTATCTCAACTTTCCGTGAATTCAAGGACACAGAGTTTTAATAAATCTTCAAGAGTTTGAATAGTCCTCTCCGACTGCCCATCCGTCTGAGGATGATATGCCGAGCTAAATCGTAAATCTATGCCATAGCTTTCTGCAAACTAACCCAAAATTGTGAAGTGAATCTTGGGTCTCGATAAGAAACTATGGATACTGGCATATCATGCAGTCTTATAATCTCGTTTATGTACATACGAGCAAGACGTTCAAGTGTATAAGTTTCTCGTATCGGTAAGAAATGAGCTGACTTGGTCAGTCTATCAACAATGACCCAAATCGCATCTATGCCTTGAGAAACCTTGGGAAGACCAGTAACGAAATCCATAGTAATGTGCTCCCACTTCCATTCTAGAATTTCAAGTGGTTGCAATGGACCTTTTGGCACTTTATGCTCCGCTTTAACTCGTTGACAAGTTAGACACCTTGAGATAAAAAGCGTTATCTCTCTCTTCATATTGCTCCACCAAAATGTATGACGAAGATCAATATACATTTTGGTACTCCCAAGATGGATTGCAAATGGTGTGTTGTTCTTCTCCATCATGATTTTATACTTTAAATCAGGGTCGTTAGGAACACGAAGTCTGGAGTTGACTCGAAGTATTTCTTCTTCATCGATTCTTGCTTTCGGCATAACACCTTCTTGCACTTTCTTCCTCATACGCATCAGTTTCAGGTTTGTAGCTTGAGCAGTTTTAACTTTATCGATTAAAGTCGGTTCTACTCGTATATTCGCCATCATCACATGGGTCCCCAGAGTCTTTAACTCTATCTCCATCCATTGCAAGTCACACAAAATGGGCTTTTGCGTTGACAATATCGCACTCGTACCCACATATGATCTTCTACTTAATGCGTCATCTACCACGTTCGCTTTTCCAAGATGGTATTGGATGGTATGATCATAATATTTCAACAATTCAAGCCAACGTCGTCGCATGTTGAGTTCCTTTTGAGTGAAGAAATATTTGAGTCTTTTATGATCCGTAAAGATCTCCACTTTCTCCACGTATAAGTAATGCCTCCAAATTTTAAATGTGAAGACAACAGCTGGCAACTCTAGATCATGAGTAGGATAATTCCTCTCATATTCTTTGAGTTGCCGAGAGGCATAGGCTATCACTTTCCCATATTGCATAAGAACACATCCTAACCCTTTGCCCAATGCATCAATGTAGATGACAAATCCCTCCGAGCCAGATGGTATTGTCAAAACAGGTGCTGAAATGAGTCTCCTCTTGAGTTCTTGAAAACTCTTCTCACAATCCACGCTCCAACCAAATTTTTTATCTTTTTGAGTCAACTAAGTTAATGGAGTAGCGATTCGAGAAAATCCTTCCACGAATCTTCGATAATAACCAGTTAATCCGAGAAAGCTACGTACTTTGGTCACTGATTTAGGTTGCTCCCAGCTTTGACTAGCTTCAATCTTTGTCGGGTCAACAGATATTCTATGACTTGATACTACGTGCCTAAGGAATGCTACTTCCTAAAGCAAGAACTCACATTTTTTCAACTTGGCATAAAGCTTGTTTTCACTACGCTTTTAGAGTATCAGCCTCAAGTGTTGCTCATGATCTTCACAGCTTTTGGAATATATGAGGATGTCATCAATAATGACGACCACAAAGTGATCTAAATATTCCTTGAATACTCGGTTCATCATATCCATGAAGGCAGCAGAAGCATTAGTCAATCCAAAAGACATGATTAAGAATTTATAATGCCCGTACCGAGTTCTGAAGGCAGTCTTTGGAACATCCTCAGTTTTAACCTTTAGCTGATGATATCCAGAATGAAGATCGATCTTTGAAAAGAATTTTGCTCCTTGCAACTGGTTAAACGGGTCATTAATGCGAGGTAACAGATACCCATTCTTGATGGTGACATGGTTCAATTCCCAGTAGTCAATACAAAGTCGCATACTCCCATCTTTCTTCTTCATGAATAGAACAAGAGCACCCCAAGGAGACATACTAGGACGAATGAAACCAATGTCTAACAATTTCTGCAATTGGGTTTTTAACTCCTGAAGTTCAATAGGAGCCATTCGATATAGAGCTTTGGAAATGGGTTTTGTACCTGTTTCAAGGTCGATACAAAATTCAATTTCACGCTCTAGGGGTAGGCCAGGAAGTTCTTCGGGGAATACGTCAGGAAATTTATTAACAACAGAAATATCATTCAAAACTGACGTATTTTTGTTTAGATCCGTGACATGAGCTTAGAAAGTTTTACATCCATTTTTTAATAAAAGAGTAGCTTTATGGCTTGAAATGACTGTGATTGATTTTAATTGTTTAGTTGCTTGAATTAGCATAATAGGTTGATAGGAATATGAAAGCTAACGACCTTACGAAAATAATCAATTTTCTGCATGATGAGTAGTTAACCAATCAATGCCTAGAATCATGTCAAATGCAAGTATTTTCAATGAAATAAGATCGACAGGTAATGTGAGGGTACCAATTTGAACCAAACAAAACTTATAAACGGTGGATGTAATGAAGATTTCTCCCAATGGAGTTTCCACAGATAAGTCAAAGTCTAATTTCTCCATAGTCAAATTTAAACGTTGAGTGCAAGTAGGAGAAATAAAAGAATGGGTAGAATCAGTATCAAATAAGGTATAGACTTCGCTAGAGTTTATGATAAGCTTACCCATGATGACCTCGTTCAGGTTCCTTGCTTTCTGGGAGGTCATAACAAACGCTCTCCCTTGAACTACTGGTTTTGACTTGTCTAGAATGGTATTTCGTGTCACCGTTCCAACTGGACTTGTCTTCGGTGCACGACAAAATCGGGCTAGGTGACCTTCTTTTCCATAATTATAACATGCTTTGGACGGCATCACTCAGTTTGGACTGATGTGTCCATCCCCTCCACATTTGAAGCATATGATAGGTGGTCATTCTCCTTCCTTAACAACAGGTGTTGGTGCTGACGTCTTTCCATCATTGTTGAATCTCTTCTTCTTAAAATGTCCATTCATATTGTTTTGGCCCTGATTACCACCGAAGTGGTTACCATTTATGGCCTGCTGATTCCCTCCACGCTTGTTGTCACCGCTTCGATGACTGCTACCACTGGTATTATCATTTTGTTGGCTGCTTTCTCTTGGTTGAGTTGACTCGTTATCACACTCCAATAACTGAGCCCTATTTACACCATCTGAATACAAACACAGTTTATGAGAAATTAGATATTGACGTATCTCGGGTTTCATACCTCTTAGAAACATCTGCGTCATTCTCTCCTCATTGTCAACCATGTGAGACGCAAACTGGGACAACTCGGTAAACTTAGCTTCGTACTGCGACATGGTCATATTGTTTTGCTCCAACTTGATGAACTCTACCTCTTTCATGTGACGAATACTTTCGAGAAAGTACTTGTCGTTGAATAGTTCTTGGACTTTTCCCAAGATATCTTCAGTGCAGCAGGTTGAGTATGCTTTACCGATTCCCACCAGTATTCTGCCTCTCCTCGCAACATAAAGGTGGCAAAGGGAACCTTTTTCCCCTCGGAGCATCCCAAGACATCAAATATCTTGGTGATCTACTTTATCCATGTCTCCGCCTGAAGTGGTTTTGGCTCTCCAATAAACTCCAGTGGTCCCAGCTCCTTGAATTGTTTAGCGGTGACCGTTCGAGAGTTGCCAGTGTTTCCACTTGCATTTTTGACATGAGTCTCTTTTGCCTGATGTTGCATGAATTGCAGAAAGCTCCGAAACATCCATCGTTCGCCTGAGGATTATTGCCTTCTTTATGCACATTATCCTGGGTATCGATCTGTGGTGACTCAACGGTCTAATGTGCTCCATTGCTATTCTCAACATTCTCGGATGTCATTTTCAAATATTGCCAAAAAACAAGGGTTAATATCCAAGTAACATATTATCTCTATACTCTGACCAATCAATTAAATACCAAATAAACTTAGGTAGGTCATACTAGCGAAGGAATTCCTCGTCTCTCCCCTCCTAGTTCTAGTCTCACATCTTAGCTAAGGATCATATCCCTAAACTTTGATACCAACTGTGACGCCCCCAAAATCGGTATACACCACCCATCATGAGTCGTCAAATACATGGTACAAAATTGAAATACAATTTAATAATACAATTTTTGTGAAGAATACGACAAGACATAACTCAGAGTTTTAATAAGAATATTGTCATTTAGACAATATCCACACTCAATGGAGTCCTCATTACATTTATTATCACACTATTTAACAGAATAGTCAGGACTACTAATGTTATCATCTGGACATTCACTCCGTTCTTCGATTAGTCCCAGCTACGTTCTCATTCCCTGAAGAGAACTGTGAAAGAAAGGGTGAGCTCAACTATCCCAGTAAAAAATATTATTACTAAGATAATGCAGAATAATTTATCGTTAGCCTTCAATAGTGTTAAACTGATAAAATATAACAAACATCAAGTTTAACTGCAGCGAAATAAGCAATCCATTAGACGAGTCAAGTAGAGAATAAAATCTACTATCTTCTATGATTTAAAAGGTTTTTCATCACTTTTATCGTTAAGACTCAGCTTAATAAATAATCCACATCTTCCCTGTACTACGGCCAAGGATATTCATTAGTATCACAACCACAAATTATCCATGCACTACTGGCCAATGATATTCGTGTATTCATCAATGGTCATGATCATGCCAATAACTATCCATCAATGCACTACTGTCAATGAGGATTTTTACCATATTATTTGTAACATTACGATCATGATTATACCGAATAATTCGTGGTCATAATCATACCAAGTCCATCTATGCACTAAATGCCACATATGACTTTCAACATATTATAAACATGAGGATGATGACAATTCAATAAAACAAGTTCAAGAATAAATTTTAAAGATTTATAAGTTAATTTATCCTGAACTCAATAACGTCCAAATTGTCAACATGATATTACTTTGTGGAGTAAAATTCAAGAATGATCAGAAGAATATTTCCATGAAAAGATATTGTATGAAGCGCAAATATCAAGGATATTCCACTAATTTCATGGAGTATAGAAGCCAAAACATTAACCAACTGAGTATAATAGAATATATGAAACCGTAAATGGATTTTCATCCCCCATGCGGTAATCTAGTTAGACAGATCATTTCCACAATTTAATAAGGAATGAATACAAAGGATCATTCACCATGCATGTGATAATACACATAGATAGGTTATTCTAACAGAATAATAAAGAATGGAATAACAGAAGAAATCACCATGCATGCGATAGACCGTACATATAGGTTATTCCAATTGAATAATAAAAAATGGAACCAGGTCATGCGTAATCTGCCCATACAGGATGTTCCAACATAATAATAAAGAACAGAACCAGGTTATGCGTAAACACATAGACAGGATGTTCCAATAGAATAATAAATAACGAAACCAGGTCATGCGTAAACGCACAGACAGGATGTTCCAACAGAATAATAAAGAATGAAATAATAGAAGAATATCACCATGTATACGGTACTTCGCATAGACAGGTTATTCCAACATAATGATAAATAATGGAATAACAGAAGTTCTCTTCATGAAGACAAAAGAAATAATACTCCTTACGAGTACAACAAATAATATCCCTTATCGTAAAAGAAGAGTATTCCGACTGGTAGGGCGATGATATTCTTGAAAAAAATTCCACTAATTTCTATGTTCAAAACTTTCTTAAACTCTAAAGAATTACACTCAAGATTATAGAAGAAGATTTCTCTGAATTTTTGGTGTGGTTTTCAATTCTAACTAAGCATCCTATTTATAGGAGAATTAAAGGGATACAGTTTAATCCGTGTGCACCGAATGATTTCGCAAATGAATTATTTTGATAAATCACAAATGCAAGTTTTCAAACATTCAACCAATGAGAACAAACAAGACAGAATATAATACATATATATATATATATATATATATATATATATATATATATATATGTAATACTAATTCCCTTTTTGAAAATCAATTCCATTTCCCACCCGTGAACATTGGCTAGATTCTTCCCAACAATTCAACTTTCAACACCCGTGGGCCCCACTTGTTCCCCTCCCACCAACATCTCATAATCACATGTGGGTCCCATTATATATATACTAAACAACCTTCTACCGATTATTTTTAAAAAATAGGTAAACGGTGATCCATAAAATAAGCAAAATTTCATAAAAACACCTTAATAATTTTAACAACATTTATCACCTTTATTATAATTCATAATATTAATCGACCAGGTCATTCCAAGAAAAGAGGGGCTTTCCAATAAGGATTTCTCCCTATTGGCGCGCAATTAGGTGACCAAACCTCTCCTTGACAGAACTTCTAGACATCGCTAATATTGTAAATAGTAATATTAATAACTTTGTCGTCTCAATTATTGATTTAATAATATATAAAATATTGACAATAATTGAATCAAATAACGTGAGATACTATGCAACAATTACTGTAGCAATAATTGAAAAAAAACTGAGTGACTTCTCACATAACCATCAATAATCAATACCATGTGCTACTATGCAACTACGCGTATTACTGTACTCTTAACACCGAGTGTTTCAACAGTTAACGGTAAAACTTCCGCCGTTATTTTCATAGAGTATTTTTGTCGTTTTCTCAATCCGACAATAATTCTGTTATGGGGTCCACCATTGATTGTGCCATTGTACAAATATGCCCTGTTAAAACGAATATTCCCCGACCAATCGAATATTATATAACAACTTGTGTACGTAGCAAAATTTATAAATTTTATCCACAACTATAACATTATATAAAATTCATTCCATAATATTCAAAAAATAATATTTATAGAAAATTCATCTTTATTCATAAAAGTTGGGGTCTTACATAATGGTTCAAATACATGAACTATTAGATTAGAAGTACATTCAACTGAGTGTGTCTCCATGGGGAGCACCGGTATTGTTTCTAAAGAAGAAGGATGGGTCGTTACGACTTTGTATCGACTATCGAGAGTTGAACAAGTTAACGATTAAGAAGAAATACTCATTGCCCAGGATCGATGATCTATTTGATCAGTTGAAATGGGCAAAGTATTTTTCTAAGATAGATTTGCGCACATGGTATCATCAGTTAAAAGTAAGATATGAGGTTGTACCTAAGACAACGTTCAGAACTCGTTATGGTCATTACGAGTTTCTGGTTATGTCGTTTGGGTTGACGAATGTGCCAGCCGCATTCATGGATATGATGAACAGAGTGTTCAAATAGTATTGGGGCAAGTTCTTTGTAGTGTTCATTGATGATATTCTAGTCTATTTTAAGACGCCAGAAGATCATGCTGAACATTTAAGGATAGTGTTGGAAACACTAAGGAATGAGAAGTTGTATATGAAATTCACTAAGTGTGAATTTTTGCTTGAACGAATGAAGTTTTTAGGACATGTTATAGATAAAGATGGCATATCCGTAGATCCAACGAAGGTGGAAGCAGTGAATGAGTGGGAGAAACCGAAAACTCCAACCGAGGTTCAGAGTTTTCTAGAGTTAGCGAGATACTCTAGAAGGTTCATCCAGTACTTTTCTAAAATAGCTACTCCATTAACGAATTTGACGAAGAAGTCAGTAAAATATGTGTGGACTGAGAAGTGTGAAAATATTTTTCAGGAACTAAAAAAAAGGTTAAGTGAGGCATCTGTATTATCTCTACCAGATGAAATGGGGAATTTTGCAGTTTATAGCGATGCTTCGCATAGAGGACTTAGTTGCGTTCTCATGCAGCATGGCAAGGTTATTGCGTACACATCACGTCAATTAAAGGATTATGAGAAGGTCTATCCTACTCATAGCCTAGAATTGGCAGCTATAGTTTTTGCCTTAAAAATATTGAGACATTATTTATACGGGGAGAAGTATGAGATATAAACGGACCATAAAAGTCTAAAATATATCTTCACCCAGAAGGAGTTGAATATGAGAAAGAGAAGGTGGTTAGAATTGATAAAAGATTACTACTATAAAATCTTATATCATCCGGGGAAGACAAATATAGTAGCTGATGCGCTAATTATGAAGGGTAGAGAAAAGTTATCAATGTTAACTACTCAAAACGAGTTAATAACGGAAATGGCAAGGATGGAGTTAGAAGTTAAATTACTGGATGAAGCAGTAGAAATGTTATTCTCAATGGAGACTCAACCGACCATAGTGGAACGGGTTAAAGAGGTGCAATTAAGCAACGAGGAATGCAAACGAATGAAGAAGAGGATTGAAGATGAAGAGAAGACTAAGTACAACCTTGACAACGAGAGATTGTTTTGTTTTGAAATAAGAATTTTGGTTGTAAATAATTCCAAGTTAAAAGGAGAGATAATGAGTGAGGCTCATAGTTTAAGGTACTCAATACATATGGGTAGTACGAAGATGTATCAAGACCTTTGACAAAACTTTTGGTGGCCAAACATGAAGAGGGAGATAGCAGAATATGTTAGTAAGTGCTTAACTAGTCCAAAAGTTAAGGCTGAACACCAATGACCTAGTGGGTTGTTGCAATCATTAGAAATTACAAAGTGGAAATGGGAGCATATCACAATGGATTTTGTGGTGGGACTTCCAACGACGAGGAAGGGTTACAATGCTATTTGGGTAATAGTGGATTGGTTGACAAAATTGGCTCACTTCCTACCAATAGGAGGTAGGTATAACCTAGAACAATTAGCTAAACAGTATGTCAAAGAAATTATTTCAAGACATAGAGTACCTATTTTGATTGTGTCAGATCTTGATCCATGATTTATATCGAACTTTTGGAGGAGTTTGCAAGAGCAAATGGGAACACAGTTGAGATTGAGTACGGCGTATCATCCACAGACAGATGGACAAAGTGAACGGATAATTCAAATGCTAAAAGTTGTGTTAAGGTCTTGCATTACGAATTTTAAGGGGAGTTGGGACGAACATGTTGCCTTACGTAGCGTTGTATGGGAGGAAGTGCAGAACTCCACTGTGTTGGGATTAAGTAGGTGAACGTCGGATATTGGGACCTGAGATGGTACAAAAGACGGTAAACATGGTAAAGTTAATACGTACTTGATTGGTAGCTGTTCAAGATAGACAAAGGAAGTATGCATATCCTCATTGAGAGAAAAGGGAATTTGAAGTAGGTTCATATGTCTTTCTGAAAGTATCGCCTAGGAAAGGGAAGATACATTTTGGAAAGAAAGGAAAGTTAAGTCCAAGGTTTATATGACCTTTTGAAATTTTAAGAAGGGTAGGAGATGTAGCTTATGAAATAGTCTTACATCTAGAAATGGAAAGAATACACAATAGGTTTCACGTGTCAGTATTGTATCCTTATAAACCGGACTACAAGCACATAATAGAGTATGAATCTATTCAAGTAGAGAAAGACTTAACGTATGAAGAACTTCTAGTTCAAATTGTTCATAGGAAGGAACAAGTCTTAAGGAATAAGATAATACCTTTAGTGAAGGTGATTTGGAGGAACCACAATGCTGATGAAGCAACGTGGGAACTCGAAAGTAAAATGAAGGAAAATTTTCCTCATTTCTTTATGTATTTATAGCGAGATTCTGGGGACGTAATCCTTATAAGGGAGGGAGAATGTAACGCCCGAGAAAATCAAATTTTTAAATGAATTAAATTTTTATTTGATTATGTCGATTAAATGGATTTAATTGATTATTTATGTGAGTAAGCTATGTTAAGGTCGATTTATGACCTAGAATGTGAAGATGTGGTTAGGATTTTGGTTATGTGCTAGAATTAATTGTTTGGAATTTTTAAGACAAAAATATAAGTTTTCTGAGAGATTTACGTAAAAACACTATTCATCCTTTTCTGCTCTAGAATTAAGTTTGAATTTCCGAGAAACGGGTAATGATAGAATTCTAAGACGAGATGGAATATCCAATAATATTTTAGTTATGGAAAACGAAGTTTTCGCCTACGGACTTAAAACCTAAGGGGTTAGGGAAAATGAATTCTGAGAAGGAAATGAAATGCGTATGATGATTAAGGTTATTATACGTGTGATATACGAGTATAGTATGTAGAATATTACGACGTATAATACGAATATCGTATGAATACTATACGAAGATAATACGTGAGTTATACACGTAGAATATAATTAGTTCTTAATGGACTTTGTAGAATCCAATTTGGTTTGGATTATACTAAGCCTAATGAATTGTGTAATCAAGTCTAAGTTAAGGCCCAATGTTAGGTTTAATTAAGCTCGTTCCAAGAAAACAAATCGCGGGTCGAACCGATGGGTCGTCAGATGGGTAGAACCCATGGGGCAACCTATAGGGAAGACCCATGGGGCATGTGGGCCGGCCACTTGGCCACCAAGTAAAGTGGTTACTTGGTGGCTAAGTTGTTGTGGAGGTGGGAATAGTAAGGAGGTCACCAATGGACCATTTTGCCCTCCATTTGAATTTCCTATATTTAGAAGCTTAGGTTGTTCATTTGTTATTTTCCAAACTTTGTCCAACAAATATTGAGAGAGAGAGAGAGAGAAAAGAGCTAGAAATAAGTAATCAAGCTACTTTAAAGCAAATCATACAGTTTTAGAGAAGAACATGAATAACGAAAAGGTAATATTTCATAAACATAACTCTTCAATTCTTTTTTGATTTCTGTTTCGTAGAGAATCATATATTGGTGGAGCATGTCTCTTCTGGAGGAATAAGGATGGCTATTAATAATTAAAACATTGAGAAGTCATGTTTAAGTAGAAATCATAAGTATTCACGTAAGTTTAAACCGAAGAAACCATTACATGTTGACTTGGTTGTGGATGGACAATTGAAAACCATCATTCATGGGATTTGTGCACGTTGCTTGGTTAGGAGGAGGATAATGAATCAATGGATTGGTTCCATTTGATTTGGAGTATAAAACACGAGTAACGAAGTTATAGAGAATTTTACGAAATTATACGTTAAGCATTGAAATCATATATTTCTGGATTAGTAGTCAAAACTTGTCGTGTAACTTGGAAAATTTAGTTTTTAGTGGAATCATGTGAGATAACGTATTCAAGAGTCGTGGACTCAAGAATTGTTGAATTCTGACTTAGAACAAAGAAAATGAGCTATGAACGCTCACGAACGATAAACGATCGCTTAATAATGAACTAAGTGGTGAAGTCTGTGTTAAAAGATTCAAAAATGAAAGAATAATGTACATGATTTAGGATCTAATGGCTTATGAATGAGCCAATACGGATGTAAAATAAATTAGGAAAGCTCACGTATGTAAAACGAATGTGTAAAACTTAGCAAGAAAAGTAAGTTAAGAAACTACCAGTCGAGACCCCCGTCGGGGCGGGGGGGGGGTGTTTACTGGTTGACAGGAGCCTAGCCCACTGGGGCAGGCATATTTGAAGAACAAACCCCAGTTAGGGCGGGGGGTACTAAAACAAAGTTGACCAAGTGGTTTTTGAACCGAAGTAATCGTAAACCAATAGTGAAGCATATATGTACTTAATATACATAGTAAGATCAGTCTTAAATTACTTAGATAGTGATGACTTTAGGAAGTTGAGCATGGTATAATAGTAAGTAAACGAAGAACGCGAGGTGTAAGTAAGTAAATCGTGAACGGTATTCAATAAGTGTACTTAACCAAAGATGATCGAGTCTCGATTAGTAACGTAAGAATGTAACAAACCGTAAGGAAGCATAGTAAGTCGAATTGACATTTATTAATGAAATAAATTCACTTAAGACATAGAAGAGAAAGAAGTTGGTTAAAACAATGAAGTTAGATTGTTTAGTAACTAATCTTAGTGTGCTATGTGAATATATCGTGTAGATACTGTAACGAGCAATAATTGTTGAATATTATATTCGAAGACGCTAGAAGGCAAGTTTTCTTAACGCTTGTTTAACCTTTGTGTTCGTCAAGTTTTTTGTGATTCTTGTTATGAAATGCATGAATTGTTTTATAAAAGGGTCGATGCAAGTTTTAACTCGGCTAGACTATTCTTAAGAGTTAGATTGATTTATTTACAAGTCTTTTGATATAGAACTATTTACGCTATCATATATACCAAGTATTTAGTACGGATTCAAAGGTAAGTTTGTATATGGACAAACAAATGTATTTTCATCGATAATTTGATGGGCACGTGAGGTTGCCAAAACTTAAACGTAAATACGTTTAACGGATGAATGTTAATAAACATAGAGTACTATAGGATGATCACCTAGAAGTGATCGTAAGTAATATCAGATGTATGACCCTAGTGTCTGGATGTCCTTTTCATGTATAAAAATGAAAAGAGTATGTTCATGGTCTTTCGACCGGTTTAGAATTTCTAAGTTATTATATATACTTCAGAATTATCTTTATGAAATGACAAGTTCTAGTCAATGTTTCATAGTACTTCATAGCTATTTGTTCAGTTATGGAAGATAATCATATAATTCTCGATGTGGTATTTATATTATCCTTTGTTAGACTTGTTGAGCTAGTTATGCTCACTTCTTGCTTGAATTATAGGATTGCAGCTAAGGCCGAAAGAACTGAGAGTTCTAAGAAAGATAAAGACAAGGCTAAGATGGATAGTTAGTTATCTTGTAATAGACTAGTATATTTGTACGTAATATATTTATGAATAACAAAGAAGGTATTCAGTTTCTGAACCTGTGAAAGGATTTATTTATATTTTAATAAGAATATAGTAAATACAATCATTTTGTTGTTATTTTAATGGAATGACTTTATATAAATTGTAGTACCATGTAGTACCATCTGTCGGGTTGGAAGATATCCGGATTTTGGGGCAGCACACTAGGCGTCAGGCAGCGTATAACACTTAACTCGTGTTATATTATTTTATCAAACACTTGGGGGGTAATACCTAGGGATATTCTTAAAGCATACCTAATATGTAGTAGTGACACTTAAAACATTGTCTTTAGTGTTAATATATAGGCGGTGGTGTGGTTAAGTCCACTCAGGCCATGGGCAGGATGACTTCATCGGTTGCCTACACTAAAAGAAAATCGGCTATTTCCGACGGACGTATTCGCGACGGATTAAATTCGGTTGAAATAGGTTTAATTCCGAGGGACTAATGCGTCGAATATAAGTCCCTCGGAAATAACACAATTCTGACGGAATTTCGTTGAATGTAGACCTCTTCAGTTGGCGCCATATTTCGTGCCACCGCAAAAAGTAATTTCGACGAACAAACGTTAATTACGAGGGACGTTTCATCGAAGTTACGTTATTTTTGAGAGACTTATGGCCGACGGACATTCCGTCGGTGATAACAAATATAACTTTTCAGCTTCTGCCTTTTCATTTTAGACGCTTAGTTTTATCTTTCATTATCTCTCACTCTCCTTCCCTCTATCATCCCCCACCCACAACCATCTGGTCACCGGTCCCCACTCCCCCACCCTCTGCCACCGTACGTTCCCCCTCCCCACTGTCTCCCCCCGGTACCCCTCCCTCCACTCGGTCCCCCACCCTGTCCCGGTAACCCCACCCCTCTCCCCCGGTCCCCCCACCCCAGCCCTGTCCGGATACCCCACCCTCAACTACCTCTCATCTCCTCGGTCGCTTGCCACTGCCCAGTTCCGGCCACCACTGCGCCACTAGTTTCGGCCTCTGCCACCACTTCCGGCCACGGTAGCTCGTAGCTCCTCCTTTTCTCTTCCTCGTTTCTCATCTTTTAATTCAAGGTAAGAAATCCTAAAATGATGATTTGAGATTATAAAATATATTTTGCAGATTTGTTTTGTTGATTTTGCTAATTATGTGTTACTAAGAATAATTTTGGAGTTATAGGTTGCATTAGAAATTGGGTTTTATATTTTAATTTGCTGAAATTAGGTTCATTTCTGTTGTGAAATTTATTTTGCTAAAGTTGTTGATTTTGCGAAAGTTGTTCATGCTGTAAACTGTTTTGCAAATTGGGATTATTTGACTTCAATTCTGCAAATTTTTGCATGTTGCTGAAATTGTGATTTATTTTGTGCAATTAAAATTTCTGTTAGTGTATACAGTTTATTTATGCAATTACAGTGTTTGGGTCATAACAATTATAGTGTTTGGATAATAACATATATGTATGTCAAGATTGTGATATTTAATATTTCCCACTGAATTCCCAACGGAATATCTGTCAGAAATCTACAATTGAAAAATTTGTAGTCCCTACAAATATATTTATGTATTATTTAATTAATTCAATATAAAATGAAATAAATTTAATTTAACTTAGTTTATTAGACAAAATAAATGTTAAAAATTATTTAATATAATATAATATAAATTAAAAAATAATAATGAAATAAATCAAATTTAATTTACTTTAATAAATTAAATTAAATTAATGTATTTTACATTTAATTAAATTAAATAAAATTATAAGAAATTAAAAAATTAAAAAATAAAATAAGATAATATAATATAAATTTTAAAAATTAGAAAATATAATATTTATTAATTAAAAAATAATATAAATACTTAATTAAATTAAATTGAATAAAACAAAACAAATTTGATTTAATTTAATAAATAAATTAAATTTTAAAAAATATTTAAAAAAATAAAATAAATTAAATTTAATTAAATTTATATAATTTAAATTTAATTAAATTTAAATAATTTAAATTAAATTAAATTTAAAATAAAATAAAATACAATAAAATATAATAATAAATACAATTAAATTTTATAAAATAAAATAAAATAATTTAATTTAATAGTAGTCTTCATATATATTCCAAATAACAGTTCTCAGAAACTAAGTAGCACTTACTTAATTTTTCATTGGCCAAATAAACTAAGTAGTATTTGCTTAGTTTGCCACAATTTTCAATAAACTCAATAATACGCTCCGTACATATATGTACTCTTTCTTGTATGCAGGTTTCGACATAGCAGTTGCATCTAATAGTACTCCAACCTGTTTCTCGGCTTCAATTAAAAAAAAGGGGACGTAGTTCTTGTTTGTGTCCTATACTCGAATTGTATAGTTAATTGAATTACTACAGACATTCCTCACTGTTCCATCATAAGAGATGGCAACATCCTGAAGGAGTGTCATTAAGTTGTTGAACAAAGTTCTAGGTTAAACAACCCTCTAGATGAGCGAACGATCACTTCTTTTCTAGGAATGAATTGGACTCGTATGGGGAGATGATTCATTCCTAGCTGAGAAGTGATCGTTCGTTCATTTAAAGGGTTGCCTAACCTGAAACTTTGTTCAATAGCTTTATGGGACTCATTTGGGATGTTGTCATCTGTTATGATGGAATAGTGAGGAATGTCTGCAGTAATTCAATTAACTTTATTATTCGAGTATAACACACAAACAGGAACTACGACCCACTTTTTTTTGCCGGATTGCCGACTCAAGTAGTCTCTATAGATTCCAAATAACAATTCTCATATACTAAATACCATTTACTTAGTTTAATTTATCATCATTGGCAAAATAAACTAAGTAGCATTTGCTTAGTTTGCCATAATTTTCAATAAACTTAGAAACCCGTTTGACATTCACTCAGTAGGAGGGAATGTCGAACAGTCCCCAGTTTGGGACTGTTATTGGATGTTACGTCTCTCACTTAGGCCGGTGCCAATACGAAACAGTACATTTTAGGATTTTTCGATTGTTATCTCTATATGTTCTCCGAGTGCATTGAGAGTAGATTAAGTTATCTTAGTCTATTTCGTGTGCTTGGTGACCATGGGGAGGTGCTGCCGAAATTTTCTTGAAACTCATGAAACGTACTCATTGTGTTTGCACTAGTGATGAGACGCATCAAATAATGGGATAGAAGCCTTATCCATGTCCTGTCCTTATCTAATTTATGCATAAATTTCCAAATTAATTGAATCCGTCTTATGTGTAGTTAAAAATGTTAGTCGATCAGAGTTAGATGTTCTGTAGGATACCTAGTGATGGGAGGGGATTAGTCGCAGCTTGTCGTGTTGAGGTGTCAGATTTCTTGAACAAAGAACTAGAACATACGGACGATCCGAACGGGAAGATGCAATGTCCGTGTGTCAAGTGTAAAAACCTGATTTGGAAGAAAGTCGACGAGATTAAATTGGACTTATTTTCTCGTGGATTTGTGGATGGGTACTTCATATGGACTCATCACGGGGAATCAGAAGTGATTGAAAATATTATGGAACAACCAATTCCACGGGATTCATACGTCAAAAACTATGATCCAGTTGAGATTTTGGTCGATGCTTATGGCCCTACTAATTTTGACTGGGCTAAAAATGAACCTTCTTCAAGTAGTGAAAAGCAAGTGCCAAATGATAAATTTGTTGCATTTTACAAGTTGCTATCTACTCCTGGGGTCGCGTTGTATTCGGGAAATGATACGGACACAAAACTTTCTGTAGTGACGAAGCTCTTACCAGTGCAATATCGGTGGATGTATCCTTTTGAGAGGTAATATAAACTGCTAATTGATATATCCTGCTCATATTAATAATACTTTAATTTGTCGGTATATTTATCTTAGGTATATGTGTCGATTAAAACAAATGGTCAAGAACAAATCTCGTGTCGAGTGTACTATTGCTGAACACTATATAGAGGAAGAGCTTGTCAACTTCTGCTCATTGTATTTTGAACTTTACGAAAAGTTTTGTCCTATTTTTTCAGTCGTAAATAGGATATTTTTGACGCATTTCCGTCGGCGATATGTCCGTCGAAGATATGACAGTCCCGACGGAGTTTTTGACGGATCTTATCTTCGACACGTATATATACAACCGAATATCCGACGAAACTTTTTGTCGAATATAGTCTAGTTTCGACGGAATAGGATTATTTTCGAGGGAATATTATGTCTGACGTAAGCTTTTTTCTTGTAGTGCTAGATGTTGGGCCGAAGGGGTTAGACAACAGTTGCAGGGCAGACATTCAATTTGGACTAGAACTAAATTTTACACAATTGGTTTCTTGAGTAATTACACACCACATTCAACTACAACAATTACACACCACATTAAAGAAAAAAAATTAGGTTTTTAAATCACAAGCAATTACACATCAGAATTCAAGAATAAAAATTAGGACTTTAAATAAAAGCAATTACACATCACATTCAAGAATAAAACTTGTAAAGTTTGGAAACCCAATCAAATCAAACAGCTACTTGAAGAATTTAACAGTATGTAATCTAATCTAACATAAGATATAAATTCCAGTGCTTGATTGTGGTGGCGGCTAGCCGTTGGCGTTAGTGGACCGGTGGAGGCGTCTCTTCTCCTTCTTCTCTTTCTTCTCTTCATCCCCTTTCTTCGCTCCCTATTTTTTTTCTTTCGTCTGCTGTATCGAGCGAATGCCTGATGCTGATTACATTAAGTTTGATCAGCGACTGCATGTGGTCGCTAATTTGTAATGACATGGACTTATTAGTGACCGCATGTGGTCGCTGATTTAAGTGCTCACACAAAACCTTCGCGCCAACATTTCCTGCCAAAATTTGTGAGGCAAATTTATAGTAGCGACCGCATGCGGTCGCTGATTTTAAATAGCGACTAGATTAAATCACGGTAGTAGATGTCGGTCGCTATTACTAATATCAGCGACCACACTTGCGGTCGCTGATATTATTGGTTGCTGTTAGGCCTTTTTCTCTCTCTTTCTCACAATCAGCGTACTAGGCCTATTATTGTTCTCCATCATTATATCTAACTGGATGCTCTCTTTAGCTCCTACCCAGCCCCTACATTGGCCTTCATTATTACTGTAGCCCCCCCAAATCTGGGTATCTTCCAACCTGACATATAGTGTTATACTTTACAACATTCATACATTTATTAAATTGAAAAGTCTCAAAGAAGGAACATAACGTCTATATATTTAAAGAAATATTTATATTTCCCAGGTTCTATACCCGTTACAAAGGTTCTTTGTCATAATATCAGTTACATTACAATAATAGACCTATACTATTACAAGACAGTTTAGTAATCTGCCATAGCTTTTCCATTTATCCTTTTTCGATCCTTCGGGATGTTTAGTCTTAGCTGTATTCATATGGTTCAAGCAAGAGTTAGCATAACTAGCTTAGCAAGTATAACAAATCAATAACAAAATGATTGACACATACAAATCGTATATCTTCAATAACTGAACAATAGTTATGAAGTACTATTGATAATTCAAAATAGCACTTCATCTTTCTTTCAAAATGTTTTACAATAATAACAATATTTAGTAAAACATTCACTCCGGTCAGAGACCTCGAGTATTCATTCTTTATTGGAGATGGACAACCCGGAAGCAAGTCTGTATGCCCGATATTACTTACGAGCACTTTTATGTTGATTAACACTACATTTATTAAATGTATGTACGTTTAAGCATTTGGCAACCTCCCGTGCCTGTCATTTTACCAACAAAACATTTGTTTAACATTTCAGTCATCTTTTGAAAACCATATCAAGTAGTTGACAAAAGATAGCAACATTTGATAATACATGAATAGATTATCCATACATCAAGTCTGGCCAAAGGAATTGGCTTTAACTTCAACATACCTCAATTCATGCGAAAGAAAACATGAACCTCAAAAACATGTTAAGATTGAACTGAGAAAAGAGTTAGAATACTTGCCTTTAGCGTCTTCTACGGTATATTAACGTTATGTTCAAGTCGTTCAAGTCTCTACAATACATGATCACATAATGCCTTACATTAGGTCACATATAATCAAGTATGTATATGACTATATCATACCCTTCATTTTAATCTAATTATGTATTAGATTCAGTTACTATTCATTCCATTTTTTCATTATCCTTGCATTTATATTTGACTAGGTTATCTCAACCTTTATACAACATCCTTAAGGTTTAACAAAGTTTAAATAATGTTACATTACATTCCTTAAGTTGGGTTTACTTTTACATCAATTAACTTTCTTTTCTTTGTACTTAGAAAACTTCATTACTATCCACATTCTGAGATTAGTGGTGCGGCGCCAGCTTTATACTTACATCTCGCGCTGTGGTGCGAGCTTATAGAATCATTGTTCCGAACTTGGCGCTGCGGCACGAGTCCTTACTTAATGGGCCGCGCTGTGGCGACACACTCCAGAGGATTTTGGTACTGTACATGGCACTGCGGCGCCACACATTGTACTATGGTTTATACTGTGACGAACTATTGTAGTAGGTTTAGACACTGTTACGCGCTGTGGCGCGAGTCATTTTGCCTAGGGTTGGCACCGCGACGCCAACTCTGTGCACCAGAAAACAAATTCAGTTTGTGAATTTTGTGAAATTCCCGGACGCATAACGTCTTCGTTAGAAGTCCGAATTGGCTCGTTCAAAAGCCAACAGTTCACAAATTATGTAATCTATATGTTCATGCAAGAATTTTATCTATTTGACTTTGTTTGCTAAAATTTCACTTATTGGTTCATTTTTAACGAAAAAGATAAACGTCTGTGAACGTTCAAAGCTCGTTTCTTCGTTCTAAGTCAGAATCTTGTCATTTTCTAGTTCGCAACTCTTAAATGCCAAATATGACTTGTCTCTATTGGAAAACAATGGTTTCGTGATCAAAAACAAAATTTGACTTCCATTCCGAGAATTTTACGAATTCGACGTTTATCATCCAATCGTGCAAATTTCGGCAATTCTTCATTCTTATGATTTGTTCAACATTACAAATGAACTTCATTCATCATGTGAACATCTTACATACTTAATACAACAACTTATATTAATTGTTGGATTTTGACTTATTCTTCATGAGCTTATAACTTGTCAAATTATAAACTACTTAAGATTTGATTATTCATGTCTTATGACAATTTGAGTTTCTTAATCATCATACTCTACATGTTCTTCCAATATAACTTTACTTGGGTATATATGATACATATAATCGTACAAGTTCTTAATTCACTTCTCTTAATAAACTCATTACAAGTTCATATTTTCATACTTAACCTTCAAGGTTAACTTATAATAAGTTTATAACTTTTATAAGTTCAAATGACTTATTGCCAACTTATGTGGCTTAAATTCATGACTTTCACATTCTTCTTGCTTCTTATCATTCATGTTTCTTAATCCATCTTTTCTTATCAACTTATCATGGTAGAGATAGAAGATAATTTAGAGAAGAAGTCTTACTTTTTGTAGTCTTGGTAAAGTAGCTTGCTTCTTCTTCTTACTTATGAAAATGACTTATTGTAGCTTATTCTATCTAACACTTAAGCACTTTAGAATTGTTAGATTATTTGAACAACTAACAAATGGCTTGTAAGCCTCCTATATTTATAGAAATTGCAAAGCTAGGGTAGTTTAGTCATTAAATCACCCACCTCCTTAAGCCACCTCCTTACTATTCATTACTTGGCTAGCACAACTCTTATACTACACTTGGTCATTAATCATTTAACTTGATCATTACTCCAAAGTCTTGGTCACCACACTAACTTGGTCACCACTTTAACTTGGTCACCACAATACCCATATTAATATGGTTTACCCCATGGGTCATATAACTCATGTATTTTGTCTTGGGCTTACATTAAATCATCCTTTGGGCTTTGCATTAATAAACCTTAACTTGTTTAACCATTAATTAGGCCTCACCCTTTAATCTACTTGGACTTGAATATAATTGGTTAACAAATCCTTTAAGTCCATTAACATTACTTAATACATATACATATAGTTTATGTATTATTTTTGTATTCTAATTCATATAGAATTTATATACGGTATTTCATCTTCCTACAAACTCGTATAATACTTAGTATTATACTCATTTTTATTACTCCGTACAATACCAAAGTATCATATATTATTACTTACTCAATATAATTTTGCCTTCCTTAACGTTTATAATTAAGTCCACAAACGAATTATTACATTTTCCATAACTAGATTTTTATTACATAATACATCTTACCTTTTTATTCCATCATTACGTATTTCTCAAAAACTCAAAATTATATCCCGAGCAAGTACCAATGAATAGTGTTTTTCAAAAAATTTCTCGAAAAACTTTTATTTTCGTCTTGGAAATTCAAACACTTTAAAATTCATCCACGTAGCTCAAATACTACAACATTCTAACATCAATAGGTTATACAATGACAACCATCTTGATAACACATGGAATATGATTTTATTATTATTTAATTTAATAAAATCATTTTACAATAAGATCTGAATTTCTTGGTCGTTACATTCTTCCCCCCTTATAAAGATTCTGTCCCCAGAATCTCGTCTTACTTTAATCAAATAGATGAGGAAATTTTTTCTTTATCTTTCCTTCTAGTTCCCAAGTTGCTTCTTGTACATCGTGGTTCTTCCATAATACCTTTACTGATGGTATAATCTTGTTCCTCGGAACTTGTTCATTTCTATCAATGATCTGCATCGGCGACTCTTCATATGTTAAGTCTTTCTCAATATGAATCGGGTCATACTCGATTACATGCTTATAGTCCGACTTATATAGACGTAATACAGATACGTGAAACACGTTATGTATTCGTTCTAGGTCTGGAGGTAATGCTATCATATAAGTTACTTCTCCCACTCATTTCAACACCTTAAAATGTCCTATAAACCTTGGACTAAACATTCCTTTCTTTCCAAAGCGTATCTTTCCTTTCCAGGGAGATACCTTTAGAAACACATACGAGCCCACCTCAAACTCTCAACTTAGTCTATGTGAGTCCGCATACTTCTTCTGTATGTCCTGAGCTGTGACGACACGCATCTGAATTAACTTTACGACATCCGCTGTCTACTGCACCAATTCTGGTCCTAGCATCCGGCGTTCTCCCACCTCATCCCAACACAAAGTTTTTCTGCACTTTCTCCCATACAATGCTTCATACGGCGGCGTACCTATGCTTGCATGATAACTGTTGTTATACGCAAACTCTACTAATGGTAGATGATCTTCCCAACTACCCTTGAAATCCATGACGCAAGACCTCAACATGTCTTCTAACGTCTGAATTATCCTTTCGCTCTGCCCATCAGTTTGTGAATGATAAGCCGTGGTTAACCTCAGCTGTGTTCCCAACTGCTCTTGGAAACTCCTCCATAAGTTCGATGTGAATCGTGGATCATGATTTAACACAATCGATATCGGTACTCCATATCTGGAAATGATTTCCTTAACATAGAGTTTAGCTAACTGGTCTAAGTTATACTTGACCCTAATTAGCAAAAAGTGAGCTGACTTCGTCAACTAGTCCACTATTACCCAAATCGAATCATACCCTTTATGCGTCTTCGGAAGTCCCACCACGAAGTCCATCGTGATATGCTCCCACTTCCATTCTGGAATCTCCAATGACTGTACTAAGCCACTGGGTCGTTGATGTTCGACATTAGCTTTTTGACAAGTTAAGCACCTACTCACATACTCTGCTATTTCTCTCTTCATGTTTGGCCACCAAAAACTTTGTCGTAGGTCCTGATACATCTTAGTGCTACCAGGATGTATCAAGTACGTCGAACTATGAGCTTCTTGTAACAATTGCTCCTTTAATTCCATCTCATTTGGAACCCAAATTCTTCCCTCAAATCTTAATAATCCCTCATTATCAAGACCATACATAACATCTTCCTTCTCGGATAACCGCTTCTTCATTTGGTTACAGTCGTCCGTCTTGAGTTGTACCTCTTTTACTCTGTCTACGATGGTAGATTGCATCTTTGTCGCAAAGAGTAACTGCCCCAAATCACTCGGCATTTTTTCTTCTATTTCCATCCTAGCCATCTCTTTTATTAACTCATTTTAAGCCGTTAACATAGACAACTTTTCCCGACCCTTCCTACTTAAGGCGTCGACAACTACATTGGCCTTTCCAAGGTGATACAGGATTTTACAATCATAATACTTTATCAACTCTAGCCATCTCCTCTGTCTCATATTCAACTCCTTCAGAGTGAAGATATACTTTAGACTTTTATGGTCCGTATATATCTCACATTTTCCCCATAAAGATAATGTCTCCATATCTTTAGGGAAAACACTATCGCGGCCAGTTCCAGATCATGAGTAGGATAAACTTTCTCATAATCCTTCAACTGCCGTGATGCATACACAATGACTTTGCAATGCTGCATAAGCACACAACCAAGTCCTTTATGCGAAGCATCACTATACACTACAAAATTTCCCGTGTCATCGGGCAATGATAAAACAGGAGCTTCACTTAATCTTTTCTTCAGTTCTTGATGTGACACCCCCAAATCCGGTACTTCCATTTCCACAGGATTTGGTGTTCACTGTACAAACATCATCTATATATCTACCCATAAATAAAATACAACCATACAATAGATAGAATAAATAATAACTCTCTCCCCTTATGGGGTTACATCAACTGCATAACTAAATAAATCACAGGTTAATCTAACCTTAAAATATCTGTGCGAAAACATAACAATTAAGTCTTAAGTAACATCAATTCTAAATGTCATTACACAACCACATAAACAAATAGTCTTCATTACTTGTTATTATTGCCCTTGCCTTTACTAATGGAAGGCTCGTCTGTTCTCTCGTTCTTAACTGCAATGTTATTATTACGCAAGAGTGAGCACGATTGCCCACAAGTATAACAATATAATAAATGAATAATAATAACATGCGAATGAATTAATAACTTTGAATATAAAAGATCAACTTTTGAATCAAGAATGAATAACAAGAATCAAAAGAAAATCTGAGGGTCACAAGACCTTGAACTATGTCCTAGGTTGTCAAGTGTTTATTCTTGAAACCTTTAACAATCATAAGACTATGGACTCTTCTTCTCGTACTTAGGGGGATCAGCCCTTAGTACCATACTGTGCACAATATCTTAACGCTAAAGCGTAAATAATCCTCTATTAAAGGGTTGTTCATCTCAGTTTGACATCGGAGTCCGCACCAAAGGAAGTTTGGATTGGGTAAGCTCAATAAAAGTTCTAGAATTTATAACGCTTATCAACTATGGACTAGTTGAATCAATAAGGGTTCACTAGTCTTACAAGGTTCAACAATAATTGATATTCAATTTGAATAATAAAATTCAAGATGTATACAATTGAATAAGTATTGTATAATAAGAATTATGCTTTTAAAAACTGATAAGATCTAATATGAAATCTTGACTTGAACAGTAATAAACAAGATAGAATAATGAACTTGCTTTATGTAAAGAATTAAGGTTTAGGAACTTGCCTCGTGTGTAGGCTAAACGATTACTACTTCCGTTCACCACAAGTCCTACACACATACCATATATATTCACGAAATTCATTAGTTACATTTTCTCTTAATTATTTAATATAAACTCTACTTTATTTAACAAATCATTACCCTTCTAATTTAATTACTTAATTAAATTAGAATATTTTCATTCTCTTACTATTATTACACTCGAATAAATTATTTTATAATAATTTTCATCGAATATTTATTTTACTCCATCAATATCTCAATTAAAATATTTATTTTATTTTATAAATATTTTAATAATAATTTTCATCGAATATTTATTTTATTCCATCAATATCTCAATTATAATATTTATTTTATTTTATAAATATTTTAATAATAATTTTATCAAATATTTATTTTACTCCATCAATATCTCAATTAAAATATTTATTTTATTTTATAAATATTTTAATAATAATTTTCATCGAATATTTATTTTATTCCATCAATATCTCAATTATAATATTTATTTTATTTTATAAATATTTTAATAATAATTTTATCGAAAATTTATTTTACTCCATCAATATCTCAATTAAAATATTTATTTTATTTTATAAATATTTTAATAATAATTTTCATCGAATATTTATTTTATTCCATCAATATCTCAATTATAATATTTATTTTATTTTATAAATATTTTAATAATAATTTTATCGAATATTTATTTTACTCCATCAATATCTCAATTAAAATATTTAATTTATTTGATAAATATTTTAATTAATTATTATTATTTAATTAATTATTATTATTTTTTATTTATTTATTTTTTTCGTCGGGGCGGGATAATTTAGTTTTGTAACACCCGCCGGGGGCTGGGTTACCTAGACTTAGTTTCTGTAATTTCTGCAGTTCTGCAGTTCGCAAACATAACAAGGCCAAATTAGGCCAAAAATGAATCACACGTAAAATTATACATGAATATGGCCATAACTTTCAATTAGTTATTTTTACACGAATTTAGACTTACCCAATCATTGTAATACATATATAATCATTACTTAACCCATCTAGCATGATTTTTAACAAGTTACAACACATAATTTGCAAAAAAAAATCAACACATTTACTTCCATTGTTCTTGATGTTCTTGAAGGTTTTGAAAATAAAACATGAAAATTGTCACTACGAATTCGTTATAACACCGAATCCGTTTATTTAAATTTTGGTCTCTTCGTATCAACATGCATAACATCATACGAGTGTAAATTTTACGAAAACATTTATGTTTGACATACTAAAATCACGTATAAGGCCATAAGGCCAAAACCCATACTCTGTAATTTTGTAGAAATCATATACGACATGTTTTCATGAATTTGATGATATGGTTTACATAATATATATAATTAAACACGATTTGATATGTCATAGCACATATACAACCCATAATCATTACTCCTAACCCAATTACAGAGGTTAAACCAAAACTTTAAAAGCCATTTTCATGAAAACTAAAAGACGTGAAGTAGAAATTGGAAAGAAGGAGATTACCCTGAGTATAATTTAGAAGAGGTGATCAATGATGATCCTTTCACAACAACCTGTTGATTACACACTTACAAATTTCTCTCAAGCTTCTCAATTTTCTCTCTGGCTTGTTTTCTAGACTTATGCAATAATGAAGAATGAAAAGAAGAATACGTATTATAAGAATTCAACAGACGCGCATAATGGTCAGTTACTCTAGTAGTGAGTAACTGCATCCAACTCCCCATAGGGCCCTGTTTGGCTAGATTAATAGATTTTAAAAATTATTTAATTTAATAAAGCTTTATCATATAGTTTAATTCATGTCACACCCACTTGCACAATAATTCATATATCTTATTTAATATAAATAAAATATAATAACTTCTCGTAAATTCACATAGTCATATATTTAATTTTCTCATTAATTAATAATGTCAAATTATTAATTCTCTAATTAATAATTAAATTAATTAAAATACTAATATGCTTATTAAATATTTCTTTTAATACAATAAGCTCACATAATCACATACTTTGATAATAAAACTCTCTACATTAATTTAATAAATGTAATACATATAATTAAATTAATCTACCACAATTACGTCAATTAATTATTTAATCTAATAATTAATTCATCGAAAAATATTTATTCAATCCAATAAATATTAAAATATTATTACAAAATGACAGTTGTCACACTTGAAAACTGTCTTCACATTTATCCGTACATACGTATTTCACCGTCTTCCTTGTTAAATTAGTCAACGAGGTAGCTATCTTCGAAAAATCTTGGATAAATCTTCGATAGTACCCTGTTAACCCTAGGAAACTCCGCACCTCAGTTGGCATTTTCGGTTGTTCCCAATTCATTAATGCTTCCACCTTCGCTGGATCCACTGAAATCCCCTCTTGGTCAATGACATGACCTAAAAACTATACCTTTTCCAGCCAAAATTCATATTTGGTGAATTTCAAATATAACTTCTCCTTTCTTAGTGTCTCCAACACTAATCTTAAGTGTTCAGCATGATATTTTGGCATCTTAGAATAGACTAGAATATCATCTATAATCACCACGACGAACTTGTCCAAATATAGTTTGAACACTCTGTTCATCATATCCATAAATGTAGCAGGTGCATTTGTCAACCCAAATGACATCACCAGGAACTCGTAATGACCATAACGAGTCCTGAATGCAGTCTTTGGTACATCTTCCTTCCTAACCTTCAACTGATGATACCCAGTCCGCAAATCTATTTTAAAAAAATACTTTGCCCCTTTCAATTGATCAAAGAGATCATCGATCCTGGGCAATGGGTATTTATTCTTTATCGTTAACTTGTTCAACTCCCGATAGTCGATAAAAAGCCTTAACGATCTGTCTTTATTCTTGACAAACAACACCGTTGCCCCCTACGGAGAAACACTTGGTTGAATGTACTTCCTGTCCAATAGTTCTTGTAGCTGAACCATTAGTTCTTTCATTTCCACAGGTGCCATACGGTACGGTGCCCTTGAGACTGGTGCTGCTCCTAGCACAGTGTCTATCACAAATTCGATCTTCCTATCCGACGGTAAACACGGTAACTCACATGGAAATACATCCATGAATTCGTTTACTATAGGTATTTGTTTCATGGTTTCTCCCACTCTCTGGGTATCCACAACATTGCATAGGTAACCTACACAACCCTTCCATAAAAGTTTTCTAGCTTGTGTCATCATAAGGCAACACGGACGTCCCGATAATTTACTAATGTAAAATACTACAGGAGGTTGCATCAATGTCCTGATACTCACACATTTCTTTTGGCAATCTATAATTGCTCCATGGTTAATCAAGCAATCCATTCCGAGAATTATGTCGAATTCTCCTAACTTTATCGGTATTAAATCTATCGATAACTTACGACCACGTACATCTAGCAATAACTCCTTTGAATATCTTCAACATGAATTATCTCTTCGTTTGCTACCTTAATGTTCAAAGGTATAGGAAATTTTTCGGGAAATAATTCTAGTCATCTAGCAAAATCACATGCTATAAACGAACAAGTAGCACCTGAATCAAATAACACGTATGCATTTATATTGTTGATCGAAATAATACCTGCAACTACATCCCCTGATGCCACCGCATCTTAGACCGTCAAATTAAAAGTGCGGGCCACTGATTTCCCTGGCTGAGCTGGACTACTAATAGCTAACTTCCCGCTATTAGTTCCCTTATTTCCTTCTATCCCCTTTTTCAGGCAGTTCTTTGCTATGTGGTCAGTTGATCCACATACAAAACATTCGTGATTTTTCTTCGGATTTGGACAGTTAGGCGAAATGTGCCCTTCCTGTCCACAATTATAACATACCGCCTTTCCTTTTAGACAGACTCCTAAGTGAGTCTTCCCACAGGTTTTACAGGCCTCTATCCTTCTTTTAGAGTCCCCTTGTTTTACTCTGGTATTCCCAGAGATGAAGCCCTTCCTCTTCTGACCGTTGCCACTTCCACTGGCTCCCTCGGTCTTGGTTCCTCCATCAAACTTGCCATTGTTTTTCTTATCCTTGTGGTATTGGCTGAGAGCCTCATTCCCACCCTCGGCAATTATTGCCTTTTCTAGTATGGTTCTAAGGGAAGTACTTTGGAACACAGAGATTCGGCTATAGATCCAGTGTTTCATGCCCTACTCAAATCTTCTAGCATTTCTTATTTCAGTGTCCACTTGATGTGGAGCGAATCGTGTCAGTTCATTAAACTTGGCAACATACTGGGGAACAGTCATATCCCCTTGTCTTAATTCAAGAAACCTCATCTCCATCCTCTCTTGCATACTCGTGGGAAAATAGTTCTCGAAGAAAATCTCCTTGCACATCTCCCACGTTAGGTTTCCTATATCGGCCCTAGCCTGGTTTGCCTCCCACCAGAAGTTGGCCTCTCCTTTCATTAAATAGGTTACAAAGGCAACCTTTTGACCCTCCTCAACATTTGCTATTACAAATGCTTTCTCGATTTCTTTTACCCATGTCTGGGCTTCTATAGGGTCCGTAGTTCCTTTGAACTCCGGCGGACCTACACTTTTAAAATCCTTAAAAGTAGTAACTCATACTACTCCAGGAATTACGGGTACATTAGCCCCTGTTCTATTAAATGCAGTCGTTAAAAGGTTAACGAACTCCTGCATTGGATTAACTGGACTACTCTCCGGTTGGTTAACATTAGCGCCCTGATTTCATTGTCTCCTTCTTTGCGGCATTTTGCTGTTAAGAATACAACACATCATTATTACTTTATTCTCGTTGGTTTGTTATTATTCGTAATAAAACAACAACTCATACTCATTACTCAACATATTCCATAAAAATACTTATACTAATTCATAACTTGTAGTATAATACTACATCGTTTTCATTACTCAGCCTTAGCTGATTACATTACCATCCCGTAATTACTTTCCAAAAATTGGGATTTACAAAAGACTACCCTTTGTTATACAATAGAGGTTTTTACGTCACTACTAGATACATAATATTTACATATTTATTCTACTCTAGTTATTGCTAGACTATATCTGTCGTAGGGCATTCTCGAAATCGTTGCTGGCCAGACCGACAATAACATCTCTATTGATAGTGTGTCGGCTCTGTCCTACTTCTATCTGATATCAAGCTACCTGCTACTGGAAATCTACATGAGAACTCCTATGTATATAGGACATCCTCTATAACTTTCGCTTTTTAGTCTTTAGCTCTTGCTTGAGCTCAAAGACTTCACATTTCTGCTCTCGGACCTTGTCCTTAGCTAGAACTCTATCATCATGCTCCTCTTCCCACATTCCTTCCATGCTATCCTTGTGCTCACGGACAGCTCGGAGTTCCTCTTTCAACTCCTTAACCTCTTGGCAGTAATGGACATTCCTATCGAATACCGACATAAACAATGCCTTCATCGATTCCCCCGTAGACATTTCCTCTATAGGTTGAACCTGGTCCTCTGTAGGTGGAACCTGGTCAAAGGACATCACGTCCACCTCCTCCTCTAGCATGCCATCAAATATAAACATGTAGTCTAAATCGTTCGAGTCTTCAGACTAGATTGTCATCAACTCTGGTTCTACTGCTACGGGATTTGGTAGAATCTATACCCGATTAACTGAATCCTCGCTCACTAAATGTATATCTCTATACATATCATTTTCTCCTGACATCTACAATAAAATAATATAGTTTGATTAGTACACGTCAGTAAAAATAATAGAAATACATAACATAATATAATTCATTTTTATAAGGTTACTTTCAATATTTTACTTCTTTATTCTTTCTTAAGGTTATGACTTAAGGTTTTACTTTCCCCTTAAGTTTTATAATCTAGGCTTTGATACCAACTTGTAGTGCCCCCAAATCCGTGTATCTTCCAACCCGACAGATGATGCTATACTCTACAACATTCATACATTCATTCAATTGAAAAGTCTCAAAGAACGAACATAACTTCTATATATTTAAAGTAATATTTACATTTCCTAGGTTCTATACCCGTTACAAAGGTTCTTTGTCATAATACCAGTTACATTACAACAATAAACCTATACTATTACAAGACAGTTTAGTAATATGCCTTAGCTTTTCCTTTATCCTTTTTTGATCCTTCGGAACGTTCAGTCTTAGCTGCATTCATATGGTTCAAGCAAGAGAGAGCATAACTAGCTCAGCAAGTATTGTAACGACCGAGAAATTCGGATCTTATGTAAAAATGATTTTATTAAATTAAATAATAATAAAATTATATTATGTGGATATCCTGATGGTTTTCGTTCTATAACCTATTGATGTTGGAATGTCGTAGTATTTGAACTACGTGAAAGATTTAAAGTGTTTGAATTTCCAAAACGAAAATAAAAGTTTTCCGAGAAATTTTCCAAAAAACACTATTCATCGGTATTTGCTCGGGATTTATTTTTGAATTTCCGAGAAATACGTAATGGTAGAATATTAAAGTAAGACGGATTATGTAATAATAATCTAGTTATGGAAAATGTAATATTTCGCTTGCGGACTTAATTTAAGAATATTAAGGAAAGCGAAGTATTAATAAGAAAGTATTAACCGTATGATACGCGAGCATTATACGAGGAAAGAAAACGAGTATAATATGAAGTATTATACGAGTTTGTAAGCAGAATGAAATATCGTATATACCAAAGTTATATACGAATTGTAATACGAGAATAATACATAAATATTATGTATATGTATTAAGTAATGTTAATGGACTTGGAAGATTGGGTAACAATTGGTACAAGCCCAAGTAAATTAAATGTTAAGGCCCAATGATGATTAATAAACAAGTTAATGTTTATTAATGCAAAGCCCAAAGGTTAAGATAACTAAGTCCAAGCTAGAAGCCCAATAGTTGTATGATCCATGTAACACAACCATATTAAAGTGGTTAATGTGTGGTTATCAAGTATTAAAAGTGGTGACCAAGTTAAGTGGTAACCAAGTTAAAAGAGTAATGACCAAGCAAAAGATAGATTTTTGTGTTAGCCAAGTAATGAATAGTAAGGAGGTGCATAAAGAGGTGGGATTGGTTTATTGTCCAATTTGCCCTAACCTTGGGAATTCTATAAATAGAGAATGAAGGTTGGTCAATTGTTAGTTGTTCAAACAATCCACACTCTCTCAAAGTGCTTAATTGTTAGGAAGATTAAGTTGCAAATAAGCTACTTCCATAAGTCAAGAAGAAGATTACTTATCAAGAACTTCTAAAGTAAGACTTCTTCTCCAATTATCTTCTATCTCTATTCATGATAGGTTGATAAGCAAAGATAAATTAAGGAATATGAATGTTAAGAAGAAGAATGTGTAAGCAATGAACTTAAGCCAAATAAGTTGGTAATAAGTCAGTTAAGCTAGCACAAGTTATAAACTTATGTGAAGGTATTAAAAACTTGAAATGAGTTTATTAATGGAAGTAAAAGAAATTGTATGATTATATGTATCTATTCTACATGAGCAAAGTTATATGCTAATAACATATATGGATGATAAAGGAGAAACTTTGATGATCATAAGGTCTAAAATGATAAGTTTATAAGTAGTTTATAAATTGACAAGTTATAAGCTTATGAAAGAAATAAGGTAAAATCCAACTTGAACTATAAGTTGTTGGAATTAGCATGTTAAGATGTTAACATTATGAATGAAATTCATTTGTAATATTGAACATATCATAAGAAGGAAGATTTGCCGGAAATTGTACGATTAGACGATAATCGTCCAATTCGTAAATTCCCGGAATGGAAGTCAAATTTTGAGTTTGAGTTCGAAAATTGTATTTTCCAATGGAGACAAGTCATGTTTGTCATGTAAGAGTTGTAGACTCAAAAATGGACGAATTCTGACTTAGAACGAAGAAACGAGCGTTTAACGTTCACGAACGTTTATCGTTTTCGTTAAAAATGAACCAATAGGTGAATTTTTAGCAAACGAAGTCAAATAGATAAAATTCTTGCATGAAAGCGTAGATTACGTAATTTGTGAACCGTAGGCTTTTGAACGAGCCAATTCGGACTTAAAACGAAGAAGTTATGCGTCCGGGAAGTTCACAAAAATTAAAAGTTAGAAAAATTTTCTGGTGCACAGAGTTGGCGCCGCGGCGCCAACCCTAAGCCATTTTGTCGCGCCGCAGCGCCACATCTGGGGCTCAGCTTCTGTTAACTCGCGCCGCAGCGCGAGATGTAAGGTTAATGCCCGCGCCGCGGCGCCAGGCTCAGACCATGGACAGTGAAGAAGAATTGCAAATAGAGAGAAAGGTTTATAATTAAACATTGAATGTAAGCATACATGAAGGAATATAAGATAACATTGTTAAGATTTATAAAACCTTAAAAATGTGAATAAAGGTTGAAACAACCTTGTGGAATATAAATAAATGTGAATGAAATAGGAATGAATATAAATTAAATCTAATATACAAATTAGATTGAGATGAAAGGTAAGATATAGTCAGATACATACTTGATTATATGTGACCTAATGTAAGGCATTATGTGATCATGTATTGTAGAGACTTGAAAGACTTGAACGTAAAGTAAAATACACAGTAGCAGACGCTAAAGGCAAGTATTCTAACTCTTGTTTCAGTTCAATCTGAACAAGTTTATGATGTTCATGTATCCTTTCGCATGAATTAAAGTATAATGAAGTTAAAGCCAGTTTCTTTGGCTAGACTTAACATATTGAGTGGATTATTGATAATCTGTTCATCTGTTATCGAATGCTAGTATCTTTTGTCAACTACTTATAGTTTTCAAAAGAAGACTGAATTATTAAACAAATGTTTTGTCGGTAAAACGACAGGCACGCGAGGTTGCCAAATGATTAAACGTACATACGTTTAATGGATGTAGTATTGATCAATACAGAGTACAATAGGCTGATCACCTAGAAGTGCTCGTAAGTAATATCGGGCTTACGGACTTAGGTCCGGGTTGTCCTTTTCATAGAAAGAATGAATGCTCAAGGTCTTTGACCGGGGTGAATGTTTTACTGAATTTATTCATTGTGAAACATTTTGAAAGTAAAGATGAATTGCTATTTTTGAATCATCAATAGTACTTCATAGCTATTGTTCAGTTATCGGAGATATATGATTCATATGTAACAAGCATGTTGTTATTGAAATTGTTATACTTGCTGAGCTAGTCATGCTCACTCTTGCTTGAATCATATGAATGCAGCTAAGACTGAACGTCCTGAAAGATCGAATAAAGATAAAGGAAAAGCTAAGGCAGATTGTTAAGCTGTCATGTAATAGTATAGGTCTATTGTTGTATTGTAATGAATATTATGACAAGAGAACCGTGGTAATTGGTTTAGAACCTGGGAAATGTAAATATTGAATTAAATATATATAAGTTATGTTCATTCTTTGAGACTTTCAATTGAATGAATGTATGAATGTTTGTACAGTATAGCACCATCTGTCGGGTTGTAAGATACCCGGATTTGGGGGCGCTACAAGTATAACAATTTAATAACAACATGCTTGACACATACAAATCGTATATCTTCAATAACTGAACAATAGTTATGAAGTACTATTGAATATTCAAAATAGCCTTCATCTTTCTTTCAAAAAGTTTTACAATAACAACAATATTTAGTAAAACATTCACTCCGGTCAGAGACCTCGAGTATTCATTATTTATTGGAAAAGGACAACCCGGAAGAAAGTCCGTAAGCCCGATATTACTTACGAGCACTTCTAGGTGATCAGCCTATTATACTCTATGTTGATTAACACTACATCCATTAAACGTATGGACGTTTAAGCATTTGGCAACCTCACGTGCCAGTCGTTTTACCGACAAAACATTTGTTTAACATTTCAGTCTTCTTTTGAAAACCATATCAAGTATTTGACAAAAGATAGCAACATTTGATAATACATAAATAGATTATCCATACATCAAGTCTAGCCAAAGGAATTGGCTTTAACTTCAATATACCTCAATTCATGCGAAAGAATACATGAACCTCAAAAACTTGTTCAGATTGAACTGAGACAAGAGTTAGAATACTTTCCTTTACCGTCTGCTATGGTATATTAACTTTATGTTCAAGTCGTTCAAGTCTCTACAATACATGATCACATAATGCCTTACATTAGGTCACATATAATCAAGTATGTAAATGACTATATCATACCCTTCATTTCAATCTAATTGTGTATTAGATTCAGTTACTATTCGTTTTGGTTTATCATTATCCTTGCATTTATATTCGACTAGGTTATCTCAACCTTTATAAAAAATCCTTAAGGTTTAACAAAGTTTAAACAATGTTACATTACATTCCTTAAGTTATGTTTACTTTTACATCAATTAGCTTTCTCTTCTTTTACATAGATAACTTCATCATTATCCTTGCATTTATTTTGTGAACTTTTCGGACGCATAACTTCTTCGTTATAAGTATGAATTGGCTCGTTCAAAAGCCTAAGGTTCACAAATTATGTAATCTACATGTTCATGCAATAATTTTATCTATTTGACTTCGTTTGCTAAAAATTCGCCTATTGGTTCATTTTCAAAGAAAACGATAAACGTTCGTGAACGTTCAACGCTCGTTTCTTCGTTCTAAGTTAGAATCGGATCATTTTCGTGTCTGCAACTCTTAAATGCCAAATATGACTTTTCTTTATTGGAAAACAATGGTTTCGTGATCAAACATAAAATTTGACTTCCATTTCGAGAATTTTACGAATTCGACGTTTATCGTCCAATCGTGCAAATTCCGGTAATTCTTCAGTCTTATGATTTGTTCAACATTACAAATGAACTTCATTCATCATGTGAACATCTTACATACTTAATACAACAACTTATATTCATTGTTGGATTTTGACTTATTCTTCATGAGCTTATAACTTGTCAAATTATAAACTACTTAAGATTTGATTATTCATGACTTATGACAATTTGAGTTTCTTAATCATCATGCTCTACATGTTCTTCACATATAACATTATTTAGGTATATATGATACATATAATCATATAAGTTTTTAATTCACTTCTCTTAATAAACTCATTACAAGTTCATATTTTCATACTTAAAAGTCAAGGTTAACTTATAATAAGTTGATAACTTTTATAAGTTCAAATGACTTATTGCCAACTTATATGGCTTAAGTTCATGACTTACACATTCTTCTTGCTTCTTATCATTCATGTTTCTTAATCCATCTTTTCTTATCAACCTATCATAGTAGAGATAGAAGATAATTTAGAGAAGAAGTCTTGCTTTTTGTAGTCTTGGTAAAGTAGTTTACTTCTTCTTCTTACTTATGGAAATGACTTATTGTAGCTTATTCTATCTAACACTTAAGCACTTTAGAATTGTTGGATTATTTGACCAACTAACAAATGGCTTGTAAGCCTCCTATATTTATAGAAATTACAAAGCTAGGGTAGTTTAGTCATTAAATCACCCACCTCCTTAAGCCACCTCCTTACTATTCATTACTTGGCTAGCACAACTCTTATCCTACACTTAGTCATTACTCATTTAACTTGATCATTACTCCTAAGTCTTGGTCACCACACAAACTTGGTCACCACTTTAACTTGGTCACCACAATACCCATAGTAATATGTTTTTCCCCATGGGTCATATAACTCATGGATTCTATCTTGGGCTTACATTAAATCATCCTTTGGGCTTTGCACTAATAAACCTTAACTTGTTTAACCATTAATTGGGCCTCACCCTTTAATCTACTTGTACTTGAATATAATTGCCTAACCAATCTTCCAAGTCCATTAACATTACTTAATACATATACATATAGTTTATGTATTATTTTTGTATTCTAATTCATATAGAATTTATATACGGCATTTCATCCTTCCTACAAACTGGTATAATACTTAGTATTATACTCGTTTTCATTACTCCGTACAATACCAAAGTATCATACATTATTACTTACTTAATATAATTTCGCCTTCCTTAACATTTATAAATTAAGTCCACAAGCGAATTATTATATTTTCCATAACTATATTTTTATTACATAATCCATCTTACCTTGTTATTCCATCATTACGCATTTCTCGGAAACTCAAAATTATATCCTGAGCAAATACCGATGAATAATGTTTTTCAGAAAATTTCTCGAAAAACTTTTATTTTCATCTCGGAAATTCAAACACTTTAATTTATCCACGTAGCTCAAATACTACGACATTCTAACATCAATAGTATATACAATGAAAACCATCTTGATAACACATGGAATATGATTTTATTATTATTTAATTTAATAAAATCATTTTATAATAAGATCTGAATTTCTCGGCCTTTATAATTACCACTACACAACCCCTACAAGGCTAAGCAACATCCTACTACTCCGCAATCTACTTTGCCCCTATATTGGCCCCTATTCAGTCCTCTAGTAGCTACTTGGCTCATGCAATGAACTTGGCTCCTACAACCACTCTACACCTCATAGCTACTAACTAAATTGCTAACTAGTTGTTAGCTTACTAACTGACCCACAACCATCTCACTGCTTTTTAATTTGAACTAACAGTTACTTTTTTTCTCCAATATGGCTGCCGAATTGTGTTTAATGCAAGGTTGGGCATAACTTTGCTTTGGGCACAATACACTCATATAATATTAATAAAATAACGAAGGCTTGAATGCCGACATGGAAAAATTAATTTGGCCCAATTTATTTAACTTGGACTCTTATTACCCCTCTTTATGTAAGGCAATATATGGTCTATAACACTAAATTATTTGCAAGAACACCTAGCAAATTTGACATGGTCAATATTTAATATTAACTTATATTACATATAAATATACATGGATTGTTTTATCCACCACAGTTCTTTCAGCTAGAAAAAATAGCTAGCATATACATCAATAAAAATGTTGGCTTTATGTAATTTAAATACTCTATGGTAGTACCCACAATTTCCCTTATTTGTCACTAAATAATACTTTTGAACAAAATTTATTATATTATAATATAACTATTTCATTGATCTTATATGTGGATTTATGTCGAGAATATTTCTCAATTAAGTCATATTGGTTTCTCTTTTCATTTTGAATAATCAAGGTAATCATTTAGTAATACCATTACTTACTTCATCACATAAAATTTATTCAACTCCACATATTACTTTCTTTTCATTATGAGTAAGTAATATTTATACTATCTCGTACATTCTTAGTTAGAGCCTTTTATATTAAAAGTCTCTATTCCCGATCATTTTATACCATATGGGCACATAAAAAAAAATTAATCCACTCTTTTCACATTTCCTTTATTAATAATTAGGTTAAATCTCTAACCTTTATTTAATCAATTAATATTTCCCTTAAAAGAAATATTACTAATATTCAAGATATCACATTCACCTCTCCTTCAAAGAATTTCGTCCTCGAAATTATAGCATACCCATCTTTATATATAATAACTAGGTTGTCATACTAACCTTTACATTCTCACCTTCCTCTAAGAAGCTCATACCTTCTTATCATTCAACTTCTAGAGCATTGGAATATCTTTAAAGAGTCTTCTACAATTTTTCAATAATTGTGAAGCGGTATGAATTACTAAGTAGTAAAAACATTCCTTTAAAAACTTTTCATATTTTTCTGAGGGGTCATAAAGACCATGAACTCTTTACTAGGTTTAATGGGAATTCCATTACAAACCTACCCGTAGATGTTTAACAATCACTAAGACTGTAAACATTCTCTGTTACGCATGTTTACAATCATAAAGATAGTAAACTACCAATTTTTGTACTTTACGGGATCAGCCTATCGTACCCTTGCGTTGTGTACAATATTTTAACGCATAAACGTTATTTGAAACTTATAGTTTCTAATAAAATGTCCCCATTTTAGGTTTGTTCACCTCAGACTTAGTACAAAATTATGCATCAGAACAATTTGGTTTGGCATGAATTCTCAAGGAAGGCTTAAATCTCATAAACATTTATCAATAATCATATAGCCGAAACAAATAGCTTAGACATATATCAACATTTCAAATACCGATCAAAATATTTTAGCCAACTCAATTGGCAAAATCTTTCATAGTTTTAAAGAAAACAAAAAAAACATTTTATGACGTCATGATACCGTACCGTTTTGACAATATGTTGAGGATTCTGTCCTTTTATGACTTTGTCATACTACAACACACCATAGGGGGTTGAAGATTCTGTGATCACATCTACACTAGGTTAAACTGCATTGATGACTTCATCATCTGTCATCTCTACACCAGGTTTAATGATGTATTGATGACTATATAAAAATACATTTTTATATTTTTCAAATCATCTTTGTATAGCCGAAAGAATTAGTATAGACCTTTCTCTTTAAACTGTTCAAAACCTTTGAATTTTTTTTGGTGTTATCATACCGCAACAAGTAACGATGTGTTAGTGGCTCGAAGTCCACTTCTACACACTTTCTCACTATGTTGCTGATAACCAAAATTCATTTTTATTTTTAAAGGCACATTAGTGCGAATTTAGCTTGATGTCAAAATTTTTGAAATCTAGCATTGCTAGAAGATTTGGAATACCTATGCTTCCACCATCAACTTCAATTTCTCCAATGTTCCATTGCTTAATAATTCTATCTATTTCTATCATCCTTAAAGCTTACTACACTTTAAATTCTCAGTTCTAAATCCATAACTTTCCTACACCTCGATATAGTTCATCAAACTTAAGACACATTATGAGTTCAAAAACTTTCGACAATAATATGAGTTTAGGAATGTGTCCTAGCAATATGTAGTCCAAGAATCAATTCAGTAACTATCCATAAGCTTAGGGGTTCAAATACATACCATACGGTTATGAGTCACAAACTTACCATAAGTATGAGTTTTAAGAATTCGCACCTATTCTTAATATTCTCTAACTATCAAATAAAAATATGAGAAAGGAATCACCTTTTCACCATACATATATCGATAGCGTGGTACCAACATTCCCACGATTATCAATGTAATAGATTAAGTGATCGTTAACCAAGCACAAAATCCCTGCCCATACAAAAGTTTGTACAACTCAGCTATCACATGAGTCCTCAGTTGAAATCCCACAAAATCCTAATTTTCTCTTTGCTTAATACGAAATTTCTTTATTCTGTATCTCATCATGTTCAACTATTTCCTTGTACTATCTCATAGTACATTCTTTTTATAGCATCAATCTATAACTTTTAATTCGTTTAACAGATTTTTTGTTACTTCATAACTCATTCTGATCACGTCGTGATCTTATCTTACAATCATTTTTTTATTACGACCATCTTTAATCAATGATCGCCCTATGATCTTCTCACTTTTCTATTCAATTATGTTACAACGCATTTTAATTTATGCTTTTCATCTTATAGACATCGTCTATTTATCATTTGCTCTTTATCTTTATTATTGGATTCAGATAACTCCTGATTCTAAACTTTTATAACGCTTCAAGATTCTTCTTTGAATCTTGTCTTGTTCATATTTCAACTTTCCCTATATGAATTTTCCAAATTCATATATATATATATATATATATATATATATATATATATATATATATATATATTAACTTCTTTGTGAAGTTTTTTAATCCATTTCTTATTACTTAAACTTTTATTCAAGTTTATTCCTCATTGTTTTCATCTTTCTTCTCTACGGTTATAGCCTAAGGTACCCTTACCTAAGGTTTATAACCTACAACTTTGATACCAACTTGTAACGTCCCCAAATTCGGGTCCCTTGAATCTCAGACTTGTTGCATTCTATACAACCTTCATATGAATATTTATAACATTTATTCATAAAATAGTGAATATAACCTCACTTTGATACCAATTAATATATTAATTCCTTCTATTTCCAGAATCAGCAACCTTTACAAACGGGTGGTACACTTTTAAATCATATGGATTTAAATTATACATTTGAAGTTATTAATAATATTTTTTACTTGGATATATTGATTTTAAGTATCCACGAACTCACAACTACCCTTTACTATTCTTCTATACAATGTTCATTGACAATGCAATTACAATATTTCATATGAACGTTATCTAGCATAGCTAGTGTAAGAACCGAATTTTCAGAAATTATTAAAATAAGAATTTAGTAGATAAAATTCTTAAAGCATGAGATGGGTTCGGAGAAAAATATAATTGTGATACGAGGTATGTAGTATTGTGTTACATAGGGTAATATGAGCTATGTAATAAGTGATAACGTGTTTAATAAATATATATCATTATTATATATTTGTTATAAATTGTAGAGATGAATTAGTAAAGAAGATGGGTATAAATTTATATATTGATGTTAAATAATTTATGTGAAATTATTTTATCGTAGTAAGTTGGTGATATTAAATATCTTTCATAATCACCAATTTCTTGAGTATATGTATGAGTAGGTATCAAGTCTAAGGCAGTACAACTGTACCCTTTAATGGTAGATGTATAGGAGCTAGGCTAAACGATTCCTTCAGAGAGCGGATGTAAGACCCCAACTTTTATGAATAAAGATTAATTTTTCTCGAAATATATTTTTGAATATTATGGTGTGGATTTGATATAATGTTATAGTTGTGGGTAAAATTTACAAACTTTGCAAAGTAAGCAAGTTGTTATAAAATATTCGATTGGTCGGGGAATATTCATTTTAACAGGGAATATTCGTACGACGGCACAATCATTGGTGGACCCCACAACAGAAGTATTGTCGTAATTAGAAAACGGCAGAATTATCTTTTTATAAAAATAACGGCGAAAGTTTTAGCCTTAAACTATTGAACTACCCGTTGGTAAAAGCACAGTAATACGCGTGGTTGCATAGTAGCACCCGGTATTGATTATTGATATTTACGTGAGTAGTCACTCAGTTATACTCAATTATTGCTACAGTAATTGCTGCATAATATCTCTCATATTATTTATTCAATTATTGTCACAGTATCAATATTTTATATTATTAAATCAATAATTGAGACGACAAAGTTATTCATAGTATTATTTTCAATATTGACGATGTCTAGAAAGTTCTGTCAAGGAGAGGTTTGGTCACCTAATTGCGCGCCAGTAAGGAGAAATCCTTATCGGAAAGCCCCATCTTTCGTGGGAATGATCTGGTTGTTAAATATTGTGAGTTATAATATTAATGATGAATAAATTCGTGTTGATTAAAGATGAAATTGATATTTCTATTGTATTGGGATTATTAGTGTTAGTGGAAATTGACATCTATTCTAATATAATTGATGTCTGAAGGTTATATTGACCAATCAGGTAATTAATCAGATAAATGAGCAATTAATTTCTATTAATTCACATTCTTATAACTATTTGTTCACATGTGTGTACTATTTATTCACATGCATGTACTTATTAGGGGAGGTGGTGCAAGATTGATAATACTTGCATAACTAAATTTAAAATGGAGGTATAGATGAAGGTACTATACTATAATTATTTTTTCACATATATAGTGTGACGCCCCCAAAATTAGGTATACATCACCCATCTTGGGTCGCCAGATATATGGTACAGAATTCAAATACAACTTACTAATACAACTGTCGTGTACAATAAGACAAAACATAAATTGTGAGTTTGAATACAAATATTGTCTACTAGAGATTATACAAATTCAAAAGGAGTCTTCATTACAATTATTATCACACTATTTCACATAATAGTGATGACTACTAATGCTATCCTCTGGACCATTACTCCGTTCCCCGACTCGTCCCAGCTATATTCTCATTTCCTGAAGAGAACAGTGAAAGAAAGGGTGAGCTCAACTAGCCCAGTAAGAAATATTATGACTAAGATAATGCAGAATAAATTATCATTAGCCTTCAACAGTGTTAAACTGATAAAAATAGTAAATATCACGTTTAACTGCAGCGGAACAAGCAATCCTTTAAAAGAGTCAAGTAGAAAATAAAATCTACTATCTTTTATGATTTAAAAGGTTTTTCATCACTGTTATAGCTGAGACTCAGCTTAATAAATATTCCACATCATTGAATAACCCTTGCACTACGGCCAAGGATATTCTTTAGTATCACGACCACAATTATTCATGAACTACGGCCAAGAATATTTGTGTATTCATTAATGGTCATGATCATGCCATCAACTGTCCATCAATGCATTACGGGTCAATGAGAACTTTTACCACATCATTTGTAACATTACGGTCATGATTACACCGAATAATCTCTGGTCATAATCATACCAAGTCCATCTATGCACTAAAGGCCACAGATGACTTTCAACATAACATACACATGAGGATGATGACAATGATATAAGAATTCAATAAAACAAGTTCACGAATTATTTTATTCGGGAATTATTAACGTCCAAATTGTCAACATGATACTATTTTGTAGAGTAAAATTCAAGAATGATCAGAAGAATATTTCCATGAAATGATACTGGATGAAGTGCAAATATCAAGGATATTCCACTAATTTCATGGAGTATAGAAGTCAAAATTTTAATCAACTGAGTAATACCGAATACAATAACAAAAGGTATCACCATGCATGCGATAGAGACCGCACAGACAGGTTATTCCAGCAGAATAATAATAACGGAATCAGGTCAGGTGAAATTCACACCGACAGGATGTTCCAACAGAATAATAAATGCGGAATAATAAATGATGGAACCAGGTCCGACGTATAGCATAGACAGGATATTCTGACAGAAATGTAAAGACGGAATAGTAAATGGAACCAGGTCCGGCGTATAGCACAGACAGGATATTCCGACAGAAATAAAAAGACATAATAGTAAATGGATGTCACCAAGTATAGGATATTCCGCGTATACAGGTTATTCCAACAGAATAACAATGAATGATATAACATAAGGATTTCACCAAGTATAGGGTATACCGCGTATACAGGTCATGTATAGGGTATGCCACTTTTACAGGTTATTCCAACAGAATAACAAAGAATGGAATAACATAAGTTCTCTTCAAGAAGAAACAATAACACCCCTTACTTTATTAGGAGATTGAATACTGCAGTAGTGTAGTAACCGAATACTCTTCTTCTTTCTCTCTTATTCTCTCTATACTTTCTCTCTCTATAGCTTGAATGAATTCGTGAAAAATAATGAAGCACTAGGCCTCTATTTATAGAAGATTTCTATCTTAACACTTGCCATGTGAAAAGGCAAGTGGCTTGACGACTGGTGATGTGAAAAGAAAAGTGGTTTGACGTCTGGTAAATGTAATTACTATTTACGAAGGTAATTACTATTGACGAAAGTAATTACTATTGACAAAAATAATTACTATTGACGAAGGTAATTACTATTGACGAAAAAGACTCTTAGACGATGACATATGGGCCCCCCATAAAATAACCAAACTTACCACAAACGTCTCATAACAGACTCTTTATATACATCAAGGATTGAATAAATATTACCATAAATTAATTTATTTTTAATCAACACATAATTAATCTTCCAACAATTATTAATCATTTATAATTTGTCGTCTCAATTATTGATTTAATAATATAACATATTATATAGATGATACTGTGACAATAATTGAATCAATAATATAAGAGATATGATGCAGCAATTACTGTAGCAATAATTGAGTATAGCTGAGTGACTTCTCACGTAAGCATCAATAATCAATACCGTGTGCTACTATGCAACCACGCGTATTACTGTACTTTTACTACCGAGTAGTTCAACAGTTTTAACGGTAACACCTCCGCTGTTATTTTATAGAAAGATAATTTTGTGGTTTTCTAACTACGACAATACTTCCGTTGTGGGGTCCACCAATGATTGTGCCGTCGTACGAATATTCCCCGACAAAAAGAATATTCCCCGACCAAACGAATATTTTATAACAACTTGCGTACTTTGTAAAATTTATAAATATTACCCACAACTATAACATTATATCAAAATTATTCCATAATAATCAAAAATAATAATTATAGAAAATTCAACTTTATTTATAAAAACTGGGGTCTTACAACCTCCCCTTCTTATGAAATTTCGCCCTCAAAATTAGGGTACATGCCTTGTATGTCGAAGAGGTAAGGATACCTTGATTTCATTTCAGATTCTAACTCCCAAGACATTTCCTCAACATCGTGGTTTCTCCACAACACTTTGACTTGAGGTATAACCTTGGAGCGTAGAATATGTTGCTTCTTATCCAAGATTTGAACAGGAGCCTCTTTATACGCCAAATCTTCCACTATTTTGTCCGGTTCTAATTCAATAATGTGGTTCGGGTCTTTCACATATTTACGTAACATGGATATGTGAAAAACGTTATGAACACGAGACATACTTGGCGGTAAAGCGAGTCTATAGGCCACAGTTCCTACTCGATCGAGGATTAAAAATGGACCGATGAATCGAGGATTGAGTTTTCCTCTCTTTTCAAATCTTGTAACTTCTTTCCATGGAGTAACACGTAACAACACATGATCTCCTATATTGAATTCCACGTCCTTTCGATGAAGATCAACATAACTCTTTTGTCGATTTTGTGAGGTTTTTATACGTTGTCGGATCGTTTGAATCTTTTCCATAGTTATACGTACCAACTCCGGTCCCAACAACGTTGCTTCACCCACCTCATCCCAGCATACTGGAGAATGACACTTTCTTCCATACAACGCTTCGAATGGAGCCATGCCAATACTTGCTTGATAACTGTTGTTGTAGGAAAACTCCACCAATGGTAAGAACTTGTCCCAACTTTCCTTGAAATCAAGGACACAGAGTCTTAATAGATTTTCGAGAGTTTGAATAGTCCTCTCCGACTGTCCGTCCGTCTGAGGATGATATGCCGAGCTAAATCGTAAGTCTGTGCCCATAGCTTTTTGCAAACTAACCCAAAATCGTGAAGTAAATCTTGGGTCTCGATCAGAAACTATTGATACCGGCGTACCATGCAGTCTTATAATCTCGTTTATGTACATACGAGCAAGACGTTCAAGTGTATAAGTTTCTCGATAGGTAAGAAATGAGCAGACTTGGTCAATCTATCAACAATGACCCAAATCGCATTTATGCCTTGAGAAACCTTAGGAAGACCGGTAACGAAATCCATGGTAATATGCAACCACTTCCATTCTGGAATTTCAAGTGGTTGTAATGGACCCTTTGGTACTTGATGCTCCTCTTTAACTCGTTGACAAGTTAGACACCTTGAGATAAACAACGCTATCTCTTTCTTCATATTGCTCCACCAAAATGTATGATGAATATCAAGATACATTTTGGTACTCCCAGGATGGATTGCAAACGTTGTATTGTGCGCCTCCATCATGATTTTATACTTTAAATCAGGGTCGTTAGAAACACAAAGTCTGGAGTTGACTTGAAGTATTCCTTCTTCATCGATTCTTGCTTCCTGCATAGCACCTTCTTGCACTTTCTTCCTCATACGCATCAGCTCCAGGTCTGTAGCTTGAGCAGCTTTAACTTTATCGATTAAAGTCGGTTCTACTCGTATATTCGCCATCGTCACATGCGTCCCTGGAGTCTTTAACACTATCTCCATCCTTTGCAAGTCACACAAAATGGGCCCTTGCGTTGACAATATCGCACTCGTACTTGCATGTGATCTTCAACTTAATACGTCAGCTACCACGTTCGCTTTTCCAGGATGGTATTGGATGGTATGATCATAATCTTTCAACAGTTCAAGCCAACGTGGTTGTCGCATGTTGAGTTCCTTTTGAGTGAAGAAATATTTGAGCTTTTATGATCCGTAAAGATCTCCACTTTCTCCCCATACAAGTAATGCCTCCAAATTTTAAGTGCAAAGACAACAGCTGCCAACTCTAGATCATGAGTAGGATAATTCCTCTCATATTCTTTGAGTTTTCGCGAGGCATAGGCTATAACTTTTCCATGTTGCATGAGAACACATCCCAGACCTTTGCCCGAAGCATCACTGTAGATGACAAATCCCTCCGAGCCAGATGGTATTGTCAGAACAGGTGCTGAAATGAGTCTCCTCTTGAGTTCTTGAAAACTCTTCTCACATTCTTCACTCCAACCGAACTTTGTATCTTTCCGAGTCAGCTGAGTCAATGGAGTAGCGATTCGAGAAAATCATTCCATGAATCTCTGATAATAACCAGCTAAACCGAGAAAGCTACGTACTTCGGTCACTGATTTAGGTTGCTCCCAGCTTTGAATAGCTTCAATCTTTGCTGGGTCAACAGATATTCCATGACTTGATACCACGTGCCCAAGGAATGCTACTTCCTCAAGCCAAAACTTGCATTTCTTTAACTTGGCATAAAGCTTATATTCACGAAGCTTTTGGAGTGTCAGCCTCAAGTGTTGCTCATGATCTTCATGACTTTTGGAATAAATAAGGATGTCATCAATAAAGACGACCACAAGGTGATCCAAATATTCCTTGAATACTCGGTTCATCATATCCATGAAGGCAGCAGGAGCATTAGTCAATCCAAAGGACATGACTAGGAATTCATAATGCCCGTACCGAGTTCTGAAAGCCGTCTTTGGAATGTCATCGGTTCTAATATTCAATTGGTGATACCCGGAATGAAGATCAATCTTTGAAAAGAATTTGTCTCCTTGCAACTGGTCAAACAGGTCATCAATTCGTGGCAATGGATACCTATTTTTGATGGTGACATGATTCAACTCCCGATAATCAATACAAAGTCGCATACTCCCATCTTTCTTTTTGACGAATAGAACAGGAGCACCCCAAGGAGAAGTACTAGGACGAATAAAGCCAATGTCTAACAATTCCTGCAGTTGGGTTTTTAACTCCTGAAGTTCAATAGGAGCCATTCGATATGGAGCTTTGGAAATGGGTTTTGTACCGGGTTCAAGGTCGATACAAAATTCAATTTCATGCTCTGAGGGTAGGCCAGGAAGTTCTTCAGGGAATACGTCAGTAAATTTATTAACAACAGAAATATCATTCAAGGCTGACGTATTTTTGTTTAAATCTGTGACATGAGCTAAGAAAGCATGACATCCATTTTTCAATAAACGAATAGCTTTATGTCTTGATATGACCGTGATTGATTTTAATGGTTTGGTCGCTTGAATTCGCATAATAGGTTGATTAGGAATATGAAAGCTAACAACCTTATGGAAATAATCAATTTTTGCATTATGAGTAGTTAACCAATCAATCCCTAAAATCACGTCAAATGCAAGTATTTTCAATGAAATAAGATCTTCAGGTAATGTGAGGGTACCGATTTGAACCAAACAAGACTTATAAACAGTAGATGTAATGATGGTTTCTCCCAACGGAGTTTCCACAGATAAGTCAAAGTCTAATTTCTCCGGATTCAAATTTAATCGATGAGCGCAAGAAGGAGAAATAAAAGAATGGGTAGAACCGGTATCAAATAAAGTATAAACTTCATTAGAGTTTATGATAAGCTTACCCGTGATGACCTCATTCGGGTTCCTCGCTCTCTGGGAGGTCACAACAAACGCTCTCCCTTGCACTACCGGCTTTGACCTTTCTGGGACGGCCTTTGGTGCCTCCATCCTAGCTGAATTTGTCTTCGATAAATGATAAAATCGGGCTAAGTGACCTTCTCTTCCACAATTATAACATGCTTTGGACGACATCGCGCAATTTGGACTGATGTGTCCCTCCCCTCCGCATTTGAAGCATATGATAGGTGGTCCTTCTCCGTCCTTAACAACGGGTGCTAGTGCTGATGTCTTTCCATCATTGTTGAATCTCCTCTTCTTGAAATATATATTCTTACTGTTTTGGCCCTGATTACCACTGAAGTGGTTACCATTTCTAGCCTGCTGATTCCCTCCACGCTTGTTGTCACCGCTTCGATGACCACTTTCGCTGGTATTATAATTTTGTCAGCTGCTTTCTTTTAGTTGCGTTGACTCGTTAGCGCGCTCCACTAACTGAGCCCTATTTACAACATCTGAATACAAACACAGTTTATGAGAAATAAGTTGTTGACGTATCTCCGGCTTCAAACCTCTTAAAAATATTCGCGCCATTCTCTCTTCATTATCCACCAAGTGGGACGCAAACCGTGATAACTCTGCAAATTTTGCCTCGTATTGCGACACGGTCATATTATTTTGTTCCAACTTAATAAACTCCACCTCCTTAATGTGGCGAATACTTTCGGGAAAGTATTTATCGTTGAACAGCTCCTGGAACTTCTCCCAAGATATCTTCAGTACAGCAGGTTGAGTACGTTTTACCGATTCCCACCAGTAATCTGCCTCTCCGCGCAACATAAAGGCGGCAAAGGGAACCTTTTGCTCCTCGGAGCATCCCAAGACATCAAATATCTTGGTGATCTGCTTTATCCATGTTCCGCCATAAGTGGTTTTGGCTCTCCCTTAAACTCCGGTGGTCCCAGCTCCTTAAACTGTTTAGCGGTGACCGCCCGAGAGTTTCCCGTGTTTCCATCTACGTTTTGGACAGGAGTCGCTCTCGCCTGCTGTTGCATGAATTGCATAAAACCTCTGAATATTTGATCATTCATCATTTGGTCAGTGTTGTTGTTTGCATGAGGATTTTCGCCTTCCTGATGCACATTATTCTGATTATTGATATGTGGTGAATCAACGATCGCCTGTGCTCAATTGCCATTCTCAACATTTTTAAGATGTAATTTTCAGATACTTCCACAAAACAAAAGGTTAATTGACATGTAACATATTATCCCTATATTCTGACCGACTAATAAAATAGCACATAAACTTAGGTAGGTCATACTAGCGAAGGAATTCCCCGTCTCTCCCCTCCTAGTACTATTCTCACATCTTAGCCAGGGATCATATCCCTAAGCTTTGATACCAACTGTGACGCCCCCAAAATTAGGTATACATCACCCATCTTGGGTCGCCAGATATATGGTACAGAATTCAAATACAACTTACTAATACAACTGTCGTGTACAATACGACAAAACATAAACTGTGAGTTTGAATACAAATATTGTCTACTAGAGATTATACAAACTCAAAAGGAGTCCTCATTAAAATTATTATCACACTATTTCACAGAATAGTGAGGACTACTAATGCTATCCTCTGGACCATTACTCCGTTTCCCGACTCGTCCCAGCTATATTCTAATTTCCTGAAGAGAATAGTGAAAGAAAAGGTGAGCTCAGCTAGCCCAGTAAGAAATATTATGACTAAGATAATGCAGAATAAATTATCATTAGCCTTCAACAGTGTTAAACTGATAAAAATAGTAAACGTCACGTTTAACTGCAGCGGAACAAGCAATCCATTAAAAGAGTCAAGTAGAAAATAAAATCTACTATCTTTTAAGATTTAAAAGGTTTTTCATCACAGTTATAGCTGAGACTCAGCTTAATAAATATTACGCATCATCGAATCACCCCTGCACTACGGCCAAGGATATTCTTTAGTATCACGACCACAATTATTCATGCACTACGGGCAAGAATATTTGTGTATTCATTAATGGTCATGATCATGCCAACAACTGTCCATCAATGCAATACGGGCCAATGAGAACTTTTACCACATCATTTGTAACATTACGGTCATGATTACACCGAATAATCCCTGGTCATAATCATACCAAGTCTATCTATGCACTAAAGGCCACAGATGACTTTCAACATAACATAAACATGAGGATGATGACAATGATATAAGAATTCAATAAAACAAGTTCAAGAATTATTTTATCCAGGAATTATTAACGTCCAAATTGTCAACATGATATTGTTTTGTAGAGTAAAATTCAAGAATGATCAGTAGAATATTTCCATGAAAGGATACTGGATGAAGCGCAAATATCAAGTATATTCCACTAATTTCATGGAGTATAGAAGTCAGAATTTTAATCAACTGAGAAATACTGAATACAATAACAAAAGGTATCACCATGCATGCGATAGAGACCGCACAGACAAATTATTCCAGCAAAATAATAATAACGGAACCAGGTCAGGTGAAATTCACACTGACAGATTGTTCCAACAGAATAATAAATGCGGAATAATAAATGATGGGACCAGGTCTGACGTATAGCACAGGTAGGATATTCCGACAGAAATGTAAAGACGGAATAGTAAATGGAACTAGGTCCGGAGTATAGCACAGACAGGATATTCCGACAGAAATATAAAGACAGAATAGTAAATGGATGTCACCAAGTATAGGGTATTCCGCGTATACAGGTTATTCCAACAGAATAACAATGAATGGAATAACATAAGGATTTCACCAAGTATAGGGTATACTGCGTATACAGGTCATGTATAGGGTATGCCACTTTTACAGGTTATTCCAACAGAATAACAAAGAATGGAATAACATAAGTTCTCTTCAAGAAGAAACAATAACCCCCCTTACTTTATTAGGAGATTGAATACTGCAGTAGTGTAGTAACCGAATACTCTTCTTCTTTCTCTCTTATTCTCTCTATACTTTCTCTCTCTATAGCTTGAATGAATTCGTGAAAATTAATGAAGCACTAGGCCTCTATTTATAGAAGATTTCTAGCTTAGCACTTGCCATGTGAAAAGGAAAGTGGCTTGACGACTGGTGATGTGAAAAGAAAAGTGGTTTGACGTCTGGTAAAGGTAATTACTATTTACAAAGGTAATTACTATTGACGAAGGTAATTACTATTGACGAAAGTAATTACTATTGACGAAAATAATTACTATTGACGAAGGTAATTACTATTGACGAAAAAGACTCTTAGACGATGACATATGGCCCCCCCATAAAATAACCAAACTTACCACAAACGTCTCATAACAGACTCTTTATATACATCAAGGATTGAATAAATATTACCATAAATTAATTTATTTTTAATCAACACATAATTAATCTTCCAACAATTATTAATCATTTATAACTTGTCGTCTCAATTATTGATTTAATAATATAACATATTATACAGATGATACTGTGACAATAATTGAATCAATAATATAAGAGATATGATGCAGCAATTACTGTAGCAATAATTGAGTATAGCTGAGTGACTTCTCACGTAAGCATCAATAATCAATACCGTGTGCTACTATGCAACTACGCGTATTACTGTACTTTTACTACCGAGTAGTTCAACAGTTTTAACGTTAACACCTCCGCCATTTTTTTATAGAAAGATAATTTTGTCGTTTTCTAACTACGACAATACTTTCGTTGTGGGGTCCACCAATGATTGTGCCGTTGTACGAATATTCCCCGACAAAAAGAATATTCCCCGACCAAACGAATATTTTATAACAACTTGCGTACTTTGCAAAATTTATAAATATTACCCACAACTATAACATTATATCAAATTTATTCCATAATATTCAAAAATAATAATTATAGAAAATTCATCTTTATTTATAAAAACTGGGGTCTTACATATAGAACTATTGATTCACATAATGTACTATTAGGGGAGGTGGTACAAGTTTGATAATACTTGTAATAACTCGATATTTTTATATAAATAAATACAAAATTTTGTATATAATTTTTTTTATTTTAAAGGTGAGAATATGTGCCAAGTAATGTGAATGTATGTATGTGATAAATAAAATTTATTTATTACATGAATAATTTCAAATAATTATATTTTTGAATTATTGATCATTATAAAATATATTCTTATAATAATTAATTTTATAGTAGAAATGTCCTTATTATTTATTTTTTATGAAAATATGATTTTCATATTAATTAAATAATATATGAAACGATTGTTGGAATTATTATAATTACTATTTTATTGTATAAATATTAGTTTAGATTATTAAGTTAATTATTTTAACTTAATTTATAATATTATATATGAAAGATAATTCAGATATGGAATCAAAACCCTAATTTTTGGATTTTGAGCTATGAATGAGAATAATAATATTATATTAAATTTAATATTATTTTTTAGAGTTATAAATACATATTGTATATGTGTATTGATAATAATTGGTCAATTGTGCTAAACCCTATTTGTTAAACCAAGTATAAATACCCTTAAAAACCTGGTATTATTGTGTTAAACCCTATTTGTTAAACTCAATTATGAGTACAAGACTTTGTAGTAATGGTGTTATATGATTTTTGTTGCATATTATAGAATTTTTATTAATTAGGGAAAAAACCAATTAATATTTTAAAACCTTAATTAAAATTAGAAACCCTAATTTTGCTAATTAGGAACCCTAAATTTGCTAAAATTAGAAATCCTAATTATTATTTTAGTAAATTGAATTGTTGATTTGGGAACCCTAATGATATTACGGAACCCTAATTATTTAAAACCCTAATTTCTATCAAAAACCCTAATTTTAATTAGTAAGATCTAATTAAAATTTTAGTACACTTTAATTTTAATTTTTCAAACCCTAAAAATTATTTGGGAAATTTTAAGATTTAAAATCTAGTAATTAAACCCTAGATTCAAGTAACATGGACAAGAATACCATTAAAATTGCTAACTAAATGACCAAAGTACCCTTTTTATCCCATTATTGAAATTATTGTTAGGAAATCTTGCCAAATCTTGGCAAGTCATCAACCTAGTCTAAGCTAGGGGCTAAGGAACACAAGGCATCAACCATTACACATCCACATACAATGCATACATGTTGTATATATATATATATACATATATATATATATATATATATATAGATTACGAGATAGAAAAGGCCACATTCATGCTCATTTGCTCACAACCCTCATCCTAGAATCTCTCTCTGTAAATCCTCTGAAATTCCCTTATTAGATCAGTCACAAAAAAAGCCCCACTATCACTTACATCAGATCAGAAGCTAAGAATCAAGATTTTTTAAAGAGAGGTACAAAACCCTAAACTAGAATCTGATCGTGGTTGCCATGTTAAATAGTATGATTTTTTGTTAAAACATGTTGTTTGTAGTATATATTGATGATCTGGGTTGCTAGATGTTAGATCCATAACATCTAGAGGCTAGGATTTGAAGTTTCTAAAAATATGGAAAATTTTATTTTTGTTGCCTGACAATGAATGTCAGACCTCAGATCTAAGTGATGTTTAATTAGTTTTGTGTTTTGAAAGTTTCTAGTTATTGTATGTTATGAGATCTTTGATCTGAAACTGGAATCTAGTCCAGATCATGAACAGGTTAAAAGTTATGAATGGTCAAAGGTCGTTGACCGACCCTGACTTTTCAAATCTGGGTAACCCAGAAACTTACCCAGAACATTCTGACAATTAGTTCTTCAGTCCAGATCTCTCGTGTGTTTATCGATTTGTTTCTGCTGTTGTTTACATGTTATAGTATGGTATATGTACTTTATATTAAAGTTTTATATAACCTAGATGACTAACCGGATGGATTTAATTGACGGTCATAACAAGAAGCCCGATCACGTTTCTATTTTATGGGTAACCTAGAAAACGTATGAACAACATCTCTGACATGGTTTAACCGACATGGATCTAGAGATTTTGTTATTTTTATGATGATTTTATATAATTAATTTGTTCATTTGGATGCTGGCTACAACCTGGAACCCTTAGATCACATAAATCAAACCCAGAACTCAAGATATAAGGATCCAAAGTAGCACACTCGAAAAGTTCTTCATTTCTGGAAAACCTAGAAATGAATAACAGCCTCTGACATGATTTTCTGAGGCCTAGATCTTTTAGCTTGATGATTGTTAAACCTGATACGTGCTTGATTCATGTACCCTGATGGTTACTCTACACAACCCGACGTCTAGAACACCTTTAACATGAACCTATTGTCGGGAATAAGGCCACCAAGGTCGTTGACCGGCCATTACCATAATTTCTAGGCAGTCCAAAAACTTGATGAACAGCTCTGGCAGTAACTTTAGGCATTTAGATCTTTTTATTTGATGCATGTTATGACCATGTTTGTTGATCCATCGTGTAGTCTTGCACTAGCACTATAAGATCTGACCAACAACATGCCCAGAAACACAATACGCACCGAATCAAACTTGGTCAAGTTGTGACAACCCGAAAATTTATAAAATCTTGAATGATTAGAATAAAGATTAAAGAATAAAACCTAGATGAGAATTTGAGGATTTATTTAAAATTTTCAAGTAAAACCTCTACGGTTTACTATTCGAATGACAATAGAGAAAATTATGGGTTAAAAAAATTTCAAAACCCTTGAAATGAATTAATATGTACTTGAAAGAATATCAAGGATAAGTGTGATGCCTCCAAAATTAGGTATACATCACACATCTTGGGTCGCCAGATATATGGTACAGAATTCAAATACAACTTACTAATACAACTGTTGTGTACGATACGAGAAAACATAAAGTGTGAGTTTGAATACAAATATTATCTACTAGAGATTATATAAACTCAAAAGGATTCTTCATTAAAATTATTATCACACTATTTCACAGAATAGTGAGGACTACTAATGCTATCTTTGGGACCATCACACCGTTCCCCGACTCGTCCCAGCTATATTCCCATTTCCTGAAGAGAACAGTGAAAGAAAGGGTGAGCTCAACTAGCCTAGTAAGAAATATTATGACTAAGATTATGCAGAATAAATTATCATTAGTGTCCAACAATGTTAAACTGATAAAATATAATAGACATCATGTTTAACTGTAGCGGTACAAGCAATCCATTAAAATAGTCAAGTTGAAAATAAAATCTACTATCTTTTATGATTAAAAAGGTTTTTCATCACTGTTTTCGTTGAGACTAAGCTTAATAAATATTCCACATCATCGAATCACCCCTGCACTGCGACCAATGATATTCTTTAGTATCACGACCACAATTATCCATGCACTACGGGCCAAGAATATTTGTGTATTCATTAATGGTTATGATCATGCCAACAACTATCCATCAATGCACTACGGGCGAATGAGGACTTTTACCACATCATTTGTAACATTACGGTCATGATAACACCGAATAATCGCTGGTCATAATCATACCAAGTCCATCTATGCACTACAGGCCATAGATGACTTTCAACATAATATAAACATGAGGATGATGACAATGATATAAGAATTCAATAAAACAAGTTCAAGAATTAATTTGTTCAAGAACTACTAATGTCAAAATTGTCAACATGATACTGCTTTGTAGAGTAAAACTCAAGAATGATCAAAAGAATATTTCCATGAAAAGAGACTGGATGAAGCGCAAATATCAAGGATATTCTACTAATTTCATGGAGTATAGAAGTCAAAACTTTAACCAACTGAGTATAATAAAGAATGGAATAACAAAAGAAATCACCATGCATGTGGTACTTCGCATAGACAGGTTATTCCAACAGAATACTAAATAACGGAACCAGGTCAGGAAAAATTCGCACCGACAGGATGTTCCTATAGAATAATAAAGAATGGAATAACAACAGAAATCACCATGCATGCGGTACTTGGCATAGACATGTTATTCCAACAGAATACTAATAAGGACGAAATCAGGTTCGACGTAAAATGCATAGATAGGATATTCCAACAGAATAATAATAATGACGAAACTAGGTCCGACGTAAAATGGACAGACAGAATATTCCAACAGAATAATAAAGACGGAATCAGGTCCGACGTAAAACGCACAGACAAGATATTCCAACAGAATAGTAAAGACGGAATAATAGAAGAATGTCACCAAGTATAGGGTAGACCGCGTATACAGGTTATTCCAACAGAATAATAAGCAATAGAATAACAGCAGTTCTCTTTATGAATAAGAAAGAATAACACCCCTTACCGTAAAAGAACTGAATATAAGAATAGTTAAGTAGCAGAAATCTTTTCTTCTTTCTCTCTATAATTTTCTCTCTCTAGAGTTTTAGTGAATTTGTAAGAAAATAATGAAGGAATGAGATTCTATTTATAGAAAAATAGACTGCATAGTAACTAACTCATGAACGGTCTAAATTGATTTACTTTAATCTGACGGTCCATATTTTAAGAAAAATCTTTTAAATAAAATATAATATATTCTATTTATAATCTAATAAAACAACTAACTTTATAAAAGATTTTACCATGCAAACATTATGCAGGCACTATGCAAACACTATGCATAATAAAATATAATATATTCTAATTAATGTCTAATAAAATAAATAGCTTTATAAAAGTATTCTATTTTATATTAAAAGATTTTACTATGCAAAACACTATGCAGACACTATACAACACTATGCATAATAGAATATAATATATTCTATTTATAGAATAACTTTATAAAAGTATTATGTTTTATATAAAAAGATTTTCTGTATTATTGCATTTATAATACCAACAAAACTGAGTGACTTATCACGTAAGCATCAATAATCAATACCGTGTGCTACTATATAACCACGTGTATTACTGTACTTTTAACACTGGGTGTTTCAGCAGTTAACGATAAAACTTCCGCCGTTATTTTCATAAAGTATTTTTTATCATTTTCTCAATTCGACAATAATTCCGTTGTGGGGTCCACCAATGATTGTGTCGTTGTACTAATATTCCCTATTAAAATGAATATTCCCCGACCAATCGAATATTATACAACAACTTTCGTACTTTGTAAACTTTATAAATATTACCCACAACTATTATATCAATTTCACTCCATAAAATTCAAAAATAATATTTATAAAAAAATCATCTTTATTCAAAAAGGTGGGGTTTTACAATCTCCCCTTATTATGAACTTTCGTCCTCAAAATTAGGGTACATACCTGGTATGTCGAAGTGGTAAGGATACCTTGATTTCATTTCATATTCTAACTTCTAAGTCATTTCCTCAACATAGTGGTTTCTCCATAAAACTTTGACTTGAGGTATAACCTTGGTGCGTAGAATATGTTCATTCTTATCCAAGATTTGAACAGGAACCTCTTCATACGTCAAATCTTCCGCTATTTCGTCTGTTTCTAACTCATTAATGTTGTTCGGGTCTTCCACATATTTATGTAACATGGATATGTAAAAAATGTTATGAACACGAGACTTACTTGGCGGTAAAGCGAGTCTATAGGCCACAGTTCCTACTCGATCAAGGATTAAAAATGGACTGATGAATCGAGGATTGAGCTTTCCTCTCTTTCTAAATCTAGTAACTCCTTTCCATGGAGCAACACGTAACAACACGTGATCTCCTATATCGAATTCCACGTCCTTTCGATGAAGATCAGCATAACTCTTTTGTCGATCTTGTGAGGTTTTTATACGTTGTCGGATCGTTTGAATCTTTTCCGCAGTTATACGTACAAACTCTAGTCCCAACAACGTTGCTTCACCCACCTCATCCCAGCATACTGGAGAACGACACTTTCTTCCATACAACGCTTCAAATGGAGCCATGCCAATACTTGCTTGATAACTGTTGTTGTAGGAAAACTCCACCAATAGTAAGAACTTGTCCCAACTTCCCTTGAAATCAAGGACACAGAGTCTTAATAGATCTTCAAGAGTTTGAATAGTCCTCTTCGACTGTCCGTCCGTCTGAGGATGATATGCCGAGCTAAATCGTAAATCTGTGCCCATATCTTTTTGCAAACTAACCCAAAATCGTGAAGTGAATCTTGGGTTTCGATCAGAAACAATGGATACTGGCATACCATGCAATCTTACAACCTCGTTTATGTACATACAAGCAAGACGTTCAAGTTTATAAGTTTCTCGAATTGGTAAGAAATGAGCAGACTTGGTCAATCTACCAACAATGACCCAAATCGCATATATGCCTTGAGAAACTTTAGGAAGACCAGTAATGAAATCCATGGTAATGTACTCCCACTTCCATTCTAGAATTTCAAGTGGTTTCAATGGACCTTTTGGTACCTGATTCTCTGCCTTGACTCATTGACACGTTAGACACCTTGAGATAAACAGCGCTATCTCTCTCTCTCTCTCTTCATATTGCCACACCAAAATGTATGTCGAAGATCAAGATACATTTTGGTACTCCCAGGATGGATTGCAAACGGTGTGTTGTGCGCCTCCATCATGATTTTATACTTTAAATAAGGGTCGTTAGGAACACAAAGTATAGAGTTGACTCGAAGTATTCCTTCTTCATTGATTCTTGCTTCCGGCATCGCACCTTCTAGCACTTTCTTCCTCATACGCATCAGCTCCGGATCTGTAACATGAACATCTTTAATTTTATTACTTAAAGTCGGTTCTACTCGTATATTTGCCATCATCATATGGGCCCCTGGAGTCTTTATCTCTATCTCCATCCTTTGCAAGTCATACAAAATGGGCCTTTGCGTTGACAATATTGCACTCGTACCCGTATATGATCTTCTACTTAATGCGTCAGCTACCACGTTCGCTTTTCCAGGATGGTATTAGATAGTATGATCATAATCTTTCAACAGTTCAAGCCAACGCCGTTGTCGCATGTTGAGTTCCTTTTGAGTGAAGAAATATTTAAGGCTTTTATGACCGGTAAAGATCTCCACATTTTCCCCATACAAGTAATGCCTCCAAATCTTTAGTGCGAAGACAACAACTGCCTACTCTAGATCATGAGTAGGATAATTCCTCTCATATTCTTTGAGTTATCGTGAGGCATAGGCTATGACTTTCCCATGTTGCATGAGAACACATCCCAGCCCTTTGCCCGAAGTATCACTGTAGATGACAAATCCCTCCGAACCAGATGGAATTGTCAGAACAGGTGCTGAAATGAGTCTCCTCTTGAGTTCTTGAAAACTCTTCTCACGTTCCTCGCTCCAACCTAACTTTGTATCTTTCTAAGTCAGTTGAGTTAGTGGAGTAGCAATTCGAGAAAACCCTTCCACGAATCTCCGATAATAACCAGCTAAACTGAGAAAGCTACGTACTTCGGTCATTGATTTAGGTCGCTCCCAGCTTTGAATAGATTCAATCTTTGTTGGGTCAACAGATATTCCATGACTTGATACCACGTGCCCAAGGAATGCTACTTCCTCAAGCCAGAACTCGTATTTCTTCAACTTGGCATAAATTTTATATTCACGAAGCTTTTGGAGTATCAGCCTCAAGTGTTGCTCATGATCTTAACGGGTTTTGAAATATATGAGGATGTCATCAATAAAGACGACCACAAAGTGATCCAAATATTCCTTGAATACTCGGTTCATCATATTCATGAAGGCAGCATGAGTATTAGTAAGTCCAAAGGACATGACTAGGAATTCATAATGCCCATACCGAGTTCTGAAAGCCGTCTTTGGAATGTCATCGATTCTAATCTTCAATTGGTGATATCTGGAACGAAGATTAATCTTTGAAAAGAATTTGGCTCCTTGCAACTGGTCAAACATGTCATCAATACATGGCAATGGGTACCTATTTTTGATGGTGACATGATTCAACTCCCGATAATCAATACAAAGTCGCATACTCCCATCTTTCTTCTTCACAAATAGAACAAGAGCACCCTAAGGAGAAGTACTAGGACGAATAAAGCCAATGTCTAATAATTCCTACAGTTGAGTTTTTAACTCCTGAAGTTTAATAGGAGCCATTCGATATGGGGATTTAGAAATGGGTTTTGTACCGGGTTCAAGGTTGATACAAAATTTAATTTCACGCTCTGGGGGTAGGACATGAAGTTATCCAGGGAATACATCAGGAAATTCATTAACAATAGAAATATTATTCAAAATTGACGTATTTTTGTTTAGATCTGTGACATAAGCTAAGAAAGCTTGACATCCATTTTTCAATAAACAAATAACTTTATGTCTTGAGATGACAGTGATTGATTTTAATGGTTTGGTTGCTTGAATTCACATAATATGTTGATTAGGAATATGAAAGCTAACAACCTTACGAAAACAATCAATTTTTACATGATGAGTAGTTAACCAATCATTCCCTAGAATTACATCAAATGCAAGTATTTTTAATGCAATAATATCGACAGGTAATGTGTGGGTACCAACTTGAACCAAACAAGACTTATAAACCATGGATGTAATGAAGGTTTCTCCCAACAGAGTTTCCACAGATAAGTCTAAGTCTAATTTCTCCAGAGTCAAATTTAATCGTTGAGCGCAAGTAGGAGAAATAAAAGAATGGGTAGAACCGGTATCAAATAAAGTGTAGACTTCGCTAGAGTTTATGATAAGCTTACCCGTGATGACCTCATTCGGGTTCCTTGCTTTCTGGGAGGTCACAACAAAAGCTCTCCCTTGCACTATCGGCTTTGTCTTTTCTGGGACAGCCTTTGGTGCCTCCATCCTAGCTGAATTTATCTTCGGTGAACGACAAAATTGGGCAAAGTGACCTTCTCTTCCACAATTATAATATGCTTTGGAAGGCATCACGTAATTTGGACTGATGTGTCCTTCCCCTCCGCATTTGAAGCATATGATAGGTGGTCTTTCTCATTCCTTAACAACGGGTGTTGGTGCTGACGTATTTCCATCATTGTTGAATCTCCTCTTCTTGAAATGTCCATTCTTATTGTTTTGGCCCTGATTACCACCGAAGTGGTTATCATTTCTGGTCTGTTGATTCCCTCCACGCTTGTTGTCACCGCTTCGATGACTGCTTTCACTAGTGTTATCATTTTGTCGGCTACTCTCTTTTGGTTCGTTGACTCATTATCGCGCTCCACCAACTGAGCCCTATTTACAACATCTGAATACAAACACAGTTTATAAGAAATAAGATGTTGACGTATCTCCGGCTCCAAACCTCTTAAAAATATTCGCGCCATTCTCTCTTCATTATCCACCAAGTGGGACACAAACCGGGATAACTCCTTAAATTTTTCCTTGTATTGCGACACGGTCATACTGTTTTGCTCCAATTTGATAAACTCCACCTCCTTCACGTGACGAATACTTTCGGGAAAGTATTTGTCGTTTAACATCTCTTGGAACTTCTCCCAAGACATCTTCAGTACGGCAGGTTGAGTACGTTTTACCGATTCCCACCAGTAATTTGCCTCTCCGCGCAACATAAAAGCGACAAAGGGAATCTTTTGCTCCTCGGAGCATCCCAAGACATCAAATAACTTGGTGATCTGCTTTATCCATGCTTCCGCCATAAGTGGTTTTGGCTCTCCCTTAAACTCCAGTGGTCCCAACTCCTTGAACTGTTTAGCGGTGACCGCCCGAGAGTTTCCAGTGTTTCCACCTATATTTTGGACAAGAGCCGCTCTCGCCTGCTGTTGCATGAATTGTATAAAGCCTCTGAACAATCAATCATTCATCATTTGGTCAATGTTGTTGTTTGCATGAGGATTGTCGCCTTCCTGATGCACATTCTCCTGATTATTGATATGTGGAGACTCAATGGTCTCTTGTGCTCCATTGCTATTCTCAATATTTTCGGATGTCATTTTCAGATACTGCCATGAAACAAAGGTTAATTGAAATGTAACATAATATCTCTAAACTCTGACCAACCAATTTAAATATAAAATAAATTTAAGTACGTCCTAATAACGAAGGAATTCCCCGTCTCTCCCCTCCTAGTTCTATTCTCACATCTTAGCCAGAGATCATATCCCTAAGCCTTGATACCAACTGTGACGCCCCTAAAATTTGGTATACATCACCCATCTTGGGTCACCAGATACATGGTACAGAATTCAAATACAATTGTCGTGTACAATACGACAAAACATAAACTGTGAGTTTGAATACAAATATTATCTACTAGAGATTATACACACTCAAAAGGAGTCCTCATTACAATTATTATCGCACTGTTTCACAGAATAGTGAGGACTACTAATGCTATCCTCTAGACCATCACTCCATTCCCCGACTCGTCCCAGCTATATTCTCATTTCCTGAAGAGAATAGTGAAAGAAAGGGTGAGCTCAACTAGCCCAGTAAGAAATATTATGACTAAGATAATGCAGAATAAATTATCATTAGTCTCCAACAATGTTAAACTGATAAAATATAATAGACATCAAGTTTAACTGCAGCGGAATAAGAAATCCATTACAAGAGTCAAGTAGAAAATAAAATCTACTATCTTTTATGATTAAAAAGGTTTTTCATCACTGTTATCGTTGAGACTAAGCTTAATAAATATTTCACATCATCGAATCACCCCTGCACTATGGCCAAGGATATTCAATAGTATCACGACCACAATTATTGGTTATAGGTCTTTCAAACGCAAATAAGTATATTACGTAGCTGTAATCAACGCGGAAGGCAAGTTTCTTAACTCAACTTTGAGTTAATATTCTTCAATTATTATAGTGGTTCATTATTGTTAATTATACCACGTCCAAGAATTTATTGTTGATTATTCACAGTTAGTGCATGTTTAATAATTCAAATTGAATTACTGATTGAGAAAATATACATTCGTAGAATAACTGTTGTTGGATATTCATATCCATAAGACGCTAATATTGACAGTACAAATAATTCCTGTTTATTGTCGAATTTTGTTGAAAAATGTCTTAGCTAATTATCCTTGCTAGACGAATATTGGCTAGAAATTGATATGTTCGAGAAGAGAAGAGAAGAGAATTTAATTATTATTGATAGATCAATGCTAGTTGTATCGGCTCGATCGAAAAAGAAAACTTGATAGGCTTGAGAAGAGAAGAAAAGTGATTAGATATTGAAATCATTTCATTTCGTTGTTAAATCAAATTTTGATTCAAAGACTGAGAAGAACAACCTTTTATATAAAGGGAACATTTTAGGTCGTATATTCAACCATTGCGCACTGTTAAGTATTAAGCATAATATAGGGTACAAGGAGTTGGCCGACTCTAAGTACTTGCAGAGGGGTATGATTTAATCTTTAAGGTTATCTGATACACCTGCGTATGTATCAAAGTAAATCTTTGACACATTCCACTTTGTTATTGCATAAAATTGATTCTTGATTATTCAATAGAATATCGTAGAAACTTTGAAAGAGTTATCGCGCTCCACTAACTAAGCCCTATTTTCAACATCTGAATACAAACATAGTTTATGAGAAATAAGATGTTGACGTATCTCAGGTTTCAAACCTCGCCAAAACATTCGCGTCATTCGCTCCTCATTATACACCAAATGGGATGCAAATATGGAAAACTCTGCAAATTTAGCCTTATACTGCGAAACAGTCATATTATTTTGCTCCATCTTGATAAACTCAACCTCTTTTATGTGAAGAATACTTTCAGGAAAGTACTTGTCGTTGAATAGTTCTTGGAACTTCTTCCAAGACATCTTTAGTGCGGCAGGTTGAGTACGCTTTACCGATTCCCACCAGTAATCTGCCTCTCCTCGCAACATAAAGGCGGGAAAGGGAACCTTTTGATCATCGGAGCATCCCAAGACATCAAATATCTTGGTGATCTGCTTTATCCATGATTCCGCCTATAGTTGTTTTGGCTCTCCAATAAACTCCAGTAGTCCCAGCTCCTTGAACTGTTTAGCGGTGACCGTCCGAGAGTATCCAGTGTTTCCACCTACATTTTGGACAGGAGCCGCTCTCGCTTGTTGTTGTATGAATTGCATAAAGCCTCTTAACATTCTATCATTCATCATTTGGTCAGTGTTGTTGTTTGCATGAGGATTGTCGCCTTCCTGATGCACATTATCCTGATTATTGATATGTTATAAATCAACGGTCGCCTGTACTCCATTGCTATTCTCAACATTCGAATATGTCATTTTCAGATACTGCCACAAAACAAAAGGTTAATTGAAATGTAACATATTATCCCTATATTCTGACCGACCAAATAAATACCACAAAAAACTTAGGTAGGTCATACTAGCGAAGGAATTCCCCGTCTCTCCCCTCCTAATTATATTCTCACATCTTAGCCAGAGATCATATCCCAAAGTTTTGATACCAACTGTGACGCCCCCAAAATTAGGTATACATCACCCATCTTGAGTCGTCATATACATGGTACAGAATTCAAATACAACTTAATAATACAATTGTCGTGTACAATACGACAAAACATAAACCGTGAGTTTGAATACAAATATTATCTACTAGAGATTATACAAACTCAAAAAGAGTCCTCATTACAATTATTATCACACTATTTTATAGAATAGTGAGGACTACTAATGCACCATCTAGGACCATCACTCTGTTCTCCGACTAGTCCCAGCTACGTTCTCATTTCCTAAAGAGAACAGTAAAAGAAAGGGTGAGCTCAACTAGCCCAGTAAGAAATATTATGACTAAGATAATGCAGAATAATTTATTGTTAGCCTTCAATAGTGTTAAACTGATAAAATACAATAACTATCAAGTTTAACTGCAGCGAAATAAGCAATCCATTAGAAGAGTCAAGTAGGGAATAAAATCTACTATCTTCTATGATTTAAAATGTTTTTCATCACTTTTATCGTTGGGACTCAACTTAATAATTAATTCACATCATCGAATCACCCCTACACTACGACCAATGATATTCTTTAGTATCACGACCACAATTACCAATGCACTACGGGCCAAGGACATTCGTGTATTCATTAATGGTCATGATCTTGCCAACAACTTTCCATTAATGCACTACAACCAATGAGGACTTTTATCATATCATTTGTAACATTACGGTTATGATTACACTGAATAATCCATGTTCATAATCATACCAAGTCCATCTATGCACTACAGGCCACAGATGACTTTCAACAAAATATAAACATGAGGATGATGACAATGATATAAGAATTCAATAAAACAACGTCAAGAATTAATTTATCTAGGAACTGATAACGTCCAATTTGTCAACATGATACTGCTTTGTAGAGTAAAATTCAAGACTGCTCAGAATAATATTTCCATGAAAAGACACTAGATGAAGTGCAAATATCAAAGATATTCTACTAATTTCATGGGTATAGAAGTCAAAGTTTTAACCAACTGAGTATAATAAAGAATGGAAAAACAAAAGAAATCACAATGCATGCGATAGACCGCATAGACAGGTTATTCCAACAGAATAATAAAGGATGGAACCAGATCTGGCGTAAACGCACAGACATGATATTTTGACAGAATAATAAATAATGGAACCAGGTCCAACATAAACGCACAAACAGGATATTCTGACATAATAATAAATAATGGAACTAGGTCTGGCGTAAACGCACAGACAGGATATTCCGACAGAATAATAAAGAACAGAATATTAGAAGAATATCACCATGTATAGGGTAGCCCGCGTATACAGGTTATTCCAACAAAATAATAATTAATAGAATAATAGAAGTTATCTTCATGAGTACAACAAATAACATCCATTACCTTAAAAGAAACTGAATATAAGAGTAGGGAAGTAGCAGAATACTTTTCTATAGGTTCTCTTATAATTCTCTCTCTAGAGTTTCAGTGAATTCGTAAGAAATAATGAATGAATGAGCTTCTATTTATAGAAGAATGGATTGCATAGTAACTAATCCATGAACGGTCCAGATTAATTTACTTTTATACAGACGATCCAGATTGGTTTGTGTGCATATGGCTTTGGGGGACATGACTCGACGGTTAATGACCCTCACTGAATTGAGGCGCAGAGTGGTGCAGGATGAGCTTACATCGAGCCACGTTATATCCCAGCATTTTCTATTTGACAGATTTTTCTCTGAGGATAATTATACATGACATTCTGGGAATTTCACCACATCGGAGGATCATTGGCGTCCAACCAGGGTTGATGTACTGTTGTTGTTCGTACTGTCGCATGTCTATATGCCACGGTACATGGATGAGATAGACATCAGAAACATCATGGCGGTGAGAGCTCTCAGGGAGTGTAGTACCATTATACCAATGATCATAGCAGAGACACTGCGGTCAGCCACCTACTGTTGCACTTATCCGACAGGAGTGTTCACGGGAAGCTCGGTCATGCTATATATGCGGCTTATGTCATATTTGAGACCGATTGGCACTCTTAGATGGTATGGGTACTGGTTCACCCATGATATAGCCATGTCATACTCCTTTCAACCATCGGAATGCATAGATGCTATGTCTTGGTCCACATTCTTGGCGGATATCAGAGACCCATTTTTCATATACCGTGCTCGGGGCTCAGCTCACCATATAACTTTATTACTCATGCTTCGGGCATGGACTATATCCCTCTGGCTGGTTTGAGGGGCGTGACTACTTATCACCCACTGCCCGTGATGTCGCAGTTTGACCAGTTCCAGGACTTTCATCCTTTCGAGGGGGCGATAGGTCAGCGCTCAACTTCTCGCTATCTTTCAGCAGAGGACCGATCCCGTGTGTATACATGTTTGGATCAGCATGAGATAGCTGACTTTTCTGTTAGTCATCAAGGTTATTTTGCAGAGTATTCTGCATGGATGGAGACAGATATTTTATCGGCTGTGGTAGTATCCACAGTACCGAATAGTGAATTAGATGATGTAGAGCCCATGGAGGACATCGAAACCCACATCGAGGAGGGGCCAGGTGCTGGACTGCCAGCATCTCTTCTAGATTCTCCCAGTATCAGTAATGTTGTGATTCAACACTCATCATAGTATTTTGAGCAGAGTCTTCATCTGATGACCTTCGAGAGAGACCATGCTAGAGCCTTGATGTTTACTGCCCTTGATGGGAAAGATGTAGCTCTGTTAGAGAGAGACGATGTATTAGGTCACAGAGATGCCGCTGTTATTGAGCGGGATGAGGCCCGATTAGCCAAACATATAGTGATAGTTGAGCAGGATAGTGCCATATCTGCCCGAGATGTAGCCGTTATAGATAGTATTATAGTGAGGTCCCTTACCACTGGTATGATCGCAAAGATGAGCGCTTACATCGATGAGTATATGGTCACCATGCCAATGTTTGTAGATCTATTGGGTCGTGTGGACATTCTCGTGCAGGAGACCACAGCTTCGCCTCCTTCTTCTGAGAGGGATGCCATGTTGGGCTTGTTAGCTCGCATATACTCTGACTTGTAGATGGGCTTGTATTTTCTTGCATAGACTAGCTTAGCCATTTTTCATGTATAGTTTATATTGTGTATATCAAATAGCATTATATATATGACATGGAAATATATTTTTGATCACTTCCCTTTTAGATATGCTTTGCTACTTGCTTGATATTTTGCATGCTGCTTCAGGGCTTACGATCTTGATGTATTCTGAATTCCTCCTTGAGGGATGGACATTGAGATGTCTCTGGATAGTTTAGAATGGATTATTGATCTATATGTATCCCTTCCATCATTGGTGTCTTGGGACTGGTTTCTGCATGGAAATGTGGAAAGGAGTTTGGCTTTCCTCTCTAAGATTGACCGCACCACAGATGGTCACCAGTACTTCTATTTAGGAGAAACCTAGTTAATTCCATCTCTTATGGATTAGTGTTGCTCTTCAAGGTATGACCGCAGCTTAGATGGTCGCCGAATCTCCTATTTGGGAGGAGTTCAGGTAATTCCATCCCTTTGGTCTGAAACCAATGAAATGCAGTGGATTGATAGATGATCCCAGTACCCATTAATAATGGTTTATATTTTGGTAGGGGGTGAAACCGCACCATGAATGGCTACCTACGTACTCCTATTGAAGAGGAGATCAGGTCTGCGTAGTTCGAACCTGGTGTAAGAGGTTCAACGCTATATGTGGCAGAAATGGTGTAGGAATTTGTTTTTATTTTTGTGAGGAGAAGAGGGTAGAAATGTTTTTGATGTTTTTGTTTTATTGTGACTGGCCATATGAAATGGTTTCCTATATACTGCTAATGAAGAGGAGATCGGGTCGGCGTAGTTTGCCCCTCAGGGTGAGTGGAAAAGCGTGATCCCATGTACAGGTCAGAGTGCGGGGAGGAGAAAGTTTAATCCTAGGTTAAGAATAAACTGCAGGTATTAGAAGTTTGATCCCATGTATGGGTAGCCAAACTGCAAACTCAAGAGGTTCAATCCGTAGCGGGATGACCTAAGTCATAGGAATGTAGAGAAGCCAGGTTGCTGGCTTGAAAAGTATGTTTCCAAGAGGGGCAAAGTGTGGAAGATTTGTACGTGGTAAAGGGTTAAAGAACTGGAATGACTGGTGATCTGATGATCCAACACCAGGGTGTTTACTGGTTACTGCATACATAGTACCGTTTCACGGCATCTGAGTTGATGAGTTGTGGAAATTCATCACCGTCCATTTCTTGCAATTTGAGAGAGCCTCTTGTTAATACTTCCTTGACAACAAATGGGCATTCCCAGTTAGGAGCGAATTTTCCCTTATATTGATCTTGATTGTCAATGACATTCTTCAAAACCAAGTAATGTTGTTTAAATTGTCGTAGGAACTTTTTTTGTTATAGGATCGGGCGATCCTTTGTTGATATAACTGACCATGGAAGACAGCCGTGGTTCACCTTTCGTCTATTAGAGACAATTGGTGATTTATGTCTTGTACCCATTGGTCTTCATCCAGCTGAGCGTCTATTAACACTCTGAGGGATTTCGTTTCAACTTCTATGGGGAGCACTGCTTTCATCCCATAGGTTAATGCATAGGGGGTTGCCCTAGTGGAAGTGCGCATTGATGTTTTGTAGGCTAACAGAGTAAGAGGCAATAGGTCAGGCCAATCTTTGTAGTTGGCGGACATCTTTTGCATTATCTTCTTGATGTTTTGGTTAGCCGCTTCAATAATACCATTCATTTTTGGAAGATAGATGAGAGAGTTGAGATGGTTGATGTGGAATTTACTTCATAATTCCTCCATCATTTTGTTGTTGAGGTTCTTAGCATTGTCTGACACAATCACCTCAAGTTGTCTATATCGACAAATGACATTGTTTCTGATTAAAGCAATGATGACTTCTTTGGTAACCCTGGGGAAGGAGGCTGCCTCTACCCACTTGGTGAAGTATTCGATCACGGTGAAGAAAAATTGATGTCCATTACTGGCCAAGGATAACTCATATTGTAGAGTTCCCGTGGAGGGGAGTGTATAACATTTCCATGAATCTGGCACTGATAGCATCTCTTGACGTGGTCATTACAATCAGCATTGAGAGATAGCCAATAATGATTTATCCTGAGGACTTTCTTGACAAGGAGGGGGCCACTCATTTGGGGGTCACAGACTCCACCTTGGATTTCATCCATAAGCCTTTGGGCTTGATCTTTGTCTAAACATCTGAAGAGACCTAGTCCTGCATCTCTTTTGTAGAGCGCATCTCCACTCAGGTAAAATTTCATAGCAATTCGATGGATCCGCCTTTTCTCAGTCGGGCTCAGCTCAGCGGGTGTAGATCCATCTCGTAGATATTCCTTGATATGCTTATACCAAGGATGATGGATAGGAGGTAGCTCATTCGATACTTCTCCAACGTAGTTCCCAAAAGATTGGGACTTGTGTAGGGAAATCGTGACGCTTGGCAAGTGCTCCTTGTCTGGTATGCGAATCAAGGACGCCAAAGTTGCTAACGCATCCGCAAAGTCATTCCTATTATGAGGATTGTGTAGAAAGGAGATTTCTTCGAACTCCAAAACCATCTGTAAAACTTGTCGATGTTAGGGCAGTAAATGTAGTTCCTTGGTTTGATAGATTCTGGTGGATTGTCTGATTACCAACTCTGAATCTCCTAAGACAGTTAATCGCCTGATGCCCATTGAACGAGCAAGTTTTAGCCTCATGAGATGGCCTTCATACTCAACTGTGTTGTTGGTGCTAACAAACTGCAATTTGACGGCTACGGGATACTTCTCCGCCATACCAGATACTGGAACTGCTCCAGCTCAAGAACCTTCCATATTAATAGCTCCATCAAAATACATCATCCATGATTGGCGTGTATCAAACTGATGGTGTTGCTGAACTGTCATTACTCCTTCATCGGGGAAGTAAGTCTCCAAGGGTTTAAAATCCCCTGAGGGTGCGGCGGCCAGTTGATCCGCAATTCCTTGAGATTTGACGGACTTTTGAGTCACATATACGATGTCAAATTATTGTAGGATCAAATGCCATCTGGACAGTCGGCAATTTAAGATGGGTTTATTAAACACGTACTTGAGAGGATCCACGCGGGATATGAGATAGGTTATGTGACCATGGAGGTAATGTTGTAACCTCATGGAAGCCCAAGCTAAAGCACAACACGTCTTTTCGATCAAAGTGTACTAGTGTTCACTGCTGCTAAATCTTTTGCTGAGGTAATAGATAGCTCGTTCTTGGCATCTATCGTCTTTCTGTCCCAGCATGCAGCCCATGGCATTGTCACTTATGGACATGTACATGAACAGGGAAACATTATCTTTGTGTTGTACCAACATGGAATCTTTGACCAGCTACTCTTTAATTGTGCGGAAGGAATTTTGACACTCATCATTCCATTTCATGGAGAATTTCTTCCTTAATAGCTTGAAGATTGGGTCACAGGTTGCTGTGAGATGAGAGATAAACCTGCAAATGAACGTGATTCTTCCCAAAAATCCCCGTAATTCCTTTTCTGTTTGAGGAATGGGCATTTCCATGATGGCCTAAATTTTGGTAGGATCCAGCTCAATCCCTTTGTGGCTGACTAGAAATCCTAGCAACTTGCCTGATTTAACTCCAAAGGCGCATTTGGCTGGATTCAACTTCAAGTTGTACATACGCAACCTGTTGAACAACTTTTCTGAGATGGTCTAAATGGTCATCCTCCTTCAAGGATTTGACAATGATGGCATCCACGTAGATCTCGATCTCTTTGTGCATTAAGCCGTGGAAAAGAGCCATCATTGCTCGCTGATAGGTGGCTCTGGCATTGATGAGGCCGAATGACAACCGTCTATAACAAAAGGTTCCCCAAGGCGTGATGAAAGCATTTTTCTCATGATCTTCCTCAGCATCCATGATCTGATGGTACCCCGTAAAGCAATCAGCAAAGGAGTACTTGTCGTATTGAGTAGTATGTCAATAAGAATATGGATAAATGACACGAGAAAGCTATCTTTTAAGAAAGCTTTGTTCAAGTCCCGGTAATCCACGTAGACTCGCACCTTCCCTCTGGGTTTAGGCATGGGAACAATGTTGGATATCCACTCAGGATATGTGGACACCATGATGATGACAACTTGAAATTGTTCACAATTTCATCTTTTACCTTTAAACTCCACTAAGGTTTCAATCGCCTGAGCTTTTTCTTGATTGGCTTAAATCCAACTTTAATGGGAAGACGATGAAGAACAATATCAGTGGACAAACCCACCATGTCTTCATGAGACCATGCAAACACATCCTGGAATTGGGTTAATAGCTTAACCATGTCATTCCTTTGGTTTGGGGCAAGGTCTTAACAAATCTGGATTAACTTAGGGCTTTCTAAGGTTCTGAGATTGAAGGAAGTGGTTTGATCAAGGTGTGGTTTAGGTTTGTCTTTGACCCATTCTTGAATTTCTGGAGGTACCTCAATGCCATCCTGTATTTCCATCATAGCTGAATTCATCTATACATCAAAGGTAGAATCCTTGTAGAGAAGAGGCACCGTATCAGCAAGTACAGGCACATCTAAATTCAGGGTCCTGAAACAAAAATATTCTTTCACTTAGTATATATGAAATGTTTTGATAATACACAGTGTTAGCATATACTGGCAAAATAAACTGCTAATACTGTACAAAAAAGTAAGCAGTTATTATATCTACAGGGCATAAAGAGTTTTTGTCCATTTTACTCTTGTCAACCAATGCAAAGAGTGCTGCTCCAATTGGCAAGGGCAAAGTCCGGGTGGACCGCAGTGATGGATGAGTTGTCATCATCCTCCCTGTCCCAAATGATGGCCATTATGTCTAGGTAATCATCGTCTGGGGTGTATCTGTTGGTATGTTCATCATGAACGATGATCCGTATGCCTGACATCATTCGGATGATGTCTTACTTGATTCTTCGTTCCTCCTCTTCCACGGCGGGATTTGGAACAAAGACTTCTTTCTCCTTTACCGATACCAGCTTGGGAAATAACATAGCCATTTCATTGGCTGGCACCTTTACAGGAGGTTGTGCGGACTCAGAGTTTGGAGGCGAAGATCAACGCCGCATGGTTGAAGCTGAAGGAATCTGTTGATGCTTCTGAGGATTCTTATGACTAGAACTGGCAGAATAGCTTAGTCCAGCTATTCCAGTTTGCTTGGTTAATTGAATTGGGTACTTGATACCCTGGCGATATATACCCAGCCCTTGTCCCAACTTATAACCCAATGACACCATTTCTTGAGTAGCCGACATTACCTCGGTAGAAATCTTGGGTTCGGGAAATGGCGTTCCAATAGCATGGTATTGGGTATTGCTTACTTCCAAGGCATGAAAACTGACCGGTTTAACATCTGCATTGGCATTAATGAATGACATGTCCCTGTGTTGAGGACACTCAGGTTCAGCGTTGACCGTGACTAGGCTATTGTTGATAATGTATTTCAGTTGCTGATGAAGGGTGGAGGGGACTGCCCCTGCCATATGAATCCATGGTCGTCTCAAGAGCAGGTTGTATCCCGAATCTATCTTGAATACGTGGAAAGATACGTAGAATGTACGGGGACCAATTTCGATTGGCAGTTCAATTACTCCGACCGAATTCCGGCGGGATCCATCAAAAGTTTTGATGACAGTATGGCTACTTTGGAGTCGGTTGAGATTGATATTCATCTTCACCAGGGTAGCGTATACACATATATATAGAGATGAACCTCCATCTATCAAGACTCCAGCTAGCATGTATCCGGAGGACAAGACCGCAATGTGCAAAGGCTTGCAATGACCGGTACCCTCGGGCAGTATGTCATCATCAGTGAAGGATATCACATTGTTGTTGAAAATGTGATCAAACTAGATGTTGAAATTTTTACGTATCAACTGATATTGGTAGATAGGCTTATTCTAAAACCGTTAGCAAGATCGTCCGGTGATCCTCGGAAGTTAGGACCAAGTCAAAAATTGATATTTGTTGTAGAGCATCTTTTAAGCTTAAAACCACCTTGGCTTCATTATGACCCATAGTGTTGAGGAATTTTTCAACCTTCTCCATGGGTATTTTCCCTTTGATTTGATGGTAGACTTCATCATCCGTTGGAGAAGATACAGTGGATTTTCCTTTGACACTGTAGCAGTGGTATGTGAGGTGGATCCTTCACTGTGATAACCCGAGAATTTTGATTTTTTTTAATTTTTATTAATTGATTTAAGGTTCAAAATTAGAACCTAAACAGAAAATTAGTGTATACGTTTGATATTTTTGAGATAGAATTTTTAGGATTTCAAAATTCTATGAAGGATTTAGGTGAATTATTCAGGATTAAGGGAATATGTTAATATGTTCTGTGTATATGTGTACGGTATGTGGTTAAGGGTCAAGAGTTGACCAGATATACGATATCTATAACAGACCTTAATTATATATTAAGAACGTCAACGTTCGGTTAAAAAACCCTAACGATGAACAAGAAACCCTAGAAACCAGTTTTGGAAACGCTAATTTAAGTTCTGGGAATCCAAAATCCTAATTCGGAAATTTAAAACCCTAATCTGGGAACTTAAAAGATGATTATAATTCTTAAGTGTTATTAATTATAATTTTAATTAGGGTAAAACTTAATTATTTAGTAAACCCTAATTTCAAATTATTAAACCCTACTTTCGGGATTAAGAACCCTAATTTATAATTTGGGAAGACCTAATTGTTAATTAAATAATTTTAATGTTAATTAGGAATTATTAATCATAATTTTAAAGTTATAAGTAATTAGAAAACCCTAATCTAATTACGAAAATTTAATTTCTAAATTAGAAAATTATTTTTCTATTAGAAACCCTAATTAGTAGTTTATAAACCCTAATGACCATTTTGACCCTAATTGCTTAATTAGCGATTGTAATTAGGAAAATGCTAATCCTAATCAGCAAGATTTAAGTAATGATTAAGAAATTTTAATATAATTAGAAAATTCTAATTATAATTTAGAAATATTAATTTTCTATTTTTAAAACCTAGATTATAAATTTTAGAAAATTAAATTGCAAACCCTAAGGTTTTCCAAACCCTAAACCCTAAGGGTTGGATCAAAAGACAAGAGTGTCATTAAAATTAAAATACAAATGACCAAAATGCCCTTTTTCATTCTTTAATAAGTGAGCTTGCAAATCTAGCAAATGTTGGAGTTGGTAACCTACTACATTGATTAGGTGACCAAAAAATCGAGCAACTCAGCAACAATATCAGATCTAGCAACATATTAAGCAATATAAATAGAATTAGAGAGAGAGAGAAAGAAAGTCCATTTACTTGCTCATTTTCTCTCTTGCTCTCACCAACTCCTTCTCCCAACCAAAGCTCCGAAAATATCAAGTAGATCAGTCACATTATCAGCCCTTAGATCATCCAACAACATATTGGAGATAAAAGATCAAAATCTAGAATGTAAAGGTATAAACCCTAATTTGACATTTGATATTGTATGCTAAGAAAACTGTTGTGTTTATGTGTTTAGATCTTTGCTAGATGAGTTTAAACGATGATCTATGTTGATATAACATAGATCCATAGCATCAAAATGCTTTAAAATCGAGTTTTTCCAAAACTGTCAAGAACACGATTTGTGGTCTGACAAGCTAATGTCAGGAGCCACAGATCCGTGTCGGTTTTTGATTTTGCTTATTTTAAGTTCTAGATATGTAGCTTGTTATGTTTTCTTTAATCTGGAAGTGGTATTACAGCCATCAGATGTCTAGATCGTAAGTTATAAACGGTCAAACCCTGTTGACCAAGCTTTACTGGGCGATTTCTGGGTAACCCAGAAATCCATTAGCCGGGTCTGATAAGATCTTGTAACGTTCATATCTGTCAGTAATGATGTTTTTTTTTTATGTTATTGTAACCAAGTTGTAACCTGATAGTTGGACAATAGATCCATGCCATAGAACCCATTACAAAACAACTATATTTGATGTAGAGGATGGTCAAAGTAGCCATCCGAGGCTGATTTTGGGTTTCTGGAAAACCCAGAAACCGTATGAACAAGTTGTCTGACATCGTTTGACCAAGCTAAATCGTGAACTTATGATGTATTCGGACTGATCTGTTGTTGTATTTATGTTCTATTACATGAGTACTGTAGATTGGAACCATAAGAACACATGCATCATGACTCGAACATTAAATTAATTGGGGTGGAATGTAGGCACTCGAACTATCTGGGTTTGTGGAAAACCCAGGAATGTTCTGACAACATGTTTGCAAGCCCAGATCTTCGTGATAAGTTGATGTATGACCTATATTGTGATTGATTGTTGTAGTGGTGCATACTAAATACATGATCAACATTTAAACTATCCCATAACCTATTTATACTAAGAGTTAAGACTGGTCAAACCACCCAACCGGTAGCTGGATATGAGTTTCTGGGTTCTTACTCAAGAACACCAAGAAAACCTATAGCGACAGGTCTGCTGCTATAGGACCCCTTTAGCGACATTTAATTACAAAAAATTATTAGTTAATTAATAAATCGAAATAAATAGTTTTTAATTATTAAAAATACTAAATAAATTTTGAAAAAATATTTTAAAGTCTCAAAAATAGTTTTTAATTATTTTGAGTATATGTCATAAATATTTAATATTTTTGGAGTATAAATTGTATTTAATTTATTTAATTATAATATTAAATAAATAATTTAAAAATGATTTTAATACATGAAAAATCATGAAAAATAATATTATGATAGAAGAAAATATTTTAAGTGACTTTTAGTATTTTGTGATGAATTTCATTAATTAATTAATATTAATGATAATTAGTTTATTTAATAAAAATATTAAATAAATTATGGAAAAATATAATTAATAATTTAAAAATCATATAAAAATGATTTAAGTGTTATAAAAATATTTTAAGTTAAAAAATATAACTTTTGATATTTGTTCATAAAAATATTAATATTTTAATATTAATAGCTATTATCGGATAATGAATTTAAGTATTTAAAAATCATATTTAAATGATTTTAAGGTATTAAAAATACTTAATTATATTTTTAATATATTTTAATATTATGACATGTATTACATTAATATTTGATAATAAATAAATATTAATGATAAAAGAAGTACGTGGTATTTAATTCATTTAAATACAATATTAATGATTGAAAATTCAAGATAAATAGTAATAATTATTTAAAAATTATTACGAGCTTGTGAAAATTATTTCGACTGTTAATAAATTATCTTAGATAATGGTTAAGCGTTTATAGAAAGTTTAATTGAAGTTTAACTCGTGAATTGTCCGACTAGACCGTCGGGATGTTAGAATTGTGTCGAGTTCAACTTATACTGCAATAGTTTGACTTGATACCGAGTCCTATGTGTGTTATAAACTGATAGGGTTTTGTGTTATATGTTTAGGTTATTCTGTGTATATCTATATATAATAGTATTATATTATGATGATATTAGTCTAATATTGGATATCTATATTACTAATATTAGGTCTTCGAATAAAGTGATATAAATTGTGTAGCGGTAATCAACAGTTCAGGCAAGTTTGTTTTTACTTAACTCTACTAAGAGTTGTTTCATTCAGATAAGTTTATGGTTAATCATTGCTGGTTTCCATGAATTGTACTCTGTACATATTGCACGTATAAGTCAGGTATGAAAGGTTGATCACCTTCATTACCAGTTTGTTCAGATATATTTGTTCATGTATAATACTTGTTCAGTCATAAATTTGTTCATGCTAGTTCACAATTATATTGTTTAATTATTGCCAGCTTATTATTCTGTCTCTTTCAATCATGATATATCGTTATATTATTGAACTTAAACTTGTTGGGCAATCCTTATGCTCACCCTTGTTATATCATGATAAAACATTGCAGATTAAGACGAACGCGTCGGATACAAGGAAATGTTAAAGACAGTTACAGCTTAAAGTTAATATGCGCAATTAGTTTTGTAATAGTGTAGTTTGATAATAATGTTATATGTAAAAAAGTTATGATTTGTGTATAAGTTAAGGTTAGTCGACCTTGGGAAAAAGTATGTAAGTTTAATATATAAACAATTTATGTTTATATCTTCTGCAAATATAGTAATAGTGGTAGAATGATCGAACCGGATCCGCGATGATTCGGGACCTCAGATTCGTGGCCGTCACAGTAACCTTCTCCATAATTCCACGGAACCTTGCACAAGCTAACAATAGGATATTGTGCTCTATACGACAAGTTGATTTGCTCGGGAGCGGCCACTTTCAAAGGATTGTTGCTTCCCTTGAGTTGAATTGTTGGCATTGTGAGTGATTCGTTAGCCCCATCAGTTTCAGTGGATATGACTGCTATCAAACTCTTCCACTTAGTAGGACATGTATTCTCACTTGCACGTAACACAGTATCCTCATCCGCTAGGTGCAGGACACCACTATCAATTAGATTTCAGATTAGGTGGCGAAGTGCCCAACATTTTTTTGTGATGTGACCGCGAGAATGGGAATGATATTGACATACTCCATCAGAATTGTACCATCCTGAACGGGGGTTGATTGGAGGTAGAAGGGAACTGATCATTCCTTTATTGATTAACATGTGAAGGATTTCCTCCATAAGTTGGCCTAAATAGGTAAATTCCCTTTTGTTGGTAAAATCCCTACGGGCTTTGCATTTGCTCTCTTTGCCATTTTGTCTTCCAGCATTTCATTTTTTGAAAGTGACGAGGGAATATTCATGAGAAGAGGTAGGAGACTGGCGTGCTCCTGGCTGATTAATTGACGAGTCACTTCATGCTGATAAGTCACTAATTCTGCCAATTGCTCAATTTGCTTGCATAGAGCTTTTATCTTTCATTCCACTATGAACTGGAACTTGGCATAATCCTATTTGTCAACACCATCTTTGAGGGTCTGGGAAGATTCACAGTTGAAATTACAACTCTGTCCATTGCTCCAATTGATCATGTTGACCTCTTCTCTTTGTGTTGAGGAAGATGGTTGTCTTGAACGTGAGGCTGATCTGGTTTGGTAACCACGATCTCACCATTGTCTATCAGGTCTTGGATCTTGTGTATCAAGGACAAACAATCCTGAGTATTATGTCCTGGTGCCCCGGCATGATAAGCACATTTCCGAGAAGCATTGAAACCCCATCCATTAAGGCTGGCTGGTGGAAGAAGATGCGTAATTTTCTTCTATGTTTTCAGAAGAGTGAGAATCTTCTCGAGAGTGTCCCCTAAGGGTGTGAACACTCGAGGGCGTTTTACTTCTCCACCTTTTGGTATTGGAGGGTTCGAAGACTGTGCTTGAAAGGGAGTGTAGTTTCTCTTTTGAATAGGAATGTTCTGATTACCTTTTTGACCCTGTATTATCAAGAAAACATCTTCCTCATTCTTTTTTATGGACCCTCCGGGGGTTATTTCCATAATTTCTGGATTGGATGTGATCAACAACAGCTTTAAGGGCAACTAGGTCTTGAATCTTTCTGGACTTCAATCCCATCTCAGCCATCTCCCCATGTTTGACCATTTCAGAAAATGGTTTGCCGATGCCGGCTAAAACTATTTCATAAAAAGGAGCTTCTTGTTTCTTTCATAGAATGAATAACTTGGGCAGCCAGGCGTCTCCACCTTTGAGCATACTCTCTGAAAGACTCGTTAGACTGTTTCTTTATCTTGGTAATTTGATACCGATTATGAGCCATCTGAGACTGAAAGCTGTATTGAGTGAGGAAAGCATGTGCTGGCTCTTCCCAACTATGGATCTTTGAGTTATCTAATCTTGTGTACCACGAACGTGCTTCTCCAGTTAGACTCGTCTAGAATAATTGCATTCTGAGCTTTTCGTCCTCTGCATAAGATCCAAGTTCTCCAATAAACACCTTCAAATGTGTATAAGGGTCTCCTTACCCGTCATATTTTTCGAAGTCAGGAGTTTTAAACTTTTCTAGATAATGAACACCAGGGAAAATGTAAAGATCAGCATATGAAACACTCCCGTCTGTTCCAATTCCTTTGATAGTACGAAGGGTCTCTTCCATTTGGAGGACTTTCTTTTTGATGTCGTCGGTGTCTGGATCTCCGGTGAGATGGGCAGCATCATGAGTTTTGTTGGTCGTATCCAACTGCAGTTCAGGTATTGTAATGACCTGGATTCCCCCTTGTGTAGAGGATTCAGCATGTACGAGTATTTTTTGACCCTGAGTAGACTGATATAGTTCTTTGAGTAGAACAACTAAATCTGTAATTTGTTTACTTAATCCGTCGAATTCTTTGCGAGAAACGAGATTAAGGTCAGTCTGGTCAGATGACGACATGATTGACTGTAGGCCTGTAGCCTTTTGATTTTAACTAGGTAGTAGGTCCAATTGGTTCCCTGCGAAAGACTTGCATAATAACATGCTATATATGTGATATGTCCATTTTAGGAATTTTATCCTGCAAAACGGATGTCCGCTGTTTGTAGCATGTTAATTTAAATATGTATTTGTACACATTTCTTCATATTTCTCATTACATGGAGATATATATGGAATGTAATTACAATTAATTGTGCTAAAAAGTAATTGATAATGAGAAAGCATGAAGAGACTTTCCTCCGTTTTGGGTTTAATAGAGGATGACCTATCTTAGGTTACTCTCGCGGATTATTGGCATGAAGGTTCCCAAATCATCGCAATTTACTCAACGAGAAATTAATCCGGTCTTTCAACTGGAGAGAATTTGGATGGTGCCTTTCTTGAGTCTCGGGGAATTAGTCTTCCCACGAGTTCAGTAATCAAACACCGACGGGATAGCGCCTTGTGATGGCCCCGAATCCGAGGTCCCGAATCATCGCGGATCTGACTCGATCATTCTATACAACATTACTATACAACTATTTGCGGAAGATATAAGCATAAATTGTTTATACATTAAACTTACATACTTTTCCCCAAGGTCGAGTAACCTTAACTTATACACAATACACATCTTAACTAACACATAACATTATTATCAAACTATATTATTACAAAACTAATCGCGTACATAAACTTAAAGCTGGAATTGTTTTGGACCTTTCCTTGTATCCGACGTATTCGCTTTAATCTGCAATGTTTTATCATGATATAGCAAGGGTGAGCATAAGGATTGCCCAACAAGTTTAAGTTCAATAATATAACGATATATCATGATTGAAAGAGTCTGAATAATAAGTTGGCTATAATTTAACAATATAATTGTGAACTACCAGGAATAAATTTATGACTGAACAAGTATTATACATGAACAAATATATCTGAACCAACTGGTAGTGAAGGTGATCAGCCTTTCATACCTGACTTATACATGCAATATTACAGAGTACAATTCATGGCAACCAAGAATGATTAACCATAAGCTTATCCGAATGAAACACTCTTAGTAGAGTTAAGTAAAAACAAACTTGCATGAACCGTTGATTACCGCTATGCAATTTATAACGCTTTATCCGAAGACCTAATATTAATAATATAGATCTCCAATATTAGAATAATATCATCACAATATAATACTATTATATATATATATAGACATAAAATAACCTAAACACATAACACATAATCCTATCAGTGTAAAACACATATAAGACTCAGTATCAGATCAAACTATTTCATTCTAATTTGAAACCGACACAAAGCTGACATACCGACGGTCTAGTCGAACTTTTATCGAGTCTAAGTTCAATCAAACTCTACCTAACACTTAACAATTATCTCAAATAATTTTAATAACAGTCAAAATATTCTTTGTAAGCTCGTAATAATTTTTAAATAATTATTACTATTTATCATAAATTTTTGATCATTAATATCTTATTTTAATGAATTAAATACCACATAATTCTTTTATCATTAATTTTTATTTATTATCAAATATTAATGAAAATCATCACATAATATTATAATATATTTATAATATATCAAAGTATTTTTAATACTTTAAATCATATTTATATGATTGTTAAACACTTAAATTCATTATCCGGTAATTACTATTAATATTAAAATATTAATATTTTCATAACAAAATATCAAAAGTTATATTTTATAACTTAAAAATATTTTTCTAACACTTAAATCATTTTTATATAATTTATAAAGCATTAATTCCATTTTTCCTTAATTTATTTAATATAGTTATTAAATAAACTAATTATCATTAATATTGATTAATTAATAAATTTCATCACAAAATATTAAAAGTCATCAAAAATAACTTAAAATATTTTCTAATATCATAATATAATTTTTCATGAATTAAAATCATTTTTAAATAATTTATTTAATATTATAACTAAATAAATTAAATACCATTTATATTCCAAAAATATTAAATATTTATGAAATTTACTTAAAATAATTAAAAACTATTTTTAGGACTTTAAAATAATTTTTCATAATTTATTATATATTTTTAATAACTAAAAACCATTTTTATCAATTTTTAAATAACTTCTGGAATATCAGAATTTAAATTAAATAGAAACCGTCGCTAAAGGGCCCTATAGCGACAGAACTGTCGCTATAGGTGTTCTTGAGGTGCTCTTGAGCCTGCCCAGAATTTCTTGTCAGTCTTCGAGGGGCATGGTTTGACCGACTGTAGATCTTTGATCTTTACGTTTTCCGGACTGCTAAAGTGTCAAGATTGTAGTACTAATGTAATATTACAACCTCAAACTGATTTCATGGTCATTACATCATATAACAGCAAGATCTAAGCATCCTAATATCTTGTCAAAGCTGTTCTTCATTTCTAGGTTTTCCAGAAATGAAGAAAAGTTCTTACTGCCTCCTTTGCAGATCCATAACATGGAATCTGGGTCTATTTTTGGGGATGTAACGGTCCTATATTGTATTCTACATGTCAAGGTACAATTTCATAACTTCAGATCAAACAATAACATTACAAATGAACACTGAATACTGGTCAAACCTCGCCCCAATAATCGGCTGATGAAGATCTGGGTTACCCAGAAACTTCCTCCAGAGTGATGGTCAACGCATGTTTGACCTACTACAACTTTGTGTATATACAAGATCTGATACATATAAGGTCTTGTATGGTTAGTATTAATGTCAGAGTACAAGATCTATTCCCAAACATAGCCATTAACTTTAACAGTGGCAAGATCAAAAGCTAAGAACAACCTGTCAGAGCCACCTTGAACTTTCTAGGCTGCCCAGAAAGCAAATTTCGGGCTTGGTCAACGGCTTTTGACCGCATATATCTTACGATCTAGACATGATCTGAACTTTCTTCAAGTACCAGATCAAAGACCATACAACATACTACAAGTACAAAAGCTTAAAACACAAAAACAGTTAACAGATAAGATTCTAGAGGCTCTGACTTTCGGTTGTCAGGCTATTTTTTTCTAGTTTTCCAGATTTGAGAAATCTTTACATTCGAGCATCAAAATGATATGGATCTAAGTTTTAGCAACCCAGATCATCAAGTGACACTATTATACCCAACTTTAAACAACAACTAACATCAAACAACATGAATCACATGATTTTCAAAATTAAGGGTTTATACCTCTAAAAGCTTGATCTTGATTTCTAATCTTGATGAACTGATCTTGTTAAGCAAAGAACTGATATTGGCTTATCTCATCCCTCTATATCAGTCTCCCTCCCAAATTTTTAGAGAGGTAAGAGTTAGGAGAAAAATGAAATGTCAAGTGGCCTTTTTTTTCTCTCTCTCTCTTAATCTATATAATTGATATCATTGCAATGAAATGGGCTGGCAAGATGGTTGATTACTGGTCATATTAGTCAAATGTTAGGCTAGGGTTTGGTGAGCAACTCACCATAGGTCTAGATATACAAGCAACACTAAATAATGCACAAAGGGCATTTTAGTCATTTCCATTTAATTTTAATGGCATTTATGTAAATTGTGACGCCCCAAAATAGGTCCATTCCATCCAACCCATTCTGAGTCGCTAAATACATGGTACAAAAATAACTACAACTTTATTATTACAACATATAAACTTTGAGTTTAAATAGAAATATTGTCGTCTAGACAATATCCACACGCAAATAAATCCACATCATAATTATTGATATATTATTTTAAAAAAATGGTGAGGACTACTAAATAACTCTCTCTAGAACCTTCATTCCATACCCCGACTAGTACTCGCTACATTCTCGCCTCCTGAGAAGAAAAATGGAACAAAAAGGAAAAGGGTGAGCTCAACTAGCCCAGTAAAGAATATTATGACTAAGATAATATACAACAAATTATCGTTAGTCTCCAACAGGGAAAAATCTAATAGAATACAATAGACAACCAACAACAATTCATTAGAAGAGTTAAGTAGAGAATGCAAACTACTATCTTCTATATATGAATTTAAAAGTTCATCGTCGATATTCTATCCCTGTAACATCAATCAATATATATCTGGAATCAAATATTCATCTTTGCACTACAGGCCAAAGATATTCATCAATTGGTCATGTTCATCTAAACACCTGTTCATCATTACACTACAGGCCAAAGATATTCATCATGAAATCATTCATCTTTGCACTACAGACCAAAGATATTCAGTAATATCATCATATAGGACTGAGGATGATGAAAAATATTTTAAAGAAAACGAATCTAGTGAAACAAAAGAACAAGTATTAAGGATTCGTACTTTATACAATCCAAGTTCAAAAATACTTCATAAGTAATCAGAGTGGAGTAAAATTTAAGAATGATCAAAACATAGATACAATCAAAGCTAGTGTCCAGAATAGATATTTTGGACGAAAAGAAGAAATTTCACTTTCTGGTGAATAGTGTCGTAGTGCTGTATACGTGAATAGTAACTCCGACACCAAAAGATAGAAATTTCACAAAAAACATCATCATGCTTCATGAATAGTACTCGTGAATAGTAACTCGTGAATAGTAACTCATGAATATTAACCCCAACATGAAAAAAATCCAAATTTGATAAAACTTTCCAATCAATAATTCGGCATAATGATATTGAAGAAATAATATCATTTTCGAATAAAATAACATCCCTTACCTCGAAAGACAGTACTTCTAGTTGAAACACCGGATATAGGCTATGACTTGAACTTGCACCGTATAGCAATACTCAAAGTATACTCAAAATACTCACAAGAATACACTCGATAATATAGAGAGATAAAACTTCAGTTTCTGGTGTGATTTTCAATTCTAACCTAAGCACCCTATCTATAGGAAAATGCTTAGAACACCAAAGTAAAAAATTTAATAAAATATTAATTTATTAATTTTTATTCCTACGCCCACAATTAGAGATCTGAATTCAGCCACTTCTAACACATGCAAGACCCACAATAATGACAAAAAATATTTTTGTCATTTTAAATATTTTATACTTCCAAAAATTAATTATTTCGAAACTTCGGAACTTCAATAATTCACAATAAATTGCCCTTTTGTCAGAAAATTTGAATCTCGCGCCTTTTTATAGGAAATTCAATTCTCTACAACTTTACAGAAGAAAGTTTTTTCAAATTCCAAATAGAAATTAACCGAAATCCACAAACGGGCGATTTTACAGGCTATAATCAAATTTCAGTCAAGAAATGGGGTCCACCGACACATAAAACATGCTTTAAATATTTTTTGTTAAAAAAATACTCATCCTCCACATATACTCATATATCCCACATTCATCGTAAAAATATCATCATTATTATATTATTAAAATATAATAATATATTTAAATGAATTATTTTATTAGAAAAAGATAAAATATTAATTTTCAACAATCGTCACATTAAAAAATTTTCTCCCTCTATATCCACATAAAATCAATATTTTCCTCATCATATGAATCAATAATTAATTACTCACAAATAATATTACAGAATCACAATATTGACAATCAGGCCGTTCCCAGGAAAGAGGGGGCTTTCCAATAAAGATTTCTCCTTACTGGCGCGCAATTAGGTGACCAAACCTCTCCTTAGACAGAACTTTCTAGACATTGCCAATAATATTTTTTTCTAATAATATTATTCAGATAATATAAATTATTGCTTCGATAATGAAAAATAATGTGTAGTGACAATTATTGAAATAACAGTAATATAAAAAAATCAACGCAACAATTATTGAATCAATAAAATAAAATACTAAACAGTAATTACTGTAACAATTATTGAGTAATACCTTCTTACGTAAGAATCAATAATTGGTGCAATACCGTGTGCTACTGTGCAACAACGCGTATTACTGTATTTTAACCACCGGGTATTCCAACAGTATTAACGGTCACAACTACGCTGTTATTTCTAAACAACTTATACTTGTCGTTTTCTTCATCCAATCGCTTTCTTTTATGGGGCCCACAAAAGACTGCGCCGTCGTACGAATATTCCCCGACAGCAACAATATTTAACGACCAAACAAATATTCTTCGACAACAATGAATATTTTATAACAACCTGCTTATTTTAAAATATTTGCGCATTTTACCCGTAACTAACCACATTAATCAAATCAACCCCTTACTATTTCAAAATGATAAATAGATGAAATTAAATTTCATTTATTAATAATTTGGGGTCTTACAACCTCCCCTCCTTATAAAAATTTCGTCCTCAAAATTGACGTACGTATCCGGTGTTTCAAAAAGATGAGAATACCTCGCTTTCATTTCCGTTTCCAACTCCCAGGTCATTTCCTCAATAGCATGGTTTCTCCACAAAAACCTTTAACTTGTGGTATAACCTCGGTACATAGGACATGTTCTATCCTATCCAAGATCTTGACAGGTACCTCCTCGTACGTTAAGTCTTCGGTTATCTCATCCGGTTCTAACTCAATGACGTGTTTCGGGTCGTCCACGTATTTACGTAACTTCGATACGTGAAAAATGTTATGAACACGCGTCATACTTGGCGGTAAAACGAGTCTATAGGCCACAGTTCCTATTCGATCGAGAATTTCAAATGGATTAATAAATCGAAGGTTTGATCTTTCCTCACCTCACCGATTCTCGCTTTTGAAATAACAACTTCTTGCACCTCCTTCTTCAAATTTATCAGCTCCGGTGTGTAACTTGAACAGCTTTAACTTTATCGATTAAAGTCGATTATACTCTTATATCATCACGTGGGTACCTAGAGTTTTCATCTCCATCTCTATTATTTGAAAATTATACGAAATGAGTCTTTGACAATATCGTACTCGTATTTGTATACGATCTAACACGTCAGCTACCACGTTCACTTTTCTAGGATGACATGGTCAGAACATGTGCTGAAATGAGTCTCCTCTTGAGTTCTTCGAAGCTCTTCCCACATTCCTTGCTCCATTCGAACTTTGTATCTCTACGAGTCAGCTGCGTTAATGGAATAGCGATTCAAGAATATCCTTCAACGAATCTCCGATAATAACCAACTAAGCCTAGAAAGCTACGTATTTCAATTACCGACTTAGGTTGTTCTCAACTGTGACTCATATTCCAACCTTGGATAGCACGTTACAATGACACCTATCAGTTTACTATCGCATGAATATTGTCCCCTACGGAGAGTCTGGCTTCGGTGTATTCCACAAAGGAAGTCACCAGATAAAGGCTTATGTATCAAATTCTATAGTTGAATTTTTAACTCTTGAAGTTCAATAGGAGCCATTCGATATGAGATTTTAGAAATGAGTTTTGTACCGGGTTCAAAGTCGATACAAAATTTAATATCAGGCTTTGGGAGTAAGCCAAGAAATTCTTCAGGAAATACGTCAGGAAAAATCAATAACAACAGGAATATTATTCAAATCTGATGTGTCTTTATTCAAATCCATAACATGTACTAAGAAAACTTGACATCCGAAATAAACGAATGACCTCATGGCTTGATATGAAAATGTTTGACTACAATGGTTTGATTGCTTGAATTTAAATAATAGGTTTCTTAGGAATATAAAAACTAACAACCTTACGAAAGTAATCAATTTCGGCATGATGAGTAGTTAACTTTAAAATCACATCAAAAGCAAATATCTCTATAGAAATAAGGTTAACAGGTAATGTGATAGTGCCAACCTGAATCAAGCAAGATTTCTAAACAACGGATGTAATGAAAGTTTCTCCTAACGGAGTCTCCATAAATAGGTCAAAGTCTAATTTCTCCTTAGTCAAGTTCAAACATTGAACGCAAGCAAGAGAGATAAAAGAATGGGTAGAACCGGTATCTAGTAAGGTATAAACTTCGCAAGAATTTATAATTAACTAACCCGTGCTAACTTCGTTCGGGTTCCTCGAATTTTGAATGGTCACGAAAAATGCTCTTCCAGGAACCGTTGACTTTGACTTTTCTGGGACATTCTTCTAAGTCACCATTCCCGCTGGACTAGGTTTCGATACCGTACAATCTCGAGCGATATGTCCTTATTTTCCACAATTATAGCAATACTTAAACTTTTGTGGGCAGTTTGGGCTGATATGTCCCTCTTTCCTGCATTTGTAACATACGACCGGTGGTCTTTCTCCTCCCTTGGAACTAGTTGCTGCCGGCACTGTCGTCATCACATGGTCGTTGTTGAATCTCCTCTTTTTAAAATCTCCTCCCGACTCGCTTCTTCTTTTTTCATGGCCACGATTACCACCAGAGTGGTTACCGCCTTTGTCCGTATTCTTCTTTCTCCGCTGGTTATCGTTATTCTGATGACTGCTATCTTCGGTATGATCCTGGTTATAGTCCATCGGTTGAACGTACTCGTTATCTCGCTCTAACAACTAAGCCTTGTTGACAATATATGAATAGAGAGAAAATTTATGAGAAATGAGATACTGACGTATGTCGGGTTTCATACCTCTCATAAACATCCGCGTCATACGTTCATCATTCTCCACCAAATGAGGTGCAAACCTGGATAACTCGGTGAACTTCGCCTCGTACTGAGACACCGTCTTGTTATTCTGCTCCAGTCTAATAAACTCCACTTCCTTCATATGACGAATACTTTCAGGGAAGTACTTGTCATTGAACTGTTTCTGAAACGTCTCCCATGACATGCTGAGTGCAGCTGGATGGGTACGCTTCACAGATTCCCACCAGTAATCTGCCTCGTTATAAATCATAAAAGTAGCGAATGGAACTTTTTGTTCCACCGTGCATCCCAAGACATCGAATATCTTAGTAATTTGTTTGACCCACGTCTCCGCCTTAATCGGATCTGGTTTTCCCAAGAATTCTGGTGGTCTCAACTCTTTGAACTGCTTGGCTGTGACCACCCGTGAATTGCTATCATTTCCTCCTATATTTTGAACACGAGTCTCCCTCGTCTGATTTTGCATGAACTGCAAAAAGCTTCTAAACATCCCATAGTTCATCATCTGTTCAGTGGCGTTGTTCACAGGAGGTACATTGCCAGCCTGTTGCACGTTCTCCTCGTTGGTGAGTACATGCGTCTCCACGGTCTCATTTCCATAGTTAATATTCTCAGTCGACATTCTCAAATACTGTCATAAAACAAGGCTTAATTATGGAAATCAATATATCACATAATATCCCTATATACTGACCAACTAACAAATAAGCTTAAGTAGGACACACTAGCGAATGATTTACTCGTCTCTCCCCTCCTAGTTCTATTCCCCGATCTCTGCCAGAGATCATATCACTAAGCTCTGATACCAACTGTGACAAATGTCCCATCAGTGGACAGCACCTCACATTGGTACCTATCAGTTTGCCACCGCAGAACGGCGTCCCCTACGGAGAGTCTGGCTTTGGTGCATTCCCCATAAACAGGAAGTCACCAGCGAGAGGCTCGGGGCTCTTTACTTATAGCTCTGATAGCAACTGTGACGCACTCAAAATAGGTCCATTCCATCCAACCCATTCTGAGTCGCCAAATACATGGTACAAAAATAACTACAACTTTATTATTACAACATATAAATTGTGAGTTTAAATACAAATATTGCCGTCTAGACAATATCCACACGCAAATAAATCTTCATCATAATTATTGATATATTATTTTACAAAAATGGTGAGGACTACTAAACAACTCTCTCTAGAACCTTCATTCCATACCCCGACTAGTACTCGTTACATTCTCGCCTCCTGAGAAGAAAAATGGAACAAAAGGAAAAAGGGTGAGCTCAACTAGCCCAGTAAAGAATATTATGACTAAGATAATATACAACAAATTATCGTTAGTCTCCAACAGGGAAAAATCTAATAGAATACAATAGACAACCCGTTTTAAATCAACAACGGCGGCGGAAACAACAATTCATTAGAAGAGTTAAGTAGAGAATGCAAACTACTATCTTCTATATATGAATTTAAAAGTTCATCGTCGATATTTTATCCCTGTAACATCAATCAATATATATCTGGAATCAAATATTCATCTTTGCACTACAGGCCAAAGATATTCATCAGTTGGTCATGTTCATCTAAACATCTGTTCATCTTTGCACTACAGGCCAAAGATATTCATCAAGAAATCATTCATCTTTGCACTACAGACCAAAGATATTCAGTAATATCATCATTTAGGACTGAGGATGATGAAAAATATTTTAAAAAAACCGAATCCAGTGAAACAAATGAACAAGTATTAAGGATTCGTACTTTACACAATCCAAGTTCAAAAATACTTCATAAGTAATCAGAATGGAGTAAAATTCAAGAATGATCAAAACATAGATATAATCAAAGCTAGTGTCCAGAATAGATATTTTGGACGAAAAGAAGAAATTTCAATTTTTGGTGAATAGTGCCGTAGTGCCGTATACGTGAATAGTACCGTATACGTGAATAGTAACTCCGACACCAAAGATAGAAATTTCATAAAAAACATCATCATGCTTCATGAATAGTTCTCGTGAATAGTAACTCATGAATAGTAACTCGTGAATAATAACTCATGAATAGTAACCTCGACATGAAAAAATTCTAATTTTGATAAAAATTTCCAATCAATAATTCGGCATAATGATATTGAAGAAATAATATCATTTTCGAATAAAATAACATCCCTTACCTCGAAAGACGGTACTTCTAGTTGAAACACCGGATATAGGCTATGGCTTGAACTTGCACCGTATAGCAATACTCAAAATATACTTAAAATACTCACAAGAATACGCTCGATAATATAGAAAGAGAAAACTTAAGTTTCTGGTGTGATTTTCAATTCTAACCTAAGCACCCTATTTATAGGAAAATACTTAGAACACCAAAGCAGAAAATTTAATAAAATATTAATTTATTAATTTTTATTCCTACGCCCACAATTAGATATTTGAATTTAGCCACTTCTAACTCATGCAAGACCTACAATAATGACAAAAAAACGCTTTTGTCATTTTAATATTTTATACTTCCAAAAATCAATTATTTGGAAGCTTCGAAACATCAATAATTCACAATAAATAGTCATTTTGTCAGATAATTCGAATCTCACGAGTTTTTATCGGAAATTCAATTCTCTACAACTTTTCAGAAGAAATTTTTTCCAAATTCCAAATAGAAATTAACCGATATCCACAAATGGGCGATTTCACAAACTATAATCAAATTTCAGTCAAGAAATGGGGTCCACCGACACATAAAACATGCTTTAAATATTTTTGGTAACAAAAATACTCCTCCTCCACATATACTCATATATCCCACATTCATCGTAAAAATATAATCATTATTATATTATTAAAATATAATAATATATTTAAATGAATTATTTTATCAGAAAAAGATAAAATATTAATTTTCAACAATTGTCACATTAAAAAATTTTCTCCATCTATATCCATATAAAATCAATATTTTCCTCATCATATGAATCAATAATTAATTATTCACAAATAATATTACAGAATCACAATATTGACAACCAGTCCGTTCCCAGGAAAGAGGGGGCTTTCCAATAAAAAATTTTCTTTACTAGCGCGCAATTAGGTGACCAAACCTCTCCTTAAACAGAACTTTCTAGACATTGCCAATAATATTTTCTAATAATATTATTCAGATACTATGAATTATTTCTTCGATAATGAAAAATACTGTGTAGTGACAATTATTGAAATAACAGTAATATAAAAAAATCAAAGCAGTAATTATTGAATCAATAAAATAAAATACTGAACAGTAATTACTGTAACAATTATTGAGTAATGCCTTCTTACGTAAGAATCAATAATTGGTGCAATATCGCGTGCTACTGTGCAACAACGCGTATTACTGTATTTTAACCACCCGGTATTCCAACAGTATTAACGGTCACAACTATGATGTTATTTCTAAACAACTTATACTTGTCATTTTCTTCATCCAATCGCTTTCAGTTATGGGGCCCACAAAAGACTGCGCCGTCGTACGAATATTCCCGACAGCAATAATATTTAACGACCAAACGAATATTCTCCGACAACAATGAATATTTTATAACCACCTGCTTATTTTAAAATATTTGTGCATTTTACCCATAACTAACCACATTAATCAAATCAACCCCTTATTATTTCAAAATGACAAATAGAGGAAATTAAATTTCATTTATTAATAATTTGTGGTCTTACATAAATTTTCCAAACCCTTAGGGTTTAGGGTTTAGAAAAACATAGGGTTTAAGATTTAAAAAAACATATGGTTTAGGGTTTGATTTTCTATGATTTCAAAAGTTAGGTTTTCAAAATTTAAGTTTCTAAAAATAGAAAATTAATATTGCTAAATTATAATAAGAATTTTCTAATTATATTAAAATTTCTTAATTATAACCTAAATCTTGCTAATTAGGATTAGTACTTCCTAATTAAAATTACTAATTAAGAAATTAGGGTCAAAATGGTCATTAGGGTTTATATCCCACGAATTAGGGTTTTAAATAGAAAAATAATATTTCTAATTTAAAACTTAGGTTTCCTAATTAGATTAGGGTTTCCTAATTACTTAACTTGAAAATTAGGATTAGGGTTTCCTAATTATCATTACAAATATTAAATTAATACTTAGGTTTTCCCTAATTATAAAATAAGGGTATCTTATTCCGAAGTTAGGGTTTTCTAAATAAATTAAGGTTTCCAGTAAATCTTTAGGGTTTTCCCAAATTAGATTATAACGTTAAACATTATGCATAGCAATCATATTCCCAAAATAGGGTTTCATTCACCGAATTAGGGTTTCGAATTCCCACAACCGAATTTAAGGTTTCAGAACTGGTTTTAGGGTTTCTTGTTAATCGTTAGAGTTTTCTAACCAAACGTTGACTTTCTTAATATATAATTAGGGTTTGTTACAGATATCATTTATCCGGTCAATCCTTGACCCTTAACCACATACTGTATACATATCACAGAACATAAATACTTATTCCCTTTATCCTGAATAATTCACTTAAATCTTTCACATAATTTTGAAATCCTCAAAATTCCATCTTAAAAATATCAAACGCATACACTTATTTTCTGTCTAGGTTCTAATATCGAACCTTAAATTAATTAATTAAAATTTTAATATTTTTCTAAATTCCCAGGTTGTCACATTCACCCCTTCTTCTAAAAATTTCGTCCCCGAAATTTACCTTACACCTACACCTTACACCATACATTCTTATCAGCACATGATATCCAATACACCTCTCACAAGAGTAAAAATTTTCAAATTTTGCTGAGAAGTCATATAGACTATTTGTCTGTCATTTTTGCAAAGGTTTTATGGAAGTTCATCCGCAAACCGTCATAACTTACAAACACAAAGGGTGATTAGCCCGATATGTCATGTACTTGCCATGTAAGTATTTTGTCTATTTCTCTTCACTGCCATAGGCACAAAATTCTACCTCAGTCTGACTGGATTCCGCACCAAAATAATTTGGTTCGGGAAATTTCTTTCAATGAACACATAGAATTTTCATATGTTTGTCTAGCTGAATCGAATAACATAGACTCATGTCAATAATTCAATTCAATTGAATTATTTAAGTGTAGCCAAACCCGGTTGGCAACTTTATTTTTAAAAAAAAATATTTTCGAGAATGACGTCATGATGTCGTACTGTATTAACAGTCCGTTTGAGGATGCCGTCATTATATGACTTTGTCATAACACATCATACAATAGTTGAATAACAATTTTAGATCAAATTCACACTAAGTATTTCTGTATTTACAACTCCATCAACTTTTTATCATCTCTGCACCAGGTTAAATGGTACATGAGTGATAAATAAAATTTATTTTGATATTTCAAATCATTTGCATCTAGCTGAAATAAGTAGCATAGACTATACTTTAAACCATTTCAAAAATGATTACGAGTCTACATATATATTTTTTTTTCAAAAGCACATAGTGCGTATTAAGCTTGATGTCAAAGTTTTGAATTCTAGCATAGCTAGGAGTTTTGGAAAACTTAATTCTTCACTAATAATCATTTGTTTAAATAATCTATCTATTCTTATTATCCTTAATACTCTATTTACACACAACTATACCCAGTTCATAAACCACACTTATGAGTCCATAAATTGCCACAATCATATGAGTTTAAGAACTTTCTAGACAGACCTTTGGCGTCCATTCGCTGAGGGGTTCATAAATATTTCATATAACTATGAATCAAGTATGTCACATAAGAATGAGTTTTAATAACTCGTACTTAACCTTATATTCTCTACCTATGACCTATCTATATGTTATTCACATGAGAAAGGAAACACCCTCTTAACATGCATATATCAAATAGCGTGACACAAATATTTCAATGATTATCATTGTCAGAACTAAGTAGTTGTTTCACCAAAGTACAATTCTCCGCCCACACAAGGAATCATATAACTCAGCTGCCGACATGAATCCTCAATTGAATCCCCACCTAACACTAACTCCCTTCTCAATACGAATTTCATTTAATCCGTATTCATAATCCTTTCCCGAATCTGTACCAATTCACACACTAATCTTGCTGTAAACTTTTTAATCATCAGATTGATTCTTGTCCCTGCAATCACTTTATCAGATCACGTGGTGATCTCATCGTATATATTACGATTCATTTCTATATCTTGATCGTTTTTTTTATGATCTCCTATTCATGTACTTTCATTCTCTTAGACTCGATCTATTCATCACTACTATTCAACTTTATTATCAGAGTTAGGAAACTCTGTATCTTTACACTCGTCGGGATTCATCTTTGAATCTTACGACCAACTAACTCTATGTGAGTTAGTACTTATCCTAATCACTGCGGTTATTGGTCTAAGGTATTCCTACCTAAGATTCATAACCTACAGCTTTGATACCAAATTTGACGACCTCGAATCCGAGGTCCCGAATCACCGCCGATCCGGTTTGATCATTCTATACAACATTACTATACAACTATTTGCGGAAGATACAAACATAAATTGTTTATACATTAAACTTACATACTTTTCCCTAAGGTCGAGTAACCTTAACTTATACACAATACACTTCTTAACTAACACATAACATTATTATCAAACTATACTATTACAAAACTAATCACGCACATAAACTTAAAGTTGGAATGTCTTGGACCTTTCCTTGTATCTGACGTATTCGCTTTAATCTGCAATGATTTATCATGATATAGCAATGGTGAGCATAAGGATTGCCTAGCAAGTTTAAGTTCAATAATATAACGATATATTACGATTGAAAGAGTCTGAATAATAAGTTGACTATAATTCAACAATATAATTGTGAACTAGCAGGAATAAATTTATGACTGAACAAGTATTATACATGAACAAATATATCTGAACCAACTGGTAATGAAGGTGATCAGTCTTTCATACCTAACTTATACATGCAATATGTACAGAGTACAATTCATTGCAACCAGCAATGATTAACCATAAGCTTATCCGAATGAAACACTCTTAGTAGAGTTAAGTAAAAACAAACTTGCCTGAACCGTTGATTACAGCTATGCAATTTATAACGCTTTATCCGAAGACCTAATATTAATAATATAGATCTCCAATATTAAAATAATATCATCACAATATAATACTATTATATATATATATAGACATAGAATAACCTAAACACATAACACATAATCCTATCAGTGTAAAACACATATAAGACTCAATATCAGGTCAAACTATTTCATTCTGATTTGAAACCGACACAAAGCTGACATACCGACGGTCTAGTCGGACTTTTATCGAGTCTAAGTTTAATTAAACTCTGCCTAACACTTAACAATTATCTCAGATAATTTTAATAACAGTCGAAATATTTTTCGTAAGCTCGTAATAATTTTTAAATAATTATTACTATTTATCATAAATTTTTGATCATTTATATCTTATTTAAATGAATTAAATACCACATAATTCTTTTATCATTAATATTTATTTATTATCCAATATTAATGAAAATTATCACATAATATTATAATATATTTATAATATATCAAAGTATTTTTAATACTTTAAATCATATTTATATGATTTTTAAAAACTTAAATTCATTATCTAGTAATTACTATTAATATTATATTTATATTTTCATGACAAAATATCAAAAGTTATATTTTATAACTTCAAAATATTTTTCTAACACTTAAATCATTTTTATATAATTTATAAATCATTAATTCCATTTTTCCTTAATTTATTTAATATAGTTATTAAATAAACTAATTATCATTAATATTGATTAATTAATGAATTTCATCACAAAATATTAAAAGTCATCAAAAATAACTTAAATATTTTCTAATATCATAATATAATTTTTCATGAATTAAAATTATTTTTAAATAATTTATTTAATATTATGACTAAATAAATTAAATACCATTTATATTCCAAAAATATTAAATATTTATGAGATATACTCAAAATAATTAAAAACTATTTTTAGGACTTTAATTTTTTTTTTCATAATTTATTATGTATTTTTAATAATTAAAAACCATTTTTATCAATTTTTAAATAATTTCTGGAAAATTAGAAATTAAATTAAATAGAAACTGTCGCTAAAGGGCCCTATAGCGACAGAACCGTCGCTATATGTGTTCTTGAGCCTGCCCAGAATTTCTTGTCAGTTTTCGAGGGGCATGGTTTGAACGGTTGTAGATATTTGATCCTTACATTTCTCGGACTGCTAAAGTGTCAATATTGTAGTACTAATGTAATATTACAACCTCAAACTGATTTCATGTTCATTACATCATATAACAACAAGATCTAAGCATCCTAATATCATGTCAGAGTTGTTCTTCATTTCTGGGTTTTCTAGAAATGAAGAAAAGTTCGTACTGCCTCCTTTGAAGATCCATAACATGGAATCTGGGTCTGTTTTGGGGGATGTAAAGGTCATATACTGTATTCTACATGTCAAGGTACAATTTCATATCTTCAGATCATAACAATAACTTTACAAATGAACACTGAATACTGGTCAAACCTCGCCGCAATAATCGACTGATGAAGATCTGGGTTACCCAGAATCTTCATCCAGCGTGATGGTCAACGCATGTTTGACCGACTACAACTTTGTGTATATACAAGATCTGATACATATAATGTCTTGTATGGTTAGTATTAATGTCAGAGTACAAGATCTATGCCCATACATAGCCATTAACTTTAACAGTGGCAAGATCAAAAGCCAAGAACAACTTGTCAGAGCTACCTTAAACTTTCTGGGCTGCCCAGAAAGCAAATTTCGGGCTTGGTCAATGGCTTTTGACCGCATATATCTTACAATCTAGACATGATTTGGACTTGCTTCAAGTATAAGATCAAAGACCATACAACATACTACAAGTATACAAGCTTAAAATACAAAAACAGTTAACAGAGAAGAATCTAGAGGCTCTGACTTTCGGTTGTCAGGCTACTTTTTTTTTCCAGTTTTCTAGATTAGAGAAATCTTTACATCCGAGCATCAAAATGATATGGATTTAAGTTTTAACGACCCAGATCATCAAGTGACACTATAATACCCAACTTTAAACAACAACTAACATCAAACAACATGAATCACATGATTTTGAAAATTTAGGGTTTATACCTCTAAAAGCTTGATCTTGATTTCTGATGGTGATGAACTGATCTTGTTAAGCTAAGAACTGATATTGGCTTATCTCATCCCTCTATATCAGTCTGCCTCCCGAATTTTTAGAGAGAGAAGGGTTAGGAGAAAAATGAAATGTCAAGTTGCATTTCTCTCTCTTAATCTATATAATTGATATCAATGCAATGAAATGGGCTGGCAAGATGGTTGATTGTTGGTCATATTAGTCACATTTTAGGCTAGAGTTTTGTGAGCAACTCACCATAGGTCAAGATTTACAAGCAACACTAAATAATGCACAAAGGGCATTTTAGTCTTTTTCATTTAATTTTAATGGCATTTATGTAAATGGTCCAAACCCTTAGGGTTTAGGGTTTAAAAAAACTTAAGGGTTTAGGGTTTGAAAAAACATAGGGTTTAGGGTTTGATTTTATATGATTTCAAAAGTTAGGTTTTCAAAATTTAGGTTTCCAAAAATAGAAAATTAATATTTCTAAATTATAATTAGAATTTTCTAATTATATTAAAATTTCTTAATCATAACCTAAATCTTGCTAATTATGATTAGTATTTCCTAATTAAAAGTGCTAATTTAGAATTAGGGTTAAAATGGTCATTAGGGTTTATAACCCACGAATTAGGGTTTTAAATAGAAAAATAATGTTTCTAATTTTGAAATTAGGTTTCCTAATTAGATTAGGGTTTCCTAATTACTTAACTTGAAAATTAGAATTAGTGTTTCCTAATTATCATTACAAATATTAAATTAATACTTAGGTTTTCCCTACTTATAAAATTAGGGTATCTTATCCCGAAGTTAGGGTTTTCTAAATAAATTAGGGTTTCCAGTAAAACTTTAGGATTTTCCATAATTAGATTATAACGTTAAACCTTATACATAGCATTCATATTCCCAAACTAGGGTTTCATTCACCGAATTAGGGTTTCGAATTCCCAAAACTGAAATTAAGGTTTCAGAACTGATTTTAGGGTTTCTTTTTAATCGTTAGAGTTTTCTAACCGAACGTTGACGTTCTTAATATATAATTAGGGTTCATTACAGATATCGTTTATCTGGTCAACCCTTGACCCTTAACCACATATTGTACACTTATCACAGAACATAAACGCTTATTCCTTTAATCCTGAATAATTCACTTAAATCCTTCACATAATTTTGAAATCCTCAAAATTCCATCTTACAAAAATCAAACGCATACACTTATTTTCTGTCTAGGTTCTAATATCGAACCTTAAATTAACATACATTCAAATACATCGCGTGTCACCGTATGAAAATGATGACACGTGTGAAGCACTAATATCACAAGTAGTTTATGGTGCGAGGCACTAAGTGCAATAAGTAAATGCATTCGTACACATTCATCATAAATGTAAATGCAACATCCACACACAAGCAGATAAAAGTTTTGAAAAATATTGTAATAACGGCTTAAGTCCTCTTACTGGAGTCCCCAGCAGAGTCGCCACTTGTCGATGTCGGGATTTTTAGATGTCCCTTTCCATTACTTGTTCTTTGGTGTTCTCATTTTAGGTGAGATTTGTTTGAAAAAACAAGTGAAAAAGGTCCGACAGGTATAATATCAACGATGGACTGTTAAGAGTCGCCAGTTGGTTTTTTAAATGGTTGTACCAACACAACCGAGAAAAGGTTTGCACATTGACCCAGTGATGTGTCACTGCTAAACGGGTCGGTGAAACCTAGATTCATTAGGGTCCGGGGACTTGGTTATGCGGAGGGAAGGTGTTAGGCACTCCCCGACATCCGTGTTACCACGGTGACCATCTCTTTTAAATAAACTATTATCTGAATGTGTGTGTGTGTGTGTGTGGGTCAATGTGCTGTTATTTGAAAGTAGTGCGAGGCCTCGTTCGCACCTATATACACAGGGTTTGAATTTATGTAAAAATTAAATTTTTAGCAAGATATTGCAGTGAGGATTTATAAAAGAGGTTTCTCAAACCCTGATGCTCAATAGTAATTGAGACCTTTTACACTTCTATTTTATTAAGTGTTCGGCTTGATTGATTTTATTTCCAAGATGTGAAGCATCTCTAAGAAAATAATGTGTAAAATAATGTCGACTTCCTCGTGGGTATGATAACCATCTGAGGAAATTCATACATCGCAGAATAATTTACAAGCTGCTTACAGCTAAAATTGTCCATCATGGGAACCGAATCTAGATCCAATAGGTTGAATCTGTGTTCACATGATTCCTAGGTGCACATGATACCGCAGTTTATATGAAAGCATTAAATAGGTATATATATATATATATATAAGCTGTAAATATATATATACAGACATGATCACCAACCACGAAGCACCTCCATGGGGGATCAGAAATGTTAATAAAGTTGTAAAAGCTATCAACCACCACGGAGGAAACTCCAGGTGGGAGAAAATGTAAATAAAGTTGTACAAAGCAATCAACTGCCACTTAGTGAACTTCAGCTGCAGGACGAAATGTAAATAAAGCTATAAAAGCGATCAACCACCACGAAGTAAACTCCAGGTGGGACAATATATATATATATATATATATATATATATATATATATATATATATATATAAGCGAATAAATGCACCGAATGTAAAATCTAGGCTCATCGAACATAGTCCGAAGTTTGACACATAGTTCATATATATATATATATATATATAATCAAATAAACGCTCCAGACCGAAGTCTAGGATCAATCGAGGCATAACTCGATAATGTTAGTCCATATATATAAATATATATATATATATAATATATATATATATATATATGTATGTATATACAAACTAAAATAAAACCACGGACTGAAGTCCGGGTAAACTCACGCAACATGACTCTCAACATGAAGAAGGTTGTGTGCAAAGATGAAGAGAAAGACTTTAAAGTGTGTGCGAAGGATTAAAGTAGGTAAACACTGGCTTTTGTAGGTACAAAAGTAGCTATATATGAGCTCACAAGTGTTTAAAATGGTAAAGCACTCAGTATATTGCAAGTACAAAGCCAATTTACAGGGCTTCCTCGCTCTTTCTCTTCTTAAAATAGCCACCCCAAGCCCTCTATTTATAGAGGGGGAGCCGCATGTGTACCGGAGGCTGTCCGAGTTGCCTCGGGTTTCTCGGGTTGGGTTGTCTCGTAGTATGTGCACTCGGGCACTATAATGTCCGCTCGAACTTTCAGAATTGCAATCCGGACATCCGACTGAGGTATATAGGACCTATTTTGGACCGCCGTTGTTCAGAGTTGTACAAAGGCATGTGATTAGTTTGTGCGAAGTCATTGAAGATGGGACGATGCCCTCTGGTCTTCAAGCTTAAAATTCTATACGTTACCCTGTACAATAGTCACTCGGGATTGGTTTTCCTTGATTCTTGTGGGACATCGTTGTGTAGAGATGTGTGTATAAAATGTTGAGACGATGTGATGTGGCATCGCGTTGGCAAGACGACGAGGTTTCCCCTTACCGGTGTTATCACCGGTTTGGGCTGATAAAGCAGACGTTGCTCAGGGCTTCGCTGAGATTGGACTGCTGCAAGTGTTGAAATTCCTTAATGTAAACTCTGAGGTATCCCTCCCGGTGTTATCTCTGGGTTTGGCAATGGGTGTCTCATTGTGAGCGCCGAGATTGAAGCTGGTTGCATTTGAAACAAGCATTTCTGGGGTTATCGCTAGAACTGCATTCATTGAGATGATCACCGAGGTTGGTAGCTATTCCCATGATTAGGACTGAGACTGTATACCTCGGGGTTATCTCTGAGATTAATCGATTTCCTACAGTTTGTGTTCCAGTATTGTGTCCGCACGCCTCGGGGTTATCTTCGAGGTTGGAGTTGTTACTCCAAGTGTGTGTTCTGGGTTGATACTGAACTTCCGGTAGTATCCAAAATGGATATGGATTATCTTCCAGGGTTCCCTCTTGAAAGACGAATCTATCCTCCAGCAATGTTAGTGACAGGTGTACAGAAAATTTCAAGTGTCTACATTAGGTATATTGCCACTACCACTGACAACCTCTACCTTATTTCCTCATTCTCCCTTACTCTTATTCTTTATATCTTTGTGGTATTGGGTCAGTGCCTCACTACCACCCTCTGCTATTATCGGCTTTTCAAGAATGGTCTCGTAGGAAGCACTCTAAAAAACTGATATCCTACTATAGAGCCAGGGTTTTAGGCCATGCTCAAACCTATGAGCCTTCTTCTCCTATGTGTCCACTTGGTGTGGTGCAAACATTGCCAATTCATTGAATTTAGTCGCGTATTGGGGAACAGTCATGTCCCCCTGTTTAAGTTCTAGGAACATAATCTCAATTCTCCCTTGAATGCTAGTAAGGAAGTAGATCTCGAAAAATACCTTCTTAAAGTATTCCCATATAACAGCTTCTGCTCCAGCCCCACCCTGGTGAGCCTCCCACTAGTAGTTGGCTTCCCCCTTCATCATATAGGTTACAAAAGAAGTCTTTTGCGCCTCTGATACGTTTTTAATAACAAACGCCTTCTCTATTTCCTTGACCCATGTCTGGGCCTCCATTGGGTCCGTTGTTCCCTTAAATTCGGGTGGATCGACACTCTTAAATTCACTAAAGGTAGTCGTTCGGGCTACCCTAGGTCTTGGAGGGGCTCTAACCCCAGCTTAGTTAAATGCAGCCGTTAATAAATTAACGAACTCTTGTATTGGATTATTAGGACCCCCTCGTTATCATTATGCGATTTTGCCTCTTGGTTACATTGTCTTCTTCTTGGCGGCATTTCTGATTAAATAAATAAAGTTCCGTTATTACTTATTTGTTTACTTCGTTATTAGTCGTCAAACAACTGAACAATAACTCATACACCACAAAGAAAATTAAAATAAAAACTTCCTTATTTTAAAATGCTTCTTTATAGATCAGAACTATTTACAAGTTTCTTTCCATAGCCCAAAAGCTATTACATATATATCCCGCGATTGACTTTTACAAAAATTGGGATTTACAAAAAGACTATCCTTTACTTATACAAAAGAGGGTTTTACGTCACTACATAGAAGTATGTACCCTACTACTTTTAATATTGCCTAACAGCATTCTTATGCTTCTCGTTCGCCAGAATTGACACAATGTCTTGACTTATAGTATGTCGAGTCTGTCCCAACTCAATATAATAACAAGCTATCTTAAGCTTGAAATCCTTGTGCGCACTGTCATTTATATATGACATTCATGCTATCTTCTGGTCTTTTTCAGCCAGTTTCTTACGAAGTTCGACGTCTTCATTCTTATAGTCCCTAGCCTTGTTAGTCATGAGCACTTTCTCATCATGCTCTATCTCATAGTCTGACTCTGCAGACTCCTTCGCACCAAAGAGATCACTGTTCTCTTCCTTCTGGTGATGCACCATATTGTGCAGTTGCACGTTACGGTCAATCACTGAGAGGTACATTTCCCTCATAGTCTCTGTAGGTGTTGATTCTAGGGAAGGCATCATCATATTAATCTATGTCACCTATATATCATCCTCCATATCTATCATTATATTCAGATATGATGTTATTCCCAAGGTCTCCTCAGAATAGTCCTCCTCCGATTAATATTCCTCGGGCTCTGACTCTTCTAGAATCACTACATGTATGTCTGCTATAGGCACATGTACTGTCGCAACTTTGTTCACGGACTCCTTGCTGACCACATGTATATCCCTATACATCAAGCTATCGACCGACATCTAAAATAACACATAACAAATTGATTAGTACATAATACACAATAATATAAGAACAAATCGCATTTAATCCATTTAAGGTTACTTTCCATCTTTTAAATCTTTCGATACTGAGTTTCGTCGATATCTTATTAACTCATTTGACTCGAGATAACTTTCTTCGGACTCTTCCTTTCCTAACGAGGTTCTTAGCCTAAGATTCTTCCCCCCCCCCTTAAGTTTTATAACCTAATGCTTTGATACCAACCTATGACGCCCCCAAATCCAGGTATTTTACAACCCGACAGATGGTGCTCCACGATACTACAATCCATACATTCCATTGAGATAACAACAAAATGAGTGTAATTACTATCTTTGTATTACAGTTGTAATAAATCCTTTTCCAGGTTCATAACCGAATACATTTGTTGTTCTTAATAAGTATATTACATACAAATACACTAATCTATTACAGGACGATTAATTGTCCATCTTAGCCTTGCCCTTATCTCTCTTAGAACTCTCAGTTCGTTCGGCTTTAGCAGCAAACATATGGTTCAAGCAAAAATGAGCATAACTAGCTCAACAAGTCTTATCAAAGAATCATATGAATATCCCCTTAAAAATTACATTCTTTATTTCTATAACTGAACAATTAACTACGAAGCACTATGAAACATTTGACTAGTACCTCTCATGTCATAACAACAATTCCAAAGTATATATAATAACTTAGGAATGATGAATCGGTCAAATAGACCATGAACATACTCTTTTCGTTTTCATACTTGAAAAGGATATCCGGCACTAAGGCCATTCACCCATCTTTACTTACGAGCACTTCTAGGTGATCAGCCTATTGTACTCTATGTTAATCAACACTTTTACGTTAAACGTATTTACGTTCAACATTTGGAAACCTCGCGTGCCCATCGAATAATCGATGAAAATACTTTTTGTTTGTATATAGACAAACTTACCTTCTCATCCGTACCAAATACTTGGCATATGATAACGTTAACAGTTCTATATCGAAAGACTTGTAAACAAATCAATCAACTCTTCAATATTAGTCTAGCCAAGTTAAAACAGGTATTGACTCTTTCTTTAATACCTTTCATGCATTGTATAACATGCATCACAGAAAACTTGACTAACACGAAGGTTAGGCAAGTGTTAAGAAAGACTTGCCTTCAATCGTCTTCGAATATACAATTCACCTATTCTCAGTCTTTACATGATCAACATGATACATTCACATAGCACACTATAATTAGTTATCAAATAAACTAACTTTACGGGTCTAACCAACTTCTTTCTCTTCTATGTCTTATTCGAATTAACTTCGTTATTAAAGTTTATTCGACTTCTTATACTTTGGTATGGCTCGTTAACGTTCTTACGTTACTAACCGACATGCGATCATTATTGGTTATGTACCAAGATTGAACGTCATTTACAATTTACTTATTACGTTCTCGCGTTCATTGTTTAATTTATATTAAACCTTACTAAATCGTCTAACATTATCACCTTATAAGTGATTTAAGGTTAGCTTGATTATGAACATTAAGTACCTTCACTATCTTACTTTAGGTCTACATTAAAATGGAACACAACCTAACTTGGTCAACATTTTTCTACTGCCGGCGCTGCGGCGCGATATCCCTTACATTACAGTTGCGTTGTGGCGTCACTCTCCAGAGGTTTTGCCCAGACTTTGCACTACGGCGCGAGTCCATGTAAAATTTCTTGTGCTGTTGTACGAGTCTCCAGACATTTTTATTTTCTCCCAGCCAAACCTGGTGCTGCGGCGTGGCAAAAATACATTGAGTTGGCGCTGCGGCGCCGACTCTGTGCACCAGTTTGCCAAAGCAGTTCACTTTTCTATCAAAACTCTCGGCTTCGTAATTTGTTCGTTTTACATCCGAATTAATCTATTCGAAAGCCTACAATTCATAAATTACAGCCTTTATGTGTTCGTATAAGAATTTTTAAGCGTTCGTTTAAAGTTTTCAACCGTTCAATACTTGTTTTCGTCGTTATAAGTCGAAATGCGATGATTCTCACGCCTAAGACTCTTAATTACCATATCTCACGTGTTGACCTTGGAAACCAACGTTTTCAAGTCACATAGAAACTTTTGACCTTTAATCCAAGATTTTTACGTTTTCGACGTTTAACGTCTATTTTCACGAAATTCGTCATAACTTCGTTACTCGTGTTCTATAAGCCAAATCAAATGGAAAACTCCATTGATTCATCATAGTCATCCTAACCAAACAATAGGCACATTCCTTAGCTATAACGATTTTCAAATCGTTCGTTCAAAACTAAGTTCACTTTCAAGAATTTCTACGGTTTTCACTTATGTAAAAACTTACGATTTCTATTTGGTCATTACCTATCAATGATTTGGTCATTAATAGACATCCTTATCTCTCCTCAATAAACATTCTCCACTAATCTACGATTCTTTTACGAGAAAGAACTCAAAAAAGATTAAAATTACGGTTTATGAGAATTTACCTTTGAAGTAATTCATGTTCTTGATAAACGTATAATGATTTGCTTGGAAGTAGAATGATTAAGCGTTTGTAGCTTTTCTCTCTCTCAATATAGGTTGAAAAAGATTTTCAAAACAACAAATAATCAACTCTAGCTTTGTATTTATAAAAAACCAAAATGAGGTAAACATGGTCAACTTTCCCACCTACTTACTATTCCACCTCCTTTGCAACTTAGCCATCAAGCAAAGTACTTCCTGAGCAAGTATACTACCTTGCTTGACGAACAAGTGGCCGACCCACTCCCTTTTGGATCATCCCATGGGTTGCCCCATGGGTTTTACCCATCCCATGACCCACCGATTCGACCTGCGGTTTACTTTTTGGATTGGGCTTGACATTAATTAATGTTGGGCCTTAACTTGGGCTTGTATACTTAATTCATTATGCTTGCTATTGGTTTAAGTCCAATTAGATTATAACAAACCCTTAACTCATACTCCATTAATACGTCTCGTATTCTATGCGTACAACTCCCGTATTCTCTTCATCTAATACTCATACGAAATTCGTATTATATAGCGTACTATTCTTCATACCATACTCGTATTCATACTAATATAATACTCATATTTCATACGTATAACATTCGAAACGACTATACACATTTCATTTCCCTTTCGGAAACCTCTTTCACAAACCCTTAGGTTTTACGTCCGCAAGCGAAAACTTCGTTTGCCATAACGAAAATATTATTGGATATTCCATAATATCATCATATTCTATCATTACACGTTTCTCGGAATTTCAAACCCTAACTCCGGACAAAATTGGATGAATAGTGTTTTTATGTAAACATTGTCGAAAAACCTTCGTTTTCGTCTTGGTAATTAACAACATTTAATCCTAGCACAAAGCCAGGATACTAACCACATCCGTACATTTTAGGTCATAGAACGACCTTCGATCATCTTACTCGCATAATAAATCAATTAAATTCATTTAATTCACATAATCAAATAAAATTTTAATTCATTAAAAATCCCAAATTATCGGGCGTTACAGAATATGTTATTCTAAGTGATATAACATGAAAATTCATGATATTAGACATGACATATAAGATTACCTTACTCATAATAGAATGATTTTGCATTGTTAGGTCGGCATAACATGGATTTGGAGAAAAGCAAACTTAGATGTTTTGAAACCAATATTCATTAGCATTGTGTTCTCTAACCTCTGAACTTGTAGTATGGCATGTTATTACTATTCATGTCTTTAAACATGACCTATAAGTACACTTATCTAGTTTGACAATAGAAGTCATTAAAGAATGTTTTGAAAGTAAAATTTCAAGTGATAAATGATGCTAGCTATGAATAAAAGATGTGAACACCTATGAGCATGCATAGTACAACTTATGTGGATATAAGACCAATTTAGTAGGCATTGTGATTACATGACCCTATTTGGCCCTAATTTAGTGGGAATCCTAAATTAAGTCCCTAATATGAGAAGTTAATCTTGAAGTAGTCATGAGAGTATGTAAAGTCCTCTAACATGGATGCCTAATAATTGTTAATGTCTTAGTATGCAAAGGATTTGGTTGAGACCAAGAGAGCAGAAGCTCAACTCTGATCAGGTTAGAGGACAGTGCAGCTACGCCATCCCTAAGCCTAACTAAGGCGCAGCTGCGCCACCGGGCAGTGATGCCTGAGTATTTTAACTTTGATCTGAACCTTAAAACATATGTTTGTATGAATGTCTAAAGTTATAATACTTACCATAGATGATGTTTTAAGCATAAGAGCATGTAATGGTTATATAAAACACATATTTGTTAGATTTTATTAAAATTTGGAAAATGTAAGAACGTTGTAGATCACACATCTATAAACTTTAAATATGTGTCGAACACATAATGAGTCAAGTGTGTGATAGATATATATGAATGTTGATGTCAAGTACGAGTGGTTAAGGTATACCTATACATACCTAGCTATTCTAAGAGTATGATGAGAAAGTGAAATATAGGTTTTACAAACCTAGTTAGGAAACGATGTAATATTTATTATTATATTAAGAGCATATGAAATGTATGACTAATGGATATGAATCAATGATTATATAACTGTATAGGAATACACGCAGTGTAGATAAGCTTTAAAGAAATTAAGTCATAGTTGATAAACTATGAATCAGGCAAGGTTTTCAGTTCCTATTTGATATATGAAATCCATAACTGTTAGTTGAGCTATATTACGCTATGAGAATGTTGATGTATATATATGAAATGCATATGAGATGTGTATGAAATTGAAAGTTAATCTTTGATGATCTACTTGTGAAGTAAATCTATATGCTTGTTATCTGTGAAGTAACATGCGTAGTAAATATTAATTGATTATGAATGCATGAACAAAGTATGTTATTATATACTACGTGATGCATGAAAACTGTTAGAATTATTGGGCTGTCGAGCTTACCCTGGCAAATAACCACTTTGGCAGGTTAAGGACTCACGGTAAAGATTACGTACTAGTTGATTGATAAAGTTCAATAGTATCGATGGAGATTGATTCATTTAAATATATGCTCCTAAACCATATTTAGGTTTTAGGAAATGTATATGATAATAGTTAAGATGTGTAATACTTATTGAGTTGTAAAGTTGTACTATGTGGTATATTGAGGAATTCAAATTGAGATGTAAATGTTTATACAGTAATTCGAATAGAATGAATCACAACATAGTTTGATTCAAGGATATGTAATTGATTCAAGTTAAGATATCAATAAAAGATTTATTTTTAAAGAGATTGAAAAAATTTAAATTATTCCGCATATTTATATAACACTGAATATGATGTAAGACAGGAATAGTAAATGACCAGGATTAGAAACTTATAAAAGTTTGGGGTCATTATACAAATCCTAGAAATGAAAATAATTTATATTCTAAATTGTAATAAGCAATGTTATATTCATAAAGTTCGGAATAAAATATATAAATAGTTTGACGATAGTAGCATCGTGGCGGACCGGATCCCTGGTTCAAAGGGACCTAGATTTTGGTGGCGTCACAGGTTGGTATCAATGTGTCACCTCAAATCCAGGTACTTCGATTCCACGGGATTTGGTGTTCACTGTACAAATATCATCTATCTATCTACCCATAATAAATACAAACCATGCAATAGATAGAAATAAAATCTTCACTTTATAGGGTTACAACTTCTGAATCATAAACATAATCCCAGGTTAAACTAACCTTTAACATCTGTGCGAAAATATAAACAATAAGTCTTAAACAACATCATTAACTCAAGTCTAACATAAATACATCATCAAATAAAATAACAAGTCTTCATCACTTGTTAACTTTTCCCTTGCCTTTACTAGTGGAAGGATCATCAGTTATTTCATTCTTAATTGCAATGTTATTATTAAGCAAGAGTGAGCACTATTTCCCACAAGTATAACAATGAAATAACAGTATAATAACATGCGAGTAAATCAAAGACATATGAATAAAAGCTCAACTTTTGAATCAAGATTGAATAACAAGAATCAAAAGATTTTTGAGGGTCATAAGACCTTGAACTATGTCCTAGGTTATCAAGGTTTATACTTGAAACCTTTAACAGTCATAAGACTATGGACCTTTCTACTCGTGCTTAGGGGGATCAACCCTTAGTACCATACTGTGCACAATATCTTAACGCTAACGCAGAAGTAAATCCCTTTGCAGGGTTGTTCATCTTAGTTTGACATTCTAGCCCGCACCAAAGGATGTTTGGTTTGGATAATTCGTAAAGGGTTCTGAAATTTAGAACGTTCATCAACTAAGGACTAGTTCAATCAATAAAGTTCACTAGTCTAATAAGGTTCAACAATAATGATATTCGATTTGAAAAATAATCTAAAAATGTATACAATAGGACAATTATTGTATAACTGAATCATACTTTGAAAAGATAATCAATCTTTAATATAACATTTGAACTTGAATAATAATAATGATAATTTACTCGAGGTAACTAATAAACTTTGTCAGGAATAAGCTTGTTAATACTATTCCTATTTATATATGATTTGATTATGATATATATGTATATGAATGAATAATATGCAAATATGCTTGCATTAAAAAAAGTTGTAAAGTCCTCTGATAGATAATAGAAATATGTGTACAAGGACTTATAATGAATTGATCAAATATTTTAGGTTTATCCTACATAAGAAAGATAGCTTTGTAAATTCCTTAAAAAGAAATGATGTATAAGGACTATAAATATATAAAGATCAAGCTTGTTAGGTTGATCTTATGATGTAATAGATAGGCTAGTCTAATCGTCGAGTACTGCACCAGAAGTCGTAGTCTTCCAGGTGAGTCAAGGTTAACTCGGGAGCTATCAAGGTAGAAAAGGAGTATGCAAGATAGTAGATCTCGGAGTTCATAGACTGCCAGGGGAAACGAAGAAGGATCGTAGTGTATCGAGAAGAGCTTCCTCGGGATCATAGCGTGCTGAGGAATTCATGTTTAGAATCGTAGAGACAGCCTGCCTATGAGCCGAACGATCATCTGCCGAAGCCAAGTCCGAAACGTAGACTACACTCGGAGTCATAGAGAATATTGATGTCGAAGCCAAGTCAAGGATCGTAGACTACACTCTGAGTTCGTAGAGTTCATTAAGTGAAGGCAGAGATCGTAGTCGGACAAGATCAGATGAAGATAACAATCACAAGGCAGAAATCGTAGAGTGTCAACATCTGATCTCAGGATCATAGTGTCTGCACAGCCAAAGCTAAATCGTGGAGTGCAGAACTACGACTCCAACAAAAGTGCTCACAATTGCTAAGTCAGAATCGTAGAGTAAATACGGTTCTCAAAGAATGAGCACTCCCAGAATATCCAAAGGTACGAAACCTGTGACTGGCACTACAAAGATGCAATCCAGAGAAAGGGAACTAGAGAGCACTCAATGAATGACATGTAGGCTAACAGAAGATCTCAGCACAAACCTAATCAGAATTAAGATTGAGGTGTAAGGCCATTCGTGATGAAGTCTTCCACAAGGAGAACCAAAGAAGACTTCAGAAGCCGAATAAAGAAAGTCAGCTTATGCAGTAGCTATCAAGTATAAAGAAGACAACAATCTTGGAAGCAATCGAGATCGTAGTGTTTGCCAAACAAAGAAGGAACTGATGGAAGGTGAACCGAGATACTGGTCAGCTTCTGAAGAATAAGGCTAAAGTGATTAAGTGCAGGGTCAGCTCATTGATGATAAGTGAGCAGAATATCACCAGGAGAAAGCAAGCTGGACGCGCCACAAATCTGAAGTGTCTTGATATTCAGAAGGGGACCAGAGCAAGGAATTAGGCCATCAGTATCTGAGAACAGTCGAAGCAAACAGAAGTATTGAAGCATTGCACAATACAAGGAAGAGGTGTTCTACATTGAAGATCCAATCAACACTCTTCAGGATAGTAATGTTAACTCTACTAGTCAACGAACAACAATTAACAAGACACTATGATCAAGTCCTTGAAGACATGCATCAGAATTGTATAGTTCGAATACCTGAAGACTGAAGTATTAGCAACGGTTCAATCTCTACAACCCTGATGATTTGCTGATGAGATGGTTCTTCTAATCAATGCCTTGGTTGAAGGCCTTTACTGAAGGAGATGGAAGTTACTTCAACTGGTGTTACAAGACTTTTCCAAGAATGGAACTACTAGCCCAAAACTTTCCAAGGGTAAAAAGTTATGCTACCAAGATGATAACAAACCAGCCTCAGTTCAAGTTCTATCGACAAGCTGAAAATCTCTACATCCCCTACGATCGTAGAGTAGATTCTGAAGGAAGAAGGGTCATGACCAAGGAGCTGATCGTAGAGTCTGTTCATTCTACGGCTGATGGTGTTCAATCCCAATCTCAGAAGCCTCCTTATGATCAAGCACTTCTATCAGTCACTCCATCATCCTCCACAAGAAATTGGTACTCCATGATTGTTCAGATTATCCAAACATTTGAAAAACTGTCCAAAGATGATGATCATAGAGTCCAATCCATTGCTCAACCTGAAGCTGCCAATAAAGAGGATCAAACTGCTTTGGAGCAGGAACTACTGAAGAGCTTTGATGATCTAAGCAAGAAGATATCTATGCTCAGTGAAGAATCACAGAAGCAAATAGCAGCAGGAGATGATTCCTTCCAGCACCAGCTTCAAGTTATCTTGGCTGATGTATCTCTTAAACTCCAAGAGAGAGATAACATCTATCAGAAGGCCATCCAAGATCAGAAGGCAGTAACTCTACAAATTCAGGAGGCCAATGGAAAGCAGATCGAAGCCCTCTCTAACAAGATTGAGGATATAAGGCAGACCTTCTCAGTACAACTTGAGCTCGGCCAGTAAGAACTAAAGTTTGAAATTGCCAACTCCTCCTACCTGATGGAGCAACTTATGTCCAACATGGAGCAGCTCTCTCAAATGATTGATGACAAAATGGGGGAGAAAAAGAGGCGAAGAAAGAAGAGGAGCAAGAGGCACCAAAAGAAGAGCAGACGGTTAAGGGAGAAGAAGTCAAAGAAAAAGAAAGCAGCAACAGATAAAGAATCATCATCTGAGGGGGAGCCTGGAGATGATGATACCAAATTCACAGAACCTGAAGGGGAGCCAGATCAGAAAGCTGATGAAGGGGAATCAAACAAAGATAGAAGGTCATCATCAGATGGGGAAGAAAAGTAAGAAGCAGAAAAAGATGAATAGCTGATCAACAACAAGCATCCTGGAAACACAAGGAGCTAAGGAGGTACATCTCTAATCTATTAGGAATGTGTTCTGGATCCAGGATGTAGAATGTCTTAATGTATAAATTGCCATATCAATATAAAAGTCATTCATGATTAACTGTTTTAGAAATACAGCTGCTCACTGTATATAAGATTCATTCATAACATGCATATGCACTTATTGTTTTTGTCATAAACAAATAGGGGGAGATTGTCAGGAATACGCATTTGAATGTTTTTCCTATTTATATATGATTTGATTATGATATATATATATATATATATATATATATATATATATATATATATATATGAATGAATAATATGCAAGTATGCTTGCATTAAGAAGAGTTGTAAAGTCCTCTGATAGATAATAGAAATATGTGTACAAGGACTTAGAATGAATTGATCAAATATATTAGGTTGATCCTACATAAGAAAGATAGCTTTGTAAAGTCCTTAAAAAAATGATGTATAAGGACTATAAATATAGAAAGATCAAGCTTGTTAGGTTGATCTTATGATGTAATAGATAGGCTAGTCTGATCGTCGAGCATTGCACCAGAAGTCATAGTCTGCCAGGTAAGTCAAGGTTAACTCGGGAGCTATCAAGGCAGAAAAGGAGTATGCAAGATAGTAGATCTCGGAGTTCGTAGACTGCCAGTGGAAACAAAGAAGGATCGTAGTGTATCGAGAAGAGGTTCCTCGGGATCATAGCGTGTTGAGGAAGTCATGTTCAGAATCATAGAGACAGCCTGCCTATGAGCCGAACGATCATCTACTGAAGCCAAGTCCAAAACGTAGACTACACTCGAAGTCGTAGAGTCTAGTGATGCCGAAGCCAAGTCAAGGATCATAGACTACATTCTGAGTTCGTAGAGTTCATTAAGTAAAGGCATAGATCATAGTCGGGCAAGATCAGATGAAGACAACAAATACAAGGCATAAATCGTAGAGTGTCAAGATCTGAACTCAGAATCGTAGTGTCTGCACAGCCAAAGCTGAATCGTAGAGTGCAGAACTACGACTCCCACAAAAATGCTCATAATTGCTAAGTTAGAATCGTAGAGTAAATACGGTTCTCAAAGAATGAGCACTCCCAGAATATCCAAAGGTACGAAACCTCTGGTTAGCACTGCAAAGATGCAATCCACAGAAAGGGAACCAAAGAGCACTCAACGAATGGCATGCATGCTAATAGAAGATCTCAGCACAAACTTAATCAGAATTAAGATTGAGGTGTAAGGTCATTTGTGATGAAGTCTTCCACAAGGAGAAACAAAGAATACTTCAGAAGCTGACTAAAGAAAGTAAGCTTATGAAGTAGCTATAAAGTATAAAGAAGAGAACGATCTTGGAAGCAACCAATATCGTAGTGTTTACCAAACAAAGAAGGAACTGATGGAAGGTGAACCGAGATACTGGTCAGCTTCTGAAGAGCAAGGCTAAAGTGATTAATTGCAGGGTTAGCTCATTGATGATAAGTGGGCAGAAGATCACCAGGAGAAAGAAAGCTGGACGCGCCACAAATCTGAAGTGTCTTGATATTTAGAAGGGGAGAAGAGCAAGGAATTAGGCCATCAGTATCTGAGAACAGTCGAAGCAAATAGAAGTATTGAAGCACTGCACAATACAAGGAAGAGGTGTTCTACATTGAAGATCCAATCAACACTCTTCAGGATCGTAGTGTTAACTCTACTAGTCAACGAGCAACAATTAACAAGACACTACGATCAGGTCCTTAAAGACATGCATCAAAATCTTAGAGTTCGAATACCTGAAGTCTAAAGCATTAGCAACGGTTTAATCTGAAGGGTAACATTCGAACAAGTGCTTATTGAGAGCATCGATGAAAAAGGACAACCTCTGATCAAGAAATTAGAAGAGGTAATAAAGTCTTCAACCTGCCCAAGACAGTAAAGTGATACATCTAATAGGGTAGGTGAAACAGTAGATTGCAGCGTCAGAAAAAGTATGACGAGTCACATCAAGAAGTCTACATCAAGCAACTTGAGATCTGTGAAGATATTTGAATAACTTCCAATGGCTACTTTCCAACGGAAGGATTGGGAAGATGTATAAATGTAGAAGAGCTTCAAAGATCAAAGGTTGTTGGAGTTGTATATTCCTGGACAAAAGGTTGACTGATCCGATTAAGTAATAGTGAGTCCGAAGGCTCACTCTACGATTCACCAAGAATACTCAGAAGTCAGATCAAGAAAGAAGTAGAAGTGTGAGTTCAACTATGTAGAAGTGAGAGTTCTACTACATGAAGAGTGTTCTGAACTGCCGAGAGAAAGAAGAGCATAATGTCATCTGGATGTCCCTCATGGGAAGACTCTAAGTACAATAGAGAAGAACTTACGGTCACCTTAACAATTCCATCATGGGAAGGCATCAAGTAGCAAGAAGGGACATCACAAAAGTCATCTTGGTGTCAAGCATGAGAAAGCTTCTAAGTACTTTACAGAAGAGCTTACAGTCATCTTAGAAGCTTCTCATGTGCAGCCATCAAGTATAAAGGAGAATGATCTTCAAGGTTGTTCATCAAGGGATCATCCGGAGTAGTTGAACAACCTAAAAAGCTGAGCATCATGCAACACTCAACTGCTCCTCAAGGATGATCCAACCAAGCTGCTAACGAGAAGATGTTCAGAGCATGAAGACATCTTAGCAGTTCAGCACCGACTCCAACAATAACAAACAAACAACTAAATGAAGCCAGGGCTTAAGGGGTCCTTGTCCGGAGGGACTAAACAAAGCAGGGCCAAAGGGTCCTTATCCAGATGGACTAAACAAAGTTCCAAGCCTGCTGGGCTTGAAGAGTTCCTAGGGAACTAGAAGAGTCCCTAGGCTGCTGGCCTTGAAGAGTTCTTAGTGAACTGAAGTTTCCAAGGCTGCTGGCCTTGAAGGAATCGTAGAGATTCAGGGTGCTGCCCTTCCTTAGTGGAAATCCTGCTAGTTGAAAGTAGAAGAGTGGATTAGGAGCTTGAGTCTCTGAACCACTTAAAACCTCTTGTGTCTTTTACATTATGTCATTTACATTATGTCTATAACAGCTACAACTTCTATGTATGTTTTAACTACTTACAACTAAACTAACCCAACGAACAACGTATATATGATTATGAATATATCAATGAAGGGGAATCTTTTACTTATTCCGCTGTACTTGAAAAGATTCTTATATTTGTCATATACTCTAATATGAACAATACATCATAAACTAGAAAAGTATTTAAAAGAAAAAGGATCTATTCAACCCCCTTCTAGATCTATTGTGCCCTCTGGGAACTAACAATTGGTATCAGAGCAGGTTCTCATGCTATATTCAAAAGCTAATCGCTTTGAGTTTGATCCCAGGCACTAACATTGTTCTAAACTTAGTTTAGTAGTAAGTAACTTGTTATATGCGGAATAGCTCATATGTTGGAAATATTTTGTATAGGTTAAAATGTGTATACACCTGAAGTTGCTCAGATTGGTCCATATCCTCGATTGTTATATCAACAAGACCAATCCTTGCCTACAGTCAATCTTGTAGTCTGAAGACTAGATGAGAGAAAGAGAGCAAGCGACATCAGTAACAAAGAGTAAAGCTTTCATCAGTCTGAAAGATGAAGAGGTCACGCGTACAAAGAAATGTTGATCAAGAGGAGAAAGAAGATCTTCTCAAACCTATGAGTGACCTACCATCAACTGGGTGCTATCTTTGTAAACTCAAAGATGTCAAAGATCTTAAGGCTACGATTCTCTTGATCTATATATTCAAGACCACTACTGATTGATTAAAGGTCAAAAATAGCAATAAGCTGTCAGGAGCAAAAGAAAAGCCATGCACATCAATACCCAACCTCAGTATATCTTAAATAAATGATTGTTTTGTTACTTACAGTAAAAAGGTATGGTTCCTCACTATTATAAATGTACATCATTATTGCATCTTCTTATGAACTATAACAGTATTCTGTCAATGAGTCATAATCTACCTAAAAAGGTGAAGAGAGAAAGTGACATGAGGATAGAAACTCAAATGACTACAAAATTTCTCTCCATCCAAGTTTTAGGTTGAAGATGATATCTTGAAGGAAGTCTGACATGGGTCATAAGAGCATCACAGACCTAATAAACGTTATGTGAAGTAATCTTTGATGATGGGTTAGTATGTATGTACAAGCCTATGTTCTAAGTGTTTGACAACACACAGAGCATGATCAGTTCTGCAAGAGGATGTTGCTGACTTGTAGAAATTGATCAACTCAATGAATCAAATAGATACTCCTAAAATCGTAGAGCTGATTCTCACTCTGTGAACACTTAAACATTGTGGACATAACTCAGTGAATGATGAAACCATCATAGATAAAGAGTGTGTTATTACTACCATATTCTACACACACTCATCAGCATGCATCTCAAAATATATTATCATAAGATAGTCGCATGTATGGATATGTATGTTGATGATAAATATGATGATTATCCAAATAAGAGGAACAAGGGTTTAGAAAACTAACCTAGCAGGACCCATTTAACTATGGGTACCAAAAATAGAAATATATTTAAACCTGCAAGTATTTGGTCAGTCTGACCATACTAAGGAATGATGAAGCAGAAGACTTCAGTCAAGAAGATACAACCAGCAGAAGGCTAAAGACTGTTCAGAAATGAGTCTGATAAAGTTCCTATATGACCAAGTCTGTCCTTGAAGACCCTCTGAGCTAACCGGAATGGAGCTCACATGGCTGCACATCTGTATATGGGAGCATGCCATGAAACAGAAGATAAAGAGGATTATATGTGCCCATATCAAGAAAAACATGCTTTATGGAAAGGATCTTCAAGGGAAGCTCACAACAGAAGATCATTGAGCTTAAGACAAAAGGAGTTCTTTACGAAGCAGAACTTCTCAAAATAAAGGACTATCAAGGAAGACTACGTTCGTAGTGATGTCAAATGATCGTAGAGTGATCGATCCTGAATATACTCATCTCTACTATACAAGGAAAACTAAGCAACGATGATGATTCCAGTCAGAAGGAGAAATGTTGGGCAGCTTTCAAATAAACATGAAGAAGGAATCACATCTATCTGAGGAGACAACATCAACAATGGGGGAGCAGGGATCTGTCAAGGAGTTACAGCACTGTTAAACCTGGAAGAGATATACCAGCTACAGAGTCTCAAAACTTTCTGGCTGATGAACTAAATGAAGATACATAGTCATTAGGAACGTCTCAAAATGTACTACTGATAACCCTTCCGCCACCCAATCCATAATCGTGAAGTGCCTAGGATCAAACATATGATCATAGTATAAAAAGCAAGAGGACACCACGATTTCAGTAATACAGTTGTCTAAAGTTGGTAGAAGACCTCCCCATCAGAAAAAGGTCTAATGAGATGTTTTTTAGCAAATCAGTGTCATAGCACTTCATCTGGAAAGCGCCTCAGGGACAAACCTGACATTTAGATCTCACTAAGAGGTTGACCCTTCCTGAGCTACCTTATCCCAGAAGGAATACTTGATCTAGTTCATCTTAGAAGAATCAAGTCAGTCAACGATCGTAGAGTTGAGTTTGAAAAGGACTAAACGATCGTAGTGCAACTACAACGATCGTAGAAGACAACTCAACGATCGTAGTTCTACCAAAGGGTACTCCAATTCACAAGGAGCATGAAGAATGAGACATCTGTTAAGCCATTCACATTAAGGAGATAAGTTTGAATACATCAGTGATTGAGCTATGCTGCATCAAAGTAATGAGGAAAGACAAAGCCATCCACTGCAGCATCTCTTAGAAATTGATTGTTGAGTTAACAAATGAAATCGTAGAGTCTATACCTATCTCATCATGTTACTCTACGAATCAAAAGGTCAACAGTCAAAGCCATGTAAATTTAATGTCCACTCCTCTAACAACTGAAAAGTTGTGGGGAGTTACAGCTCATTACTGGGAAACGTGCAACCAATGGACAGTTGACACATCACTGAGTATGCAGAGTTAGAAGGAACTACCTTAAAGACAAGTTCAAATCTGCAGACAGTTACCAAAAGATATTGAACCTTTCTCCCTCCCATTTTCAAAACCCTAGAAAGCTTTTCAAGAGCAAAATCAGTTAACCTTCTAGAGTCTTACCAAATCTCAGTCGGCCATCTCACATAATCTCTCTAAATCAAACACCCATAGTCTTCGAACGATTTTAATGGAGAACTGAAAAGTTATCATCGGCATTCAGCTTGGAACACAATCTTTTGTAAAATCTGAGAAGAAGTTCAGGGACATCTTTAGACTCGTAAAGGAAGCTAGGTTTTCAAAATGTCTCAAGGCGAGTACTCGTGTATACATTGACCTGAGTAAGGAGTTCTACTCAAACGTCTCCATAAATTCTAGAACTCTATCTACTAAGGTTAAAGGTCAGATTCTGAAGCTGAAATCTTCTGACCTTAATCAATGCCTAGGTTTCCCTAGCGAAGGGATAAAGAACCTTAAAGATGTCAACATTGAGCAAACAAAGGAGTTGATGGGATACCAAAGAAACCCTAGCTTCAAAGACATTAAGAAGAAGGAATTCCCAGAAAAGTATGAGTTTCCTAGCTAAAATTGTAGGAAAGTGCACATTGTGCAAAAACACTACACATGATACGGCTATTGATCAACAACTGAAGATAATGGTAGCTATAGTTCTGAAGAAACAAATTGACTTTGGAGCTATTTTGTTTGATCATATCTCTAAGTGGGTAGAGAAGGCTGAGAAGAAGCTACTGACGAAATTATTTCATGGAAGGTTGCTGAGTATCATTCTGAAGAAGAAATTAGGAGGAAAAATCAAGGAAGATGAGGGAGAAGCCTTGAATGTCCACAAGGTGATGTCTCCACAGCTATTTAAAAACTGGAAGAAGAATCCCAAGGAGAACAAAAGGCTGACAACTGGGAGCAGCAGTAGAGCCTCTGTAAAGAAGAGAAAGATAGTAATGACAGAGAGCTCTGAGTCCAGTGACTCTGCAGCAGTTGAAATCTCACCAGCCAGGAAGAAATCAAAAGTTCTGAAAAGAGCTGGTGATGTGAAGAAAGCCCAGGTCCCACCAAGGAGAGTCTCCTCCTTGAACAAGAATGAAGAAGAAAAGGCCCAAACTGCTGAAACCACAAAAAGAAGAAACATTAGGTTGCTACAAGGGCCAATCAGCAAGAAAGTTAAGATGGATGACAAACCAGCCTTAACTTCTCAAATCAATACATCTGCTGAAGAAAGGGACGTGGAGTCAGCAGAAGGGGAAGAAATATAAGATGTAGTTCGGTCCCCACAGTCAGCATCCAGCAATGAAAATTAAGCAGATGTGATGAAGGAAAGTGCAGAAAATGCTGAAGAAGAAAAGTGCTCAAGCCCCATGGCCAATCCTCAGAACAGTCACTCTAATAAAGAAAAAGAAATTCATGATGATCAAAGTGCATCCCCAAATGTAACTGCCCCAACTAGCCCAGAGAATGGGTCAGAAAATGCTATTCAAGAAGAAGAAGAACATGTCCCCTCAAACCAAGAATGTTCTCATGATGGCTCAAAAAGTGATGAGGCCAAGAAAGAAGAGTCTGCTCCTGCCAATGCTGATCTCCGAAGAAGTCTATCTGATGAACAAGAGGAGTCAGAGACTGAAGAAGAAGAAGAAGAAGAAGAAGAGTCAATGTCTCCAATAATTAAACCTCAACGAAGAAGGAGAACCTACAGGCTGTAAGCCCAGTTTCCTCCAAAAGGAACAGTGGCCAATCAAATGCCATCATTGAATTAAGTGATGATGAATCTGTATCCCCAGGAGAAGATGATGAAGAAGAAGCCAGCAGTGAAGAAGAAGAATCTAAGGAAAGACTTGCTGAAGAAAGTTCAGATAATGAAATTCAGCAAGAAGGATTTTCTATTGAAGATGATCAAGAAGAGTCTGATCTTTAACCTTGGCGCTGCGGCGCGGGCCTTAAGGCGTTGGACTGGCACCGCGGCACGGCGAACAAGATACTGTTCTACAAATCGTGAAAATTGCAAAACACAGCCAAAAAATTCCAATTAAATTATCACTACAGGAATTTAATCATACCCACATGTTAGAATTCGTATATAATCATCACCCAAAATTTATAAAGTGATTTTAACCATTTAAAACAAATAATTACAGAGTTTAAACATGCAGTTTCACTAACTTTGATGTTCTTGAAAGTTTTGAAAATAAAACATGAAATTGTCACTACGAATTCGTTATAACACTGAATCCGTTTATTTAAACTTTGGTCTCTTCGTATCAACATGCATAACAACATACGAGTGTGAGATTTAGGGATAATATACGATCAATACATGAAATATCACGTATAAGGCCATATGGCCAAAATCCAAACTCTGTAATTTTTGAAATAACAATTCATTGTATAATGACATGTTTTATGATACTGATGATATGGTTTACATAATAAATATAATCAAATACGATGTGATATGACATAACAAATATACAACCCATAATCATTATTCCTATCCCAATTACAGAGGTTTAAATCAAAACTATGAAAGCTAATTTTTATAAAAACTAAACAACGTGAAATAGAATTTGGGAAGGAGAATTACCCAGAGTATAATTTAGAATAGGTGATCAATGATGATCCTTTCACAATAATTGTTAACTACACACTTACAATTTCCCTCAATCTCAATATTTCTCTTTGACAATTTCTCAAACTCTCTCCTTCTCTGTTTTATCCAGACTTAGAAACAATAAGGAAAGGAGAAGAAGTCGTAATAAGAACTGACGCATTATGGTCAGTTAACCCAGTCATGGGTAACTTCCCTCAACTCCAATTAAAGCCATGTTTGGCTACCATTTAAAAGCGTATACCCAATTAATTTAATAAAATCTCTTATACTATAGTTTAAATAATATCACACTCCTTATAAAATAAATCCAATATTTTATTTAATTTACTTTAAATAAAATATAATAATTTCTTATAAATTCACATAGTCACATAATTAATTTTCTCATTAATAAATAATGTCAAATTATTAATTCTCTAATTAATAATTAAATTAATTAAAATAACATTTGGCTTATTAAATATTTTTTTTAATACAATAAGCTCACATAATGACATACTTCGATAATCAAAATTCTCCACATTAATTTAATAAATGTAACACATAATTAAATTAATCTACCACAATTGCATCAATTAATTATTTAATCTAATAATTAAATCATCAAAAATATTTATTTACTTCAATAAATATTAAAATTAAATTTTACAAAAATCTCGTTCGTCACATCTTTCCCCCTTAAAAGGATTATGTCCCCAGAATCACGACTCAATAAATTTGACACGTTACATTCTCCCCCCTTACAAAGATTCTGTCCCCAGAATTGCTTACACATAATTAAGTAAATAAATGAGGGTAATTCTTCATCATATTCTCTTCGAGTTTCCATGTAGCTTCTTCAGCGTTGTGGTTCCTCCAAATTACCTTAATAGAAGGTATAACTTTATTTCTAAGAACTTGTTCTTTTCGGTCGACAATTTGGATAGGAATTTCTTCGTAATATAAGTCTTTCTCAAAATGTAGGGGTTCGTATTCAATTACATGCTTGTAATCGGCTTTGTAGGGTCGTAACACAGAAACATGGAAAACATTGTGGACATTTTCGAGTGCTGGAGGTAAGGCTACCTCGTACGCAACTTCTCCGATTCTTCTCAGTAATTCAAATGGTCCAACGAATCTTGGGCTCGATTTACCTTTCTTTCCGAACCTGATCTTCCCCTTCTAGGGAGAGACCTTCAAGAAAATATAACTACCTGATTCAAACTCGATATTTTTACGTTGTGGATCAGCGTATTTCTTATGTCGATCTTGAGCCGATACCAGTCGTGCTCGGATAACTTTGACTATTTCTGCTGTCTGTTGCACCAAATTTGGCCCTAGCAATTGTCTTTTGCCACCTTCATCCCAATAAAGTTGAGTTCTGTACATTCTGTCGTATAGCACTTCGTAAGGCGGCGTGCCTATACTAGCGTGGTAACTGTTGTGTCAGGAATAAACATGTGAATGATATTCCTATTTATATATGATTTGATTATGATATATATATGAATGAATATGCAAGTATGTTTGCATGAAGAAAATTTAATAAGTCCTTTGATAGATAATAGAAATATATGTACAAGGACTTAGAATGAATTGATCAAAAATGTTAGGTTGATCCTATATAATGATGTACAAGGACTATAAGTATATAAAGATCAAGCTTGTTAGGTTGATCTTATGATGTAATAGATAGGCTTGTCTGATCGTCGAGCACTGCACCAGAAGTCGTAATCTGCCAGGAGAGTCAGAGTCAACTCGGGAGCTATCGAGGCAGAATAGGAGTATGCAAGATAGTGAGATCTCAGAGTTCGTAGACTTCCAGGGGAAACGAAGAAGGATCGTAGTGTGTCGAGAAGAGCCTCCTCGGGATCGTAGTGTACTGAGGAAGTCATGTTCTGAATCGTAGAGACAGCCTGCCTATAAGCCGAACGACAATCTGCCGAAGGTAAGTATGAAATGCACTCTACGCTTAGAGTCGTAGAGTCTAGCGATGCTGAAGTCAAAGACAAGGATCGTAGACCACAGACTGCGATCTTAGAGTCCACTGAACAAATGCAGAGATCGTAGTCGGACAAGATCAGATGAAGACAACAAGCTCAAGGCAGAAGTCGTAGAGTGTCAAGATCTGATCGTAGAGTCTGCACAGGCGAAGTTGAATCGTAGAGTGCAGAAATCGTAGAGTGTCAAGATCTGATCTTCGGGATCGTAGTGTCTGCACAGCTGAAGCTGAATCGTAGAGTGCAGAACTACGACTCCAACAGTAATGCTCACAATGCTAAGTCAGAATCGTAGAGCAGATACGGTTCTCAACGAATGAGCACTCCCAGAATATCCAAAGGTACGAAGCCTCTGGTTGGCACTGCAAAGATGTAATCCACAGAAGGGAACCAGAGAGCACTCAACGAATGGCATGCAGGCTAGCAGAAGAAGTAAGCACCAAACCAATCAGCATCAAGATTGAGTTGAAAGGTCTTTCGTGATGAAGTCTTCCACAAGATGATTCAAAGAAGACTTCAGCAGTTGACTAAGGAAAAGTCAGCTAATGCAGTTGCTATCAAGAAAACAGAAGACAACGATCTTCGAAGCAACCAGGATCGTAGTGTTTGTCAGACAAAGAAAGAACTGATGAAAGGTGAACCGAGATACTGGTCAGCTTCTGAAGAGCAAGGCTAAAGTGATTAAGTGCAGGGTCAGTTCATTGATGATAAGTGAGCGGAAGATCACCAGGAGAAAGCAAGCTGGACGCGCCACAAATCTGAAGTGTCTTGATATTCAGAAGGGAACCAGAGCAAGGAATAAGGCCATCAGTATTTGAGAACAGTCAAAGCAAACAGGACACTACACAATATAAGGAAGAGGTGTTCTAAATTGAAGAGACAATCAACACTCTTCTAGATTGTAGTCTTGTCTCCACCAGTCAACAAGACACTACGATCAGGTCCCTGAAGACGTGCATCAGAATCGTAGAGCTCGGATACCTGATGTGACAACCCCAAAATAGGTCCATTCCACCCAACCCATTCTGAGTTGTCAAATATATGGTACAGAAACAACTACAACTTTTACAACCCATAAGCTGTGAGTTTGAATACAAATATTATCATCTAGACAATATCCACATGCAAATAAATCCCCATCATAATTATTGATACATAATTTTACAAAAAATGGTGAGGACTACTAAACAACTCTCTCTAGAACCTTCATTCCATACCCCGACTAGTACTCGCTACATTCTCGCCTCCTGAGAAAAATGGAACAACAAGGAAAAGGGTGAGCTCAACTAGCCCAGTAAAGAATATTATGACTAAGATAATATACAACAAATTATCGTTAGTCTTCAACAGGGAAAAATCTGATAGAATACAATAGAAAACAAATTTTAGATCAACAACTGCAGCGGAAACAACAATTCATTAGAAGAGTTAAGTAGAGAATAAAATCTACTAACATCTATGAATTTAAAAGTCCATCATCAATATTTTATCCCTGTAACATCAATCAATATATATCTCAAATCAAATCAAATATTCATCTTTGCACTACAGGCCAAAGATATTCATCAGTCGGTCATGTTCATCTAAACACCTGCTCATCTTTGCACTACAGGCCAAAGATATTCATCAATTGTTCATGTTCATCTCAACACCTGTACATCTTTGCACTACGGGCCAAAGATATTCATAACAAAATCAACCATCTTTGCACTACAGGCCAAAGATATTCAGTAACACCATCATTTAGGACTGAGGATGATGAAAAATATTTTAAAGAAAACGAATCCAGTGAAACAAAATAACAAGTATTAAGGATTCGTACTTTAAACAATCCGATTTCAAAAAATACTTCATAAATAATCATACTGAAGTAAAATTCAAGAATGATCAAAACATAGATCCAATCAAAGCTAGTATCCAGAATAGATATTTTGGACAAAAAGAAGAAATTTCATTTTTCGGTGAATAGTGTCGTATTCGTGAATAGTGCCGTATACGTGAATAGTGCCGTATACGTGAATAGTAACTCCGACACCAAAAGATAGAAATTTCACAAAAAACATCTTCACGCTTCGTGAATAGTACTCGTGAATAGTAACTCGTGAATAGTAACTCATGAATAGTAACTCGTGAATAGTAACTCATGAATAGTAACCCCGACATGAAAAAGTTCCAAATTTGATAAAAAGTTCCAACCAATATTTCAGCATCATGATATTGAAGAAATAATATCATTTGAGAAGAAAATAACATCCTTTACCTCGAAAGACAGTACTTCTAGTTGAAACACCGGATATAGGCTATGACTTGAACTTTCACCGTATAGCAATACTCAAAGTATACTCAAAATACTCACAAGAATACGCTCGATAATATAGAGAGAGAAAACTTCAGTTTCTGGTGTGATTTTCAATTCTAACCTAAGCACCTATTTATAGGAAATTGCTTAGAACACCAAAGCAGAAAATTTAATATAATAATAATATATATAATCAAAATTCTCTACGCCCACAAATCTGAACCAAGCCTCGGCCACACATGTTAAATGACTTTCAAAAATGAAAAAAACGTTTTTCTCAAAAACAATATTTTAAACTTCCAAAAATCAATTATTTTGAACTCCGAAACTTCAATAATTCATAATAAATAGCCCTTTTGTCAGAAAATTCGAATCTTGCGAGTTTTTATAGGAAATTCAATTCTGCACAACATTGCAGAAGGAAGTTTTTCCAAATTCCAAACAGAAATTGATCGAAATCCACAAACGGACGATTTTACAGGCTATAATCAAATTTCAGTCAATAAATAGGTCTACCGACACACAAAATCTGTGTTAATCATTTAATGCCACAAAAATACTCTTCCTCCTCATATACTCATATATCCCACATGCATTATAAAAATATCACCGTTAATACATTATTAAAATAATATATTTAATGAATTATTTTATCAGAAAAAGATAAAATATTAATTTTCAACAATTGTCACATTAAAAATTTTCTCCATCTATATCCACATAAAATCAATATTTTCCTCATCATATAAATCAATAATTAATTATTCACAAATAATATTACAGAATCACAATACTAGCAACCAGGCCGTTCCCAGGAAAGAGGGGGCTTTCCAATAAGAATTTCTCCTTACTGGCGCGCAATTAGGTGACCAAACCTCTCCTTAGACAGAACTTTCTAGACATTGCCAATAATGTTATCAAATAATATTATTCAGATAATATGAATTATTGCTTCGATAATGAAAAATACTGTGTAGTGACAATTATTGAAACAACAGTAATATAAAATATCAATGCAGCAATTATTGAATCAATAACATAAAATACTGAACACTAATTACTGTAACAATTATTAAGTAGTGCCTTCTTACGTAAGAATCAATAATTGGTGCAATACCGTGTGCTACTGTTCAACAACGCGTATTACTTTACTTTACCCACCGGGTATTCCAACAGTGTTAACGGTAACAACTACGCCGTTATTTATAAACAACTATACTTGTCGTTTTCTTCATCCAATCGCTTTCCGTTACGGGCCCACAAAAGACTGCGCCGTCGTACGAATATTCCCCGACAGCAAGAATATTCCACGACTAAACGAATATTCCCCGACAACAATGAATATTTTATAACCACCTGCTTATTCGAAATATTTGCGCATTTTACCCATAACTTTCCACATTAATCAAATCAACCCCTACTATTTCAAAATAATAAATAAAGGAAAATAAATTTCATTTATTAATAATTTGGGGTCTTACAACCTCCCCTCCTTATGAAATTTCGTCCTCGAAATTGACGTACGTAACTGGTGCTTCGAAAAGGTAAAGATACCTCGCTTTCATTTCCGCTTCCAACTACAAGGTCATTTCCTTAATAGCATAATTCCTCCACAAAATTTTAACTTGTGGTATAACCTCGGTACATAGGATATGTTCTTTCCTATCCAAGATCTTGACAGGTACCTCCTCGTACGTTAAGTCTTCGGCTATTTCGTACGGTTCTAACTCAATGACGTGGTTCGGGTCGTCCACATATTTACGTAACATCGATACGTGCAAAACGTTATGAACATGCGTCATACTTAGCGGTAAAACGAGTCTATAGGCCACAGTTCCTATTCAATCGAGGATTTCAAATAGACTAATAAATAGAAGATTTGAGCTTTGCTCCCATCGCCAATTCTCGCTTTTGAAATAACAACTTCTTGCACCTCCTTCTTCAAATTCATCAGCTCCAGTGTGTAGCTTGAACAACTTTAACTTTATCGATTAAAGTCGATTATACTCGTATATCATCACGTACGTACTTAGAGTTTTCATCTCCATCTCTATTATGTGTAAATTATACGAAATTAGTCTTTGACAATATCGTACTCGTACTTGTATACGATCTTCTACTCAATACGTCAGCTACCACGTTTGTTTTTCTAAGACGGTATGGTCAGAACATGTGCCGAAATGAGTCTCCTCTTGAGTTCTTCGAAGCTCTTCCCATATTCCTTGCTCCATTCGAATTTTGTATCTCTATGAGTCAGCTGCGTTAATGGAATAGCGATTCGAGAATATCCTTCAACGAATCTCCGATAATAATCAACTAAGCCTAGAAAGCTACGTATTTCGATTATCGACTTAGGTGGTTCTCAACTATGACTCATATCCCAATCTTGGATAGCACGTCACAATGACACCTATCAGTTTACTATCGCACGAATATTGTCCCCTACGGAGAGTCTGGCTTCGGTGCATTCCACAAAGTAAGTCACAAGATAAAGGCTCGGGTACCAAATTCTAAAGTTAAATTTTTAACTCCTGAAGTTCAATAGGAGCCATGAGATTTTAGAAATGGGTTTTGTACCGGGTTCAAAGTCGATACAAAATTCAATATCACGCTCTGGGAGTAAACCAAGAAATTCTTCAGGAAATACATCAGGAAATTTACTAACAACAGAAATATCATTCAAATCTGATGTACTTTTGTTCAAGTCCATGACATGAGCTAAGAAAACATGACATCCATTTTTTCAATAAACGAATGACTTCATGGCTTGATATAAAAATGTTTGACTTCAATGGTCTGATTGCTTGAGTTCGAATATCAGGTTGCTTAGGAATATGAAAACTAACAACCTTACAAAAGCAATTAATTTTGGCATGATGAGTAGTTAAACTTAAAATCACATCAAAAGCAAATATCTCTATAGAAATAAGGTTAACAGGTAATGTGATAGTGCCAACTTGAATCAAGCAAGATTTCTAAACAACGGATGTAATGAAAGTTTCTCCTAACGGAGTCTCCACAGATAGGTCAAAGTCTAATTTCTCCGGAGTCAAGTTCAAACGTTGAGCGCAAGCAAGAGAGATAAAAGAATGGGTAGAACCGGTACCTAGTAAGGTATAAACTTCGCAAGAATTTATAATTAACTAACCCGTGCTAACTTCGTTCGGGTTCCTCGCATTTTGACCGGTCACGACAAACGCTCTCCCAGAAACCGTTGACTTTGACTTTTCTGGGACATCCTTTTGAGTCACCATCCCCGCTGGACTTGGTTTCGCTACCGTACACTCTCGAGCGATATGACCTTCTTTTCCACAATTATAACATACCTTGAACTGTTGTGGGCAATTTGGACTGATATGTCCCTCTTTCCCGCATTTGTAACATACGACCGGTGGTCTTTCTCCTCCCTTGGAACCAGTTACTGCTGGCACTGTCGTCTTCACATGGTCGTTGTTAAATCTCCTCTTTTTAAAATCTCCTCCCGACTCGCTTCTTCTATTTTCATGGCCACGATTACTACCAGAGTGGTTACCGCCTTTGTCCATATTCTTCTTTCTCCGCTGGTTATCGTTATTCTGATGACTGCTATCTTCGGTATGATCCTGGTTATGGTCCCTCGGTTGAACGTACTCGTTATCTCGCTCTAACAACTGAGCCCTGTTGACAACATCTGAATATATAGAAAATTTATGAGAAATGAGATACTGACGTATACCGGGTTTCAAACCTCTCAGAAACATCCGCGTCATACGTTCCTCATTCTCCACCAAATGAGGTGCAAACCTGGATAACTCCGCGAACTTCGCCTCGTACTGGGACACCGTCATGTTATTCTGCTCTAGTCTAATAAACTCCACTTCCTTCATATGGCGAATACTTTCAGGAAAGTATTTTTCGTTGAAAAGTTTCTGAAACGTCTCCCATGACATGCTGAGTGCGGCTGGATGTGTACGCTTCACAGACTCCCACCAGTAGTCTGCCTCACCACGGAACATAAAGGTGGCGAATGGAACCTTCTGTTCCTCCGTGCATCCCAAGACATCGAATATCTTGGTAATTTGCTTGATCCACGTCTCCGCATTAATCGGATCCGGCTTTCCCAAGAATTTTGGTGGTCCCAACTCTTTGAACTGCTTGGCTGTGACAAGCCGCGCGTTGTTATCATTACCACCTGTATTCTGTACACGAGTCTCCCTCGTCTGGTTTTGCATGAACTGCAAAAAGCTCCTAAACATCCCGTCGTTCATCATCTGCTCAGTGGCGTTGTTCACAGGAGGAACATTGCCAGCCTGTTGCACGTTCTCCTCGTTGGTAAGTACAGGCATCTCCACGGTCTCATTTACTCCACTGTTAACATTCTCAGTCGACATCCTCAAATACTGTCATAAAACAAGGGTTAATTAAACAAATTAACAAATCACATAATACCCCTATATTATGACCGACCAACAAATAAGCTTAGGTAGGACACACTAGCGAAGGATTTACTCGTCTCTCCCCTCCTAGTTCTATTCCCCGATCTCCGCCAGAGATCATATCCCTAAGCTCTGATACCAACTGTGACAACCCCAAAATAGGTCCATTCCACCCAACCCATTCTGAGTTGTCAAATATATGGTACAGAAACAACTACAACTTTTACAACCCATAAGATGTGAGTTTGAATACAAATATTATCATCTAGACAATATCCACATGCAAATAAATCCCCATCATAATTATTGATACATAATTTTACAAAAAATGGTGAGGACTACTAAACAACTCTCTCTAGAACCTTCATTCCATACTCCGACTAGTACTCGCTACATTCTCGCCTCCTGAGAAAAATGGAACAACAAGGAAAAGGGTGAGCTCAACTAGCCCAGTAAAGAATATTATGACTAAGATAATATACAACAAATTATCGTTAGTCTTCAACAGGGAAAAATCTGATAGAATACAATAGACAACAAATTTTAGATCAACAACTGCAGCGGAAACAACAATTCATTAGAAGAGTTAAGTAGAGAATAAAATCTACTAACATCTATGAATTTAAAAGTCCATCATCAATATTTTATCCCTGTAACATCAATCAATATATATCTCAAATCAAATCAAATATTCATCTTTGCACTACAGGCCAAAGATATTCATCAGTCGGTCATGTTCATCTAAACACCTGCTCATCTTTGCACTACAGGCCAAAGATATTCATCAATTGTTCATGTTCATCTCAACACCTGTACATCTTTGCACTACGGGCCAAAGATATTCATAACAAAATCAACCATCTTTGCACTACAGGCCAAAGATATTCAGTAACACCATCATATAGGACTGAGGATGATGAAAAATATTTTAAAGAAAATGAATCCAGTGAAACAAAATAACAAGTATTAAGGATTCGTACTTTAAACAATCCGATTTCAAAAAATACTTCATAAATAATCATACTGAAGTAAAATTCAAGAATGATCAAAACATAGATCCAATCAAAGCTAGTATCCAGAATAGATATTTTGGACAAAAAGAAGAAATTTCATTTTTCGGTGAATAGTGTCGTATTCGTGAATAGTGCCGTATACGTGAATAGTGCCGTATACGTGAATAGTAACTCCGACACCAAAAGATAGAAATTTCACAAAAAACATCTTCACGCTTCGTGAATAGTACTCGTGAATAGTAACTCGTGAATAGTAACTCATGAATAGTAACTCGTGAATAGTAACTCATGAATAGTAACTCATGAATAATAACCCCGACATGAAAAAGTTCAAAATTTGATAAAAAGTTCCAACCAATATTTCAGCATCATGATATTGAAGAAATAATATCATTTGAGAAGAAAATAACATCCTTTACCTCGAAAGACAGTACTTCTAGTTGAAACACCGGATATAGGCTATGACTTGAACTTTCACCGTATAGCAATACTCAAAGTATACTCAAAATACTCACAAGAATACGCTCGATAATATAGAGAGAGAAAACTTCAGTTTCTGGTGTGATTTTCAATTCTAACCTAAGCACCTATTTATAGGAAATTGCTTAGAACACCAAAGCAGAAAATTTAATATAATAATATATATAATCAAAATTCTCTACGCCCACAAATCTGAACCAAGCCTCAGCCACACATGTTAAATGACTTTCAAAAATGAAAAAAAAACGTTTTTCTCAAAAACAATATTTTAAACTTCCAAAAATCAATTATTTTGAACTCCGAAACTTCAATAATTCATAATAAATAGCCCTTTTGTCAGAAAATTCGAATCTCGCGAGTTTTTATAGGAAATTCAATTCTGCACAACATTGCAGAAGGAAGTTTTTCCAAATTCCAAACAGAAATTGATCGAAATCCACAAACGGACGATTTTACAGGCTATAATCAAATTTCAGTCAATAAATAGGTCTACCGACACACAAAATCTGTGTTAATCATTTAATGCCACAAAAATACTCTTCCTCCTCATATACTCATATATCCCACATGCATTATAAAAATATCACCGTTAATACATTATTAAAATAATATATTTAATGAATTATTTTATCAGAAAAAGATAAAATATTAATTTTCAACAATTGTCACATTAAAAATTTTCTCCATCTATATCCACATAAAATCAATATTTTCCTCATCATATAAATCAATAATTAATTATTAACAAATAATATTACAGAATCACAATACTAGCAACCAGGCCGTTCCCAGGAAAGAGGGGGCTTTCCAATAAGAATTTCTCCTTACTGGCGCGCAATTAGGTGACCAAACCTCTCCTTAGACAGAACTTTCTAGACATTGCCAATAATGTTATCAAATAATATTATTCAGATAATATGAATTATTGCTTCGATAATGAAAAATACTGTGTAGTGACAATTATTGAAACAACAGTAATATAAAATATCAATGCAGCAATTATTGAATCAATAACATAAAATACTGAACACTAATTACTGTAACAATTATTAAGTAGTGCCTTCTTACGTAAGAATCAATAATTGGTGCAATACCGTGTGCTACTGTTCAACAACGCGTATTACTTTACTTTACCCACCGGGTATTCCAACAGTGTTAACGGTAACAACTACGCCGTTATTTATAAACAACTATACTTGTCGTTTTCTTCATCCAATCGCTTTCCGTTACGGGCCCACAAAAGACTGCGCCGTCGTACGAATATTCCCCGACAGCAAGAATATTCCACGACCAAACGAATATTCCCCGACAACAATGAATATTTTATAACCACCTGCTTATTCGAAATATTTGCGCATTTTACCCATAACTTTCCACATTAATCAAATCAACCCCTACTATTTCAAAATAATAAATAAAGGAAAATAAATTTCATTTATTAATAATTTGGGGTCTTACACCTGAAGATTGAGCCATTGGCAACTATTCAATCTGAAGGGTAATTCGGACAAGTGCTTATTGAGAGCATCGATGCAAAAGGACAACCTCTGATCAAGAAATCAGAAGAAATAAAGTCTTCGACCTGCCTAGGACAGTAAAGTGATACATCTGACAGGGTAGGTGAAAAAGTAGACTGCAGAGTCAGAAAAAGTATGTCATGTCACATCAAGCAGTCTACATCAAGCAACTTGAGATCTGTGAAGACATTTGAATAGCTTCCAACGGCTACTTTCCAACGGAAGGATTGGGAAGGTGTATAAATGAAGAAGAGCTTCAAAGATCAAAGGGTGCTGGAGAAGTTGAGTTTTGGAGAGAAGGTGGACTGATCTAATCAAGTAATAGTGAGTCCAGAGACTCACTCTACGATCCACCAAGAACACTCAAAAGTCAGATCAAGCAAGAAGTAGAATTGTGAGTTCTACTATGTAGAAGTGAGAGTTCTACTACATGAAGAGTGTTCTGAACTGCCGAGAGAAAGAAGAGCATCATGCCATCTGGATGTCCATCATGGGAAGACTTTAAGTACAATAGAGAAGAGCTTACGGTCATCTTAGCAAGTCCATCACGGGAAGGCATCGAGTAGCAAGAAGGGAGATCACAAAAGCCATCTTGGTGTCAAGCTTGAGAAAACTTCTAGGTACCTTGCAGAAGAGCTTACAGTCATCCTAGAAGCATCTCATGTGCAGCCATCAAGTACCAAGGAGAATGATCTTCAAGACAGTTCATCAAGGGGTCATCCGGAGTAGTTGAGCAACCTAAGAAGCTGAGCATCATGCAACACTCAACTGCTCTTCAAGGATGATCAAGCCGAAGCTGCTAAAGATAGAAGATGTTTAGAGCATGAAGACATCTTAGCAGCTCAGCACCGACTCCAACAACAACAACAACAACTCAAAGAAGCCAGGGCCTGAGGGGTCCTTGTCCGGAGGGACTAAACAAAGCAGGGCCAAAGGGTCCTTGTCCAGAGGGACTAAACGAAGTTCCAAGCCTGCTGGGCTTGAAGAGTTCCTAGGGAACTAGAGGAGTCCCAAGGCTACTGGCCTTGAAGAGTTCTTAGTGAACTGAAGTCCCAAGGCTGCTGGCCTTGAAGGAATCGTAGAGATTCAGGGTGCTGCCCTTCCTTAGTGGAAATCCTGCTAGTTGAGAGTAGAAGAGTGGATTAGGAGCTTGAGTCTCTGAACCACTTAAAACCCCGTGTCTTTTACATTATGTCATTTATATTATGTCTATAACTGCTATAACTGCTATGTATGTTTTAACTGCTTACAACTAAACTAACCCAACGAACAATGTTTGTATGATTATGAATATATCAATGAAGGAGGGGAATCTTTTACTTATTCCGCTGTGCTTGAAAAGATTCTATGTTTGTCATATAATCTAATATGAACAATACATCATAAACCAGAAAAGTATTTTAAAAGAAAAGAATCTATTCAACCCCCCCCCCTTCTAGATCTATTGTGCCCTCTGGGATCTAACAATTGGTATCAGAGCAGGTTCTCATGCTGTATTCTAAAGCTAATCGCTTTGAGTCTGATCCAAGGCACCAACATTGTTCTAAACTTAGTTTAGTAGTAAGTAACCTGTTATATGCAGAAGAGCTCACACGTTGGAAATATTGTGTATATGTAAAAAAATGTGTATACACCTGAAGCTGCTCAGATTGGTTCATATCCTCGATTGCTATATCAACAAGACCAATCCTAGCTTGCAGTCAATCTTGTAGTCTGAAGATCAGACGAGAGAAAGAGAGCAAGAGACATCAGTAACAAGGAGTAAAGCATTCATCAGTCTGAAAGATGAAGAGGTCACGCGTACGAAGAAATGCTGATCAAGTGGAGACAGAAGATCCTCTCAATCTTATGAGTGACCAACCAACAACCGAGTGCTGTCTCTGAAAACTCAAGGATGTCAAAGATCTTAATGCCACGATTCTCTTGATCTACATCTTCAAGACCACGATTGATTGATGAAAAGCCGACAAGAGCATTAAGCTGAAAAGGGGCAAAAGTAACAGCTATGCACATCAATACCTGAACTCAGTATATCTAAAGTAAATGACTGTTAAGAAACTGACAGTAAAAAGGTATGGTTCCTCACCATCATTAATGTATACATCATAGTTGCACCATCTTATGAACTATGACAGTATTCTGTCAACAAGTCATAATCTTCCTAAAAAGGTGAATAGAGAAAGTAGTCTAAAGATGGAAAATTCAAATGTCTACAAACTTTCTCTTTAACCAAGTTTTAGGCTGAAGATGACATCTTGAAGAAAATCTGAAATGGATCACAAGAGTATCACAGACCAAATGAATCTTATGTTAAGTAATCATTGTTGTTGTGCTAGTATGTGTGTACAAGCTTATGTTCTAAGTGTTTAACAACACATAAAGAATGATCAGTTCTACAAGAGGATCTTGTTGATTTTTAGAAACTGATCACATCCATAAATCAACTAGATACTCATAAATCGCATAGTTGATTCACACTATGTGAACACTTAAACATTGTGAACATAACCCAGTAAATGATGAAACCATCATAGATAAAGAGTGTGTCATTAATTGTCAAATCCTACACACACTCACCGTCATGCATCTAAAATGTATTATCCCAAGATAGTTGCATGCATGAATGTCTATTGGTGATAAACATGATGATTATCCAGATAAGAGGAATAGGGGTTTAGAAAACTAACCTAGCAGGACCCATTCAACAATGGGGACCAAAAGTAGAAATTACTTGAACCTGCAAGTACTTGGTCAGTCTGACCACACTAAGGAATTCTGAAGCAGAAGACTTCATTCAAAAGGATTCAACTAGCAGAAGGCTAAGGACTATTCAGAGAAAAGTCTGATAAAGTTCATATATGTCCAAGCCTGTCCTTGAAGACCCTCTGAGCTAACCTGAATGGAGCTCACATGGCTGCAAATCTGTATATAGGAGCATGCCATCCAGCAGAAGATAAAAGAGGATTCTATGTGCCCATGAGATACGCTTTATGGAAAGGATCCTCAAGGGAATCTCACAATAGAAGATCTTTGAGCTTGAGACAAAAGAAGTTCTCTACGAAGCAGAACTTCTAAAAACTAAAGACTGTCAAAGATGACTACGTTCGTAGTGCTGTCAAATGATCGTAGAGTGATCAATCCTGAAAATACTCATCTCTACGATACAAGAAAGACTAAGCAACGATGATGATTCCAGTCAAAAGTAGAAGTGTTGGGCAGCACTCAAATGAACATGAAGAAGGAATCACATCTATCTGAGATGACGGCATCAAAAATGGGGGAGCAGTGATCTGTTAAGGAATAACTGCATCATTAACCTGGAAGAGATGTACCAGCTTCAAAGTCCCAAAACCATGTGGCTGATGAACCAAATAAAGATCCATAGTCAGTAGGATCGTCTCAAAACGAACTACTGATAACCCTTCAGCCACCTAATCCATAATCGTGAAGTGCCTACGATCAAACACATGATCGTAGAGTAAGAGTAGAAGGACACCACGATTTCAGCAATGCAGATACTTAAAGATGATAGAAGATCTTCCCATCAGAAAAGGTCTAATGAGATGTCATTGCAAACCACTGACATAGTATTTCATCCGGAAATCGCCTCAGGGACAAACCTGACCCTTAGCTCTCTCTAAGAGGTTGGCCCTTCCTGAGCTACCTTATCCCAGAAGGAATACTTGATTTAGTTCATCTCAGAAGAATCAAGTCAGTTAACGATCGTAGAGTTGAGTTTGAAAAGGACTAAACGATCGTAGTGCAACTGCAGCGATCATAGAAGACAACTCAACGATCGTAGTTCTACCAAAGGGTACTCCAGCTCACAAGGAGCATGAAGAATGAGACATCTACTAAGACATTCAAGTTGAGGAGATAAGTTCGAATACATCAGTGATTGAGCTATGCTGCATCGAAGTAAGGAGGAAAGACGAAGCCATACACTGCAGCATCTCTCAAAATTTGATCGTTGAGTAAACAAATGAAATCGTAGAGTCTATAACTATCTCATCATGTTACACTACGAATCAAAAGGTCAACGGTCAAAGCTACGTCAATTAAACGTCCACTCCTCTAATAACTGAAAGCTGTGGGGAATTATAGCTCATTACTGGGCAACGTGCAACCAATGGACAATTGACACATCACTAAGTATGCAGACTTAGAAGAAACTGCCATAAAGACAAGTTCAAATATGCAAATAGTTACCAAAAGATATCGAACCTTTCTCCTTCCTATTTTCAAAACCCTAGAAAGCTTTTCAAGAGCAAAATCAGTTAACCTCCAGTGCCTTACCAACCAGACAGTCATCTCGCATAAACCTTTCTATATTTAATACCCACATTCTTCAAACTACTCAAAATGGAAAACTGGCAAGTGATAACTGGTATTCAGCTTGGAACCAAATCGTTTGAGAAATCTGAAAAGAAATTCAGAGATATTCTCGAGCTTCTAAAGAAGGCTGGATTTTCAGAATGCCTTGAAGCAAATACTCGAGTCTACTGCAACCTGGTTAAAGAATTCTACTCAAACGTCTCTATAAATTCGAAAACCATTACTACCAAGGTTAAACGTCAGTCTCTCAAGTTAAAATCTTCTGACCTAAACCAATGCCTAGGATTTCCTAACCAAGGCCTAAAGAACCTTGATAATGTCAACACTGAATTGACTAAGGAAATTATGGGGTATCAAAGAAACCCTAGTTTCAAGGACATGAAGAAGAAGGAGTTCCCTGAGCAATATGAGTTCCTTGCTGAAATAGTTGGAAAGTGCATACTATGTAAGAACACTGCACATGACACAGTGATCGACCAGCAGTTGAAAATCATGTCTGCAATAGTTTTGAAGAAACAAATCGACTTTGGATCTATCTTGATTGATCAGATCTCCAAATGGGTAGAGAAGACTGAGAAGAAGCCCCTGACCAAGGTATATCATGGAAGGCTGTTAAGTATCATACTGAAGAAAAATCTAGGGGGAAAGATCAAGGATGATGAGGGAGAAGTCCTGAATGTGCACAAGGTGATGTCTCCACAACTATTTGAAAACTGGAAGAAGAACCCTAAGGAGAACAAAAGGCTGACAGCTGGGCGCAATAGTAGAGCCTCTGCAAAGAAGAGGAAGACAGTAAAGGCAGAGAGCTCTAAGTCCAGTGACTCTGAAGCAGCTAAAATCACACCAGCTAGGAAGAAGTCAAAAGTGGTTAAAAGAGCTGGTGATGTGAAGAAAGCCCAGGCCCCACCAAGGAGAGTCTCCTCCTTGAACAAAAGTAAAGAAGAAAAGGCCCAAACTGCTGAGACCACAAAAAGAAGAAGCAGCAGGTTGCTTCAAGGGCCAGTCATCAAGAAAGCTAAGGTGGAGGACAAACCAGCCTTAGCTTCTCAAATCAATACATCTGCTGATAAGGAAAGGTGCTCTAGCCCTATGGCCAATACTCAGAGAAGCAACTCTGATGAAGAAAAAGAAATTTCTGATCAAAGTGCATCCCCAAATGCAACTGCCCCAACCAGCCCAGAGAATGGGTCAGAAAATGCTATCCAAGAAGAAGAAGAAGAACATGTCCCCTCAATCCAAGAGAGCTTTCATGATGACTCAGAAAGTGATGAGGACAAGGAAGAAGAATCTGCCCCTGCCAGTGCTGATATTCAAAGAAGTTTATCTGATAAGGAAGTGAAGTCAGAGACTGAGGAAGAAGAAGAATCTGTCTCTCCAATAGTTGAACCTCCACAAAGAAGAAAGAGCTACAGGCTGCAATCCCAGTTTGCCTCCAAAAAGAACAGTGGCCAATCAAATGCCATCCTTGAATTAAGTGATGATGAATCTGTATCTCCAGGAGAAGATGCTGAAGAAGAAGCCAGCAGTGAAGAAGAAGTATCTAAGGAAAGTCTTGATGAAGAAAGTTCAGATAATGAAATTCAGCAAGAAGGATTCTCTGTTGGAAATGATCAAGAAGAGTCTGAACATGAAATGCAACATGAAGATGATCCCTCTGCTAAAGCTGATCTAAATGGTTCTGGTTCTGAGAAGGAAGAAGCAGGAAATGATTCCAACTCTGAAGATCAGGAATCAGAAAGCTCAGAACTCCACCCTGTTCTCTCACCTGCAAGATTTATTAGGAGAATAGTAGTAGAAGTTCCCAATGAACCATCAGAGACTCCTCCTGATAGATGGATAAACCATGGAGGTGAACAGATCAGAATAGTAAGAATGACCTCCTTTGACTTGGTCAAGAACTGGAACAACATGGAAATGGACTGCACAACTATTCTCTACAACCCTGATGATCTGCTAATGAGATGGTTCTTCCAGTGGATGCCATGACTAAAGGCCATTACTGAAAAAGATGTAAGCTACTTCAGTTGGTGTTATAAGCAGTTTCCAAGCATGGAACTGGTGGCTCAGAACATTCCAAGAGTGAAGAAGTTTGCCACCAAGCTGATCACAAACCAGCCCCACTTCAAGATCTATCGACATGCTAGAAATCTTAACATCCCCTACGATCGTAGGGTGGACTCTGAAGGAAGAAGAACCATGTCCAAGAAGCTGATCTTAGAGTTTGATCACTATACTGCTTATGATGTTCAAATCCAATCTCAGAAGTCTCCTTATGATCAAGCACTGCTCACAGACACACCATCATCCTCCACGGGCAATTGGTACTCCACAATTGTTCAGATTATCCACACCTTTGAAAATCTATCCAAAGATGACAATCGTAGAGTCAAATCCATTCCCCATACTGAAGCTACCAATCAAGATGATCAAACTGCTATGCTCACTGAAGAAACACAGAAGCAGACAGCAGCAGGCGATGATTCTTTCCAGCACAAGCTTCAAGCTATCTTGGCTGATGTATCTCTCAAACTCCAAGAGAGAGATAACATCTATAAGAAGGCCATCCAAGATCAGAAGGCATAAGCTCTACAAGTTCAGGAGGCCAATGCAAAGCAGATCGAAGCCCTCTTTGACAAGATTGACGATCTAAAACAGTCCTTCTCTGTGCAACTTGAACTCGGACAGCAAGAGCTAAAGTTTGAAATTGCAAACTCCTCCTACCTGATGGAGCAGCTTATGTCCAACATGGAGCAGCTCTCTCAAATGATTGATGACAAAAAGGGGGAGAAAGAGAGGTGAAGAAAGAAGAGGAGCAAGAGGCACCAAAAGAAGAGCAGAGGGTTAAGGGAGAAAAAGTCAAAGAAGAAAAAAGTAGCAGCAGATAGAGAATCATCATCTGAGGGGGAGCCTAAAGATGATGATACCAAGTTAACAGAAGCTGAAGGGGAGCCAGATCAGAAAGGTGATGAAGGGGAATCAAGCAAAGATAGAAGGCCATCATCAGAGGGGGAGCAAGAAGCAGCAGCTGATGAGTAGCTGATCGACAAGCATCCTAGAACCATATATGGAGCCAAGGAGGTATATCTCTAGTCTGATAGTGTGTTCTGGATCCAGGATTTAGAATGTCTGAATATATAATTGCCATATTAATATAAATGACATTCATGATTAACTGTTTAGAAATACAGCTGCTCACTGTATCTAAGATTCATTCATAACATGCATATGCACTTATTGTTTTTGTCATAATCAAATAGGGGGAGATTGTCAGGAATAAACATGTGAATGATATTCCTATTTATATATGATTTGATTATGATATATATATGAATGAATATGCAAGTATATTTTCATGAAGAAAAGTTGTTAAGTCCTTTGATAGATAATAGAAATATATGTACAAGGACTTAGAATGAATTGATCAAAAATATTAGGTTGATACTATATAAGCAAAACAGCTTTGTAAAGACCTTAAAAAGAAATGATGTAGAAGGACTATAAGTATAGAAAGATCAAGCTTGTTATGTTGATCTTATGATGTAATAGATAGGCTTGTCTGATCGTCGAGCACTGCACCAGAAGTCGTAGTCTGTCAGGAGAGTCAGAGTCAACTCGGGAGCTATCGAGGCAGAATAGGAGTATGCAAGATAGTGAGATCTCAGAGTTCGTAGACTTCCAGGGGAAACGAAGAAGGATCGTAGTGTGTCGAGAAGAGCCTTCTCGGGATCGTAGTGTACTGAGGAAGTCATGTTCTGAATCGTAGAGACAGCCTGCCTATAAGCCGAACGACAATCTACCGAAGCTAAGTATGAAATGCACTCTACGCTCAGAGTCGTAGAGTCTAGCGATGCCGAAGTCAAAGACAAGGATTGTAGACCACACTCTGCGACCGTAGAGTTCACTGAACAAATGCAGAGATCGTAGTCGGACAAGATCAGATGAAGACAACAAGCTCAAGGCAGAAGTCGTAGAGTGTCAAGATCTGATCGTAGAGTCTGCACAGCCGAAGCTGAATCGTAGAGTGCAGAAATCGTAGAGTGTCAAGATCTGATCTTCGGGATCGTAGTGTCTGCACAGCCGAAGCTGAATCATATAGTGCAGAACTACGACTCCAACAGTAATGCTCACAATGCTAAGTCAGAATCGTAGAGCAGATACGGTTCTCAACGAATGAGCACTCCCAGAATATCCAAAGGTACGAAGCCTCTGGTTGGAACTGCAAAGATGTAATCCACAGAAGGGAACCAGAGAGCACTCAACGAATGGCATACAGGCTAGCAGAAGAAGTAAGCACCAAACCAATCAGCATCAAGATTGAGTTGAAAGGCCGTTCGTGATGATGTCTTCCACAAGATGATTCAAAGAAGAATTCAGCAGTTGACTAAGGAAAAGTCAGCTAATGCAGTTGCTATCAAGAAAACAGAAGACAAAGATCTTGGAAGCAACCAGGATCGTAGTGTTTGTCAGACAAAGAAAGAACTGATGGAAGGTGAACCGAGATACTGGTCAGCTTCTGAAGAGCAAGGCTAAAGTGATTAAGTGCAGGGTCAGTTCATTGATGATAAGTGAGCGGAAGATCACCAGGAGAAAGCAAGCTGGACGCGCCACAAATATGAAGTGTCTTGATATTCAGAAGGGAACCAGAGCAAGGAATTAGGCCATCAGTATTTGAGAACAGTCAAAGCAAACAGAAGTATTGAAGCACTGCATAATACAAGGAAGAGGTGTTCTACATTGAAGATCCAATCAACACTCTTCTAGATCGTAGTGTTGTCTCCACCAGTCAACAAGACACTACAATCAGGTCCCTGAAGTCGTGCATCAGAATCGTAGAGCTCAGATACCTGAAGATTGAGGCATTGGCAACTGTTCAATCTGAAGGGTAATTCAGACAAGTGCTTATTGAGAGCATCGATGCAAAAGGACAACCTCTGATCAAGAAATCAGAAGAAATAAAGTCTTCGACCTGCCCAGGACAGTAAAGTAATACATCTGACAGGGTAGGTGAAAAAGTAGACTGCAGAGTCAGAAAAAGTATGTCATGTCACATCAAGCAGTCTACATCAAGCAACTTGAGATCTGTGAAGACATTTGAATAGCTTCCAATGGTTACTTTCCAACGGAAGGATTGGGAAGGTGTATAAATGAAAAAGAGCTTCAAAGATCAAAGGGTGCTGGAGAAGTTGAGTTTTGGAGAGAAGGTGGACTGATCGAATCAAGTAATAGTGAGTCCAGAGACTCACTCTACGATCCACCAAGAACACTCAAAAGTCAGATCAAGCAAGAAGTAGAGGTGTGAGTTCTACTATGTAGAAGTGAGAGTTCTACTACATGAAGAGTGTTCTGAACTGCCGAGAGAAAGAAGAGCATCATGCCATCTGGATGTCCATCATGGGAAGACTCTAAGTACAATAGAGAAGAGCTTACAGTCATCTTAGCAAGTCCATCACGGGAAGGCATCGAATAGCAAGAAGGGAGATCACAAAAGCCATCTTGGTGTCAAGCTTGAGAAAGCTTCTAGGTACCTTGCAGAAGAGCTTACAGTCATCCTAGAAGCCTCTCATGTGCAACCATCAAGTACCAAGGAGAATGATCTTCAAGGTAGTTTATCAAGGGGTCACCCGGAGTAGTTGAACAACCTAAGAAGCTGAGCATCATGCAACACTCAACTGCTCTTCAAGGATGATCAAGCCGAAGCTGCTAAAGATAGAAGATGTTCAGAGCATGAAGACATCTTAGCAGCTCAGCACCGACTCCAACAACAACAACAACAACAACAACAACTCAAAGAAGCCAGGGCCTGAGGGGTCCTTGTTCGGAGGGACTAAACAAAGCAGGGCCAAAGGGTCCTTGTCCAGAGGCACTAAACGAAGTTTCAAGCCTGCTGGGCTTGAAGAGTTCCTAGGGAACTAGAGGAGTCCCAAGGCTGCTGGCCTTGAAGAGTTCTTAGTGAACTGAAGTCCCAAGACTGCTGGCCTTGAAGGAATCGTAGAGATTCAGGGTGCTGCCCTTCCTTAGTGGAAATCCTGCTAGTTGAGAGCAGAAGAGTGGATTAGGAGCTTGAGTCTCTGAACCACTTAAAACCTCGTGTCTTTTACATTATGTCTATAACTGCTATAACTGCTATGTATGTTTTAACTTCTTACGACTAAACTAACCCAACGAACAATGTTTGTATGATTATGAATATATCAATGAAGGAGGGGAATCTTTTACTTATTCCGCTGTGCTTGAAAAGATTCTATGTTTGTCATATAATCTAATATGAACAATACATCATAAACCAGAAAAGTATTTTAAAAGAAAAGAATCTATTCAACCCCCCCCCCTTCTAGATCTATTGTGCCCTCTGGGATCTAACATGTTGTTGTAGCCGAACTTTACTAACGGTAGGTGATCATCCCAATTTCCTTTAAAGTCCATCACGTAGGCTCTTAGCATATCTTCTAATGTCTGAATCGTTCTCTCACTTTGCCCATCTGTTTGAGGGTGGTAAGCTGTATTCATTCGCAATTGCGTACCCATGCATTCCTGAAGACGTTTCCAGAAATTCAATGTAAAACGCGGATCTCTATCAGAAACAATTGACACCGGCACTCCGTGTCTCGAAATAATTTCTTTTACGTATAGCCTTGCCAACTGATCCAAGTTGAATTTGATTTTGATAGGAAGGAAGCGTACAGATTTTGCCAGTCGGTCAACGATAACCCATACTGCGCCGTAGCCTTTCTGAGTTGTCGGAAGGCCAACCACGAAGTCCATTGTAATATGTTCCCATTTCCATTCTGGGATCTCTAACGGTTGTAGCAATCCTCTCGGTCTCTGATGTTCTGGTTTCACTTTCTGACAGGTAAGACACTTGAAAACACATTCTACAACATCTTGTTTCAAATTCAGCCACCAGAAATGTTGTCTAAGATCTTGGTACATCTTGCTACTTCCAGGGTGAATCAAATATCGTGAACTATGAGCCTCGCTCAAAATTTCTTCCTTAATCTCTTGTACTGGTGGAACCCAAATTCTACTTTCAAATCTCAGTAATCCTTTCTTATCCATCTTAAATCTTGGTTCAGTTCATTCAGATATCTTCTTTGTCACCTTTTTACATTCTTCGTCCTGAAGCTGAGCCTCCTTTACTTTATCTAGTAGAGTTGTACCAGATTGCATCTGAAATAGCTTCTCATCAATCTCCATAGGATACTTTACTTCTAACTCCTGTTTCTCCATTTCTGAAATTAGCTCCTCCTGAGCAGTTAACATCATCAATTTCTCACGACCCTTACTACTTAATGCGACGGCAACCACATTTGCTTTACCCGGATGGTATAAAATGTCACAGTCGTAATCCTTAATTAATTCCAACAATCTTCTTTGACGCATATTCAAATCCTTATGCATGAAAATATATTTCAAACTCTTGTGGTCCGTATATATTTCACACTTCTCCCTGTAGAGACAGTGCCTCCAAATTTTCAAAGAAAAAACAACTGCAGCTAACTCCAAGTCATGGGTCGGGTATCCCTTCTCGTAATCCTTCAACTGTCGTGATGCATACGAAATGACTCTGCCATTTTACATAAGCACACAACCAAGTCCTTTATGCGACACATCGCTAAAAACAACAAAATTTCATGTATCATCCGGAAGGGATAACACAGGTGCCGTACTCAATCTCTTCTTCAATTCTTGAAAGCTCTCCTCACACTTCTCCGTCCAAACAAATTTCACTGCTTTACGAGTTAAATTTGTTAGCGGAGTTGTGATCTTGGAAAAGTCTTGAATGAATCTTATATAATATCCTGCAAATCTAAGAAAACTTCTTACTTCTGACGGCATTCTCGGCTGATCCTAGTTAATCACAGCTGTTACTTTAGATGGATCTATCGAGATTCCGTTTTTATCGATCACGTGACCAAGAAATTGTACTCGGTCGATCCAGAATTCGCATTTTGAAAATTTAGCGTACAACTTCTCCCTTCTCAATACTTCCAACGTTAATCTCAAATGCACTTCATGTTCTTCTTTGGTTTTCGAATATACCAAAATATCATCTATAAATACCACCACGAATTTGTCCAAAAACGGCTTGAACACACCGTTCATTAGTCCCATAAATGCTGCAAGAGCATTCGTAAGACCAAACGACATTACTAAAAATTCGTAGTGACCATATCGCGTTTTGATCACTGTCTTCGGTACATCCTCTGGCCTCACCTTCAGTTGATGATAACCGTTTCTCAAGTCTATCTTGGAAAAGTATCTTGCTCCTTTCAATTGATCAAACAGGTCGTCGATCCTCGGTAATGGATATCTATATAATAAAACAGAGCGGCTTCAACAAACAACGCTCCATATTAATCCTTCTTCATCCAATAACCCAAATTTAATCTTAATCATTTCATTTTACAAAAAAAAAAATTTTTGCCCAATTCAAAATCCCCCTAGCCAAGTCACGCTTAAACGTCTGCCCCTTTCTCCTTATCCCGCTCTTCATTTTGAGGAGAGAGAACGTTGTTAAAAAGGGTTTGAATCCAATACAGTGATTTCCCCCAAAATCACGCCTTTTTCGGATCACTATCGCAGGGTCTTCATTTTCGATCACTATCGCAGCAAGGTGTCCCTCGAAAGCCCAGTCCCATCTCTATCGCAGGGGTTTCTTCATTTTCTGGTGGGTATCACCGCTGCAGGGGATATATATTCAGGCGTCAAGTTTTTGTTCAAGCAAATGTTTGATAACGTCTTTAATTAGCTTGAGAAACTAATGTTTTGGGTTGTTTACAGTTTTATCTACATCACGTCTTCATCTAATTGTTCTCAAATTTTTTTAATTGGTCATCTACATTTTGAAATGGTACAAGCAAGTTGCTTGATAAAATGCTGAAGTGAAGAAAAAGTCTGCATATGGTAAGTTCTTATACCTTTCTTGACATTCTTTTTGTTTTTAAACCTCTATCCATTGTTTTTCTTTTTTACCGTATAGTCCTTTTAGATGTGATTTTGTTTGATTTGAAATGTTAGTAATTTTAAAAACTATAGGTACAAAATGTTTGAATGATCTGATCATTTGTTACCTTTTCATTTTTCAAGAATAAATTATGTTTTAATTAATTTTAGTTGGACGAATTTAACTTGTAAATAGATTATACAATAAAGATGTCTCTTCTAATTAAATATCTACATGTACATTAAAGTATTTTAACTTCATCGAATTAAGCCAACTTAAAATAATATTCAGTCTCACTTTTGAGTAGGTAAATGTGTAACCCAGAATAGTTATAACCCAGAATAGTTCCCAGACAAATGTTTGCAACTATGACTGATGAGGTCCATGAGGTTTCGCTGGTGGTTGGAAAGAAGTTGGATCCTTTGTAAGAAGAGTATAGAAGTTTAGAATTTTTCTTTCTAGGTTAGTTTTTAAATTTATTTTGAGTGGTTGAACTGTTGTTATACATTTTTTTTATAGTTTTGATCACTGGTATGTGGACTGTGTAAAATAATTCACAGACAAATTTGGAGTTGGGATGGGGGGCTGGGGTAAAGAAAAGGTAACGTAGTCGTAAATGAACATACGAGATAATTTATCTGTATAGATAAAAACGTGTCTATGTTTTTTGAAATCTATTAAATTATTTTGTTGTTGGTATCTGTTATGTGCCTTATTGATACAGATACCGGCAAAGTTATTTTTCCATATGATGTCAGTAGTCTTCCTTCTTTTTTTCTGTTACAGATATTTGTGAACTATGTTTTGCTTGCTGTCAGGGATTGCATAATTTTGTTGATTACAGTGGATGCTAATTTTATTATTTTAGCCCGCTGTCTCACATCTGAAGTTTGATAAACAACCTTTTCTCTGTTATTGGTTGACAGTATTGTGCCATGGGGATTGGTTGTGTTGGATTAGACTTTCGAGGCTTGCTTCCACCACTTTTCGAAGAGTAACTACAATTCTAATGGAAAATTCCTATTGTAATCTTCTTGCTTTAGTCGGTTTGACTTTATGAGATAGGGAAACGTAGAGGAGGGAGAATGGAGATAGAGACATGAGACTTGAGATCAGATGTGGGTTAAGACTTTGTGAGATAGGGAATAAATGAAGAGGAATGAGAATGGAGACTTGACACTTGAGATCAGTTTTAGATCGGATCTGGGTTGAGACTTGAGAGTCTGATATAAGAGATAAAGACAGAGACGAAGAGAGTAAAGGTGAAGAGTTATCTATAATATAAAATAGAGCAGAGAGAGAAAAAAGATAAATGTCCCATCCAAATTTACGTCAGCAGCAAATTTACGTTAGCCAATAGCTACGAATGTTTTGTGGAAGAGATTTTAAAATGTCAACTTTAAGGTATTCAATAATTTACAGTCACTTCAATAATTTTTTTAAAAGGTATAACAAGAAACTGTCACTTCAATTGCTTTGTTGACATCATTTGATTTCTTAATTTAATTTTAATAATTTAATTTTATATTTGATGTTTTAAGCAGAGAATTAGTCTGCCTGGAGGACTAATGAAGAATTTGCAAGAGAAATGCTGACCAGAACTACCACAACATTTTTTTGACAAAAAATTGTCAATCTTATAGGATTAAATCATATGAAAAATATCAATTAGCAGTTAATATTTGAACACTAAGTGCAAAGTATATTGTTTTTTTTAACAGGCAATACATACCAGATCAATTGGAACTAGCTATCTTGAGGACATAAGGTTATTCCTCGGGGTTGACAAGATCAATATGTACTTTTAATTTCTAATGGCTTTGTTACTCCTTGAGAAAATCAATACTATTTGGTCAGTGAAGCTTTATCCGTCTTCTCAAATAAATTGCTTTTAGGGTCACACAATTAAATATTCTTTTATATGTAAAAGATGTTTATCCTTCTCTGTAATTAGTAAAACATGTGGAAGCAATCAGCAAAACTTTTAAGTGGTTTTGCCTTCTTTTTTCTTTTCTTTTTTCCTTTTTTTTCTCAGGTGAGACAATATACTGGAAGGATTCACTTATATGCATGCATTCCAGGAGTGGATTTAAGACCAAGAGCCCTATTTGAAAACTTCTGACCCGAGGAACTTGAGTCACAACATCCGCCTAATGATGATAGTAAGAAAATTGTTTATAAGTGTATCAAAGATGATCCGAGATATAGACATGTTCTTGTGGAATTCATCAAAGAATGAAACAAGTTGAGACCTATTGAATATAAGAAATTGGTTACTAAACCTTTACAACTTCCTCTATCAGTTGAGATGTGTTATTTGAAGGAGAGCCTAAACCATGCAGTTGGGGTATGCTTACATGACATCTCATTCTTTTCTTGTTCTTTTTTGGATTACATCATTATCTTTTTTTTGTTGATTTAGAAGTCTCTCTCTCTCTCTCCGTGTGTGTGTCTCTGTACTAAGTGTAAACGCCTTTTTACTAATAATAAATTCTGAGCTGCAATCCCTATCCACCATGACAGCGATTGCTGAAAAGTAAAAGCAAGAATCGGACTACATCATTCGATGAGATAAGCCATCATTTACCATCAAATGCAGTTTGCCCGAAGATCAACCTCTGTATTGGCGGTGGCACAAGGAAAAACCTCTGTTAGACGAACCACTTTGCAAACTATGTCAAACTCCTTGCAAGTATGTATGGATAACTAGTCATTTTTTCCTAGAGTTTGTGGTGTACTACAATTAAATATTTGACTTTCAGGGGAAACAATGCTAAGGCTCCTGAATATTTTGAGGATTTTTTCTGTAATTTGAGCTACTATGATGATTAAGAACTGGCAACATATTCCTTCATGAGGTTAGAACTTATAACTTGAATCATATGTATCCATTCCTACATTCTTCTTATTTTAGAATTTTGACGGTGATAAAAAAGTAATAGATTTCATTTATTAGAAGTAACATCTGAGGTTTCTAGGGGCTTTTCCAAATTGAACATGGAATTTGCACAAAATGCCAACTAAACTGCTATAAACTTGTGGAGCACATAAAACCAATGTCAAATGAGAAGTGAGAAGAGTACATAAAGAAAGTAGCACCAGATTTGGCAAAATGACCAAATAAACTAAATTGTATATGATTATATATGTTGATTGTTATTTTGCTATGCAGAATTACATAGTTGCAGTGGTCAGATGAGACGGAATGCAACAGTTGCACACAGTGAAAGTATGCTAACATTAAGGTTCATTGCTTCGTTGATGTAACTTTGGTCCTAGGGTGAAGACATGTTTATACATTTCTGAAAATGTCATGAAAAATTTCCACTCTCATTATAAGATTTTATCAATCAAACTCTGTAAGTTGTATGTTCATATATTTTCAGGTACACATTAAAAGACACTTGGTGTAAGTTGTAAAGAATACGAAGTTATTTCTCTATTTTCTGCATATGTATATTTTTTGTGTTCCTTCTTTTGTAAAATTAACTAATTTACATGGTTATGATGATTTTGGGTATGAAATGATGGTTGTTTTGGTGGTTTTAATATTTATTGATGATTGTAAGTTTTGTAGACATGTTTTGATTTTTTTTTATATTTATTTTTAAAGGAAATTTTGGCAAAATTTATTGAAATTAGTTGCGACTAGCTTGATGTTTTGGTGGTTGGATATGTGTTGATGATTGAGTATGTATTAATTATTGTGGTTGTATAATGAATTATGATAATTGTTATGTCTGATTGTAAATTATTTTAAGTTGTAAAGGGTCCTTAGGTAATGTATTACTTTTTAAATTTTAATCTAATTTTTCGTTTCGCCGTGCCTTCAGGCACGGGCAATTACTAGTCTATTCATAATCGTGACCTTATTTAGTTCTCTGTAGTCAATGTAGAGCCACATTGATCCATCCTTCTTTTTCACGAACAACATCGGCGCTCCCAACAACGATACACTCGGTTGAATGTACTTCTTGTGCAATAATTCTTGTAGTTGTACCATTAATTCCTTCATCTCTACTGGTCCCATTAGGTATGGTCCCTTTGATATTGGAGCGGTTCCGAATGCCAAATCGATCACAAAATCTACCTCTCTCTCCGGTGGAAGTCCTGGTAAATTGTCTGGAAATACGTCGACGAAGTCCCTCACAATTGGTATTTCTTCTCCCTTCGGATTCTCTTTTCGACTGTCAGCTATGTAAGCTAAGTATCCTACACACCCTTGTCTTAATAACTTCTTGGCCTCCATCATCGTCAGATAACTCCTTTGTCTAGGCAACTTGCTACTATAAAATAAAACCTTTGACGGAGTCATAAGGTTAATATGCTTCTTTTGGCAATCAATTACTGCCTCGTAATTGAATAACCAATCCATTCCCAAAATAATGTCAAATTCCCCAAGTCGAATAGAAGATCTATGTTCATGATATTACCCTTAATATACACTCTATAGTTCTTATGTACGTACTTAACATGGAGTATTTCTCTATTCCCAATTTCTATGTTCATGGGGTAATCAAATTCATCCTTAGGCAAATCTAAATTCTTTGCAAAATCATCGGATATAAAGGAACAAGTAGCACCCGAATTAAATAAGACATAAGCATTAATTTTATTGATCGAAATGATACCTGACACCACATCACGGGATTGAACTGCATCTTGCACTGTCATGTTGAAAGTCGTGGCAGTCGGTCGGTTTGTTGCGGTTGGTCCGGTGATGGTTAAGTCATTTCCACTGTTGTTTCCCCGGTTTCCTCCTAATCCTGACCATCCTGATCCCTTCTTAGGACAGTCCCTTGCCATATGGTCCTTCAAACCACAAGTAAAACAAGCACCCTTCTTTAGGTTTGGACAGTTTGGTGCTGTGTGGCCTTCCTGACTACAATTGTAGCACACTCTTTTTCCTTTCATATAAACTCCCAGATGGGCTTTTCCGCAAGTCGGGAATGCTTTGATTCTTTTCTTCTGACTACCTTGCTGATTCCCTGATGATGAGCTGTCGTTCCACCTTTTCTTTTGATTGAAATTTCCACCTCCTGTGCCACTTCCACTGGCCTTGTTATTAATTTCACCTTCACTCTTCTTCTTCTTTTGATCTTGATTGTACCTGGTCACCGCATCACTTCCACTTTCAGCGAGGATGGCCTTTACCAACACTCTGGTAAATGTGTTTATCTGAAACATTGATACTTTACTGTATACCCAAGGCTTTAGTCCTTGTTTGAATCTTCTGGCCTTTCTCTCGTCAGTGTGTACTTGATACGAGGCGAACCTTGCCAACTCGTTGAATTTAGCCGCGTAGTCAGGTACATTCATGTTTCCCTGCTTCAGTTCCAGAAATTGAACCTCCATCTGATTCTGCGAACTAGTTGGGAAATACATCTCGAAAAACATTTCTTTAAATCTCTCCCAAATAATTACATATTCACTTCCTCGCACTTTATTTGCTTGCCACCAGTAGCTAGCTTCAAACATCAACATAAACGTTGCAAAAGCGGTCTTCTGGTTTTCTCTAACCCTAGCAACGTCGAAAACCTTCTCCATTTCCATAACCCACATTTGAGCCTCGATTCGATTCATGGACCCTTTGAACTCTGGCGGTCCCACCGCCTTGAAGTCTTTAAAGATTGTGTTTGATGGAGCTTGAGGTTGATTATTCATGGCTCCAGTCAGTAAGTTCACCAACTACTGAACGGGATTAGCATTGGCGTTATTGTTATTATTGGTAGACTCTTCCTGAGCCAGTTGACGTTGTTGTCTTCTCCTTGGCGGCATTTTTCTATTAAATAAACGCTTGTTAGAACTTTATTTATTTTTCTAAATAGTTAAGGCATTACTTAACAATTTAACATACTCATTTAACACATCATCTCAAACAACTTGATATATTTACATTCAAATCAAAGTTTTAACATAAAATTATAGCATCACTGCTATTTACATCAACTATCCTAGAATAAAGAATTCACATGATTTAAAAATTTAAAATATTCCTTCGTTCATAAACACGTCAAAATTTACATCTAAAACTAATTAAGTTCTTCACATAATTAAATAAATCATATCACTGTTGGTCAAGGTACTAATTAGCCTTGCTACGCTCTTCTTCTAAGATGCAATACATCGTCCTGAGATCCATCATGTACAATGGTAGTCCTTCGAACTGGATTGGGTACCTTAAAACTCGATCTTGGGTCTCATTCATTGCCTTGTTAAGTGTAGAATATGTCTCCCCAATCTTCGCCTTCTTTGCATGACCATCATCTTCTGTACGATCAGCTCGACGTGATTCTCTTACCCAGCCTGCCTCTGCCATTTTTAGTCTATCGGAGGTTTCCTTCAGTTCTGTAAAGTCCCCGAACCCGGATACTTGAAACCCGAACTCGGTACTTCACGATACCATTTCTATGAGCGGAAATTTTACTAATAATAATAACAATAATATAAATTATAAACTTATCTTACCTTTATCAGAGTCTAATCCCAAGTACGCAACCTTTACTATATAACACCGTAAACCTATTCTGTTTCCTTTCCTTTTCACTTGTTCTTGTCCGATCCTTCTGATTGTTTACACTTATCTGAAAACATTCAAATTAAGCAAGGATGAGCATTTGAGTGCCCATCAAGTATTATATGTATATAAGTTGAAAGAATTTAAATGTTTTCTTTGTAATATTCATCTATAACAAGTTAATAGTTGTGAAGTATTCTGAACTGATATTAATAACATAACAACTCTCTTTCAAATTTTTGAAACTACATACTGACTATAAATAAGGTTTAATTGACATTTTATGAACATTATTTTTATTTTCGAAAAGGTTTAGCAGAACTTCATCTGCAAACCGTCATAACTTACGGACACGGGGGTGATCAGCCCGTTGTGCCCTGTATTGATCAATACTACATTACAAAAATGATGTTATCATTTACTTGATCCGCCTTGGGCGCATAAAAGTTTTCCCGTAAACGGGATGTTCATATTTGTCAGGGTTTCAGACAAAAAGTTTTATTTTATCCAACAATAATCTATAATTCAACATATATGTATAACAAAGGTGTATCAACATGTGATTAAATACAATGATTATCCAAGTGGGGGAACTTGTATAATCATTTCTAGAAATTAACGAACAGAATATATATCTGAATTATCATATACTAACATGTTGATAATCAAAGGGTGTATATAATATAGGTTTAACCATCTGTACATTAATAATAAAAATTCTGAACTTCTTACTTCTGACCATTGCATAAAGAAAATGCAAAGTTAGGATACTTGCCTGATGCGCTGCTTACAATTCTCAACGTAGTTCTACCCTTTTCTATCACAACCTATCATTAATCAAATCATTCGTTCGATTAGAACAATATAATATAACACATAGTACTGCATTTCGCAGTCAGCACATAACCTAATCATCTTATCACACATGTTCAACAATCATGACATCACAAACTAACATCAACTCATTCCTAATCACATTGTCACACAACTTTAACAACCATTGAATCACAAATAAACAGTTAACAAATCACATTATCTAAGTCCAGATCAACTTCTGAAATATGTCGGTCTACCGACATCTTTATCGGATAATTATCGAGTCTAAGACTCTAAACAGTTGACCAATATCTATTTAGACTAATTAAATAACAGTCATATCATTTTTGATAACCTTATAATAATTATAAAATAATTATTACCATTTACCATAATTTTTGAAATATCAGAATCATTATTAAATGATTTATATATAAAACAATTCCATTATTATTAATATTTAATTAATATTAAACTATTAATGAAACCATTGCCAAAATATTAAAGTTATTTATAATAACTCAAACTATTTTTAAAGTACTTATATTACCCTTAAATGATTTTTAAAACATCTAAAATCATTATTAAATAATTACCATTAATATTTAAATATTAATGAACTATTATCTAAATATTAAAAGTCATTAATTATAACTTAAAATATTTTTAATTCATTTATATTCCCTTTTAAATGATTTTTAAATAAATAAAACTATTTTTAAACTATTTATTTAATATAATTATTAAATAAACTTAATATCATTAATATATCATTAATATTAAATTATTAATGAAATTATCCTTTAAATATTAAAAGTTATAGTTTATCACTTAAAATATCTTTAAACACTTTATTTTCATTTAAAATGATTATTATAACATTAAAATCATTTTTAAACTAATTTATTTAATATAATTATTAAATAACTTTATTATCATTAATAATCATTAATTAATGAAATTAACCATTAAATATTAAAAGTTATATTTTATAACTTAAAATATTCTTAAATACCTTATTATTATTTAAAATGATTTTTAATATAATAAAATCATTTTTAATTCATTTATTTAATTCATTTAATAAATAAATTAACTGTCATTAATATTAATTTATTAATGAAAATTATCACAAAATATTAAAAATTATCAAAAATAACTCAAAATTATTTTCTAACACAATAATATAATTTTTCATGAATTAAAACTATTTTTAAATAATTTATCTAATATTGTAATTAAATAAATAAATACCATTTATATTCCAAAAATATTAAATATTTTTGAAATATACCCAAAATAGTTAAAAACTATTTTTCAGACTTTAAAATAATTTTTCATAATTTATTATGTATTTTTAATAATTAAAAACCATTTTTATCAATTTTTTTTATTAATTTCCAAAAATTATAATTAAAACTGTCGCTAAAGGGTTATAGGGACACTTTCTGTCGCTATAGGTGTTCTTGAGCCCAAGAACACTGACAGATCAGTGTTTGAGTTGCTCCCTTTGACCAAGACTAGATTCGTGTGTATTGTATTTCTGGACTGAGTTTTTGTCAGATCTTGTAGTAATTACACAAGACTACAAGATCCAACAATAAACATGAACATATCACATAACACCAGACAATTATAATCGTCCAAACTCACTGTCAGAGGCTGTTCTTCATTTCTGGGTTTCCCATAATTGAAGAACAGACCGACTGACCACTTTTGATTACCAGCAACTTGTTACATATTAATTGTTTTTGAGACCTAAGAGCTTTAATGTGTAGACAACCTGTAGGACTACATATTCATTACATAAAATAAACAAAACATCAACACATCAATCAGTTATGAACCGGTCAACCACTGACAGAATCCATGTTCATGGGTTTTCTGAGTTTTCCAGAAAACCGAGAACATGAGCTTCCCTACTACTTTGACTAGCCACCAATTCCAGTATATGAAATGTTTTAACGATATAAAAGCATGGATATAAAGTACATATTACAAGCTACAACTTTGTTACCAACATATCAACAAACAAGCATCAAAGCTGTCAGATCAGGGTCGTTCAAAAACTGTCAGACGCTGATTTTAAACTTTCTGGGCTGCCCAGATTATCCTCGGTCATGGTTGGTCAACCGACTTTGACCGAGTATAACTTGGAATCTAGCTATTAAAAAGCTTTCATTTCACTTCCAGAGTAAAGATCTTACATCATACTACAATAATCAACACTTAAAACACAAAAATCAAACACGTACAGAGATCTACACGACCTGCAATTAGTTGTCAGACAACGGATTAAAACTTTTCCAGAATTTGTAGATCTTCAAATCTGAGCATCTAGATGTTATGGATCTAACATCTAGCAACCCAGATCATAATTAGACAACATAAAAAACATATTCTAACAACAAATTACAAGATCTAACAACAGATCATTAGAAAAATTTAAGGCTAGGGTTTATACCTTTCTTGACTCAATACTTTGATCTTATGTTACTGATTTGTTATGGGACTTCGTGGGGCTTCAATCTATAACTGATATACTATATATTTTCGTGGCTTTTAGAGAAAGAGGATCTAGGATGAGCTTAGAGAAAATTTGAGCAACAAAATAATATTTTCTCTCTCTCAATCCTTAAATAGATAACATAGATACATGAATTTGGCTTGCTAGGGTTGATTTGCTGTCAATACTAGGCATGTGGAGTTGTTGGGAGTTGTTGAGCTACTATAGTGTTAACCAAACTTACAAGTTAGCTCAAATAATGCACTATGGGCAAAATAGTCTTTTGATAATCCAATTTAAATGACAAAATTGATAATTGACAAACCCTTAGGGTTTAGGGTTTAGATATTAGGGTCTAGGGTTTGAGCCAATTTAGCAAACAAAAATCTAGGATTTCTAATTTAGGGTTTGCAAAAAAATTAAATAAATAAAAATAAATAACTTTTAGTTTATAAAATTTTGCAAAATAAATTTGTTAATCAAATTAAATTTGTTAATCAAATTAAATTTGTAATTATCTTATACATGAATATTAGGGTTTATTACCCTTAATCACAATTAACTTTGCTCATAAAGCAATTAGGGTTTATAATACCAAAAATTAGGCCATAATACAATTAGGGTTTCTAGAAATTAAATTAGGGTTCTAATTTTTTAGGGTTTTAATTTACTTACTAGGTTTACCTTAATTAGTAATTTAAGTTTATCACACTTGATATCAATCATAGTAATACTATTTCTGACTAATCAAATTTCCAGTTTTGGTTTCCGGATTAGGGTTTCTAATTATTAAAAAATCAAATATAATTAGGGTTTACATTTAAAGTTAGGGTTTTCTATAATTAGCAAAATATTAAATATCACATAACTTATATCATATAACATCGTCATATAACAGTTTTAAACTCATAATTTATTTTCAAACTAGGGTTTAACCAATTAACATTAGGGTTTTGAAATTAAACACCATAATTGACCAATCATCATCAACACGTGCATACGGCACATATTTATAGCACTGAAAAATCAAAATATAATTAATATTATATTATTATCACCATTCCTCATTCCATAACCAGAAATAAGGTTTATAAATATTATTAGGGTTTGGTCATAATATAATAAAACTGTTCCACACATTAACATCACACACATAACCATACATATCTATAACACTGAAAAATAAAAATATAATATTATTATTCTCATTTCTTGATCAAAACCCAAAATTAGGGTTTGGATTCCATATCTGATTTATCTTACATAAATAACATTCTTAATTAAGTTAAAATATTTAATTTAACATCCTGAACAAATTCATATAATGAAATAATCATTATAATTATTCTAAAATCATTTCATATATTATATTTTCATAGAAAATAATTAATAAAAGCATTTCCAGTAAGGAATTAATTAGTATAAAAATTATAATTGATAATAATCAATAATTCTAAAAATAAATTTATCTGCAATACTTAATGTAATAAATAAATTTTATTTATCACACATATAATTATAATTACACATTACCTTGACACATATCATTCATATTTATTTTAATAAAAAAAAAAATTATACGCAAAATTTATGATTTATTTATATAGAAAATATCGGGTTGTCACATTCACCCTCCCTTATAAGGATTCCGTCCCCGAAATCACCACTTTAAAACCTATACATACCAGGGCACATAGCATACACAATCATTGCAAGTAGCTCTCGATCATAACTGATCGTATTGATCTTTAACTATTCACGTAAAGCTTGTCTTTCTGATTAAATGGAAATTTGATTTCTAAAAGAACTCAAATTCCTCATTCAAAATAATTTATACAAATAACTTACTATATACAAGAAATCAATATATAAGAAAATAAAATTGGTTCGAGTAATACCTGGAGTTGCATCCCCGACTACCACGATATCTTGAACGGTCATGTTAAAGACGCTTGCGGTTGATTCATTCGTTGTTGTTGGTAGTCCCGTTGTTGCCAATATCCTGCTGCCTTTTCCCCGTATTCGCATTCCTTACCTCCATTCTCCTTCTTGAACAGTCTCCCACCTTATTTTCCATTGATCCACACTTGAAACACCTACTTTATATTCTTGGATTGAGACAGTCGGAAGTGACATGTCCCTTCTGCCCACACTTATAACATACAAACTTCCCTTTCAAACATTCCCAGAGTGGTTCTTTTCACAAGTCATTACACCTCCTGCTTCTTCTTTTTCACACCTCCTTGATTCACCTGCACACTCCCAAAGTTGTTCGCCTTCCTCCTTTCACTCCTATTCCCTTTGTTTGTTTCCTCCTTTATTTCCACTAATAATTTCTACCTTCCCAGTTCCCTCAACCTTACCCTCGTTGTAGAGGCTCATGACCTCGCTCCCCCCTTCAACAATAATCGTTTTCACCATGAGTGCTGCAATTGTAGGAATCTGCAACACTTCCACCTTGTTGTAGAGCTAGGGTTTTAATCCCAGCTCAAACCTTCGTGTTTTTTTTAGCCTCCGTATCAACTTGATGCGGAACCAATCTAGTCAACCCATTAAATTTCACTAACATATTCCACAACTTACAAATACCCTTGCTTTAATTCTAGAAATTTCACCTCCATTCTAGCCTGTATACTAGCAGAAAAATAATTTTAAAAGAATAAAGTCTTAAACCTATCCCATGATATCACACCTGCTCCTGCCCTCGTCTAATTTGTTTTCCACCAAAAAATTTTCCTCACCCTTCATCATGCAGGTGGCAAAAGCGATCTTTTGCCCCTCAGCTACCCTAACTATCACGAACACCTATTCAATTTTCCTAACCCAAATCTGGGCTTCTATACGGTCAGTTGTACCTTTGAATTCCGGTGATAGGACCGCCTTGAAGCCTTTAACATTCGACGTTCGATTATCTGGTTGATCTTTCGCGGCTGGTATTCCGTTCTGCACATCTTGACCATCTCGATTCTTCTATACTTTGGTTTCATTTTCGTCTTGACAGTATTTTCATAAATTATTCTTACATACTAAGCCTTATCGTATACGCTTAACATATAACCCAAAATTTTCTACTCAAATAATCATGTATTCAAAATATTAGATTTTTAAAAACTCGGTCTACTGTAATAACCAGTGACCAAATAAATATCTACTATCTTTATACCAACTTATCCCATAATCCAACATAGACTCATATTCATAACACTTGATATGCCATAGCACATTCTATTTTAAACATTCACTATCCCTTTATGACTTCAAAAGTCGGGATTTACAACTTTGTCCCACATAAAAGTTAAATATTTTTTTATTACACAACATAGTTATCACATATACCACACAAAACATACATATTCAGCTAATACCAATACTACTTATTTCTTTTGCCTTCACTAAAGATTAACTATACCCAGTTCGCCAAACCACACTTATGAGTACATAAACTTGTCACAGTTATATGAGTTTACGAATTTATCCTAGTCAGACCTTTGGCGTCCATTCGCTGAGGGATTCATAAACATTTCATATAACTATGAGTCAAGAATGTCACATAAGTATGAGTTTTAAGAACTTGTACTTAACCCTATGTTCTCTACCTATGACCTATCTATTTTTTTTATACACATGAGAAAGGAATCACCCTCTTAACATGCATATAGAAAATAGCGCGACACAAATATTTCAATGATTATCAGTGTCAGATACTAAGTAGTTTTTACACCAAGTACAATTCCTCGCCCATACAAGGAATCATACAACTCAGCTGCCGACATGAGTCCTCATTGAAATCCCCACCTAATCCTAACCCCCTTTTTCCATTCGAATTTCATTTAATCCGTATTCATAATCCTTTCTTGAATCTGTATCATTCACACAACAATCTTGCTTTAAACTTTCCAATCATAAGATTGATTCTTTCTGACTGTCATAATTTTATCAGATCACGGGGTGATCTCATCATATATATTATAATTCAATTCTAAGTCTTAATTGTTTTGTTTTACGATCTCCTTTCCCTGCACTACCAGTCTTTTAGACTCGATCTATTCACCATTACTGTTTAACTTTATTATCAGAGTTAGGAAACTCTGTGGCTTAACAACTCGCCGAGATTCATCTTTGAATCATACCAACCCACTAACTCTATATGAGTTATTTGTATTTTTAACGTTTCCCTCTGTTCTAAGGTTATAGCCTAAGGTCTAACCCACCTAAGGTTTCTAACCCTATAGCTCTGAAACCATGTTGTAAAGTCCCCGAACCCGGATACTTGAAACCCAAACTCGGTACTTCACGATACCTTTTCTATGAGCGGAAATATTACTAATAATAATAAAAATAATGTAAATTATAAACTTTTCTTACCTTTATCAGATTCTAATCCCATGTACGCAACCTTTACTATATAACACCGTAAACCTATTCCGTTTGCTTTCCTTTTCACTTGTTCTAGTCCGATCCTTCTAATTGTTTACACTTATCTGAAAACATTTAAATTAAGCAAGGATGAGCATTTGAGTGCCCAGCAAGTATTATATGTATATAAGTTGAAAGAATTTAAATGTTTTCTTTGTAATATTCATCTATAACAAGTCAATAGTTGTGAAGTATTCTGAACTGATATTAATAACATAACAACTCTCTTTCAAATTTTTGAAACTACATACTGACTATAAATAAGGTTTAATTGACATTTTATGAACATTGTTTTTATTTTCGAAAAGGTTTAGCAGAACTTCATCTGTAAACCGTCATAACTTACGGACACGGGGGTGATCAGCCCGTTGTGCCCTGTATTGATCAATACTACATTACAAAAACGATGTTATCATTTACTTGATCCGCCTTGGGCGCATAAAAGTTTTTCCGTGAACGGGATGTTCATATTTGTCAGGGTTTCAGACAAAAAGTTTTATTTTATCCAACAATAATCTATAATTCAACATATATGTATAACAAAGGTGTATCAACATGTGATTAAATACAATGATTATCCAAGTGGGGGCACTTGTATAATCATTTTTAGAAATTAACGAACAAAATATATATCCGAATTATCATATACTAACATGTTGATAATCAAAGGGTGTATATACTATAGGTTTAACCATCTGTACATTAATAATAATAATTCTGAACTTCTTACTTCTGACAATTGCATAAAGAAAATGCAAAGTTAGGATACTTGCCTGATGCGCTGCTTACAATTCTCAACTTAGTTCTACCCATTTCTATCACAACCTATCATTAATCAAATCATTCGTTCGATTAGAACAATATAATATAACACATAGTACTGCATTTCGCAGTCAGCACATAACCTAATCATCTTATCACACATGTTTAACAATCATGACATCACAAACTAACATCAACTCATTCCTAATCACATTGTCACACAACTTTAACAACCATTGAATCACAAATAAACAGTTAACAAATCACATTATCTAAGTCCAGATCAACTTCTGAAACATGTCGGTCTACCGACATCTTTATCGGATAATTATCGAGTCTAAGACTCTAAACAGTTGACCAATATCTATTTAGACTAATTAAATAACAGTCATATCATTTTTCATAACCTTATAATAATTATAAAATAATTATTACCATTTACCATAATTTTTGAAATATCAGAATCATTATTAAATGATTTAAATATCAAACAATTCTATTATTATTAATATTTAATTAATATTAAACTATTAATGAAACCATTGCCAAAATATTAAAGTTATTTATAATAACTCAAAATATTTTTAAAGAAATTATATTACCCTTAAATGATTTTTAAAACATCTAAAATCATTATTAAATAATTACCATTAATATTTAAATATTAATGAACTATTATCTAAATATTAAAAGTCATTAATTATAACTTAAAATATTTTTAATTCATTTATATTCCCTTTTAAATGATTTTTAAATAAATAAAACCATTTTTAAACTATTTATTTAATATAATTATTAAATAAACTTAATATCATTAATATATCATTAATATTAAATTATTAATGAAATTATCCTTTAAATATTAAAAGTTATAGTTTATCACTTAAAATATCTTTAAACACTTTATTTTCATTTAAAATGATTATTATAACATTAAAATCATTTTTAAACTAATTTATTTAATATAATTATTAATTAACTTTATTATCATTATTTAATGAAATTAACCATTAAATATTAAAAGTTATATTTTATAACTTAAAATATTCTTAAATACCTTATTATTATTTAAAATGATTTTTAATATAATAAAATAATTTTTAATTCATTTATTTAATTCATTTAATAAATAACTTAACTGTCATTAATATTAATTTATTAATGAAAATTATCACAAAATATTAAAAGTTATCAAAAATAACTCAAAATTATTTTCTATCACAATAATATAATTTTTCATGAATTAAAACTATTTTTAAATAATTTATGTAATATTGTAATTAAATAAATAAATACCATTTATATTCCAAAAATATTAAATATTTTTGAAATATACCCAAAATAGTTAAAAACTATTTTTCAGACTTTAAAATAATTTTTCATAATTTATTTTGTATTTTTAATAATTAAAAACCATTTTTATCAATTTTTTTATTAATTTCTGAAAATTATAATTAAAACTGTCGCTAAATGGTTATAGCGACACTTTCTGTCACTATAGGTGTTCTTGAGCCCAAGAACACTGACAGATCAGTGTTCGAGTTGCTCCCTTTGACCAAGACTAGATTCGTGTGTATTGTGTTTCTGGACTGAGTTTTTGTCAGATCATGTAGTAAATATACAAGACTACAAGATCCAACAATAAACATGAACATATCACATAACACCAGACAATTATAATCGTCCAAACTCACTTTCAGAGGCTGTTCTTCATTTATGGGTTTCCCATAATTGAAGAACAGACCGACTGACCACTTTTGATCACCAGCAACTTGCTACATATTAATTGTTTTTGAGACCTAAGAGCTTTAATGTGTAGACAACCTGTAGGACTACATATTCATTACATAAAATAAACAAAACATCAACACATCAATCAGTTATGAACCGGTCAACCACTGACAGAATACATGTTCATGGGTTTTCTGAGTTTTCCAGAAAACCGAGAACATGAGCTTCCCTACTACTTTTACTAGCCACCAATTCCAGTATATGAAATGTTTTAACGATATAAAAGCAAGGATATAAAGTACATATTACAAGCTACAACTTTGTTACCAACACATCAACAAACAAGCATCAAAGCTGTCAGATCAGGGCCGTTCAAAAACTGTCAGACGCTGATTTTAAACTTTCTGGCTATCCAGATTATCCTCGGTCATGGTCGGTCAACCAACTTTGACCGAGTATAACTTGGAATCTAGCTATTAAAAAGCTTTCATTTCACTTCCAAAGTAAAGATCTTACATCATACTACAATAATCAACACTTAAAACACAAAAGTCAAACACGTACAGAGATCTACACGACCTGACATTCGTTGTCAGACAACGGATTAAAAATTTTCCAGAATTTGTAGATCTTCAAATTCGAGCATCTAGATGTTATGGATCTAACATCTAGCAACCCAGATCATCATTAGACAACATAAACAACATATTCTAACAACAAATTACAAGATCTAACAACAGATCATTAGAAAAATTTTAAGGCTAGGGTTTATACCTTTCTTGACCCAATACTTGATCTTATGTTACTGATTTGTTATGGGACTTCGTGGGGCTTCAATCTATAACTGATATACTATATATTTTTGTGGCCTTTAGAGAGAGAGGATCTAGGATGAGCTTAGAGAAAATTTGAGCAACAAAATAACATTTTCTCTCTCTCAATCCTTAAATAGATAACATAGATACATGAATTTGGCTTGCTAGGGTTGATTTGCTGTCAATATTAGGCATGTGGAGTTGTTGAGCTACTAAAGTGTTAACCAAACTTACAAGTTAGCTCAAATAATGCACTATGGGCAAAATAGTCTTTTGATAATTCAATTTAAATGACAAAATTGAAAATTGACAAACCCTTAGGGTTTAGGGTTTGGATATTAGGGTTTAGGATTTGAGCCAATTTAGCAAACAAAAATCTAGGATTTCTAATTTAGGGTTTGCACAAAAATTAAATAAATAAAAATAAATAACTTTTAGTTTATAAAATTTTGCAAAATAAATTAATTTGTTAATCAAATTAAGTTTGTAATTATCTTATACATGAATATTAGGGTTTATTACCCTTAATCACAATTAACTTTGCTCATAAAGCAATTAGGGTTTATAATACCAAAAATTAGGGTTTCCATAATACAATTAGGGTTTCTAGAAATTAAATCAGGGTTCTAGTTTTTTAGGGTTTTAATTTACTAACTAGGTTTACCTTAATTAGTAATTTAAGTTTATCACACTTGATATCAATCATAGTAACACTATTTCTGACTAATCAAATTTTCTATTTTGGTTTCCGGATTAGTGTTTCTAATTATTAAAAAATCAAATATAATTAGGGTTTACATTTAAAGTTAGGGTTTTCTATAATTAGCAAAATATTAAATAAAACATAACTTATATCATATAACATCGTCATATAACAGTTTTAAACTCACAATTTATTTTCAAATTAGGGTTTTCCACAGAAAATTAGGGTTTAACCAATTAACATTAGGGTTTTGAAATTAAACACCATAATTGACCAATCATCATCAACACGTGCATACGGCACATATTTATAGCACTGAAAAATCAAAATATAATTAATATTATATTATTATCACCATTCCTCATTCCATAACCAGAAATAGGGTTTATAAATATTATTAGGGTTTGGTCATAATATAATAAAACTGTTCCACACATTAACATCACACACATAACCATACATATCTATAACACTGAAAAATAAAAATATAATATTATTATTCTCATTTCTTGATCAAAACCCAAAATTAGGGTTTGGATTCCATATCTGATTTATCTTACATAAATAACATTCTTTATTAAGTTAAAATATTTAATTTAACATCCTGAACAAATTCATATAATGAAATAATCATTATAATTATTCTAAAATCATTTCATATATTATATTTTCATAGAAAATAATTAATAAAAGCATTTCCAGTAAGGAATTAATTAGTATAAAAATTATAATTGATAATAATCAATAATTCTAAAAATAAATTTATCTGCAATACTTAATGTAATAAATAAATTTTATTTATCACACATATAATTATAATTACACATTACCTTGACACATATCATTCATATTTATTTTAATAAATAAAAAAAAATTTATACGTAAAATTTATGATTTATTTATATAAAAAATATCGGGTTGTCACATTCACCCTCCCTTATAAGGATTCCGTCCCCGAAATCACCACTTTAAAACCTATACATACCAGGGTATATAGCATACACAATCATTGCAAGTAGATCTCGATCATAACTGATCGTATTGATCTTTAAGTATTCACGTAAAGCTTGTCTTTCTGATTAAATGGAAATTTGATTTCTAAAAGAACTCAAATTCATCCTTCAAAATAATTTATAAAAATAACTTACTATATACAAGAAATTAATATATAAGAAAATAAAATTGGTTCGAGTAATAACTGGAGTTGCATCCCCGACTGCCACGATATCTTGAACGGTCATGTTAAAGACGCTTGCGGTTGATTCTGTTGATTCATTCGTTGTTGTTGGTAGTCCCGTTGTTGCCAATATCCTGCTGCCTTTTCCCCGTATTCGCATTCCTTACCTCCATTCTCCTTCTTGAACAGTCTCCCACCTTATTTTTCATTGATCCACACTTGAAACACCTACTATATATTCTTGGATTGAGACAGTCGGAAGTGACATGTCCCTTCTGCCCACACTTATAACATACAAACTTCCCTTTCAAACATTCCCAGAGTGGTTCTTTCCACAAGTCATTACACCTCCTGCTTCTTCTTTTTCACACCTCCTTGCTTCACCTGCACACTCCCAAAGTTGTTCGCCTTCCTCCTTTCACTCCTATTCCCTTTGTTTGTTTCCTCCTTTATTTCCACTATTAATTTCTACCTTCCCAGTTCCCTCAACCTTACCCTCGTTGTAGAGGCTCATGACCTCGCTCCCCCCTTCAGCAATAATCGCTTTCCCCATGAGTGTTGCAATTGTAGGAATCTGTAACACTTCCACCTTGTTGTAGAGCTAGGGTTTTAATCCCAGCTCAAACCTTCGTGTTTTTTTTTCTAGACTCCGTATCAACTTGACGCGGAACCAATCTAGTCAACCCATTAAATTTCACTGACATATTCCACAACTTACAGATCCCCTTGCTTTAATTCTAGAAATTTCACCTCCATTCTAGCCTGTATACTAGTAGAAAAATAATTTTAAAAGAATAAAGTCTTAAACCTATCCCATGCTATCACACCGGCTCCTGCCCTCGTCTAATTTGCTTTCCACCAAAAATTTTGGCTCACCCTTCATCATGCAGGTGGCAAAAGAGATCTTTTGCCCCTCAGCTACCCTAACTATCACGAACACATGTTCAATTTTCCTAACCCAAATCTGGGCTTCTATACGGTCAGTTGTACCTTTGAATTCCGGCGATAGGACCGCCTTGAAGTCTTTAACATTCGACGTTCGATTATCTGGTTGATCTTTCGCGGCTGGTATTCCGTTCTGCACATCCTGACCATCTCGATTCTTCTATCCTTTGGTTTCATTTTCGTCTTGACAGTATTTTCATAAATTATTCTTACATACTAAGCCTTATCGTATACGCTTAACATATAACCCAAAATTTTCTACTCAAATAATAATGTATTCAAAATATTAGATTTTTAAAAACTCGGTCTACTGTAATAACCAGTGACAAAATAAATATCTACTATCTTTATACCAACTTATCCCATAATCCAACATAGACTCATATTCATAACACTTGATATGCCATAGCACATTCTATTTTAAACATTCACTATCCCTTTGTGACTTCAAAAGTCGGGATTTACAACTTTGTCCCACACAAAAGTTAATTTTTTTTTATTACACAACATAGTTATCACTTATACCACACAAAACATACATATTCAGCTAATAACAATACTACCTATTTCTTTTGCCTTCACTAAAGATTAACTATACCCAGTTCGCCAAACCACACTTATGAGTCCATAAACTTGTCACAGTTATATGAGTTTACGAATTTATCCTAGTCAGACCTTTGGCGTCCATTCGCTGAGGGATTCATAAACATTTCATATAACTATGAGTCAAGAATGTCACATAAGTATGAGTTTTAAGAACTCGTACTTAACCCTATGTTCTCTACCTATGACCTATCTATTTTTTTTTATACACATGAGAAAGGAATCACCCTATTAACATGCATATAGAAAATAGCGCGACACAAACATTTCAATGATTATCAGTGTCAGATACTAAGTAGTTTTTACACCAAGTACAATTCCTCGCCCATACAAGGAATCATACAACTCAGCTGCCGACATGAGTCCTCATTGAAATCCCCACCTAATCCTAACCCCCTTTTTCCATTCGAATTTCATTTAATCCGTATTCATAATCCTTTCTTGAATCTGTATCATTCACACAACAATCTTGCTTTAAACTTTCCAATCATAAGATTGATTCTTTCTGACTGTCATAATTTTATCAGATCACGGGGTGATCTCATCATATATATTATAATTCAATTCTAAGTCTTAATTGTTTTGTTTTACGATCTCCTTTCCCTGCACTACCAGTCTTTTAGACTCGATCTATTCACCATTACTGTTTAACTTTATTATCAGAGTTAGGAAACTCTGTGGCTTAATAACTCGCCGAGATTCATCTTTGAATCATACCAACCCACTAACTCTATATGAGTTATTTGTATTTTTAACGTTTCCCTCTGTTCTAAGGTTATAGCCTAAGGTCTAACCCACCTAAGTTTCTAACCCTATAGCTCTGAAACCATGTTGTAAAGTCCCCGAACCCGGACACTTGAAACCCAAACTCGGTACTTCACAATACCATTTCTATGAGCGGAAATATTACTAATAATAATAACAATAATGTAAATTATAAACTTATCTTACCTTTATCAGAGTCTAATCCCAAGTACGCAACCTTTACTATATAACACCGTAAACCTATTCCGTTTGCTTTCCTTTTCACTTGTTCTTGTCCGATCCTTCTGATTGTTTACACTTATCTGAAAACATTTAAATTAAGCAAGGATGAGCATTTGAGTGCCCAGCAAGTATTATATGTATATAAGTTGAAAGAATTTAAATGTTTTCTTTGTAATATTCATCTATAACAAGTCAATAGTTGTGAAGTATTCTGAACTGATATTAATAACATAACAACTCTCTTTCAAATTTTTGAAACTACATACTGACTATAAATAAGGTTTAATTGACATTTTATGAACATTGTTTTTATTTTCGAAAAGGTTTAGCAGAACTTCATCTGCAAACCATCATAACTTACGGACACGGGGTTGATCAGCTCGTTGTGCCCTGTATTGATCAATACTACATTACAAAAATGATGTTATCATTTACTTGATCCGCCTTGGGCGCATAAAAGTTTTCCTGTGAATGGGATGTTCATATTTGTCAAGGTTTCAAACAAAAAGTTTTATTTTATCCAACATTAATCTATAATTCAAATATATGTATAACAAAGGTGTATCAACATGTGATTAAATACAATGATTATCCAAGTGGGGGCACTAGTATAATCTTTTCTAGAAATTAACGAACAGAATATATATCCGAATTATCATATACTAACATGTTGATAATCAAAGGGTGTATAAAATATAGGTTTAACCATCTGTACCTTAATAATAATAATTCTGAACTTCTTACTTCTGACCATTGCATAAAGAAAATGCAAAGTTAGGATACTTGCCTGATGCACTGCTTATAATTCTCAACTTAGTTCTACCCTTTTCTATCACAACCTATCATTAATTAAATCATTCGTTCGATTAGAACAATATAATATAACACATAGTACTGCATTTCGCAGTCAGCACATAACCTAATCATCTTATCACACATGTTCAACAATCATGACATCACAAACTAACATCAACTCATTCCTAGTCACATTGTCACACAACTTTAACAACCATTGAATCACAAATAAATAGTTAACAAATCACATTATCTAAGTCCAGATCAACTTCTGAAACATGTCGGTCTACCGACATCTTTATCGGATAATTATCGAGTCAAAGACTCTAAACAGTTGACCAATATCTATTTAGACTAATTAAATAACAGTCATATCATTTTTCATGACCTTATAATAATTATAAAATAATTATTACCATTTACCATAATTTTTGAAATATCAGAATCATTATTAAATGATTTAAATATCAAACAATTCCATTATTATTAATATTTAATTAATATTAAACTATTAATGAAACCATTGCCAAAATATTAAAGTTATTTATAATAACTCAAAATATTTTTAAAGTACTTATATTACCCTTAAATGATTTTTAAAACATCTAAAATCATTATTAAATAATTACCATTAATATTTAAATATTAATGAACTATTATCTAAATATTAAAAGTCATTAATTATAACTTAAAATATTTTTAATTCATTTATATTCCCTTTTAAATGATTTTTAAATAAATAAAACCATTTTTAAACTATTTATTTAATATAATTATTAAATAAACTTAATATCATTAATATCATTAAAATTAAATTATTAATGAAATTATCTTTTAAATAATAAAAGTTATAGTATATCACTTAAAATATCTTTAAACACTTTATTTTCATTTAAAATGATTATTATAACATTAAAATCATTTTTAAACTAATTTATTTAATATAATTATTAAATAACTTTATTATCATTAATAATCATTAATTAATGAAATTAACCATTAAATATTAAAAGTTATATTTTACAACTTAAAATATACTTAAATACCTTATTATTATTTAAAATAATTTTTAATATAATAAAATCATTTTTAATTCATTTATTTAATTCATTTAATAAATAACTTAACTGTCATTAATATTAATTTATTAATGAAAATTATCACAAAATATTAAAAGTTATCAAAAATAACTCAAAATTATTTTCTAACACAATAATATAATTTTTCATGATTTTTCATGAATTAAAACTATTTTTAAATAATTTATCTAATATTGTAATTAAATAAATAAATACCATTTATATTCCAAAAATATTAAATATTTTCGAAATATACCCAAAATAGTTAAAAACTATTTTTCAGACTTTAAAATATTTTTTCATAATTTATTATATATTTTTATTAATTAAAAACCATTTTTATCAATTTATTTTATTAATTTCCGGAAATTATAATTAAAACTGTCGCTAAAGGGCTATAGCGACACTTTCTGTGGCTATAGGTGTTCTTGATCCCAAGAACAGTGACAGATCAGTGTTCGAGTTGCTCCCTTTGACCAAGACTAGATTCGCGTGTATTGTGTTTCTGGACTGGGTTTTTGTCAGATCATGAAATAAATATACAAGACTACAAGATCCAACAATAAGCATGAACATATAACATAACACCAGATAATTATAATCGTCCAAACTCACTGTCAGAGGCTGTTCTTCATTTCTGGGTTTCCCAGAATTGAAGAACAGACCGACTGACCACTTTTGATCACCAGCAACTTGCTACATATTAATTGTTTTTGAGACCTAAGAGCTTTAATGTGTAGACAACCTGTAGGACTACATATTCATTACATAAAATAAACAAAACATCAACACATCAATCAGTTATGAACCGGTCAACCACTGACAGAATCCATGTTCATGGGTTTTCTCAGTTTTCCAGAAAACCGAGAACATGAGCTTCCCTACTACTTTGACTAGCCACCAATTCCAGTATATGAAATGTTTTAACGATATAAAAGCATGGATATAAAGTACATATTACCAGCTACAACTTTGTTACCAACACATCAACAAACAAGCATCAAAGCTGTCAGATCAGGGCCGTTCAAAAACTGTCAGACGCTGATTTTAAACTTTTTGGGTTGCCCAGATTATCCTCGGTCATGGTTGGTCAACCGACTTTGACCGAGTATAACTTGGAATCTAGCTATTAAAAGCTTTCATTTCACTTCCAGAGTAAAGATCTTACATCATACTATAATAATCAACACTTAAAACACAAAAATCAAACACGTACAGAGATCTACACGACCTGACATTCGTTGTCAGACAACGGATTAAAAATTTTCCAGAATTTGTAGATCTTCAAATCCGAGCATCTAGATGTTATGGATCTAACATCTAGCAACCCAGATAATCATTAGATAACATAAACAACATATTCTAACAACAAATTACAAGATCTAACAACAGATCATTAGAAAAATTTTAAGGCTAGGGTTTATACCTTTCTTGACCCAATACTTGATCTTATGTTACTGATTTGTTATGGGACTTCGTGGGGCTTCAATCTATAACTAATATACTATATATTTTCGTGGCTTTTAGAGAGAGAGGATCTAGGATGAGCTTAGAGAAAATTTGAGCAACAAAATAACATTTTCTCTCTCTCAATCCTTAAATAGATAACATAGATGCATGAATTTGGCTTGCTAGGGTTAATTTGCTGTCAATACTAGGCATGTGGAGTTGTTGGGAGTTGTTGAGCTACTAAAGTGTTAACCAAACTTACAAGTTAGCTCAAATAATGCACTATGGGCAAAATAGTCTTTTGATAATTCAATTTAAATGACAAAATTGATAATTGACAAATTCTTAGGGTTTAGGGTTTGGATAATAGGGTCTAGGGTTTGAGCCAATTTAGCAAACAAAAATCTAGGATTTCTAATTTAGGGTTTGCACAAAAATTAAATAAATAAATATAAATAACTTTTAGTTTATAAAATTTTGCAAAATAAATTTGTTAATCAAATTAAGTTTGTAATTATCTTATACATGGATATTAGGGTGTATTACCCTTAATCACAATTAACTTTGCTCATAAAGCAATTAGGGTTTATAATACCAAAAATTGGGGTTTTCATAATACAATTAGGGTTTCTAGAAATTAAATTAGGGTTCTAGTTTTTTAGTGTTTTAATTTACTAACTAGTTTTACCTTAATTAGTAATTTAAGTTTATCACACTTGATATGAATCATAGTAACACTATTTCTGACTAATCAAATTTCCGGTTTTGGTTTTCGGATTAGGGTTTCTAATTATTAGAAAATCAAATATAATTAGGGTTTACATTTAAAGTTAGGGTTTTCTATAATTAGCAAAATATTAAATAACACATAACTTATATCATATAACATCGTCATATAACAGTCTTAAACTCACAATTTATTTTCAAATTAGGGTTTTCTACAGAAAACTAGGGTTTAACCAATTAACATTAGGGTTTTGAAATTAAACACCATAATTGACCAATCATCATCAACACGTGCATACGGCACATATTTATAGCACTGAAAAATTTTTATATTATTTAAATAATATATGAAATATTATTTTAGTACTTAGGGTTTCTAGAAATTAACATTAGGGTTTTTAGAAATGATTTTAGTACTTATTTTCCATGAAAATAAATTTATATATTATTTAAATAATATATGAAATAATTATGAGAATTATTATAATAAATATTTTATTATATTAATTTATTCAAATTAGTTAAGTTGATTATTTTAATTTAATTAAATATGGTATGTATTTGAAAGATATATCAGATATGGATTCCAAACCCTAATTCTAGATTTAGAATAAGGAAATAGAATAATTACTATAAAAATATTGTTATTTCAATGTTATAAGTATGTGATGTATGTACGTATTGTTACTGGTTAGTCAATTATGATGTGACATTCAAAACCCTAGCATTAATTCATTAAACCCTAACTTGAAACTCAAACCAGAGTTTTCAATTGGTAAGAAATTGTGGTACATGATTAGTAACAGTTATTATATTGTGCTTATTAGGTAAACCCTAATTATTGTCTAGAAACCTTAATTATAAATTAGAAACCCTAATTTCTAATTTAAAACCCTAATTGCAAAAATGGTAATCCTAATTATTATTTTAATAAATTATAATGTTAGTTACGAAACCCCAATTCATAATTTGGGGAACCCTAATAATATCAAGAAATCTTAAGTATTTTTAAAACCCTAATTTTCTATTAAAACCCCTAATTTTAATTAGTAAGTTCTAATTAAAATTTTATTAATCCTTAATCTTTTTTTTCAAACCCTAGAAATTATTTAGGAAACCTTAAGATTTAAAATCTATTGATTAAAACCTAGATTCAAGTACCATGGACAAAAATACCATTAAAATGTTTTGTTAGTTTACTAAAATACCCTTTCTTGGATTTCTTGCTTGCAAATCTTTCCATATCTTCTCAAGTCACCACTCAAGATTATAGAACATGCCCTAAAATGCATCCAATCTTATCCTCCTTGACACCTTGCAAGTTAGACTCAATGAATCTAAGTTATATAAATAGAATTGGAGAGATAAAGTGCACATTTTGCTCATTCATACACTTATACTCATCCAAGACCCTATCTCTCTAACCTACGAATTCCTAAGGTGTTTCATTCCCCAAATCAAGCCCCACTAACACACATAACAAATCAGTAGCCAAGAAATTAAAATTTGTTCATAGTGAGGTATAAACCGTAAACGAAATATGACTTTTGATCATATTTTAGATGTTAGTTTTTTGTGTTAAATATGTTGTATGTAGTGTATAATGATAATCTGGGTTGATAGATGTTAGATCCATAACATTTATAGGCTCGGATTTGGTGTTTTTAAAAATCTGGAAAAAAAAAATTTATGTTAACTGACAACCAAATGTCAGGTTTTGTAGATCTCTGTCTGTTAATGATTTTTATGTTTTTAATGTTTGAACATATAGTGTGCTATGCGATCTGTGATTTAAAACTTGTAGCAGGACCATATCATTCATAGAATGTCAGATAATCAGTCTCAAATACTGTTGACCGACCTTGACCGAGCCATATCTTGGTAACCCAGAACTTGCCCAGAAAGCTCTGACAGCAAGTTTATTGACCCATATCTTTCATGTTTTTTGTTATTTGGATTCTGTTGTTGTAACAAGCTTGTTGTATGTTGTTTAGGCTACAATTTTAAGTTTGTATAACATCTAAATGATTATCAGGATTCCTACAGTGTACGGTCAAACCATGTAGGACGATCACGATTCCCGTTTTCTGGGTAACCCAGAAAACGTATGATCATGATTTTTGACATGGGTTGACCGATTGATATCTGGAGATTTAGTTGTTGTTTTGGTGATTTTATGTGATCTATGTCTTCATTGACATGTTGGCTACACACTGCAAAGCTTAGATCACAAAAAAAATTACATGATCAGCAAGTTGTGGAAGCCCAAAAGTGGCCACTCGAACTGTTCTTCATTTCTGGGTAACCCATAAATGAAGAACAGCTCTGCCAGCCACTTTGCAAGCCTAGATCTCTCTAGTTTTATGCTTGTTGACCATGTTTGTTGTTAGATCTTGTATTCTGCCATTAATACTACAACCTCTAACAATTATCTCGCCCAAAAACACATTAATTTGATCAATTGCTTGGTCAAACCTTTGACGACCCGGAAATTCGGGTTGTCCAGAATTTAAGTTTAAAGAACTAGTTATTAATAAAGAATTTTTATTAATATTATTATGTGCTATGTGTTTATTAATCGTTCTATAACCTAGGATGATTATAAATTGGGAGTATTCTGGCTACGACCTAGATTGAGCGAATAAGAATTTTCAAGACGAAAATAGAAGTTTTTCGGGAACAAAATATTTTCGGGGAAAAGGACGAAATAGACACTATTCATCCGTTTCTTCTCGGAGATTTATTTTGAAATTCCGAGAAGCTATATATTACTTTTAATTTTGAGACGTGATGGAATATTCAATAATGTAAGACCCCAACTTATTATTAAATAAAATTAAATTTTCCTTTATTCATTATTCTAAATTAATAAGGGTTAAATTGATATAATGCTTTGGTTATGGGTGAAATATGAAATTTTTACAAAATAAACAAGTGGTTATTAAAATATTCATTTTTGTCGGGGAATATTCGTTTGGTCGTGAAATATTCTTGCTGTCGGGGAATATTCGTACGACGGCGCAGTCATTTGTGGGCCCCATAACAGAAAACGGTTGGATGAAAGAAAACGACAAAGATTGAGTTTTATAAATAACGGCGTAAATTGTTACCGTTAACACTGTTGGGTTACCTGGTGGTTAAAATACAGTAATACGCGTTGTTGCACAGTGGCACACGGTATTGCACAGTATTTTGAATTATTGATCCTTACGTAAGAAGGCACTACTCAATAATTGCTACAGGAGTTACTGTTCATTACTTTATTGATTCAATAATTGCTGCGTTGATATTTATATTATTATTGTTTCAATAATTGTCATTGCATAGTATTTTCCATTATCAGATCAATAATCCATATTATTTGAATAATATTATCGGATAACATTATTGGCAATGTCTAGAAAGTTCTGTCTAAGGAGAGGTTTGGTCACCTAATTGCGCGCCAGTAAGGAGAAATCCTTATTGGAAAGCCCCCTCTTTCCTGGGAACGGCCTGGTTGTCATAATTGTGATTCTGTAATATTATTTGTGAATAATTAATTATTGATTTATATGATAATGAAATATTTATTTGATATAAATGATGGATTTATTTATTTTATGTGGAAGGAATTAACGCTGAGGTGTTTTATCAGTATTTTGTCGGATTTCGGTGTTCTTAAAGCTCTTTTGCGAAAATTATAATTTTTAATCCGACCGTTGGATCGTTATGATTTTTGGATATGTTATACATATATAAGTTAGGTATATGTCTACAAATTTTGAACCGTTAAAAATGAACAAATGATTTGTTATGAATTTTAAGAGGAGTCTGCTTCAGAAATTAGGGTTATAAATGATTTTGGTGGAAAATTCTAGAATTGAGTGGGCCCCACTTGTGGTTGGTGAAAAATGTGCTGAATTTTTATTTCAAATGTGGTAGGTGGTAATAGTAGCAGGTAAAGCCATCAGGTAGCAGGTCAAGTCTGCTTCGGCGGGCTTAAAATTTTCCTATAAATAGAGGGCTAAGTTAGAATTGAAAATCACACCAGAAACAAAGTTTTCTCCCTCTCTCTATATTATTGAGTGTATTTTGTGAGTATTTTGATACTTTGAGAGTTGCTGTTCATAGAAGTTTTCATTCAGCATCACTTCCGACCTTTCCTTCCGAAGTACTGTTTCTTTGAGGTAAGGGATGTTATTTTCTTCTAAAATGATATTATTTCTTCAATATCATTATGCTGAAATATTGGTTGGAACTTTTTATCAAATTTGGAACTTTTTCATGTCGGGGTTACTATTCACGAGTTACTATTCACGAGTTACTATTCACGAGTTACTATTCATGAGTACTATTCACGAAGCGTGAAGATGTTTTTTGTGAAATTTCTATCTTTTGGTGTCGGAGTTACTATTCACGTATACGGCACTATTCACGTATACGGCACTATTCACGAATACGGCACTATTCACCGAAAAATGAAAATTTTCCTTTTTGTCCAAGATGTCTATTTTGGCTACTATCTTTGATTGTATCCATGTTTTGATCGTTATTTTTGAGTTCTGCTTCAAAATCGGTTGTTATGAAGTATTATTGATCTTGGATAAACTGTTATACGAATCCCTAATATTTGTCCTTCTATTTCACTGGATTCATTCTTAAAAATGTTTTTCATCATCCTCAGTCCTAAATGATGATACTTGATGAATATCTTTGGCCTGTAGTGCAAAGATGAATGATTAAACTGATGAATCTCTTTGGCCCGTAGTGCAAAGATGAACAGGTGTTGAGATGAACATGACCAACTGGTGATATAAATGAATATCTTTGGCCTGTAGTGCAAAGATGATTAAAGATGTATATTGATTGTTGTTACAGGGATAAAATATTGATGATGGACTCTTAAATATTAGAAGACAGTAGAATTCATCCTCTACATGACTCTTCTAATGGATTGCTGTTTCCGCTGCATTTATTGATCTAAAATTTGTTGTCTATTGTATTCTATCAGATTTTTCCCTGTTGAAGACTAACGATAATTTGTTGTATATTATCTTAGTCATAATATTCTTTACTGGGCTAGTTGAGCTCACCCTTTCCTTTTTGTTCCATTTTTCTTCTCAGGAGGTGAGAACATAGCGGGATCGAGTCGGGGTATGGAGTGATGATTCTAGGATGATGTTGTAGTTGTCCTCACTATTTCTGTAAAATAGTGTTTGAATAATTGTAATGAGGACTTATTTGCATGTGAATATTGTCTAGAAGACAATATTTGTATTTAAACTCACAGTATGTATTGTCGTATTTCATACGACACTTGTATTATTGAAGTTGTAGTTTGCTTTCTATACCATGTATTTTGGCGACTCAGAATGGGTGTTGTATACCTATTTTGGGGGCGTCACAGTTGGTATCAGAGCTTAGGGATATGATCTCTGGCGGAGATCGGGGAATAGAACTAGGAGGGGAGAGACGAGTAAATCCTTCGCTAGTGTGTCCTACCTAAGCTTATTTGATGGTCGGTCATAATATAGGAATATTATGTGACATGTTAATTTGTTTAATTAACCCTTGTTTTATGGCAGTATTTAAGAATGGCTGCTGAGAACGTTAACAATGGAGTTTATGAGACGATGGAACAACCTTTAGTCGCAAACCAGGAGAACGGGCAACAGGAAGGCAATATTCCTCCTGTAAACAACACTACCGAACAAACGATGAACGATGGAATGTTTAGGAGCTTTTTGCAGTTCATGCAAAATCAGACAAGGGAGACTCGTGTACAAAATACGGGTGGAAATGATGGCAATGCGCGGTCTGTCACAGCCAAGCAGTTCAAGGAGTTGGGACCACCAGAATTTAAGGGAAAGCCGGATCCGATCATGGCAGAAACGTGGGTCAAGCAAATTACCAAGATATTCGATGTCTTGGGATGCACGGAGGAACAGAAGGTTCCATTTGCCACCTTTATGTTTCGTGGTGAAGCAGATTACTGGTGGGAATCTGTGAAGCGTACCCAGCCAGATGCACTCAACATGTCATGGGAAAGATTTCAGAAACTGTTTAATGACAAGTACTTTCCAGAAAGTATTCGTCATATGAAGGAGGTAGAGTTTATTAGACTCGAACAGAACAACATGACGGTGTCTCAATACGAGGCAAAGTTCGCAGAGTTGTCCAGGTTTGCACCTCATTTGGTGGAGAATGAGGAACGCATGACGCGAATGTTTCTGAGAGGTTTAAAACCCGAGATTCGCCAATACCTTATATCTCATAAATTTTCTTTATATTCAGATGTTGTAAACAGGGCTCAGTTGTTAGAGCGAGATGGTGAGTATACTCAACCGAGGGACCACAACCAGGGTAGTCATCAGAACGATGATAACCAGCGAGGAGGAAAGAATACGGACAAAGGTGGTAACCACTCAGGTGGTAATCGTGGACATGATAATAGGAGAGGTGACTCAAGTGGAAATTTCAGAAAGAGGAGATTCAACAACGACGGGAAGACATCAGCAGCAGCACCAACACCAACAACAAATTTTAGGGGAGGAGAACGACCGCCAGTTAGATGTTACAAATGCGGGAAGGAGGGACATATCAGCCCAAACTGTCCACAACAATCCAAGGTATGTTACAACTGTGGGAAGGAAGGCCACATCGCTCGAGATTGTACTATAGCGAAACCAAGTTCAGCGGGAGTGGTGATTCCAAGGGCTGTCCCGGATAAGTCGAAATCAGCGGTTCCTGGAAGAGCGTTTGTCGTGACTGGCCAAAACGTGAGGAACCCAAACGAAGTGATCACGGGTAAGCTAATCTTGAATTCTTGCGAAGTTTATACCTTACTAGATACCGGTTCTACCCATTCTTTTATCTCTCCTACTTGTGCTCAACGTTTAAACTTGACTCCGGAGAAATTAGATTTTGATTTATCTGTTGAAACTCCGTTGGGTGAAACCTTCGTTACATCTACAGTTTATAAATCTTGCATGATCCAAGTTGGCACTATCACATTACCTGTTGATCTTATCTCTTTAAAGATACTTGCTTTTGATGTGATTTTAGGAATTGATTGGTTAACCACTCATCATGCCAAAATTGATTGTTTTCGTAAGGTTGTTAGTTTTCATATTCCTAACCAACCTGTCATACGAATTCAAACCACTAAACCACTAAAATCAGTCACTGTCATATCAAGCCACAAAGCTATTCGTTTATTGAAAAACGGATGTCAAGCTTTCTTAGCCCATGTTATGGATTTGAATAAAGACAAGTCAGATTTGAATAATATTTCTGTGGTTAGAGAATTCCCTGATGTATTTCCTGAAGAGCTTCCCGGTCTACCCCCAGAACGTGATGTTGAATTCTTTATTGACCTTGAACCGGGTACAAAGCCCATTTCTAAAACCCCATATCGAATGGCTCCTATTGAACTTCAGGAGTTAAAAGTCCAACTACAGGAATTATTAGACATCGGTTTCATTCGTCCTAGTACATCTCCTTGGGGTGCTCCTGTTTTATTCGTAAAGAAGAAAGACGGGAGTATGCGACTTTGTATTGACTACCGAGAATTAAACCATGTCACCATCAAGAATAGGTATCCGCTACCTCGCATTGATGACCTGTTCGACCAGTTACAAGGAGCACAATTCTTTTCAAAGATCGATCTTCGTTCTGGATATCATCAGCTGAAGATTAAAACTGAGGATATTCCAAAGACGGCATTCAGGACTCGATACGGGCATTATGAATTCTTAGTCATGTCTTTTGGATTGACTAATGCTCCTGCTGCTTTCATGGATATGATGAACCGTGTATTCAAGGAATATTTGGATCAGTTCGTTGTTGTCTTTATTGATGACATCCTCATCTATTCCAAAAGCCATGAAGATCATGAGCACCATTTGAAGCTGGTACTACAAAGACTTCGTGAACACAAGCTTTATGCCAAGCTGAAGAAATGCGAGTTCTGGCTTGAGGAAGTAGCATTCCTTGGGCACGTGGTGTCAAAACATGGAGTATCTGTTGACCCGGCGAAGATTGAAGCAATACAAAGTTGGGAGCAGCCAAAGTCGGTGACCGAAGTGCAGTAGCTTTCTGGGCTTAGCTGGTTATTATCGGAGATTCGTGGAAGGATTTTCTCGAATCGCTACTCCGTTAACTCAGCTGACTCGGAAAGATACAAAATTCATATGGAGCGAGGAATGTGAGAAGAGTTTCCAAGAGCTTAAGAGGAGACTCATTTCGGCACCTGTTCTGACAATACCATCTGGTTCGGATGGATTTGTTATCTACAGCGATGCTTCTGGCAAGGGGTTAGGATGTGTTCTCATGCAACATGGGAAAGTCATAGCCTATGCCTCACGACAACTCAAAGAATATGAGAGGAATTATCCTACGCATGATCTGGAGTTGGCAGCAGTCGTATTTGCGTTGAAGATATGGAGACACTACTTGTATGGAGAGAAAGTGGAGATTTATACGGACCATAAAAGCCTCAAATATTTCTTCACCCAAAAAGAACTCAATATGCGGCAACGACGTTGGCTTGAACTGTTAAAAGATTACGATCACACTATTCAATATCATCCTGGAAAAGCGAACGTAGTAGCTGACGCATTGAGTAGAAGATCATATGCAAATACGAGTGTGATATTGTCAACGCAAAGGCCCATTTTATATGACTTGCAAAGGATGGAGGTAGAATTAAAGACTCCAGGGACCCACGTGATGATGGCGAATATACGAGTAGAACTGACTTTAATCGATAAAGTTAAAGCTGCTCAAACTACGGACCTGGGGCTGATGCAAATGAAGAAGAAAGTACAAGAAGGTGCTATTCCAAAAGCAAGAATCGATGAAGAAGGAATACTTCGATTCAACTCTCGACTTTGCGTTCCGAACGATTCTGACTTGAAGCATAGAATCATGATGGAGGCACACAATACCCCGTTTGCAATCCATCCTGGGAGTACCAAAATGTATCATGATATTCGACATACATTTTGGTGGAATAATATGAAGAGAGAGATCGCGGAGTTTATCTCGAGGTGTTTAACATGTCAATGCGTAAAGACGGAGCATCAAGTGCCAAAGGGTCCATTGCAACCACTTGAGATTCCGGAATGGAAGTGGGAACACATTACAATGGATTTCGTTACAGGTCTTCCCAAAGTTTCTCAAGGTATAGATGCGATTTGGGTTATTGTTGATAGATTAACCAAGTCTGCCCATTTCTTGCCGATACGTGAGACTTATTCCCTTGAACGTCTTGCTAGTATGTACGTGAATGAGATTGTGCGGTTGCATGGCATGTCAGTATCCATAGTTTCAGATCGTGACCCAAGATTCACTTCAAGATTTTGGGTTAGCTTGCAGAAAGCTATGGGCACGGATTTACGATTTAGTTCAGCATACCATCCTCAAACGGACGGACAATCAGAGAGGACTATTCAAACCCTTGAAGATCTATTAAGACTCTGTGTCCTAGATTTCAAAGGAAGTTGGGATAAGTACTTGCCACTAGTGGAATTCTCCTACAACAATAGTTATCAAGCAAGTATAGGCATGGCTCCATTTGAGGCGTTGTATGGAAGAAAGTGTCGTTCTCCAGTATGCTGGGACGAGGTGGGAGAAGCAACGTTGTTGGGACCAGATTTAGTACGCATGACTACAGAAAAGATCCAAATGATTCGACAACGTATTAAAACTTCACAAGATCGACAAAAGAGTTATGCTGATCTTCATTGAAAGGACGTGGAGTTTAATATTGGAGATCATGTATTGTTACGTGTTGCTCCATGGAAGGGAGTTACAAGATTTGGGAAGAGAGGAAAGCTCAATCCAAGATTTGTTGGTCCATTTGAGATTCTTGACCGAATAGGAAATGTGGCCTATAGACTCGCGTTACCTCCAAGTATGTCTCGTGTTCACAATGTATTTCACATATCTATGCTTCGTAAATATGTGAAAGACCCGAACCATATTATTGAGTTAGAACCAGACGAGATAGCCGAAGATTTAACATACGAGGAGATACCTGTTAAGATCTTGGATAGGAAAGAGCATATCCTACGCACCAAGGTTATACCACAAGTAAAAGTTTTGTGGAGAAACCATGCTATTGAAGAAATGACCTGGGAGTTGGAATCGGAAATGAAAGCGAGGTACCCTCATCTGTTCGAAACAACAGGTACGTACGTCAATTTCGAGGACGAAATTTCATAAGGAGGGGAGGTTGTAAGACCCCAACTTATTATTAAATAAAATTAAATTTTCCTTTATTCATTATTCTAAATTAATAAGGGTTAAATTGATATAATGCTTTGGTTATGGGTGAAATATGAAATTTTTACAAAATAAACAAGTGGTTATTAAAATATTCATTTTTGTCGGGGAATATTCGTTTGGTCGTGGAATATTCTTGCTGTCGGGGAATATTCGTACGACGGCGCAGTCATTTGTGGGCCCCATAACAGAAAACGGTTGGATGAAAGAAAACGACAAAGATTGAGTTTTATAAATAACGGCGTAAATTGTTACCGTTAACACTGTTGGGTTACCTGGTGGTTAAAATACAGTAATACGCGTTGTTGCACAGTGGCACACGGTATTGCACAGTATTTTGAATTATTGATCCTTACGTAAGAAGGCACTACTCAATAATTGCTACAGGAGTTACTGTTCATTACTTTATTGATTCAATAATTGCTGCGTTGATATTTATATTATTATTGTTTCAATAATTGTCATTGCATAGTATTTTCCATTATCAGATCAATAATCCATATTATTTGAATAATATTATCGGATAACATTATTGGCAATGTCTAGAAAGTTCTGTCTAAGGAGAGGTTTGGTCACCTAATTGCGCGCCAGTAAGGAGAAATCCTTATTGGAAAGCCCCCTCTTTCCTGGGAACGGCCTGGTTGTCATAATTGTGATTCTGTAATATTATTTGTGAATAATTAATTATTGATTTATATGATAATGAAATATTTATTTGATATAAATGATGGATTTATTTATTTTATGTGGAAGGAATTAACGCTGAGGTGTTTTATCAGTATTTTGTCGGATTTCGGTGTTCTTAAAGCTCTTTTGCGAAAATTATAATTTTTAATCCGACCGTTGGATCGTTATGATTTTTGGATATGTTATACATATATAAGTTAGGTATATGTCTACAAATTTTGAACCGTTAAAAATGAACAAATGATTTGTTATGAATTTTAAGAGGAGTCCGCTTCAGAAATTAGGGTTATAAATGATTTTGGTGGAAAATTCTAGAATTGAGTGGGCCCCACTTGTGGTTGGTGAAAAATGTGCTGAATTTTTATTTCAAATGTGGTAGGTGGTAATAGTAGCAGGTAAAGTCATCAGGTAGCAGGTCAAGTCTGCTTCGGCGGGTTAAAATTTTCCTATAAATAGAGGGCTAAGTTAGAATTGAAAATCACACCAGAAACAAAGTTTTCTCCCTCTCTCTATATTATTGAGTGTATTTTGTGAGTATTTTGATACTTTGAGAGTTGCTGTTCATAGAAGTTTTCATTCAGCATCACTTCCGACCTTTCCTTCCGAAGTACTGTTTCTTTGAGGTAAGGGATGTTATTTTCTTCTAAAATGATATTATTTTTTCAATATCATTATGCTGAAATATTGGTTGAAACTTTTTATCAAATTTGGAACTTTTTTATGTCGGGGTTACTATTCACGAGTTACTATTCACGAGTTACTATTCACGAATACTATTCACGAAGCGTGAAGATGTTTTTTGTGAAATTTCTATCTTTTGGTGTCGGAGTTACTATTCACGTATACGGCACTATTCACGTATACGGCACTATTCACGAATACGGCACTATTCACCGAAAAATGAAAATTTTCCTTTTTGTCCAAGATGTCTATTTTGGCTACTATCTTTGATTGTATCCATGTTTTGATCGTTATTTTTGAGTTCTGCTTCAAAATCGGTTGTTATGAAGTATTATTGATCTTGGATAAACTGTTATACGAATCCCTAATATTTGTCCTTCTATTTCACTAGATTCATTCTTAAAAATGTTTTTCATCATCCTCAGTCCTAAATGATGATACTTGATGAATATCTTTGGCCTGTAGTGCAAAGATGAATGATTAAACTGATGAATCTCTTTGGCCCGTAGTGCAAAGATGAACAGGTGTTGAGATGAACATGACCAACTGGTGATATAAATGAATATCTTTGGCCTGTAGTGCAAAGATGATTAAAGATGTATATTGATTGTTGTTACAGGGATAAAATATTGATGATGGACTCTTAAATATTAGAAGACAGTAGAATTCATCCTCTACATTACTCTTCTAATGGATTGCTGTTTCCGCTGCATTTATTGATCTAAAATTTGTTGTCTATTGTATTCTATCAGATTTTTCCCTGTTGAAGACTAACGATAATTTGTTGTATATTATCTTAGTCATAATATTCTTTACTGGGCTAGTTGAGCTCACCCTTTCCTTTTTGTTCCATTTTTCTTCTCAGGAGGTGAGAACATAGTGGGATCGAGTCGGGGTATGGAGTGATGATTCTAGGATGATGTTGTAGTTGTCCTCACTATTTCTGTAAAATAGTGTTTGAATAATTGTAATGAGGACTTATTTGCATGTGAATATTGTCTAGAAGACAATATTTGTATTTAAACTCGCAGTATGTATTGTCGTATTTCATACGACACTTGTATTATTGAAGTTGTAGTTTGCTTTCTATACCATGTATTTTGGCGACTCAGAATGGGTGTTGTATACCTATTTTGGGGGCGTCACAGTTGGTATCAGAGCTTAGGGATATGATCTCTGGCGGAGATCGGGGAATAGAACTAGGAGGGGAGAGACGAGTAAATCCTTCGCTAGTGTGTCCTACCTAAGCTTATTTGATGGTCGGTCATAATATAGGAATATTATGTGACATGTTAATTTGTTTAATTAACCCTTGTTTTATGGCAGTATTTAAGAATGGCTGCTGAGAACGTTAACAATGGAGTTTATGAGACGATGGAACAACCTTTAGTCGCAAACCAGGAGAACGGGCAACAGGAAGGCAATATTCCTCCTGTAAACAACACTACCGAACAAACGATGAACGATGGAATGTTTAGGAGCTTTTTGCAGTTCATGCAAAATCAGACAAGGGAGACTCGTGTACAAAATACGGGTGGAAATGATGGCAATGCGCGGTCTGTCACAGCCAAGCAGTTCAAGGAGTTGGGACCACCAGAATTTAAGGGAAAGCCGAATCCGATCATGGCAGAAACGTGGGTCAAGCAAATTACCAAGATATTCGATGTCTTGGGATGCACGGAGGAACAGAAGGTTCCATTTGCCACCTTTATGTTTCGTGGTGAAGCAGATTACTGGTGGGAATCTGTGAAGCGTACCCAGCCAGATGCACTCAACATGTCATGGGAAAGATTTCAGAAACTGTTTAATGACAAGTACTTTCCAGAAAGTATTCGTCATATGAAGGAGGTAGAGTTTATTAGACTCGAACAGAACAACATGACGGTGTCTCAATACGAGGCAAAGTTCGCAGAGTTGTCCAGGTTTGCACCTCATTTGGTGGAGAATGAGGAACGCATGACGCGAATGTTTCTGAGAGGTTTAAAACCCGAGATTCGCCAATACCTTATATCTCATAAATTTTCTTTATATTCAGATGTTGTAAACAGGGCTCAGTTGTTAGAGCGAGATGGTGAGTATACTCAACCGAGGGACCACAACCAGGGTAGTCATCAGAACGATGATAACCAGCGAGGAGGAAAGAATACGGACAAAGGTGGTAACCACTCAGGTGGTAATCGTGGACATGATAATAGGAGAGGTGACTCAAGTGGAAATTTCAGAAAGAGGAGATTCAACAACGACGGGAAGACATCAGCAGCAGCACCAACACCAACAACAAATTTTAGGGGAGGAGAACGACCGCCAGTTAGATGTTACAAATGCGGGAAGGAGGGACATATCAGCCCAAACTGTCCACAACAATCCAAGGTATGTTACAACTGTGGGAAGGAAGGCCACATCGCTCGAGATTGTACTATAGCGAAACCAAGTTCAGCGGGAGTGGTGATTCCAAGGGCTGTCCCGGATAAGTCGAAATCAGCGGTTCCTGGAAGAGCGTTTGTCGTGACTGGCCAAAACGTGAGGAACCCAAACGAAGTGATCACGGGTAAGCTAATCTTGAATTCTTGCGAAGTTTATACCTTACTAGATACCGGTTCTACCCATTCTTTTATCTCTCCTACTTGTGCTCAACGTTTAAACTTGACTCCGGAGAAATTAGATTTTGATTTATCTGTTGAAACTCCGTTGGGTGAAACCTTCGTTACATCTACAGTTTATAAATCTTGCATGATCCAAGTTGGAACTATCACATTACCTGTTGATCTTATCTCTTTAAAGATACTTGCTTTTGATGTGATTTTAGGAATTGATTGGTTAACCACTCATCATGCCAAAATTGATTGTTTTCGTAAGGTTGTTAGTTTTCATATTCCTAACCAACCTGTCATACGAATTCAAACCACTAAACCACTAAAATCAGTCACTGTCATATCAAGCCACAAAGCTATTCGTTTATTGAAAAACGGATGTCAAGCTTTCTTAGCCCATGTTATGGATTTGAATAAAGACAAGTCAGATTTGAATAATATTTCTGTGGTTAGAGAATTCCCTGATGTATTTCCTGAAGAGCTTCCCGGTCTACCCCCAGAACGTGATGTTGAATTCTTTATTGACCTTGAACCGGGTACAAAGCCCATTTCTAAAACCCCATATCGAATGGCTCCTATTGAACTTCAGGAGTTAAAAGTCCAACTACAGGAATTATTAGACATCGGTTTCATTCGTCCTAGTACATCTCCTTGGGGTGCTCCTGTTTTATTCGTAAAGAAGAAAGACGGGAGTATGCGACTTTGTATTGACTACCGAGAATTAAACCATGTCACCATCAAGAATAGGTATCCGCTACCTCGCATTGATGACCTGTTCGACCAGTTACAAGGAGCACAATTCTTTTCAAAGATCGATCTTCGTTCTGGATATCATCAGCTGAAGATTAAAACTGAGGATATTCCAAAGACGGCATTCAGGACTCGATACGGGCATTATGAATTCTTAGTCATGTCTTTTGGATTGACTAATGCTCCTGCTGCTTTCATGGATATGATGAACCGTGTATTCAAGGAATATTTGGATCAGTTCGTTGTTGTCTTTATTGATGACATCCTCATCTATTCCAAAAGCCATGAAGATCATGAGCACCATTTGAAGCTGGTACTACAAAGACTTCGTGAACACAAGCTTTATGCCAAGCTGAAGAAATGCGAGTTCTGGCTTGAGGAAGTAGCATTCCTTGGGCACGTGGTGTCAAAACATGGAGTATCTGTTGACCCGGCGAAGATTGAAGCAATACAAAGTTGGGAGCAGCCAAAGTCGGTGACCGAAGTGCATAGCTTTCTGGGCTTAGCTGGTTATTATCGGAGATTCGTGGAAGGATTTTGTCGAATCGCTACTCCGTTAACTCAGCTGACTCGGAAAGATACAAAATTCATATGGAGCGAGGAATGTGAGAAGAGTTTCCAAGAGCTTAAGAGGAGACTCATTTCGGCACCTGTTCTGACAATACCATCTGGTTCGGATGGATTTGTTATCTACAGCGATGCTTCTGGCAAGGGGTTAGGATGTGTTCTCATGCAACATGGGAAAGTCATAGCCTATGCCTCACGACAACTCAAAGAATATGAGAGGAATTATCCTACGCATGATCTGGAGTTGGCAGCAGTCGTATTTGCGTTGAAGATATGGAGACACTACTTGTATGGAGAGAAAGTGGAGATTTATACGGACCATAAAAGCCTCAAATATTTCTTCACCCAAAAAGAACTCAATATGCGGCAACGACGTTGGCTTGAACTGTTAAAAGATTACGATCACACTATTCAATATCATCCTGGAAAAGCGAACGTAGTAGCTGACGCATTGAGTAGAAGATCATATGCAAATACGAGTGCGATATTGTCAACGCAAAGGCCCATTTTATATGACTTGCAAAGGATGGAGGTAGAATTAAAGACTCCAGGGACCCACGTGATGATGGCGAATATACGAGTAGAACTGACTTTAATCGATAAAGTTAAAGCTGCTCAAACTACGGACCTGGGGCTGATGCAAATGAAGAAGAAAGTACAAGAAGGTGCTATTCCAAAAGCAAGAATCGATGAAGAAGGAATACTTCGATTCAACTCTCGACTTTGCGTTCCGAACGATTCTGACTTGAAGCATAGAATCATGATGGAGGCACACAATACCCCGTTTGCAATCCATCCTGGGAGTACCAAAATGTATCATGATATTCGACATACATTTTGGTGGAATAATATGAAGAGAGAGATCGCGGAGTTTATCTCGAGGTGTTTAACATGTCAACGCGTAAAGACGGAGCATCAAGTGCCAAAGGGTCCATTGCAACCACTTGAGATTCCGGAATGGAAGTGGGAACACATTACAATGGATTTCGTTACAGGTCTTCCCAAAGTTTCTCAAGGTATAGATGCGATTTGGGTTATTGTTGATAGATTAACCAAGTCTGCCCATTTCTTGCCGATACGTGAGACTTATTCCCTTGAACGTCTTGCTAGTATGTACGTGAATGAGATTGTGCGGTTGCATGGCATGTCAGTATCCATAGTTTCAGATCGTGACCCAAGATTCACTTCAAGATTTTGGGTTAGCTTGCAGAAAGCTATGGGCACGGATTTACGATTTAGTTCAGCATACCATCCTCAAACGGACGGACAATCAGAGAGGACTATTCAAACCCTTGAAGATCTATTAAGACTCTGTGTCCTAGATTTCAAAGGAAGTTGGGATAAGTACTTGCCACTAGTGGAATTCTCCTACAACAATAGTTATCAAGCAAGTATAGGCATGGCTCCATTTGAGGCGTTGTATGGAAGAAAGTGTCGTTCTCCAGTATGCTGGGACGAGGTGGGAGAAACAACGTTGTTGGGACCAGATTTAGTACGCATGACTACAGAAAAGATCCAAATGATTCGACAACGTATTAAAACTTCACAAGATCGACAAAAGAGTTATGCTGATCTTCATTGAAAGGACGTGGAGTTTAATATTGGAGATCATGTATTGTTACGTGTTGCTCCATGGAAGGGAGTTACAAGATTTGGGAAGAGAGGAAAGCTCAATCCAAGATTTGTTGGTCCATTTGAGATTCTTGACCGAATAGGAAATGTGGCCTATAGACTCGCGTTACCTCCAAGTATGTCTCGTGTTCACAATGTATTTCACATATCTATGCTTCGTAAATATGTGAAAGACCCGAACCATATTATTGAGTTAGAACCAGACGAGATAGCCGAAGATTTAACATACGAGGAGATACCTGTTAAGATCTTGGATAGGAAAGAGCATATCCTACGCACCAAGGTTATACCACAAGTAAAAGTTTTGTGGAGAAACCATGCTATTGAAGAAATGACCTGGGAGTTGGAATCGGAAATGAAAGCGAGGTACCCTCATCTGTTCGAAACAACAGGTACGTACGTCAATTTCGAGGACGAAATTTCATAAGGAGGGGAGGTTGTAAGACCCCAACTTATTATTAAATAAAATTAAATTTTCCTTTATTCATTATTCTAAATTAATAAGGGTTAAATTGATATAATGCTTTGGTTATGGGTGAAATATGAAATTTTTACAAAATAAACAAGTGGTTATTAAAATATTCATTTTTGTCGGGGAATATTCGTTTGGTCGTGGAATATTCTTGCTGTCGGGGAATATTCGTACGACGGCGCAGTCATTTGTGGGCCCCATAACAGAAAACGGTTGGATGAAAGAAAACGACAAAGATTGAGTTTTATAAATAACGGCGTAAATTGTTACCGTTAACACTGTTGGGTTACCTGGTGGTTAAAATACAGTAATACGCGTTGTTGCACAGTGGCACACGGTATTGCACAGTATTTTGAATTATTGATCCTTACGTAAGAAGGCACTACTCAATAATTGCTACAGGAGTTACTGTTCATTACTTTATTGATTCAATAATTGCTGCGTTGATATTTATATTATTATTGTTTCAATAATTGTCATTGCATAGTATTTTCCATTATCAGATCAATAATCCATATTATTTGAATAATATTATCGGATAACATTATTGGCAATGTCTAGAAAGTTCTGTCTAAGGAGAGGTTTGGTCACCTAATTGCGCGCCAGTAAGGAGAAATCCTTATTGGAAAGCCCCCTCTTTCCTGGGAACGGCCTGGTTGTCATAATTGTGATTCTGTAATATTATTTGTGAATAATTAATTATTGATTTATATGATAATGAAATATTTATTTGATATAAATGATGGATTTATTTATTTTATGTGGAAGGAATTAACGCTGAGGTGTTTTATCAGTATTTTGTCGGATTTCGGTGTTCTTAAAGCTCTTTTGCGAAAATTATAATTTTTAATCCGACCGTTGGATCGTTATGATTTTTGGATATGTTATACATATATAAGTTAGGTATATGTCTACAAATTTTGAACCGTTAAAAATGAACAAATGATTTGTTATGAATTTTAAGAGGAGTCCGCTTCAGAAATTAGGGTTATAAATGATTTTGGTGGAAAATTCTAGAATTGAGTGGGCCCCACTTGTGGTTGGTGAAAAATGTGCTGAATTTTTATTTCAAATGTGGTAGGTGGTAATAGTAGCAGGTAAAGTCATCAGGTAGCAGGTCAAGTCTGCTTCGGCGGGTTAAAATTTTCCTATAAATAGAGGGCTAAGTTAGAATTGAAAATCACACCAGAAACAAAGTTTTCTCCCTCTCTCTATATTATTGAGTGTATTTTGTGAGTATTTTGATACTTTGAGAGTTGCTGTTCATAGAAGTTTTCATTCAGCATCACTTCCGACCTTTCCTTCCGAAGTACTGTTTCTTTGAGGTAAGGGATGTTATTTTCTTCTAAAATGATATTATTTTTTCAATATCATTATGCTGAAATATTGGTTGGAACTTTTTATCAAATTTGGAACATTTTTATGTCGGGGTTACTATTCACGAGTTACTATTCACGAGTTACTATTCACGAATACTATTCACGAAGCGTGAAGATGTTTTTTGTGAAATTTCTATCTTTTGGTGTCGGAGTTACTATTCACGTATACGGCACTATTCACGTATACGGCACTATTCACGAATACGGCACTATTCACCGAAAAATGAAAATTTTCCTTTTTGTCCAAGATGTCTATTTTGGCTACTATCTTTGATTGTATCCATGTTTTGATCGTTATTTTTGAGTTCTGCTTCAAAATCGGTTGTTATGAAGTATTATTGATCTTGGATAAACTGTTATACGAATCCCTAATATTTGTCCTTCTATTTCACTAGATTCATTCTTAAAAATGTTTTTCATCATCCTCAGTCCTAAATGATGATACTTGATGAATATCTTTGGCCTGTAGTGCAAAGATGAATGATTAAACTGATGAATCTCTTTGGCCCGTAGTGCAAAGATGAACAGGTGTTGAGATGAACATGACCAACTGGTGATATAAATGAATATCTTTGGCCTGTAGTGCAAAGATGATTAAAGATGTATATTGATTGTTGTTACAGGGATAAAATATTGATGATGGACTCTTAAATATTAGAAGACAGTAGAATTCATCCTTTACATGACTCTTCTAATGGATTGCTGTTTCCGCTGCATTTATTGATCTAAAATTTGTTGTCTATTGTATTCTATCAGATTTTTCCCTGTTGAAGACTAACGATAATTTGTTGTATATTATCTTAGTCATAATATTCTTTACTGGGCTAGTTGAGCTCACCCTTTCCTTTTTGTTCCATTTTTCTTCTCAGGAGGTGAGAACATAGCGGGATCGAGTCGGGGTATGGAGTGATGATTCTAGGATGATGTTGTAGTTGTCCTCACTATTTCTGTAAAATAGTGTTTGAATAATTGTAATGAGGACTTATTTGCATGTGAATATTGTCTAGAAGACAATATTTGTATTTAAACTCGCAGTATGTATTGTCGTATTTCATACGACACTTGTATTATTGAAGTTGTAGTTTGCTTTCTATACCATGTATTTTGGCGACTCAGAATGGGTGTTGTATACCTATTTTGGGGGCGTCACAAATAATATTTTAGTTATGGCAAAAACGAAGTTTTTGCCTACGGACTCAAAACCTAAGGGTTAGGGAAAGTGAATTCCGAGAATTTTATGATCGCATATAAAAATTAGGGTTATTATGCGTGAGAGATATGAGTATGATATGAATTATTATACGAGTATAGTACGAAGATTATTACGACATATAATACGAATATCGTACGAACAATATACTAATAGATTACGAGAATCCGAGAATACGAGAATAGAATGCGTAAAATACGATTAGTCTTAATGGACTTTGTGTTTATGGACTTTGTAGAATCTAATTGGACTTGGATTATGTCAAGCCCAATGCTTTGTGAAATCAAGCCCAAGATAGGCCCAATAAGAATTAGGGTTAAGGCCCAAACCAAGAAAAGAAACCGCGGATTGAACCAATTGGTAAACATATGGGTAATAACCATTGGGCAACCCATGGGTTGACCCATGGGAATGTGGGGTGGATACTTGGCCACCAAGTAAGGGTGGTGGCCAAATAAACTTTGTGGCTAAGTTGTGGGAGGAGGTGGGAATAACAAGGAGGTGGGGGCGAAATGAAAATCTATAAATAGTAAGCTTATTTCATTATTTGTGGATTTTGAAAATCCCACACTTGAGAGAGAGAGAGAGAGAGAAGTCGGATGGGAGGGAGAAGGAAGAGCATAAGCATGAATGATCGGATCGAAAGTGATCGTGTAATAGAAAAGCTTGCAAATCGCCGGCTTTGTATAACGGAAGAGGATTAAAGAAGAACAGTAATCCGGAACCTAATCTCTTTTAAATTTTCTTTAAGTTTTTATGTTTAAAAACATAACGTAATGAAGATAAGAGGTAGATAAGGTTAGAGATAATTTCATATGGTTGAAATCATAAGAAAATAAAGAAATAAGAATTAGAAATTTAGTTTATAAATTTCTTAAGGAAGTATAAGATTCGTAATGAATTAGAGTGATCCGAATGGATTATATGAATAAGTAGGTGAAATAAGTAAGGAATAATGTTCTATAACATCAAATTCTAATAAAAAGTGGAATCTTAATCCAAAATATCGATTAAAATGAAGAACGAACAAAGAACACGAAGAACACGCGAAGAACACGAAGAACGTTGTTGATGGGTAAATTTAAAACCATCGTAGTGTAATTGTTGTTGATGGAAAAGTTTAAAACCATCGCGTATAAGTTATATTTGTATTGTTTGGTTAGGAACGGTAGAAACGTTCATGAAGAACGGATTAAAACTTAGCTATAACGAAGTTATGGCAAAATTTTGTAAAAGACGAACGAGAATTAGAAAGTTAGTAAATGAACCTGAACGTGTAGGGTTTCATAAGAAAGTAATAAAACATAGAAAATGTGAGTCATAGACTCAAGAACGAACAAGTTCCAAGTTCGAATGATCGAATTACGGACGAACAAATGAAGAGCATTAAAAACTTAAAAATGAACGAAGAGCAAAGATTAAGCCAAGTTAATGGCACGTTAACAGATTCAGAATGAAGTTTTGTCTGAGGGGTATTAAAGTACATAAGATAATGAAGAGAACGACCTTAGAACGACCTCATTATGAGTTATAACGAAGGAGATATGAGATCGCGAAGTAAGCATCTCAAAATTTATTTAACACTTAGAGAAAATTTCTAGGGTTAGGGCTTGGCGCCGCGGCGCCAGTCATGCCTTGTAGAGTGGCGCGGAAGCGCCAGACTGGGGGCCGGGTACTCCAAACTTAAGTCGCAGCGCGAGAGATAACAAAGGGAGTGGCGCCGCGGCGCCAATGTTGGGAAAAAGCCAGAGATGATCTTTTAACTGCTCAGCTCTTGGGGGAAATGTAAGGGATGATAAAGAATATTATATTCAACTAATGTAACACTTAATCAACTGATGTAAACCTTTATTAAAGGTTTAACGTATAGATTAAACAAAATTAAATGACAAAGAATATAATCGCGGGTTACGTAACCGATATCCATGGACTGTAGTCGGGATGAACGAATGTGAGGAATTGCTATGGTTGTGATTCCTTAGACGTTGAGTGACGAGGGTAATGAATAACATTTCGATGTTATATCATGATAATGAGAGATAAGTGTAAAGTGTATAGACGTTGTGAACGCAACATCGTTGCGATGGACGCTTGGTCTTAGCATACAATGATCGGTATGGCTTTGACACTAAGAACTAGTAATGAACACGGGGTTCATATAATGGATAATAAAAGTATTAAATTGTATATGAATTATCAAGAAAGCCGTAATAAACGGTAATAAGATTAATGAAAGTAGGATGTGATTCGATAAAGAATGAATCCGGAGGGATGACATTTAATTGTCAGAAAGCCGTAAGGGAATAAGAAATTGACTTAATAGAACATTATAGTTTAATAGTTCGTATAAGTTAAGAGAAGATAGGTTGTGGTATAATCGTAACCTTTGATGGTTGACATATTGGAGCTGGGCTAAACAATTCCTTCAGAGAGCGAAGGTATATACAAAACTGGCAACCGATTAACTCACTGTGATGACAGTGTAGATGAGACGGGAACTTGTTTGTTGGTTGTTTGTGGGAAACCACTCAGAGTACCATATGGACTACTAGCAGAGACGCGATGTGTGTTGAGTCTTAGAGGAGTTATAAGAATAAGATAAGAATATAAATCATCCAAGATGATGAACGTTTTGAGTAGACATCTCCGTATGTCATAAAGCAGTAAATTGGTAAAAGAAGTTAGTCGCGTAAACTTATATTGCAAGAACGCGAACTTTAAGAAGTAAAGTTAAGTAAACCAATGTGTAAATTCAATATATGACTAATTGGTGTTTATTTTTTCTTCTTACATGTTATATAGGAATTGAAATGAACAATTCGGTGTAAGTTGTAGCTGGGCGTAAGGCAAGTTTCCTAACTTCATTCATATTACATGAATGCTAGTTTCTTAAACTTCTCAGATGTGGTACTTGAGAAGTTCTGTCAATGTGTGAATGTGTAATATTTGTACAATGTTTTAGAACGTATGAGGCCTTGAGCCACAATTTGAACACTTTGGTGTTTCTATGATATGCATTGTTCTGTGATTGAGCTGTTCAATACAAGTATGTTTTATTCATACATGAACCGTTATTGTTAAGTCTGTGTTAATGATTCTAGCCAAACGGGATGTGTATGAAAAAGGTAGAGGGTGAAAGTATTTCAAAGTGAAAATAATGATGTTTTAAGATGATAGGAATCGAGACTATTCCTATTATTCAAGCTGCTTCATAACCTTTGTTCGGTTATAGAAGTTCTAAAGAAATGTTTTAAATTTTGAAGTTGTTTGTTCAACTGTTATGACTTGTTGGGCAATTGAATGCTCACACTTGCTTTAAATGAAAAACAATTTTCAGCGAACAAGGTTAGAAGAACTTAAGGATCCCGTAAAGATCAAGCTGACGGTCTCCAGATGAATTGTCATTCAGAGTGTGAATGTAGCGAGAAGATCAAGTGAAGACTTGTAATTTAAAAAGATTAATTGGACTCTAGACTAGTTTTAGGAACTGTTATGTATCCTTGGTGGCGGATAAAAGTCACTCTTGTAAGATGAAATGAATAATGTATTTATTATTATTTGTAATGAAAAAGGTTATAAGGCTTCCAGAACCTGGGATTTGAGAGTGTATGTTGTTATATTTCGGTATATAATGATGTATGTTGGATGAAGGATGTACTCGTGATGTACGAAATCTGGGTATGAAGATAGATCGGATTTTGGGGTGTTACAAGTTGGTATCCGAGCTGATAGGTTATAAACCTTAGGTAGGAGTACCTAAGACTATAATCGTAGAGAGAATGATAAGAAGATCACCACATTATCATAGTAACTCGTAGTAACAGATGGTTTGTTAAACGATGAATGATTTATAGCAAATGCTATGAATTAAGGGTATTATGAAGTAGTACGGGAAGAAGAATTTAGATTGAGTTATGAAGGATAGTATATGAATTAAAGAAAATTCGTATTAAGTAAAGAGAGGTTTAGAAGTTGAAAATTTTCAATTGTGGACTCATATCAGCAGCTGAGTTGTATGATTCCTTGTATGGGATGGGAAATTGTACGTGGTTTTAGAACCACTTGGCTTGTTATGCGATATAGTTATTAAGTTGAACAATTCTTTGTATGGGCGGAGAATTATTCTTGGTGTAACAACCGCTTAGATCCTTATATCGGTCAGAAGCTGAGTTGACCAATTTTATGTATGGGCAGAGAATTGTGTTTGGTTCTACAATTACTTAGCTTCTGGTAGTGAAAATTATTGGGATTGGTCACGCTATCAAGATGTATACGATGAGAAGGTGAATCTTTTCTCATGTATATACTTGATAGGTAGAGAACGATAAGGTAGGTACGAGTTCTCGAAACTCATACTTATGATAAGTTCGTGACTCATAATAATATGGTATGTTTTCGAACGTCTCAGCGAATGGGTGCCTATGGTCTGTTTGGATGTTCTTAAACTCATATTATTGTGGAAAGTTCCTGAACTCATAATGTGTGGTAAGTTGATGGACTGTACTAAGGTATAGGAATGTTTATAATGAAAATATGTTATTTTCAGTAGGCTTAGCAGTGAAGGTACTAGAGAAGATTAAGTATTGTCGCAGTAAGACAATGAAGGAAGGTGGAGAGTAGAATATTCCAAGTCATCTAGATATGCTAGATTTTGAACTTTATTGAACTTGTGCTGATATGTACTTTGAAAAGGAAAGAATTGGTTCAACTTTTGGAATCAATAGAATTTTTTTTAAAAAAAGCTATTCTTGGTATGTCTATGCTAATTGCTTCGGCTAGACAGAAATTGATTTAAAATATTCAAAATGAATTTTATATCATATGTGCCTTCGATGCAAGGGTGGTAAAATGATGGAGTTATTAATACCATTGAACCTGGTGTTGGATGTGATCTTAGGATCAATAACCCGCTATTGTATGATGTATAATGACGACGTCATAAACTGACGAAGTCCTCAACTTACTGTAAAAAGTACGGTATCATGACGTCATAAACCGTTTTGATGTATTACGAAAAGAATTTAAAGACTTAGTCGATGTCAATTGAGTTGACTAGACGAATGTTTCACGTTGAAATCCAATTTACTGGTATGGTCTAAGCTACTTGATTCGGCTAGACAAATGGTATGTCATCGAGCTTCCTTTGAGAACTTGTGCCAAACTAAATTATTTTGGTGCAGAATCTAATGATTTAGTCTGAGGAGAACATGGAAGAGGTAGTTACTTTCTTTGTGATTGTAAACTAACCGTTAAAGAAGGGATTACGGTGAAATGCTGTTTAACCTAGTAAGAGTTCATGGTCGATTTGACCCCTCAGTAAAAGTATGAAATGTTTTAAGAGGAAATTTTATATTCCTCGTTATTCCTTCTGCTTCATGATTCTTGATATGTTATGGGGGTTAGGAATGAGGGAAAGATAAGAACTCCGTTGAAGAGAAGTTGAGAAGAAAGGTAGGCTAAAATTTTGAGGACAAATTTTTGTGAAAAAAGGGGTGAATGTGATGACCCGGGTAATGTTGTGGTTTTAAGAAATTCTGAGGACATAATTTTTATAAGTGGGGAAGAGTGTGACGACCTAGAAATTCGGGTTGTCCAGAATTTAAGTTAAAAGAATTAGTTATTAATAAAAAGAATTTTTATTAATATTATTATGTGTTATGTGTTTATTAATCGTTCTATAACCAAGGATGATTATAAATCGGGAGTATTTTGGCTACAAGCTAGATTGAGCGAATAAGAATTTTCAAGACAAAAAAAGAAGTTTTTCGGGAACAAAATATTTTCGGGGAAAAAGACGAAATACGCACTATTCATCCATTTTTGCTTAGAGATTTATTTTGAAATTCTGAGAAGCTATAGATTATGTTTAATTTTGTGTATAATTTTTCCTTTCTTAGTTTTTCCAACATCAAATGTAAGTGTTCCACATGTTCCTCTTGAGTTTTGGAATACACCAGAATGTCATCGATAAATACCACTACGAACTTGTCTAAGAATGGTTTAAGCACCCTGTTCATAAAATCCATTAATGCACCAGGGGCATTAGTCAAACCAAAAGACATCACCAAAAACTCGTAATGTCCATACCGAGTTCTGAATGTCGTCCTAGGTATATCCTCCTTCCTTTCTTTCAATTGGTGATACCCACTTCTCAAATATATTTTCGAAAAGTATTTCGCACCCTTCAATTGATCAAACAAGTCATTTATTCTCAGTAACGGGTATTTATTTTTAATAGTGATTTTGTTTAATTCTCTATAATCAATGCAAAGACGCATCAACCCATCCTTCTTCTTCATGAATAACATCAGCACTCCCCACGGTGATATGCTCGGTTGAATATACTTCTTATCCAGCAGTTCTTGCAATTGTACCATCAGTTCCTTGATTTCTACCGGAGCCTTTCTGTACGGGGCCTTCGATATCAATGTTGTTCTCGGCGCTAAGTCGATCACGAACTAAATTTCTCTGTTAGGCGGAAGTCCTGGAAAATTCTCTAGAAACACATCCTCAAATTCTCTCACCACTAGTATCTCTTCTTAGTTTCACACTCTTCATCTGAGTATCGACTATGTAAGCTAAATAGCCTACACAACCTTGACTCAATAATTTCTTGGCATGCATAATCGTCAGTCATTTCATTTATCTAGGCGACTTGCTACCATAGAATAATACCTTTGACGGGGTCATAAGGTTTACAAACTTCTTTTGGCAATCAATTACTGCCCCATATTCGAATAACCAATCCATTCCCAAAATAACATAAAACTCTCCAACTCTAATCGGAATCAAATCTACCATCAAGATATTCTCCTTAATGTTTACCCTAAAATTCTTGTATATGAATCTAACAAGGATTACTTCCTTATTCATAATTTCTATGTTCAAAGGAAAATTCAGTTCTTCACTATGCAATCCTAATCTCTTAGCAAATTCATCAGATATAAACGAGAAAGTAGCACCTGAATCAAATAATACATAAACATCAATATCATTGATTGGGATAATACCTGACACCACATCTTTTGATTACACATCATCTTGCACAGTCATTGTTGAAGGTTCTGGCTGTGTGTTTGTTTGATGGTGTAGGTCCAGCAATGGTACATTTACATTCATTGTTACCTCCATTACCTCTGGTTGTCTCTCCAGCCTTTTTCTTAGGACATTCACGAGTAAAGTGATCCTTGGATCTGCATATGAAGCACACGTTCTTCTTAGGTTGAGTGCAATTTGGGGTGATGTGACCCTCCTGGCCACAACTGAAGCATACCCATTTCCCCATCAAGCACGCACCCTTGTGAAACTTCCCGCATGTAACACATGCTTCAAACTTCTTATTTTGTTGGTTATCCTGATGGTTTCTAGTACCCACATTTCCATTCCAATTCCTCTTCAAGTTGTTGTTGTTGTTGTTTCCACCACTATCACCTCCATTCGTAATCTCCACCTCATTCTTCTTCTTCTTCTATTCCTGATTGAACTTTGTCACTACCTCGCCTCCACCTTCAGTGAGTATTGCTTTCTCCAATACTACTGCGAAAGTCTTTAACTGGCACAGGGAAACCTTGGCAACCAGGGCTTCAGTCCCTTTTGGAAACCTTGGCACACGTTCTTCTTAGGTTGAGTACAACCAGGGCTTCAGTCCCTTTTTAAAAATCTTTGTATTGCGTTCGTATATGCTAACTTGATAAGGCGCAAACCTTGGCAACTCTTTGAATTTAGCGGCATACTCAGATATCGTCATCGTTCCCTGCTTTACTTCCAAAAACTGCACTTCTAGCTGACTCTTCGAACTCTCTGGAAAATAGGTCTCGAAGAATATTTCCTTAAACATATCCCAGGTCATCACCCCTGGCCCTTAACGAGTTTTATTGGCCTGCCACCAATAACTAGCTTCTTCTTTCAACATGAATGTTGCGAAAGTAGTCTTCTGATCTTCCCCTAGCCTAGCGACATCGAATACTTTTTCTATCTCCATAATCCGAGTCTGTGCCTCAGCTGGATTTATGGACCTACGAAATTTAAGTGGTCCAACCGCCTTGAAATCCTTAAACGTTGTTCTTTAGTTCTGTGGTTGATTCTGCAATGCTCCTGTCAGTAGCGTCAGTAGTTGTTGAACGGGGTTAACATCAATATTGTCGTTATTGGTTTCTTCAGTGGTTCTCTATCGAGGTGGTTGATGTCTGGTAGGCATTTTCTGTTTAAAAATACACTCATTAGATTATTATTCAACTCTTTTAAGTATTTTCTACTTAACTTACGTCTCATAAAAGAAATAACCACATAATCACGTAATACTTTGAATAAAATAACAACTTTTATTTATTCATAATCTCTTTGAAAATATAAAACAATAGCATCACTGCTATTTACATTACTTTCCTGAACTACAAAATTTTCAGGACAACATCATCATCATATCCCATAGGTTACATAACACTTGGGATTTACAATTTATTTAACATTATTTAATCGTATAACAACTACGATGTTCTACTAAGATAATGCTTAGCCTTACTATATTCTTCCTCCATGATCCGGAACATTGTTCTGTGATCTAATACGTATGATGGTAGCGTCTCGAACTGAATAGGATATCCCATAACTCGATCTTGAGCTCGATTAATCATGGTGTTGAATACTTTATCCATCTCCTCCATCTTCATCCTCTTTGTTTGTGCGTCTCTTGCTGCTATTCCAGTTCGTTGAAAAGCTTCCGCGTATGCGTCTTCAGCTCTTGCTCTCTTAAAAGCTTCTTCCTTCAGTTTTGTGATCACCTCAATCAGTTGTTCTTTCTCTCCTTTTGTGTGTACTAGCTTCTCCTCAACATTAGTCAGTCGTTCCTCACGATCCTAGATCTCGTCGTCTTTATGTGTCATTGCAGTCTGTTATTCAGCTACTATCTCTTGCAATTCCTCGACTATATCCTGAAGTTCCACGTTACGGTCGTATACGTCATCGTAATACAAGCGGCTATCAAGGTTAGTGGTGTGACATCCCAGATTTTTAGAAATTATAAATGAGAATTTTATAAATAAAAGTATTATTTATGAGATTTGTTGGGTGTGAGTATGTGTATGTCATATATTGTAGAATATGTGAATTGATGTGAAGATAATGTTATATATTAATTTTAATATATATATAAATATTTAATTGAATTATTTATTGAGTTAAATAAATAAATTTTGTTTTGATAATAGAGTAATGTAATTAAGTGTAGCGGATTAATTAAATGAATATTTAGTATTTAATTTAATTAATATAATAATTTTATGTTATAGTTCTAATTTAATTGAGATAATTAAATTAGATTAGTTATGTGATGATTGTTACATAAAAATTATAATTTACAAGTAAATATAATTATGTGACAATTTGATGAGATTGATTAATGTTAAGCTATTGATTAATTAAAATAATGAGTATTTGCCAAACATGGTCTTAGGTTTTTCAAGTTCAAATTGGTGTAACCTATGTATTAACTAGTAATTAGTATATCTAATAATTTCTAGGAGTTACATATATTATATATTACTAATATTATATATTATATGTATATACTACAAGTTACTATGTTAGTTTTAGAAAACAAACCAAAGAAAGAAGAAGAGAGTTAGAGAGTTGTAGGAAAAGAAGAAGAGGAAGAAAAAGAAGAAGGGAAAGTTTTGAGAAGACAAAACAAGCCCCATCATCATCATCTTCATCTCCATCTTAAATTCATACTAATAAAGTTATAATCTAAATTCATTGTTTTAATTAAATTTTTATGTTCTTCATAATGTAGATAATTGTTATGTAGAAGTTGTATTGAGAAATTGAGAGAGATAGAGAGAAATAGAGGAATTGAGATGAGCTAGAAGAAGAAGAAGAAAAAAAAAAAGAGGCTAGAAGAAGGTAACTTCTAAACTCTTATTTAATACTTGATTTTTTTTTTGGGTAGATTTATGTTCTAGGGTAGTCTATCATGCTTAATCTGTTTGTATTTGTTTAATATTGGATTATCAAGAATCAAACAAGAGGATTCAAGAAAGAAAATGAAATGGAAAGAAAATTTGAAGAACAAAATTCGTAGGTTTTTAGTAATTGTGGACATATCTTGTGAAATTTATACCTCTTTGGGTATAATGAGTTAGAAAGTGAGCCTTATATCAAATCGAAGATATGGAAGTAACCTATATTCTGAAAGTGGAATCACATGAAATCTCTTTGTAGATTTCTTGCAATGTCTGTTTTAGTAAGGCTGGTCCGAAGGGAAAATAATTTGTCCAAAAAATCAAAACTGTTACGGTTTCTGACTTTGAAAAATTCATATAAATTCGTGTGTTTTGAATCTGAAGAAACTTAAAACTGCAAAGTTGTAGATATCGAAGTTTACTAGGTAGAGACACAAGATTGAGCCATTTTATGGACCGGATCATGTCCGAAATAAATTGTTTAGAATGTATGTCCAGAAAATGAAATTTTCTAGACTAGTTGATGAATTACAGAATCTGGTATAGGGGTCTGACATTAAGGCCTAGATGAGGTTGTAGTACACTGAGTAAGGGTTAATTCTATATAAGAAGGAACAAAAATGGACATGTAACGAACGAGTTACGTTAAAAACGAAAACAACATTTTGTTAAAGAAATTTTGAAGATTAGTTTTATAATTCTGTCTGAATTAAGATTTTGGGTGATGATATATTTTGATGATTAAAAATATGTTTTGACATATGTAATGAGTATAAATATGTGTTATCATATTCTATGCATAATTAACCATTTAAGATCAAGAGTTGAGATAAGTTAATGTGTGCACATAACATGCTCGATAAAATGCCTAAGAGTAATAGTGTTTTCTAAACGTTGGTATACAAAGTGTCTAACTAATGGCTAATATTGGATATCTAAGTATGAAAAGATGATAATACAAGAATAATAATGGAAAGAAATCAAAAAGGGTAATTTTTGATTTATGAAGGAAAATTAAACATGTAAACAATGTGTTGAATATTCATTTTTGAAACCAAAGTGGTAGAATAAAATGGTGTGATATACGCACATTAAACTACAAGTGTGATAGTCTAGCATGTGTGATGATGAAAATGAAAAATAAAATTGAGTTGCATATAAAATAGTTAGATGTCTATAAAAACATTATAAAGGATAATAAGATAAAGTAATGTCTTAGAATAATTTTGACCATGAGATTGAGTATTGATTTTATTTATTGTCAATCTCACATACAGTGTAGGTTGTGTAAGGACGCGAAGTATTAGCGTGTTGGTAAAACGCCGGTAAAGGCAAGTCTTTCAGTTCCTTTTTGCTATGTGAACTTGATGATGATCTGCTTTAAAATTTTAGTGTATGATGTATTATATATGTCAAAAGTATGAAATATGAAAGTCAATCTATGACTATGATGATTGAACTATGAATGTTGATTGAGTAAGAAACTCAATCTTTATAGTTGTTATGTGAACTATAACATGTATGCTATGTTTGTTTATGATTATTCTTTTATGTTGAGTATGTTATTATATGCTACGTGATGCATGAAAACTGTTAGATTTTGCTGAGCTGTCGAGCTAATTTTTTCAAATTCAAGAATTGAAGGTAACGCTATGTGCTACTTGATTGTTATGGATCAAAAGTGATATATGAAGATTTAATATCCTAGCTAAGTTGTTATTCTTATAAACCATGTCTAATGTTTCGAATAATGTATTAATGTTGAATTGTAATATTGTTTTGCGAATGTAAACTATTGTAGTATTAAAATGATTCTGAGATATTTAGATGTAAATGTTAAAGGTTTTGGGAACGAGGAGAGTTTGTAATAGAAAATTTTAATTATTCCGCAAATTTTAATGGTTGTATTATCGTGTAATGATATAAAATTAGAGGTTGAATATATTATAACCGACCGAAGTCTAGAATTAAATTGTATGAATTTTGGGGTCGTTATAGTTGCTCGGCCCAACATAGTGGTACAATAGGCTGGACACCTAGTGTACGTGAGGAGGGTGTTTTCAGTCTTTGTGATTGATAAACACTTTGGTTTGCAGTGTGAAGGATTGAGTTGAAGCACTAGTAAACCAAGAATAGAGTTCACGGTCTTGTGACCCCTCAGCATGATTTGGAATATTTTAAATTCTTGTTATTCATACCGTTTTCCAATTATTGAGCAATTGTGAAAGATTCTTATTATTCTGAAAGGTGAAAGTGGAAAGGATGAGAAAATTAAGAAAAACTTAATAATTTCAAAACAGAAATTTCGATTGAAAAACACGTAATTCCAATTTTATTCTCTTGTTTAAGTGTGCAAAGCTTGAAAATAAAGGTTATGTGTTAATAATATGAATGCTATATGATGATTTTGAAAGTAGTATGCACACAAGCCAATCATGTTTGATGATAAAGCATATACTTTGTAAACAATCTTATTCATTTATTAATAAAAGTATTAATTAATTAAAGGCTTTTAATTATCTACATGATGCTGTTTTATAATATGTGATAAACCCATAGTTTTAAGCAATGATTTTAGAATAATGATGATAATCATTCTAATGAGATTTAAATTCTTAGAAAGCTTAAAACTAAAATAGTTCCCAATCGTTGGATTACTAAATTGGGGATTAGTGAATCCGGATAGATTGGTACATACGTTGCTTGCTCATTGGATGAGGATGATTGATCTCATGATCATTTGTGTGGAGACACTAAAGTAAGTATGTAGGTGTTTATTAGAGAATAAGTTCACTGAACGTGACTCGCTAAGGAATACCTAATGGAGTTTTACTTGCATGTCAATAGGAATTCCTGTAGTGATAATAGTACAAGTGATCCTTGGACTTGAGATCATCATAGTATCTTGTGTATGATGAGTAAAACTTTGACTTATTCCTTAAGACCCTTAGGGTATATCAAATGATATGCTTGGGTATAATAAATTATACATGGAGATAATGTATGATTAATAAAGAATCTACCACTTCTAGTAAAAGAAGAGAAATGTCCTATGTGATTCGATAAATGACAACCCAGTAGTCCTTGGCCAAGGCATAATGAAATTAGAAAGGTGTTTCTAATTTGCATTATTTGGGGTTGTACATTTAAGAGTCGAAATACATATAATTAAATAAAATAAGACTTGACAGTAATTCCATGTCTTATATTTAATTGGGACATTGTATGGTGGAAGGATTGAATTGTACGGTAACTATTTACTCAAATGTTCTTTTATGATTAATGTTGAAATCTATATTATCTGAAAAGTCGTTGATCGCTAGGGAGGCTTATCCCTATTGTAGAATAAATATTATTTATTTAAATAAATTATTAGTTTAATTTATTTATTTAAATAAGATTAGAATTGTTCTAATTAATTTATTCACAACCGGTTTAATATGGAGAACCTAAAGGGTCACACCATAAAAGGAAGAATAATTATTTAAGAAGTTAATGGCATAATCATAATAATAAGTTAAGTATATTTAATTTAATCTATGGTGATAGAATAAATTAAATAGCTTAATATTTATTATTTAATATTTTAGAAATATTAAATATAAATTAATAAGAGGAGTCTTATTATTATTATTACGATTATTATTATTTAATTCCTAAAGGAGTTTGGGAATTAATTAATAAAAGTACTCTCAAATATCCTAATAGGATTATGAGGCAAATTAATTAAAAGAGTTTAATTAATTATCCCTAATAAGATTAGGGAGCTTAATTAATTAAAAGGTTAATTAATTATTCCTAATAAGATTAGGAGCCTAATTAATTAAAAGAGTTTAATTAATTAAAATAAAACTCAATTACTTAATTGTTAAAGATGGGTTGCCCACATCTATAAATAAGAGGAGTCTTATTATGGGTGTGTGGGTGTGGGAGAGGTTGACGTATTATTAGAATACGTAATTCCAATAGTTGGGAGAGTACGCCTTTTCTATAGAAATAGAAAAACTAGGGTTTAGCCAACAACCCATCTTCTTGAATTCTTCTTCTTCCTTGGTGGATCACCTCTAGAGGCCAAACACTTGGGTGGCTAACGTTGATCAAAGGAAGGAACCAAACCCGGTGGATTCAAGTTGAACGCGAAAGGATTTGGAGGTGAACTTGTACCCGAGGAAGCTTGATCTTCAAGGGTATGATTTTATTCTTTATCTTTTCGTTTAATTAATAATTATGCATAAAGGGTGATCCGGGTTTATGGTTTGTAAAATTTTAAAACTCTGATTTTACACGTTTCCGCTAATTTTTGCAATTTGATTGCGTTCTTGAATATTACAAACCTAACAGTGGCATCAGAGCCAAACCTTTATACGAATTATTAATTGTTCAGATTTGATATGTATATTGATATGTGTTTTGAATAATTTAATTGGGCATAATTTATTGTATAAAATTTTTAATAAAAAAAAAAATTATCCGTGATTTTGCGGTTCACTGTATCTTCGGTTAAATATTTTTATATATAATCGCTGAGTCCGTGAATCTTCAAGGGATCAGGGATATCACGGAAATAGGCATCGCAACGTCATATTATATATATTTTTAATACGGATATGCAAGCAGTTTGACTGATTGTATTATATATAATATATATATATATATATATATATATATATATATATATCTTGTAATCATATATGATTATATATCATGTAATTAAGCTGGATTACATATATATATTATCCATCCTGCATCCTGCATCCTGCATCATGATTACTAAGATAGTGATATATTAATATCACAAGAATCAATATTTTTTTTTCTCGGTTTCCTTTTATATTATATATATAGTACTGTTATTATATATATATATATATATATATATAATTTGCTTGTATTATATTATATAATATTCTTAATAATTTTATAATTAAAATAAAAAGTTTATTTTAATTTTAAAATTAAATTTCATGCTAACTAATTAGAGTTGGAATTTGATTCCATGCTAACTAATTGGAGTTGAAATTGGATTGTCTAATTTCCTTAAATAAAGGAGTTTATTTAGATATGAAATATGATTTCATATTATTCAAAATAAAAGAGTTTATTTGTGAATAGGAAAATAATCTGTGTTTCCTTTGATAAAGGAGTTTTTTTTTTATGGAATTGGATTCCATAATTAATTAAAATAAAGCAGTTTATTTTGATTAAAATAAAATAGTTTATTTTATTCAAAATTTGATAAATTAAAATAAAATAGTTTTATTTTGATTTAAATTTGGATTAAAATAAAGGAGTTTATTTTGATTCAAAATTAGATTTTATACTAACTAAATTTGCTCATTAAATGATATCAATATATATATATTAAATGTTAATTATTCATAAGATGAATGTTATTTATTGATACATATGGTGATGTGTATGATAATAAATGGGATTGATTATAGATTATTGACCAATGTGATTGGATTTTATTTTAGTTGGATGCATGAATGTATGAGTTTTATTAAATGGGGTCTGCGTACCTCGTCTTCTCTAATTTTTCTTAATGTAAATTCTATCTCCCTCCTATGTACTTCCCTTGACTGCTGATCAAGGTTTCTATTTATTTTAAATAGTTTTGTAATAGGAATAGTTAGAATTAATTTTGAAGAATTGGAAATCAAGGAGCAAGGAGCGCTTGAAGACCCGTTTGTAATGGAGCCCGGGTTTAAATGTAATAGTTATATTTAAATATTAATTCTTGCACCCCTAGGGTTTGACCTTTTGGTTCACTTGGTGGCTCTAGTGAACCAAACTAGAATAAAGTCCATAATCAATCCAGGTAGAATATAGTATTCTATATGTGCATGCTTATATTATATAAATTATATATTATGCAAACATGCTTCGCATGTTAATTAATATGACGCGTATTTTATATATATATGTGCATTCGCGCTAAACAAGATGAGACAAATTAATAACAAACCCCTCAAATATATTATATTAAGTTGTAACGTTCAAAGATATTTGGAATATCAAACGTCGCCTTCTAGCATGATAGAAACAATAGAGTATTGAATATTTAATATGAGTTTGTTGTGCACACACAAGGCGAGTATTAAATATTTAAGATGTTGTTTTTATTACATATGATGTTTATAAGGAATTGAACATTACTGCTTTGTTGTGCACACACAAGGGCTGTAGTTTTCTCTTCACTTATATGGAAATGCTGGGTCTGACTTAACTTAAATCATTTTAGTTCGGATGTGCACACACTTGACCATTACGATTAAAGAGGCAAAATACAAGGAGTTAAATAGTTGATGTAATTGACAAGAGTTGTCTACCTATTTATTTATATATAGTTTTTTGTGCACACACAAGGCTATATACATTTGTAATGGGATCCTTATTCTCACTAGCATATCTTTAATTAGATATTGTCGAACTATATATTGAGGGTAATATAGTTTGAAGAAAATAGTGGGAGATACCAATTTAAAATAAGACCTAATTTATTTTGGTAATTAATAAAAGAATATATGTTAAAATGTTGTTAATTACAAATTCATTTACAGATTTTTACAATGTCTAAATTACTATCACTGCGTAGCATATTAGATGCTAAATTAACCGGACCGGATTAAACGGATTGGTTAAGGAATTTGAGAATAGTTCTCATGGCTGAAAAGTTATCTTATGTCCTTAATACGTCTATCCCTGCAATGGTTGCAGACAATGACTCTGAGGAAGATATTGCTACTTTTAGAAAGTGGCTAGATGATGCATAGTTGGCTCAATGCATCATGCTCGCATCCATGAGTAACGAGCTTCAGCGTCAGCATGAAATTATTGATGCTCCTATTATATTCCTGCACATCAAGTAGTTGATGGTGAGGAAAGTAGGACTGATAGATATCAAATATCTAAGGAGCTCTTCTGATCTAGAATGGCCAATGACATTATAGTACAGACAAAAGTCCTTAACATAATCAATTTGATTGATCAATTAGGACAAATGGGTTTCGTCATGGATGGAGAGTTGAGCCAAGATTTGGTCTTGCACTCACTTCCAGACTCCTTTCACAATTGTTGTGAATTTTTCATATGAACGAGCTAGAAATCAGCCTCGCTGATTTGCTTAACATGTTGAAAAATGTTGAGAGTCACTTTCCAACCAAGAAAGACCAAGTCTTACTGGTAGGGGCCAAAGGATCTTCTGAAAAGAAGAACGATTCTAAGAAGGTAAATAGATAGGGCAAAAACAAAGGATAATAAGAACAAAACTGATACGGATAGCAAAGGAGTTTGCTTCCACTGCAATAAGCCTGGACACTGGAAAGAAACTACGAGAAGTATCTTGCAGAGGCTAACCAAAGAAGCTTAGTGAAGTTTCGATTTCAAATACAAATTTGTTCATGATTTGAAATAAATTTTTCTTTAAGTTAAGGTTCTACTTGGGTATTGGATACCGACTTTGGTTATCATAAATATAGATTTATGAAGGGACCAAGTAGAAGTAGAAAGCTAAACAAATATAAGTAAACCTATGTGTGGGAAATGAAGCAAAGGTTGCTGCATTAGCCATAGGAACTTATAGTTTAGCAATGCCTACGGGAAAGTCTATTAAGTCAATAAGTTGTTATTGTATTCCAGTTCTCGTTGGAAATATTATTTCCATTTTATTGTTGGACAATGAAATCTTTGGTATTATATTTAAGAACAATTGTTGTTCTATTTATAATAATAATGTTTTATATAGAACTGGAATATTACTTAATGGATTTTGTATACTTGACTTACGTGAAAAATATATTTTGCAAATTGAACAAACTAGTATAAGAAAAGGAGATGATCATTCAAAGAGTTGAATGTATGTATTTGTTGAAATACAAGTGTGAATTATTTGAAAGGTTCAAAGAATTCAGAAGTGAAACAAATTGACAAAGTATTAAGATTCTTTGATTAGATCAAGGAATGAACACTTGTGCAATAAGTTTCTAGATCATCTTAAATGGTTTTCTCATAATGGACGCCTCCTGATATGCAATAATTGATTGATGTATCTAAAAGGAAAAATCGTACCTTGTTGGACATGGTGCAGTCCATAATGATTTTACCGACATTCCAGTATCCTTCTGAGATAATGTCCTAGAAATGGCTGCTTATCTACGAAAAAGGTAACCTCAAAATCCGGCCCCTAGACTCCATAAAAGTTATGGACAGGGAGGATTCATAATCTTAAGTATGTTAAGATAAGGGGTTGTCCAACTTATGTAAAACGGTTTCAAAGGATAAGCTTGGGACAAAATTTGACAAGTACAGATTTGTGGGACATCCTAAAGTAAGTTTAGGGCATATGTTCTATAATCCTACTTAGCAAAAGGTGTTTGTTGCGAAACACGCTACCTTCTAAGATAAAGGTGTTTATCATTGAATGGGCTAGTGGGAGGATAATACATCTTGAAAAGTTCAAGAACCACAAAACACTACAAGTCAAATAAAAGGAACCTATAGATAGACCTATTGTACCACAACCGAATCGTAAATCTGGAATAGTATCGAAGATACCTGGGAGGTATGGATTCATCATGGATGATGATGATGAGGTACGTATCATAGAAGATGATGATCCAGTTACATACGATGAGGTAAGAGTTGTAGACACTCTCAAATATGGAACATTCATCTTGATGAGACAATCAAAAGAGTTTGATTTTATCAAAAATAAGAATGAACCTAGTGTGTGCAAAAGGGTCAGTGGGAGCGTCGTGACATTCCTAGTATTATATGTTGATATACTATGGATACGGAATGACATTCCAATGTTACAATCAGTAAAGATAAAGTTGTCTAAACATTCCTCCATGAATGATTTGGGAAGAGTATCTTAATTGGGGATGCAAATCTATATAGATAGATTTAAAAGGATGCTCAGCTTAACCCAAGGAACGTATATTCATTTGATGCTAAAGTCGTTTAGCATGGCAAACTCCAAGAGATGTCTCATGTTGATGAGCCCTGGAGTGTATCTCTCTTAATAGTCCCCATAGACTCCTAAAAGAGAGATTGCATGAGTAACTATCGTGTATGCAATGAAATATACGAGACCTGATATTGATCAGTCATATTCTGGAGAAGTTCACTGTGAGACAGTGAAAACATCTTAAAGTACTTAACCAACACTAAGGATGTGATATAATTCATGGTGGGTCTGAATTAAAACTAGAGGGCTTAACAGACTCAAGTTTTTCAGACAGACCAAGGCGACAGAAAATCCACTTTAAGGTAAAGGGTTACCTTGAACGGTGGTGAAGTGAATTGGAAAGGTTCCAAACAGCAAAGAGTAGTTGGTTTAGTGACAAAAACAAAGTATATAGCTATAAATGAAGCTACAAGTTGATTGTTTGGATGATAAGTTCGTTACAGAACTAGGAATAGTTCCTAAGTCTCATCTTGGATCTAAACATGGTTTGTGGCACTTTCATTTGATTATAAGAATCATTGAAAGATGGGCAATCACTATAGAGATAGTGGACTCTTAAGAACAAAATTACATATCCATTAACTAAAGCTTATCCAACAGCAGGATAATCGTCACTTAGAGAAGAAGAGTATGAGATACCATGACGATTGGCTTTAGTGCAAGTGGGAGATTGAAAGTAGTATGCACACAAGCCAATCATGTTTGATGATAAAGCATATACTTTGTAAACAATCTTATTCATTTATTAATAAAAGTATTAATTAATTAAAGGCTTTTAATTATCTACATGATGTTGTTTTATAATATGTGATAAACCCATAGTTTTAAGCAATGATTTTAGAATAATGATGATGATCATTCTAATGAGATCTAAATTCTTAGAAAGCTTAAAACTAAAATAGTTCCCAATCGTTGGATTACTAAATTGGGGATTAGTGAATCCGGATAGATTGGTACATACGTTGCTTGCTCATTGGATGAGGATGATTGATCTCATGATCATTTGTGTGGAGACACTAAAGCAAGTATGTAGGTGCTTATTAGAGAATAAGTTCACTGAACGTGACTCGCTAAGGAATACCTAATGGAGTTTTACTTGCATGTCAATATGAATTCCTGCAGTGATAGTAGTACAAGTGATCCTTGGACTTGAGATCATCATAGTATCTTGTGTATGATGAGTTATACTTTGACTTATTCCTTAAGACCCTTAGGGTATATCAAAGGATATGCTTGGGTATAATAAATTATACATGGAGATAATGTATGATCAATAAATAATCTATCACTTCTAGTAAAAGAAGAGAAATGTCCTATGTGATTCGATAAATGACAACCCAGTAGTCCTTGGCCAAGGCAGAATGAAATTAGAAAGGTGTTTCTAATTTGCATTATTTGGGGTTGTGCATTTAAGAGTCGAAATACATATAATTAAATAAAATAAGACTTGACAGTAATTCCATGTCTTATATTTAATTGGGATATTGTATGGTGGAAGGATTGAATTGTACGGTAACTATTTACTCAAAGGTTCTTATATGATTAATGTTGAAATCTATATTATCTGGAAAGTCGTTGATCGCTAGGGAGGCTTATCCCTATTGTAGAATAAATATTATTTATTTAAATAAATTATTAGTTTAATTTATTTATTTAAATAAGATTAGAATTGTTCTAATTAAGTTATTCACAACCTGTTTAATATGGAGAACCTAAAGGGTCACACCATAAAAGGAAGAATAATTATTTAAGAAGTTAATGGCATAATCGTAATAATAAGTTAAGTATATTTAATTTAATCTATGATGATAGAATAAATTAAATAGCTTAATATTTATTATTTAATATTTTAGAAATATTAAATATAAATTAATAAGAGGAGTCTTATTATTATTATTACGATTATTATTATTTAATTCCTAAAGGAGTTTGGGAATTAATTAATAAAAGTACTCTCAAATATCCTAATAGGATTAGGAGGCAAATTAATTAAAAGAGTTTAATTAATTATCCCTAATAAGATTAGGGAGCTTAATTAATTAAAAGGTTAATTAATTATTCCTAATAAGATTAGGAGCCTAATTAATTAAAAGAGTTTAATTAATTAAAATAAAACCCAATTCCTTAATTGTTAAGGATGGGTTGCCCACATCTATAAATAAGAGGAGTCTTATTATGGGTGTGTGGGTGTGGGAGAGGTTGACGTATTATTAGAATACATAATTCCAATATTTGGGAGAGTACGCCTTTTTCTATAGAGATAGAAAAATTAGGGTTTAGCCAACAACCCATCTTCTTGAATTCTTCTTCTTCCTTGGTGGATCACCTCTAGAGGCCAAACACTTGGGTGGCTAACGTTGATCAAAGGAAGGAACCAAACCCGGTGGATTCAAGTTGAACGCGAAAGGATTTGGAGGTGAACTTGTACCTGAGGAAGCTTGATCTTCAAGGGTATGATTTTATTCTTTATCTTTTCGTTTAATTAATAATTATGCATAAAGGGTGATCCGGGTTTATGGTTTGTAAAATTTTAAAACTCTGATTTTACACGTTTCCGCTAATTTTTGCAATTTGATTGCGTTCTTGAATATTACAAACCTAACAGATTTCAGTAGTATTAAACTATGAATGAGCATGTTATCAAGTGTTAACTAGTATTAACATAGTTTGATTATGTGAATGGGTAATTCAACCTACGTGATGTATGTATTGTTTATATAGATATAAAATGTTGGTAATGACTAATTATATCTTGATGACATATGTATAGGGTATTGATTCAAGTTGTAAGGTTATCTAACCTTTAACAACAATCATTCAAATGCAAAAATTTAAATAAACTTCACTACAATCTTTAAATCAAAGTCTGAAAGTAAACCATAAAAAAATATTACAAGTCTTCAGTATTTATTAATCTTTTCTTTTCCCTTACTGGTGCTAGGCAAGAGTGAGCAAACAAGGCCCACTTGAAATAACAATAAATAAATCTTTTAACCTTTACATCAATTGCCAATATTAGGCTCAATAGATCTGAACAATATATTCTATTAACTTTCAGAAATTTATAACATTCACTGAGGGTCCACAGTTATAAGTAATCTTTCAACTTTAACTTTAACAGTCATAAGACTATAAGGAATCCACGTACTTAGGGGGATCATTCCTTCGTACAATGTATTTGCACAACCATTTCAACGCTAAGAGTAAACCTCTATTAAAAGAGTTGTTTATCTCACTATTTAGAATACAACTCCGCACCAAAGTAAGTTTAGTTTGGATAAGCGTTCAAGGGGATTTAGAATTCAACGAACATTAACTAAGGGACTAGTTGAATAAAATCAATAACAATATACTATAGAATAATCGTGATTAGATCAATCATAGTAACTAAAATCATGCTTTAGGAATATTCTAATAGCATACAATTTGAATAACTATAGCATACCTTGCTTGAACAATACTAAGCCTAGGTTAATTAGAATTAAATACTAAACATGCATAGCAATTTAGTTATGCATGCTAATAAACAAGTGAAATACAAGAATAACTTGTTCAACATAAAACCAAAGTTTAGACAGCTTGCATTATTATAAGGTAATTGAATTGAAAATAATAATTAGTTCAATAAGATAAAGGATTAGAAAACTTGTTCAATATTAAACTATAAGATTTGGGATACTTGTATCGTTATGATCTACTAGATACAATAACTTATTCCATAATAGGCAATCTAGCTCTACGAAAGTGTAGAGGTAGCAACTTACAACAATTGTAATTGAATTTGAAAACAATAACGTACTAATGAAATTAAACTCGCCCAATGAAGTTTTAAGTTAGAGAACTTGTCTTTAGCACAAGCTAAATCTTACAACTTGAATCTATACCCTATACATATGTCATCAATATATAATTAGTCATTAAAAACATTTTATATCTATATAAACAATACATACACCATGTAGGTCGAATTACCCATTCACATAATCAAACTATGTTAATACTAGTTAACACTTGATAACATGCTCATTTATAGTTTAATACTACGGAAATCATCATTTAGCATTCATATTATTAACACATAACCTTTATTTTCAAGCTTTGCACACTTAAACAAAACTGTCAGAATATTCTGCTAACCCCCGCTGCGGTGCCATAGTTTACACTGTGGTTCGTGCTGCGACGCTGAGTTGGCTTTGCGGCGTGAGTCAAAGGCCATTGATTTGCGCTGCGGCGTGGCGTCGGCGCTGCGGCGCGAGATTTATACTGTTGGGCCGCGCTGCGGCACCAGACTCCAGAATCTGGCGACCAAGCTCGACAACAGTATGAACAAAAGCCAAATTGGCCTAAAAGCTCCAATCTAATAGACTGATTAACATGTAATTTACACATAGACTTCATGTAAACATATTGTGAAGACTTATAACATGTTTCTACCCATAAAATAACATAGACATCAAATATACAACACCCAATTCCAATGTTTTTGGTAAAAACTCCAATTTTGATGTATTCAATGGAAATCAACACTATTATTTTATTTTTCAATCAAAACAGAAATTTCAAAACACCATAGTTATGATTACACATACTCTATCAAATTCAATAATCAATTTATCAGTTTAACAACTAATTAAACCTTAATTTCTACTTCAACTAAGTTATATTCATATATATTTTTCATATGAACACTCTGTAATATATTTTCTTCCACAAAAACACATATATACATGAATTTATTTATCTATAATCATATATAAACTCATGAAATCATCTTATAATAAATAATTAATCATATAACTATAAACACCATTAATTTATGTTTTATAAAATTTCACAAAGAACTTTTTGGAAGAAGAAGAAAACTAAACTTTTAAAGAAAAGATTAAGCTCCTACCTTTTATTAGGAAGATGATGACTATTCTTTTCCTCAATTCCTTTCTCAAAAACCTATTAGAAAACACTCACCTTCTCTCTAGAGTTTTCTCTATTTTTTTCTCTGTGTTCTTCCTCTTCTTATTCTCTCTTCTCCCAACTCTAGTTTACGTATTATCATATAACATATAATAATAATAATATAGATATTAAGTATAGGATTTTAACTGACATCAGTTATAAAATTTTGAAAATCAAAAACCATAAGGCTTGTTTGGCTATCTAACTAAAATAACCCATTAACACTTACACCTTGTTTGGTAAACTTAATTAAAACAAATGGGTTAATCCTTACACCTTGTTTGATAAAACATCATTAGATTAAAGACTTAATATGCAATAAGACATGTTTGGCAAAATTAAATTAAACTCCCTTAATTTATTTTAGTAACTACTTTATAGCAAGGTTATTTGTCATACTTCTATTTAATTAAATAATCAATTAAAATATTAATCTATTAAATTACTTTAACACATAAATCATTATCACAAAACTATAATTTCTTTAAAATTATCATTTTATTTAACCAACTAACACTTTATTTTAAATCACAAATTCCAATTAGAATATTATAATTCATTTAATCATTATTAGCTCTCTAACTTAATTATTAAATTAAATTTGTATATAACCTCATAATAATTAATTTTCTCAGCTCCTTAATTATTTATTCAACATATAATTAACTAAACCACATCAACTCAAATTGCCATTAAATACTTATATAATTCAATAAATATCTAATATTATAAATAAATATTTAATATATAATATTAAATTATTTATTCAACAAATAATTAATTAACCCACGTCAACTCAAATTGAACAATTATTTATTCAACAATAAACATATCCATTAAATACTTATATAAATCAATAAATATTTAATATTACATTTTAAAATTCTGGAATATTACAATATTCCCTCCTTACAAGGATTCTGTCCTCAGAATCATAACTCAAACAAATCATTCGTTACATTCTTTCATACTTATAAAGATTCTGTCCCCAGAATCGAAGACACAGATTAAACAAATAACTAAGGGTATTCTTTCAACATTTTCTCTTCGAGTTCCCACGTAGCATCTTCAGCGTTGTGGTTCCTCCATATCACCTTCACAGAAGGTATCACTTTATTCCTGAGAACTTGTTCTTTTCTGTCGACTATCTGGATAGGAACCTCTTCATAAGACAAATCTTAATCAAACTGCAATGGTTCATACTCGATCACATGTTTATAGTCGGGTTTATATGGTCGTATCACTGAAATGTGAAAAACATTATGAATGTTTTCGAACTCTAGAGGTAGAGCTACCTCGTAAACCACTTCTCCCACTCTTCGCAGCACTTCAAAGGGTCCAATAAACCTCGGGCTTAGCTTTCCCTTTTTACCGAAATGAATTTTCCCCTTTCAGGGAAAACTTTTAGGAATACAAAAGTTCCTACGTCGAATGCACGATCTTGTCTGTGTTGATCCGCATAATTTTTCTGTCTGTCTTGGGCTGCTATAAATCTTGCCCTGATGAGTTTGAAAACGTCAGCAGTTTGTTACACTCGTTCTGGTCCTAGTAGTTGACGTTCACCGACTTCATCCCAACACAGTGGAGTTCTACACTTTCTGCCGTACAATGCCTCGTAAGGTGGCATGTCGATGTTCGCGTGATAACTGTTGTTGTAAGCATATTCCACCAACGGTTATTGTTCTTCCCAGCTTCCTTTAAAGTTCATGACACATGCTCTCAGCATATCTTCCAATGTCTGAATTGTTCGTTCACTTTGGCCATCTGTTTGTGGATGATAAGCTGTACTCATTCGCAAATGTGTCCCCATGCATTCTTGTAGTCTCTTCCAGAAATTTGACGTGAATCGCAGATCTCTATCGGACACAATTGATAATGGCACTCCATCCCTCGAAACGATCTCTTTAATGTAAAATCTTGCCAACTGATCAAGATTGAATCTAATCTTTATTGGTAAAAAGTGCGCTGACTTCGTCAGTCTGTCCACTATCACCCAAATCGCATCACATCCTCTCTGAGTAGATGGAAGACCAACCACAAAATCCATTATGATGTGTTCCTACTTCTATTCCGGTATTTCCAACGGTTGTAGTAATCCACTAGGTCTTTGATGTTCGGCTTTTACTCTTTGACATGTCAAGAATTTTGCTACGCATTCTGCAATGTCCCTTTTCATATTCGGCCACCAAAAATGTCGGCGTAAATCTTGATACATTTTCTTGCTTCCTGGATGAATTGAATATTTTGAGCTATAAGCTTCGGTCAAAATTTCGTCTTTCAGCTCTGGTGTTGCTGGAACCCAGATTCTTCCCTCAAACCGTGGTAGTCCTTCGGTATCGATCTTGTATTTTTCATCACTACTCTCAATCAGATTCTCTTTGATTTTCCCACACACTTCATCTTGTAGTTGAGCATTGTAATAACCATAAATTTTATGATTTAATATTAATATTTATATAATTAGAGCCTGTGATTATTTATTTTATAAATGCTTGCATAGCATGAGGTGAGTAATTTTTGAATTAATTGAACTTTTAATAATTGATAAGAAGTGAAGAATTACGATAAGTTATGAAATGTCTTGTGTGAGATAATAATGAAATTAGTAAGGAATAAATTAATGAAGGGATGCATTACTAAGTAAAAGATGTCAATAAGAGTGGTGGTGTATAATTAAATTATTTAATTATACCAGAATAATAATAAATCATTGAATTGGTTGAAAGCTTATCTAGAAAGAATATATCATTTTTTGTGAGTAACTTAAATTATGAGAAATTACCCAACTTATTAATAATTATTAAGGTGGTGTTATTTGGGTAAATTAAATTAATTAGTCTACTGCCATAATAATTGAGTATTTACATGATAGAACCTAGCCATTTGAATTATTTTACCCACCCATTTAATTTTTGGCAACCTCATGTTATTATTCACCATTTAAATTTTTGCAAGCCATGTGAAATTTTGTCTACCCATTATTTTTGGCAGCCTCATGAGATTTTTACCCATTATTTCGGCAGCCTCATGTCATTTCCCTACCCAATTGATTTTTTAAGCCATGTTAAGTCTTATTTCGGTAGCTATGTGTGTTATCACCCAATTGATTTTTTCAAGCCATGTAATTCGACAGCCTTAGAATTTTATCACTCACTTTTGGCAGCCAAGTATTGGTGGTAACTAAGTTGTTGGTAGGTGATTAGCCTTAGAAATTTTTCCATTTTCGGAAATTGCATGGTGACTAAAAGCTATTAGTCTTGGGAAATAATTCCAGCAAGCTTAGTTTTAGTGAATGGGGTACAAGAAAAAGGGGCTGGCGTGTCTTGCATGTATGGGTGGTTGGTAGCACTTGTCATATGTGATGGATATATTGAGTACTTGGTAGCTATAAAGTTATTATAGGTAATGGCCATGGATGCTTTTAGTTAATGCAAACACTTTTCTCTTTAGTATATATATACACCCCATACTCTAGTGATCCTTTACAAAAAAAAAAAAGAAGAAACAAGAACCAAGTGAGAAGGGTGGTCGGCAGCAGTAGACTTTTTTTTCTTTCTTGGCAACCAATTTGTTTTCTTCAATCTAAGGTATGGAGATTAATTAGTTAAATAAAATTCTTCTATTTAAATTCTAGTACACCTTTTTCTTTTTCTTTTTTGTAGTAATATGGATATATTGTGTTGCTTGTAAATTAGTATGCTAAATTAAATGAGTGCATGCTAAATTAATATTTACCATGTGTTTCAAAATAAATAAATTATAATGAATGCATACTTAATTTCGTAGGAAAAAAAAAGAGGATTAGAAAAAGTGTCGCCAAAGATGGAAAATATATTCCTACTTGTAATAATTATTCTATTATTTATGTTGATTGGGTTTTAGCTCTCTAGTTTTGTTGACTATTTGTTTGAAGAGTTGTATAACTAATATACTTGCTTAAATGGAAATTGGTGGGTCTTATTTTGCGCGTGTCTTTTTGGTGCTCCTTGTTACTCTTGTTTTTTTTTCATTAGGATCCTGCTAAGCATGTATAAAAAAAAAGAGAGGCAATCATGCTTAAATAAGTTGGTAGGGACGGGTAGGTGTATATATTAAGATGATATTTGTGACTTTTACTTGTGTATAGAGGTACTGCTAAGTATAAAAAAAAGAGAAACAAGCAACAAGCATGTATTGGAGTGATGGTGGGGCCGGTTGGTGTATCAAATAAAAGGGTGATATAAGTGATTTTGTTTGGGTTATAAAGTGCTACTTATTTTTGATAATTTCGGCTACAATTGTGCATGAAAAAAATTTGGTACATACTCAATACTTTGGTGAGCTGCTATTTAAAATAATAATAATAATAATAATAATAAAATAAAATAAAATAAATTGTTACTCCATAATGGTCATGGAGGATAATTAGAGTAATATTAAATGCACTAAGAAGAGTGATTCCATAAAATGGGATGTTTATTTGTGTATTGTCATTTGAACTCAAAATTTCTATAAAAAAAAAAAAAAAATTGTTCAGATAACTAATTGAGCAACGGTTTAATAAATAAAGGTTTATGTGTTTAGTTTTCTTATTTGTGGGCATAAATGTGTAGCAAGTAAGAAATGTAGTATTTTCATTTTTGAGAGACTTGTACCTTAAACTAGGATAACATGTGATTTATAGCTAAGTAAGTCGGTTTTCAACAACCACTAATTTGTACGGCTATATTATTATGTTATAGGCAGTATACGTGACAAGGTGTCAAAGGTAACATAATCGACGAACGAGGCAAGTTCCTACTTCTTACACTGTATACCTTCGAATTGTTGCCTTGACATTGTTGCAAGCATTGGACTCATCGTTCTAAGGTGCATTATAAAAAAATTGGTCTAAGCCTTTGATTCGACTAGACTATTACCTTGTGTTAAAAGCTATCCAAACCAATTGACTTGGTGCGGACTATTGTAAATCTACTGAGATGAACAACCCTCATTGAAGGGGAAATTATATATTGTCGGGAAACCGACGTGCGCACCCAAGTATGATTAAATGTTATGCATAACGTATGGTACTTAGGCTGATCACCTGTTGTACTCGTTTATATTGGATTACAGTGTAATACTGTTAATTCTAGTAAAAGTTCTTAGTCCTAAATGACTGCTCAGTACTCATTCATGTTGAACCTCGAAATGAATAAATCCTGAAATTGTTGATATACTTCAGTCTATAACGACACCTATTGAATACTCTTGATATTTCTTGATATTCTTGAACTACTTATTTTTATTATACCCTTGAAAGATTTAAATGATATAACTGCTTGTCCTTCTGGAAATATTACTTGCTGAGCAAACTTGTTGCTCATTCTTGCTTCCTAAAATATTACAGTTAAGGCAGAGCAAGGCGGTACTTTAGGACAGGACAAGGGAAAGGGCAAGGCGACAGAATAACTTAGTCCTTAAGACTAGAAGTATTATTATTATTGTTATGCTTGTTATGATGTATTCAAGAATGATTAAGTTATGTTTAAGTTAATCACTAAATTGTCATAGTAATGATTACGGTACCTTGGGACGCGAATATTTATATTATATCAATGTAAATTATTCTATTATTTCCGTTGTTAATGATTTAGTAAGATATTCGTAGTTGCACGTGTTGCACTGAATTCGAGATATGGGTGTCCGAATTTTGGGGCGTCACAGGTTGGTATCAAAGATATAGTTATAAACCCTAGGAGCGAGAGCCCTTAGATTATAACTTAGGAGAACTTATAAGATAGAAAGGGATGAAACTCATATAGAGTTTTCGTAGAGAGAGACTTAGCATGATATAGAATATAACTTCATTCTATACAATGAACTTATGTTATTAAACATTCTAATGGAGTTGTTGTTTGTTTTGTCTTGTGTTGGTGATTGTAGGATGACTGACATGGGAGGACCTAGCCGAGTGGTAGAAGAGGAGCCGCGTGACATACACGTGGTATATGAGGCACCATTGATAGTGGAGCCTATATCAACTGTAGTCCCTATTGATGATGATGAGGAAGAGGAGATGGAGCCAATAACCGAGGAATCTGATCCTGAGGAGGAGCCTATGGGGGAGCGTATGGTGGACGAGCCCTTGGAGGACTCCGACGAGGCTACTTTCGAAGATAGGATGTTGGGGGGGTATGAGGAGCAGATTTTAGAGTTAGGGTGCAGAGTTGAGGAGTTAGAGGCTGAGGCTAGGAACAGGGAGTCCGAGTTCCATAAGCTGAGGGACGAAGACCACCAGAGAAAGTTAGTGATACAGGAGATGGAGGTGGAGATTGCTCACCGTAAGGAGGCAGGGATCCATATGGGGGCTTTGTTTCACAGGGCAGTGGCTAGGAATGTAGAACTGGCAGGGAAATTGGAAGAAATAAAGCAGAGGGAGTTGAGCGAGAGGACAGAGAAGGAAGCTATCCGTACTAAGTTAGAGATGGAGGTAATTGATAGGATCCATTTCGAAGAGAAGTGGGAAGGGGCCAATGATAGGGCTAACGATCTAGAAGATGAAGTGAGGTACAAAAGGAGGAAGATGAACAGGATGGGCTATGCAGTGCGCACGGTCATGGGGAGACTGATTGATGGGGTGAATCACTACCCGACAGAGCAGGGACAGACTCGGCACACCATAAGCCGAGATTCGGTGGTGCACATGACTCAGAGGGAGTACCAGAGCGCTGTGAATCGCGGGATGATGGATTAAGACTAGTCATTAAAGGTTATTAGTTGTAGTTCGTTATGTGGTGTATTATCTGTTGTTGTAAATTCAGTCTTTTATGAAGAATGTGAAATAGTTGTAAGCCCCAAACTTTTGAGTTATATTATAGGGGTAGTATGTTAATGGTTGTCCCCATCTTTTGTGATATTAGGGTATAAGTTGTGTCATTTATAGAAGTATGCTAGAGATAAACATGTAATGTAACAATTTGGCATATGAATATAAGTGACCTTGTTCTGAAATGTATTCTAAAATCTTATTCCTTTTATGGAGAATTGTTTAAGTAATATAATTAGATAATAAAAATGGAAGTTTTGTGATGCAGAAAAATGCCGCCCAGACGTAGACTAACGGCACCGGAAGAGTCGGTTAATGATGAGAGAGGACAAGTAGATCCCATTTAGAGGCTTGTAGATTTGTTAGGGGAGGCTCTTAGGGGAAGAAATGAACAAGTACCACCCGTTCCCCAAGTAGCTCCGGTCGCAAACTTCAAGGACTTTAAGAGTGTAGGACCTCCAGAATTCATGGGTACTACCGACCCTATCGTAGCGCAAACGTGGATCAAGGAAATAGAGAAAGCCTTCGCCATTGCTCGTGTGGGTGAAGACCAGAAAACCGTGTTCGCCACATACATGATGAGGGGTGAAGCAAACTACTGGTGGGAAGCAAATCAGCAGAGAGCGGGAGAAGGGACTATAACCTGGGAAAGGTTTAAGGCTTTGTTCTTCGAGAATTACTTCCCAAAGAGCACGAAGGATAGGATGGAGGTAAAGTTTCTATAACTTAAACAAGGGGAGATGACAGTGGCACAATATGCGGCCAAGTTCAATGAACTCGCACGATTCGCAACACATCAAGTAGACACTGAAGAAAGGAAATCTCGACGCTTCGAACTTGGACTAAAACCTTGGTTGTTCAACAAGGTGTCGGTCTTTCAAATCGACTCGTTTGCCACATTATTGGAGAAGGCGATAATTGCTGAGGGAGGTAGCGAGGCATTGAGCCAATACAACAAAGAAAAGAAGAACAAGAATGCTGGGGGAGAAACTCGTGGAGGTAGTAGCAGTGGTGGAAGTTATCTGGGAAAGTGGAAATGGGATAATCGCAACAACATCAAAAACAACAACACCAACCACCGAAACATCAACCAGTCAGAAAGTTATCAAGGAGGGTTTAAGAAAAGAAGTGAAGCTTGTTCGAAATGTAGGAAAAACCATCCAGGGGAATGCTGGAAGGGGCGCAGCGTCTGCTACAACTGCGGCCAAGAAGGGCACATTTCACCCAACTGCCCAAAGCCGAAAAAGATCAAGGGATGTTTCGCGTGTGGCTCAACTGAGCATCAAATCAGGGATTGCCCAAAGAAGGGAAGCAACGGAGGAAGCGGCCAACAGGGAGGGGGCAGCAAGCTAATGATCGGCGGACCAACGCAATCTAACCGACCGACTGCCTGAACCTTTAACATGACTGTCCAAGACGCAGTGACTGCAAGGGACGTGGTGTCAGGTATTCTCCCAATCAATAATATAAATGCTTATGTATTATTTGATTCGGGTGCTACCTATTCCTTTGTGTCTGAAGAATTTGCTAATCGACTAAACATACCTCCTGAACGTTTAGAAAATTCATTAAACGTAGAGATTGCGAATAAGGAAGTAATTCCCATTAAGTTTGTTTACCGAAACTGTTGTGTAAACATTAGGGGTCACGAACTAAACGTAGACTTAATTCCGATTAAACTGAGAGAGTTTGATGTGATATTAGGAATGGATTGGTTATCTGGCCACGCTGCGATAATCGATTGTCAGAAGAAGAGTGTGAGCCTTCAGACCTCAAATCGGTCTAAGGTAGTGTTTTATGGTAGCTCATCGCTCAATCAATCGTGCTACTTTATGATGATGCAGGCCAGGAAATTGTTAAAGAAAGGATGTGTAGGTTATTTAGCCTATATAGTGGACACTCAACAAAAGGGAATGGAAATGAAGGATAGATTAGTGGTAAGAGATTTCCAAGACGTGTTTCCAGACGATCTGCCTGGTCTTCTACCAGACAGAGAAATTGAATTCATAATAGACTTAGCACCGGGAATCGCACCAATTTCAAAAGCCACATATCGAATGGCGCCAGTAGAAATGAAAGAATTGATGATTCAATTGCAAGAGTTACTAGATAAGGGTTACATTCGGCCAAGTGTGTCTCCTTGGGGAGCACCAGTGTAGTTTGTAAAGAAAAAGGATGGATCGATGAGGCTCTGTATCGATTATCGGTAGTTGAACCGAGTGACAATTAAGAATAGATATCCATTGCCAAGGATAAACGACCTTTTCGATCAACTAAAGGGAGCAAAGTGTTTTTCCAAGATAGATTTACGAACGGGTTATCATCAGTTGAAAGTGCGAGAGGAGGACATACCAAAGACGGCGTTTCGAACTCGCTACGGACATTACGAATTTCTAGTGATGTCATTTGGGTTAACCAATGCTCCGGCAGCATTCATGGACTTGATGAACTGGGTTTTCAAGCCATACTTAGATAAGTTCGTAGTAGTATTTATCGATGACATTTTGATTTATTCAAAGACGAAAAAAGAGCACGCCGAACACCTGAAGATGGTATTGGAAGCATTGAGAAGGGAAAAGATGTACGCTAAATTTTCAAAATGTGAATTTTGGATGGAAAGGGTTCAATTTCTAGGACACGTGATAGATCAAAATGGAATTTCCGTGGATACTGCAAAGGTGGAAGCGGTAAGTAACTGGGAACAGCCAAAGACGCCAACAGAAGTTAGGAGTTTCTTAGGTTTAGCCGGGTACTATCGAAGATTTATCCAAGATTTTTCTAAGATAGCAACCCCGCTGACCAATCTAACAAGGAAAACAGAGAAGTTCGTGTGGACGGAGAAATGCGAGGAGAGTTTCAAAGAATTGAAGAGGAGGTTGAGTGAGGCGCCTGTATTATCATTATCAGATGATACGGGAGGATTTGTGGTATATAATGATGCATCGCATAGAGGACTTGGTTGTGTGCTAATGCAACATGGCAAGGTCATTGCATATGCCTCACGACAGTTGAAAGATTTTGAAAAATGATACCCTACCCATGACTTGGAGTTAGCGGCGGTAGTCCTTGCATTAAAGATTTGGAGGCACTACTTGTATGGAGAAAAATGTGAGATATATACGGATCACAAGAGTCTGAAATATATCTTCACACAGAGGGAGTTGAACATGCGACAAAGAAGATGGTTGGAACTAATCAAGGATTACGATTGTGAAATTCATTATCACCCGGGAAAAGCAAACGTTGTAGCCGACATTTTGAGTAGAAAAGGAAGGGAGAAGTTATTCAAATTGACAACTCAAGAGGAATTAATATGAGAAATGGAAAAGTTGGAATTAGAGGTGGAGGAACCAAAAGAAGCAGGAGGAAAATTTCTCATGATGAGAGCTCACCCGACGTTATTGGATAGAATAAAGGAAGCACAAGAGAAAGATGAGGAATGTGAGAAGATAAAGAAGAGAATAGTAGAAGATAAGGAGGAAAGGTTCAAAGTAGATAAGGACGGTATATTGAGATTTGAGGGTCGAGTATGGGTGCCAGCTGAAATATAACTGAGAGAGGAAATCCTACACGAAGCACACAACACGTCGTATTCTGTTCATCCAAGAGGCACAAAAATGTACCGGGATCTTCGACACCATTTTTGGTGGCCTAATTTAAAAAGAGAGGTTGCAGGGTGTGTTAGCAGATGTCTTACTTGTCAAAGAGTCAAAGCAGAACACCAGAGGCCAAGTGGACTACTTCAACCGCTGGAAATACCAGAATGGAAATGGGAGAACATTACGATGGACTTCGTGGTTGGACTTCCGGTTACACAGAAGGGTTATGATGCCATTTGGGTTATTGTGGACCGACTAACAAAGATAGCTCATTTTCTACCCATCAAGATTCGATTCAATTTGAACCAGTGAACAAATTTATATATGAAGGAAATCATATCGCGACATGGAGTGCCGGTGTCGATTGTCTCCGATCGAGATCCGTATTTCACGTCAAAATTCAGGAAAAGTTTGCAGGAACGAATGGGAACTCAATTGAGATTAAGTACTGCTTATCACCCTCAAACTGACGGGCAGAGTGAACGAACCATACAAACGTTGGAGGACATGCTGAGAGCTTGCGTGATGGACTTCAAGGGTAATTGGGACGACCATTTACCATTGGTAGAATTCGCTTACAATAATAGCTATCATGCGAGTATCGGTATGCCGCCATATGAAGCTCTTTACGGGAGAAAGTGCAGGACACCATTATGTTGGGATGAAGTCGGAGAACGACGACTTTTGGGACCAGAATTAGTTCAGCAAACGGCTGACGTGGTGACAACAATAAGGGGAAGATTGGTAGCAGCTCAAGATCGCCAAAAGAAGTATGCTGACTTGCATCGTCAGAACCGAGACTTTGAAGTCGATAGTTTTGTGTTTTTGAAGGTATCGCCTTGGAAAGGAAAAATTAGATTCGGAAAGAAAGGAAAATTGAGTCTGAGGTTCATAGGACCATTCGAGATATTGAAGCGAGTGGGCGAAGTGGCATACAAGGTTACTTTGCCACCCGAACTGGAACACATCCACAACGTGTTTCACATTTCCGTACTACGTTCGTATAAGTCTGACTATAGACACGTGATTTCCTATGAGCCCATTCAAGTAGAGAAGAATCTGGCATATGAAGAAATTCCTGTTCAGATAATAGATAAGAAAGAACAAACGCTAAGGAACAAAGTTATATCTTCTGTAAAGGTTGTTTGGCGAAACCACGATGTTGAGGAGGCCACATGGGAATTAGAAGATAGGATGAGGAGAGACTATCCCCATTTTTTTGTGTAACCTTGTATCAATTCCGAGGACGGAATTTTTATAAGGGGGAGAGGATGTAATAACCGCAAATTTTATGATTTAATATTAATATTTATATAATTAGAGCCTGTGATATTTATTTTATAAATGCTTGAATAGCATGAGGTGAGTAATTTTTGAATTAATTGAACTTTTAATAATTGATAAGATGTGGAGAATTACGATAAGTTATGAAATGTCTTGTGTGAGACAATAATGAAATTAGTAAGGAATAAATTAATGAAGGGATGCATTACTAAGTAAAAGATGTCAATAAGAGTGGTGGTGTATAATTAAATTATTTAATTATACCAGAATAATAATAAATCATTGAATTGGTTGAAAGCTTATCTAGAAAGAATAAATCATTTTTGGGAGTAACTTAAATTATGAGAAATAACCCAACTTATTAATAATTATTAAGGTGGTGTTATTTGGGTAAATTAAATTAATTAGTCTACTGCCATAATAATTGAGTATTTGCATGATAGAACCTAGTCATGTGAATTATTTTACCCACCCATTTAATTTTCGGCAACCTCATGTTATTATTCACCATTTAAATTTTTGCAAGCCATGTGACATTTTGTCTACCCATTATTTTTGGCAGCCTCATGAGATTTTTACCCATTATTTCGGCAGCCTCATGTCATTTCCCTACCCAATTGATTTTTTTTAAGCCATGTTAAGTCTTATTTCGGTAGCTATGTGTGTTATCACCCAATTGATTTTTTCAAGCCATGTAATTCGGCAGCCTTAGAATTTTATCACTCACTTTTGGCAGCCAAGTATTGGTGGTAACTAAGTTGTTGGTAGGTGATTAGCCTTAGAAATTTTTCCATTTTCGGAAATTGCATGGTGACTAAAAGCTATTAGTCTTGGGAAATAATTCCAGCAAGCTTAGTTCTAGTGAATGGGGTACAAGAAAAAGGGGCTGACGTGTCTTGCATGTATGGGTGGTTGGTAGCACTTGTCATATGTGATGGATATATTGAGTACTAGGTAGCTATAAAGTTATTATAGGTAATGGCCATGCATGCTTTTAGTTAATGCAAACACTTTTCTCTTTAGTATATATATACACCCCATACTCTAGTGATCCTTTACAAAAAAAAAAAGAAGAAGAAGAAACAAGAATTAAGTGAGAAGGGTGGTCGGCAGCAGTAGACTTTTTTTTCTCTCTTGGCAACCAATTTGTTTTCTTCAAGCTAAGGTATGGAGATTAATTAGTTAAATAAAATTCTTCTATTTAAATTCTAGTACACCTTTTTCTTTTTCTTTTTTATAGTAATATGGATATATTGTGTTGCTTGTAAATTAGTATGCTAAATTAAATGTGTGCATGCTAAATTAATATTTACCATGCGTTTCAAAATAAATAAATTATATTGCATGAATGCATACTTAATTTCGTAGGAAAAAAAAGGATTAGAAAAAGTGTCGTCAAAGATGGAAAATATATTCCTACTTGTAATAATTATTCTATTATTTACGTTGATTGGGTTTTAGCTCTCTAGTTTTGTTGACTATTTGTTTGAAGAGTTGTATAACTAATATACTTGCTTGAATGGAAATTGGTGGGTCTTATTTTGCGCGTGTCTTTTTGGTGCTCCTTGTTACTCTTGTTTTTTTTCATTAGGATCCTGCTAAGCATGTATAAAAAAAAAGAAAGGCAATCATGCTTAAATAAGTTGGTAGGGACGGGTAGGTGTATATATTAAGATTATATTTGTGACTTTTACTTGTGTATAGAGGTACTGCTAAGTATAAAAAAAAAGAGAAACAAGCAACAAGCATGTATTGGAGTGATGGTGGGGCCGGTTGGTGTATCAAATAAAAGGGTGATATAAGTGATTTTGTTTGGGTTATAAAGTGCTACTTATTTTTGCTAATTTCGGCTACAATTGTGCATGAAAAAAATTTGGTACATACTCAATACTTTGGTGAGCTGCTATGTAAAAATAATAATAATAATAATAATAATAATAATAATAATAATAATAATAATAATAATAATAATAAAATGAAATAAAATAAATTGTTACTCCATAATGGTCATGGAGGATAATTATAGTAATATTAAATGCACTAAGAAGAGTGATTCCATAAAATGGGATGTTTATTTATTTATTGTCATTTGAACTCCAAATTTCTAAAAAAAAATTAAAAAATTTGTTCAGATAACTAATTGAGCAACGGTTTAATAAATAAAGGTTATGTGCTTAGTTTTCTTATTTGTGAACATAAATGTGTAGCAAGTAAGAAATGTAGTATTTTCATTTTTGAGAGACTTGTACCTTAAACTAGGATGACATGTGATTTATAGCTAAGTAAGTCGGTTTTCAACAACCACTAATTTGTATGGCTATATTATTATGTTATAGGCAGTATACGTGACAAGGTGTCAAAGGTAACATAATCGACGAACGAGGCAAGTTCCTACTTCTTACACTGTATACCTTCGAATTGTTGTCTCAAGCAAATATATGTTCTTACTCGAAAATCATTTATATGCCTTGACATTGTTGCAAGCATTGGACTCATCGTTCTAAGGTGCATTATAAAAAAAATTGGTCTAAGCCTTTGATTCGACTAGACTATTACCTTATGTTAAAAGCTATCCAAACCAATTGACTTGGTGTATACTATCGTAAATCTACTGAGATGAACAACCCTCATTGAAGGGAAAATTATATATTGTCGGGAAACCGACGTGCGCACCAAAGTATGATTAAATGTTATGCATAACGTAGGGTACTTAGGCTGATCACCTGTTGTACTCGTTTATATTGGATTACAGTGTAATACTGTTAATTCTAGTAAAAGGTCTTAGTCCTAAATGACTGCTCAGTACTCATTCATGTTGAACCTCGAAATGAATAAATCCTGAAATTGTTGATATACTTCAGTCTATAACGACACCTATTGAATACTCTTGATATTTCTTGATATCCTTGAACTACTTATTTTTATTATACCCTTGAATGATTTAAATGATATAACTGTTTGTCCTTCTGGCTATATTACTTGCTGAGCAAACTTGTTGCTCATTCTTGCTTCTTAAAACATTACAGTTAAGGTAGAGAAAGGCGGTACTTCAGGACAGGACAAGGGAAAGGGCAAGGCGACAGAATAACTTAGTCCTTAAGACTAGAAGTATTATTATTATTGTTATGCTTGTTATGATGTATTCAAGAATGATTAAGTTATGTTTAAGTTAATCACTAAATTGTCGTAGTAATGGTTACGGTACCTTGGGACGCGAATATTTATATTATATCAATATAAATTATTCTATTATTTCCGTTGTTAATGATTTAGTAAGATATTCGTAGTTGCACGTGATGCACTGAATTCGAGATATGGGTGTCCGAATTTTGGGGCGTCACAAGCATTCTTTACTTTGTCCACTAAAGTTGGACCCGCTTCTATCTGGAATAGTTTTACGTCAGATTATTTTGGAAATTTGATTTCCAACTCCAGTTTTTTCATTGCTAAAATGATCTCCTCCTGAGTTGTTATAAACATCAACTTCTCCCGACCTTTCCTGCTTAAAGCATCTGCCACCACATTTGCTTTGCCCGGATGATAAAAGGTTTCACAATCATAATCTTTTATCAATTCCATCAACTTTATTTGACGCATGTTCAAATCCTTCTGAGTGAAAATATACTTCAGACTTTTGTGGTCTGTGTAGATCTCACATTTCTCTCCATAAAGGTAGTTTCTCCATATCTTCAGAGCAAATACAACTGCAGCCAATTCCAAATTATGAGTCGGATACCCTTTCTCATAATCCTTCAGTTGTCTTGATGCATACACAATAACTTTGTCGTTCTGCATAAGAACACAACCCAACCCTTTGTGTGAGACATCACTATACACCATAAAATTTCCTCTATTATCTGGTAATGTCAACACATGTGCCATACTTACACTTTTATTAAAATCTTGGAAACTCTCTTCACACTTCTCCGTCCAAACGAATTTTACAGCTTTCCTTGTCAAATTTGTTAGCGGAGTGGCTATTTTAGAAAATTTTTGAATAATTCTTCTATAATAATCGGCCAGTCTCAAGAAACTCCTCACTTCTGACGGTGTTCTTGGTTGTTCCCAGTTGATTACACCTTCCACTTTTGATGGATCCATTGAAATCCTCTGACGGAACAAAGTGTCTAACTAATAGCTAAAATTGGATATCTAAGTATGAAAAGATGATAATACAAGAATAATAATGGAAAGAAATTGAAAATGTAATTTTTGATTTATGAAGGAAAATTAAACATGTAAACAATGTGTTGAATATGCATTTTTGAAACCAAAGTGGTATAATAAAATGGTGTGATATACGCACATTAAACTAAAAGTGTGATAGTCTAGCATGTGTGGTGATGAAAATGAAAAATAAAACTGAGTTACATATAAAATAGTTAGATGTCTATAAAGACATTATAAAGGATAATAAGATAAAGTAAGGTCTTAGAAAAAATTTGACCATGAGATTGAGTATTGATTTTATTTATTATCAATCTCATAAACAGTGTAGGTTGTGCAAGGACGCGAAGTATTAGCGTGTTGATAAAACGCCGGTAAAGGCAAGTCTTTCAGTTCCTTTTTGTTATGTGAACTTGATGATGATCTGCTTTAAAATTTTAGTGTATGATGTATTATATATGTTAAAAGTATGAAATGTGAAAGTAAATCTATAACTATGATGATTCAACTATGAATGTTGATTGAGTAAGAAACTCAATCTTTATAGTTGTTATGTGAACTATAACATGTATGCTATGTTTGTTTATGATTATTTTTGTATGTTGAGGATGTTATTAAATGCTACGTGATGCATGAAAACTGTTAGATTTTGCTGAGCTGTCGAGCTCATTCTTGCAAATAACCATTTTTGCAGATTCAAGAATTGAAGGTAACGCTATGTGCTACTTGATTGTTATGGATCAAAAGTGATATATGAAGATTTAATATCCTAGCTAAGTTGTTATTCTTGTAAACCATGTCTAATGTTTCGAATAATGTATTAATGTTGAATTGTAATATTGTTTTGTGAATGTAAACTATTGTAGTATTAAAATGATTATGAGATATTTAGATGTAAAGGTTGAAGGTTTTGGGAACGAGGGTAGTTTGTAATAGAAAATTTTAATTATTCCACAAAATTTCAATGGTTGTATTATCGTTTAATGATATAAAATTAGAGGTTGAATGTATTATTAACGACCAAAGTTGAGAATTAAATTGTATGAATTTTGGGGTCGTTTCAAGTGGAGTCTCTTCTCGTCCTCGTCATCCTCATCCTCATGTGGCAACTCAACGGGATCCTCCTCATCCGTCTCCACATCATCATCCTCCTCTTCAACCACTGTGACCAACGGGGTTGACTCCCGTGGCAGTTGTCATTCCCAAACAACCTGAATATCGTGAGACTCCTCCTCTATAGGCATCTGAGGTCCCTCCTCCCTAGCCTAACTGGATTATCTGACATTAGTCATCCTGACAACAGAATTTTAAGTTTTAATTATTAATCATTACTACTCGACACTCACGAGCACATAAGTTATAAACACATAAGCACATAAGTGTTTTATTACTTCTTCCTTAAGACTCGATAAGAGTTAATGATCACTATCTTTTCAAATGTTACTTCCTAAGGCTTTTCCCCACCTAAGGTTCATAACCTAAGGCTTTGATACTAACTTGTGACACCCCCAAATCCCAGTACTTCATTACCTAAAGATTTGGTGTTCACTTAATCAAAACATTCATATCTAACTACTCAATCATAATAAAATTGAATAATAAAACCTATCTATACAGGATTACATTAATAAAAATTATCTCCCAGGTTATCTAACCTTTAATTACAATCATTCAAATGCAGAAATTAAATAAATACTTCATTACATCAATCAAATTAAGATATGATAAATAATTGTCAACATATTACAAGTCTTCAATACTTGTTCGTCTTCCCTTTTCCCTTACTGGTGATAGGTACATCTACCTTCTCATCCTTAGCTTTCATAGTTATATAAGCAAGAGTGAGCAAACAAAGCTCACTTGAAATAAGAATCAATAAACTTTACAACATTCTCCAAATAATAGGCTCTGTAGAATTGAATGATATGTTTTATTAACTTTCTGAAATATACTACTGAGGGTCTAATGACCACGAACCATGTCCACAGTTATAATTTCTTTCAACTTTAACTTTAACAGTCATAAGACTATAAGGACTCCATGTACTTAGTGGGATCAGCCCTTCGTACAATGTATTGTGCACACATTTTAACGCTAAGCGTAAACCCTAAAAATAGGATTATTCATCTCAATATTTAGATTACAAGTCCGCACCAAAAAAAGTTTTGTTTGGATATATTTTAAGGTAATTTGGAATTCAACGGACATCAACTAAGGATTAGTTGAATAAAAGATAATCACATTATGTTATGAAATAAATCATAAGTGAATTAACAATGTATATTAAAGTTATGCTTTAGGAATAAGGTAATAGTATAAATATTGAATAACTAAAACATACCTTGCTTGAACAATATTAAGCCAAGGTCATTTAGAATTGAATACTAAGCATGCACAATGAATAACAATTTGAATAATAATAACTATTCAACAACAGTATATTGGATTAAATAAACTTGCATGCTAGTTGACAAGTTAAATAAAAGAATAACTTGCTTAACATAATACTAAGGTTTAGAGAACTTGCATCATCATGAACAAACTAGATACAAGGACTTGTTCAACAAAAGTAATCTTGCTCAATAAGGTATAGAGTTAGGAAACTTGCATAATTATTATAAGAGTAGAGTTAAAGAACTTGCTCAATTTAAAAAGATAGGTTTAGAAACTTGTCTCGAGCGTAAGCTATAATATTAGACTCATGTTCACCTACATATAGGTTTAGAACCTTCATCTATTAGATATACTAACATTCACGTTCCAACACAACACGCATTTCTAGTTAGACTTATTATTTTAGCACAAGTCTTAAGATACCATGCAAATATCAGAAATTACAAGTGTTAACCTTCACAACACATATTTACTATTCATCATGCTGACTATGTTCTAATATACCACGTTCATCACTTATTAATCATTCAAACTTTAAATTTATCGATTACATATCATAGTTTTGCTTTAACCTTCTTACTACATGTGTGACGCTTAATTATAACCTTAGACCAAGTGGTAAGGTTTCCCCAAGGTTTGCAGTAGCAGACTGCTCTGCCTCATATCAGTGTATGACGCAGCTGCGCCACACACAGCGCAGCTACGCTTGCGCAGCTGTGCTGGTGCACAGACAAAAGCATAAACGACATTACAGTAGCCGTTTTTAGCCCAACTAACACAAATTTCACCCACCAAACAATGAAATTAACACAAACAATTGATATGAACTAATCATAAACATGTTTGCTAACATTTACAACCAATTAGAACAATTTAACATCAACTAGAAGTAGTTTAATTTCTCAAAATTCATATTTTTATACTAAAACTCTATTTTTGAGTTTCTTCACCAAAATCATCACTATAATCTCTATACTTGGCCAAATTACTTCGTTCAAATTATGTTATGCTTGTTTATTAATGAACTAACATATACAAGACTCAATTTATAGTTTAACATATGAATTGACCATTAAAAAGGGTATTTAAATGAGCCATATGAAAAAAATACATATATGCATACACTGTCGTTAATTTTTCTTCTACTATTAACCGAATTAGCATGAAATTTATTGTTTAAGCATAAACACTAGCATCATAAACACATACTCACCATAATTCAATTTTCTACAATAATTCAACATATTTGCAATTCACAGAAAATATATAGTTTGCCGAAGAACATATGTGTGTGTGTGTATATATATATATATATATATAATACTAAGGTTTAGATACAATACCTTCAATTTGTTTGAAATCCTTGCTAGAACTATTTAGAATCCACAACTCTCAATTCTCTCTCAAAACCTCTCAAACAATTCTCTCTAAAACACTCTGTAATTTTTCTGTGTAGCTTTTCTTAGGCTTAAGCTTAGACAATATAGATTATACATAAAACTAAACTGACAACCTTAATACGCCAACTTAATAAAATGTCAGTTACAACAAAACCAACGTATAAATTATAAATATACTAGATTTATTATTTTATTTTATTTTATTTTATTTATATAATTCAAAATTAAAAAGAAAATCCAAAAGCCAAAGGGCTTTGTTTGGCAAATCATTTAAAATTAAAGAGTTTATATCCTTAAGCATTGTTTGGGTAAAACTAGATTAAAACTACTTTAATTTAATTTAATAACTCCTTATACTATAGTTATTTGTCACACTATATTTAATCAATCTTTTGTACTTAATTTAATTAATTCAAATAATAACTAATTAAATAATTAATTTATTCACATAACTCAACACAAATAATTAACCATCAAATTGAAATATCAATATAATAATACTTTCCTTAACTCATTAATTATTCATTTTAAAAATAATTAACCAAATAAAAATTAAGTCAATTAAACAAATATTTATTCAACGATAAATACATCCATTAAATATTTTTATAATTTCAATAAATATTTAATATTACAATTAAAAATTTCGGGATGTTACACTAATTATGGATTTCGAATAAGGAAAGAGAATAATTAATAAAAAATTATTGTTATTTCAGTGTTATAAGTATGTGTTGTATGTACGTATTGTTAATGGTTGGTCAATTATGGTGTGACATGTCAAAACCCTAGTAGTAATTCGTTAAACCCTAACTTGAAACTCAAACCAGAGTTTTCGATTGGTAAGAAATTGTGGTGCGTGATTAGTAACAATTATTATATTGTGCTAATTAGGTAAACTCTAATTATTGTCTAGAAACCCTAATTGTAAATTAAAAACCCTAATTTCCAATTTAAAACCCTAATTGATAAAATAGAAATCTAAATTATTATTTTAGTAAATTATAATGTTAATTACGAAACCTTAATTCATAATTTGGGGAGCCCTAATAATATCAAGAAACCCTAAATATTTTTAAAACCCTAAATTTCTATTAAAACCCCTAATTTTAATTAGTAAGTTCTAATTAAATTTTTATTAAACTTTAATCTTAATTTTTGAAACCCTATAAATTATTTGGGAAACCTTAAGGTTTAAAATCTATTGATTAAAACCTAGATTCAAGTACCATGGACAAGAATACCATTAAAATGTTATGTTTGTTTACTAAAATACCCTTTCTTGGATTTCTTGTTTGCAAATCTTTCCATATCTTATCAAGTCACCACTCTAGATTATAGCACATGCCCTAAAACTCATCCAATCTTATCCTATTTGACCCCTTGCAATTTAAATTAAATGAATCTAAGTTATATAAATTGAATTGGAGAGAGAAAGTGCACATTTTGCTCATTCATACACTTATACTCATCCAAGACCTTCTCTCTCTCTCTCTAACCTACGAATTCCTAAGGTGTTTCAGTCCCCAAATCAATCCCAACTAACACACATAACAATCAGTAGCTAATAAATCAGAATTTGTTCATAGTGATGTATAAACCCTAAACGAAATTTGACTTTTAATCTTATGTTAGATGTTAGTTTTTTTATGTAAATATGTTGTATGTAGTGTATAATGATGATCTGGGGTGATAGATGTTAGATCCATAAAATCTATAGGCTTGGATTTGGTGTTTTTAAAAATATGGGAAATTTTTTTATGTTGACTGACAACCAAACGCCAAGTCTTGTAGATCTCTGTCTGTTAATGATTTTTGTGTTTTTAATGTTTAAACATGTAGTGTGCTATGAGATTTGTGATCTAGAACTTGTAGCAAGACCATATCATGCATAGAATGTCAGCTAATCAAGGTAAAATACCCTTGATCGAACTTTACCGTGCTAGATCTGGGTAACCCAGAACTTGCCCAGAAAGCTCTGACAGCAAGTTTATAGGCCCAAATCTTTCATGTTTTTGTTATTTGGATTCTGTTGTTGTAACAAGTTTGTTGTATGTTGTTTAGGTTACAAATTTAAGCTTGTATAACATCTATATGATTATCAGGATTCATGCAGTGTACGGTCAAACCATGTAGGATGTGATAACCCATGATTTCGAATAATCCAAAATTTTCGAATAATTTTTTTTTATTAATATTATTAATAATTATCAAATTTGTGACAAGTTTCTATGATACGTGTATCGAGAAGGTCAATTTATGCATTGACTAATAAAATTAGAGTAGAGTTGTGCTTAACGGAGAATAGAAACCCTAACCCTAATTTCTGGAACGGGATTCGATAGAAAATATAATTAAAATAATTATATTAATATGTATGTGTTTGAACGGTATAGAATTTTTGATCAATGATTGATCGGATAAAGTTTAAAATTAATAAAACCCTAATAAGAGATTAGAAACCCTAATCTCAGGATTAGAAACCCTAAATTAATATTCGGGAATCCTAAAACCCTAATTTGGAAACCCTAATCCTAATTGGTAATTATAAGGTGTGTATTAAACTTTGATATGATTAGAAAACCCTAATTATATTCTTAGTTATCTTAATTGCCATTTTACAAACCCTAATTATAATTTAGAAAATTTATTTTTCTAATTAAAACCCTAATTCGTAGGTTATAAACTCTAATGACCATTTTGATCCTAATTGCTAAATTAAGCAATTTTAATTAGGAATATTAATCCTAATTAGCAAGATTTAATGATTAGGAAATATTATTATAATTATTGAATCCTAATTATAATTTTGGAATATTAATTTTCTATTTTGAAAACCGAATTTTGAAAATCTTGGAAATTAAATTGTAAACCCTAAAGGGTTAAAACCCTAAACCCTAATCTAAACCCTAAACCCTAAGAGTTTGTGAATTGGACAAGATTGCCATTAAATGTATTTATCAAATGACAAAATTACCCTTTTTACATTTTAAATGAGGTTACTTGTAGAATTGTCCAAAACCTTTAGTTGGTGACCAACTAAAGGCAATTAATTGACTTAAATCTCAGCCCTTTCAGCCTCTTGTGACAGCACAACATTGCATTCATTGAATCAAAGCATTATATAAGAGATTGGGAGAGAGAAAGTTCATTATTTTGCTTATTTTTCACCAAAACTCTCACCAACTCTCCCTCATACAAGAACCTCCGAAATTTGCTAGCATACCAGTCCCAAATTCAGTCTTTAGATCACCATAATCAATTAAGGAGAATCAAGATTAAAGATTTGACAAGAGAGGTATAAACCCAAACTCAACTTTGATCTTGTATGCTAAGAAAATAATTGTGTTTATGTGTTTAGATTCATGCTAGAATATGTTTTTAGTTGATCTATGATGATCCATCATGGATCCATAGCATCAAAGTGTGATAAAATCGAGTTTTTCAAAATCTGTTCTTGAACATTTTCAATGGTCTGACAAGTAATGTCAGTCGCTCTAGATCTTTCTGTGTTTAAGATTTTTGTTGTTTTAAGTTTTGATTTTGTAGCTTGGTATGCATTCTTTAGTCTGCAAAAGAAATAAGAGCTATTTGATGTCCAGATCGTAAGATATAAACGGTCAAAACCCGTTGACCGGGCATGACCGGTCAAAAATCTGGGTAACCCAGAAATATAAAAACAGCGTCTGACAAGATTTTGTAACGAGCATATCTGACAGATTTGATTTTGTTTTAATGGTGTTTTTGTAACCGGCTTGTATCCTGACATATGGTCTTACATTTCATGGCTTTAGATTGTATAAATGAACAACTAGTAGAGCGTGACGGGTGGTCAAAGTAGGCCACTCGGTCTGTTTTGACGTTTCTGGAAAACCCATAATCGGTATGAACTCAGTTTTTGTCAGAGTTTGACCGGGACTAATCTAGCAGGTGTGATGTTGGTTAAATGATCTGTTGATTTCTATGTGTTCCTTGTCATGCGTACTACATATGTAGACCAACAAACTAGCCATTTAATAACCGGAACATAGAATAAATCGTGCATGAAAGTTGCTGGTTGAACAATATGGGTTTCTGGAAAACCCAGAAACGATCTGACAGTTAGTTTGGAGAGCTAGATCTTGCTAGATTATTATGTTATGGCTCTGGTAATGATTGGAAACTATAGTACTACAAGTATACTACACGATTAATGCACAAACGATCACAGAAACACACGGGATTAAAATCTATTAACAGTCAAACGTGGATCCTTAAGCTCGAAGCTGTCAGTGTTCTTGAGCTCAAGAACACCAACAGCGACGCTTTCTGTCGCTAAAGACCAATAGCGACGATTTTAATTATTTTATTTTCTGAATATTCTGAAAATTATTTAAAAATAGAAATAAATTCTAAAAATTACCAAAAATGGTTTTAAAAATTATTTTAAATTATGAAAAATAATTTCTGACCAATTGGAATATTTTTCATTAATATTTATAATTATTTAAATATTAAAGGTATTTAATTTATTTAATTAGTGTATTAAATAAATTAGAGAAAAATGATTTAATATTATGAAAAATCATTTTAAATAAGAATAATGTATTTAAAAATATTTTGAGTTATAAAATGTAACTTTTAATATTTTTGGAGAATTTTCATTAATAATTTAATATTAATGATATTAGATTTATTTGATTATTAAATTAAATAAATAAGTTAAAAATAATTTTAATGATTTAAAAATCATTTTAATTGAGAATAAAGTGTTAGAAAATATTTTAAATTATAAAATATAATTTTCAATATTTTTGGAGAATTTTCATTAATAGATTAATATTAATGATGTTTGATATATTTAATTATTATATTAAATAAATGAATTAAAAATGGTTTTATTGATTTAAAAATAATTTAAAAATATTTTGAGTTATATTTAATGACTTTCAATATTTAGATAATAATTTCATTAATATTTATATATTATTGGTGATGATTTAAAAATGATTTTAATTATTTTAAAAATCATTTAAGTAGAATATTGATGATTTAAAAATATTTTAAGTTATTGATAATAACTTTAATATTTTGACAAGTAAGTTATTAATATTTTTATATTAATAATGATAAGATTATTTGATCATTAAATCATTTAAAAATAATTTAAGTGTTTGAAAAATTATTATAAATTATAATAATTATTTGATAATTATTAAAAGCTTCCAAAAAATATTATTATAGATAATTGACTTATCTAAATTAATATTGAAGCTTAGAGACCCATTGTAAGTGACAGATAACTGTGTTAATTGTCGGATAGGGTGACCAGAACACCGAGAATGGACCGAAGTCCAATCAGACTGAACTAGTTGATTTGTTAAGTGTTTATATAGATTATAAATACTAATGTGGCTATGTGATAATGTGCCTAGGAGAAGTTTGACTGTAAAACACAGTGTTATGTGTTATAAATAATTGTGCTAATTGTGAGGCCGACATTGTTGATTATAGGTCTTACGAACGCAGTTAATTATATTGTGTAGCTGTAGTTAGCGGAAAAGGCAAGTTTTCTAACTCAACCTTGAGTTATATTCATTTAATTATTATGGTGGTTAATTATTGCTAATTATACCACGTCCAGGGATTTATTGTTGATAATTCGCAGTTAGTGCATGCTTAATAGTTCAAATTGAATTAGTAATTTGGAAAATATATATTCGTAGAATTACGGTTGTTGGATATTCATACCTATAGAAGTTAGAATTGACAGTACAGATAATTCCTGTTTATTGTTAAATTGCATTGCAAAATTTCTTAGCTAATTATTCTGGCTAGACGAACATTTGTTAGAACTTGATAAATTCAAGAAAAGAATTCAATTGTTATTGGTAGATCGATGCCAATTATTTCGGCAAGATCGATAAGTAAATAGAATTTGAAATCACAGTATTTCGTTGTTAAATCAAAATCTTGATTCTGAGACTGAGAAGAACAACATTTTATATAAAGGGAACATTTTGGGTCGTGAATTCGACCTTTGTGCGCGTTTTGAGTATTATGCATAATATAGGGTACAAAGAGTTGGCCGGCTCTAAGTACTTGCAGAGGGGTATGATTTAATCTTTATGGTTATCTGATACACCTGAGTATATATCAAAGTAAATCTTCGATATCTACCCGAGAAAATAAGTTCAAGGATCTGGTGAGATCACTCAGCATAATCTGGAAAATATTCCACTTTGTTATTGCGTAGAATTTATTCTTGTTTATTCATTAGAATATCGTAGAAACTTTGAAAGCATTGTACTCTTTCATTATTGAATTATTGTGTTGTATAGAATACGAGAAGACTTGTTATTGAATAACGATTTGTTCAGCTATTTCAAAGTTCTCCGAACTTTGGTTTTATTCTATCAAAATAGATAGTCTGTTGTTTTGAATTTTTATACATTTATTGTATGTCTTAACTTGCGGGGCAAATTAGTTGCTCACCCTTGCTAAATAAAACTTTTCAGCTAGGGATGAAGTTGCAGGAGATGCTGCGAAGGATAAAGGCAAAGGCATAGTTATTAACTAGTTATGATTAACATATTTATTATGTTGTATTGTAACCCCTTTTTGTATATCTAAGGGGTATGTTTGTAATGTTAAGGTTATCAGACCTGGGACTAATGTATTAACAGCATATGTTAATGTGATATGTATTACTATTTCTATATGAATGGGTAGATAGTTAGTATTATAATGTGGATCGTGAACACCAAACTCGGGGGTCAGGTAACCCGGATTTGGGGGTGTCATAGGTTGGTATCAAAGCTGTAGTGACCAAGGTGTCACAAGCGGTAGAAGAGCTTTAGGTTATAAACCTTAAGTGGGGTGGGGAAAAAACCCTAGGATTATAACCATACGTGAAATAGAGAAAACTCATTAAGAGTTCTAAGTAAGGGATTGCCGAAGTGCAACAATAATGAGATAAGTGGACACATAGTGTGAGGAGTATAATCCTTTGGAATATAATATTTGCTTTGGTAGGAATAGGAGATAACTTTTGTATGCCTCCAATTTTTGTGTAAAGCACAGAGTTCCCTAACTCTGATAATAAAGTTGAACAGTAATGGTGAATAGATCGAGTCTAAAAGACTGAAAGTGCAGGAATAGGAGATCATAAAACTTAACAATAAAGTCATAAAATGGTATCGTAATACATACGATGAGATCACCCCGTGATTTGTTAAGGTTATGACAACCAGAAAGAATCAATCTGATAATCGAAAAGTTTACAGCAAGATGTTGTGTATCAGTTGTACTATGAAATGGTACTATGAAAACTCATGAAAGAGTTATGGATTATGAATACGAATTGAATTCGTATAAAAAAAGGTGTTAAGATTAGGTGGGGATTTCAATGAGGACTGATGTCGGCAGCTGAGTTGTATGATTCCTTGTATGGGTGGGGAATTTGTACTTGGTTTTAGAATCACTTAGCTTCCTGGTCGATGTAGTGGTTAGGTTGACCAATTCTTTGTATGGGCGGGGAATTGTCCGCTTAGCCTCCTATATTGATAAGTGGCCGAGTTTGGTTTGACAACCACTTAGTTTCTGACATTGATAATCACTGAAATGTTTGTGTCACGCTATTTGCTATATGCGTGTTAAGAGGGTGATTCCTTTCTCATGTGTATAACAGATAGATAGGTCATATGTAGAGAATATAAGTTTAAGTACGAGTTCTTAAAACTCATACTTATGTGACATTCTTGACTCATAGTTATATGAAATGTTTATGAACCCCTCAACGAACGGACGCCAAAGGTCAGACTAGGGCAAGTTCTTAAACTCGTATGATTGTGGCAATTTATGAACTCATAAGCGTGGTTTTATGAACTGGGTATAATTATGTGTGAATGGAGAATTACAACTTTTGTTTAAAGTTATGTTGTTAATCCTGATATTATTCAAAAAGGGATAGTGCTATATGTTAGGAGCTAAATGTACTATGTGCTATTTGGATAAATATGCGATTATATGAGAAATTTTTTAATTCTTATTGTGCTATTAATAAGAATATGTGTAAAGAGGGAGAATTAATGTAAGATTTTTATTAGATAATGCCGCCAAGGAAGGGAAGTCTAAAGAGAAATATGGAAGAACAATTTGTGAATCTGATGCAGGAAGATATGACGGTGGCAGAATATTTTGTCAAGTTTTACAAGTTAGCAAAATTTGCTCCACATCGAGTGGATACTGAGGAGCTTAAAGCACGATGTTTTAGGAATGGATTGAAATCATTGGTACTCGAGAAGTTGAATGTGCTGTAAATTAGTTCATTTTCAACGTTATTAGAAAAAGCCATTATCACTGAAGGAGAAATTGAAGCTGTATTGAAGAATAGTCAAGAACAATGAAAGGAAGCTGAAGGAAATATTATGATAGGTGTTAGTGGAGGTAGTATTCTTAATAAACGTAAGAGGGATGGTGATATTAATTCAGGAAAAAATCCAGTAGAGATTAGGAAGAAAGGCGTGCTGTGCGTAGTTTGCTGGAAGCGTCATCAAGGAGTTTGTTTGAAGAACAAAGGAGTCTGTTACAACTGTGGTCAAGAAGGACACATGTCACCCCAGTGTCCCATTCCAAAGAAGACACAAGGTTGTTTTGCGTGCGGATCGACTGATCATTTGGTTCGGAACTGTCCGAAGAAGAATGCGGAAAAGGAAAGTGGCAACAAGGGACCCAGTGGCGTAACCTTGGCAACTCGAGGACCTGTACAACCAGGAAGACCAACAACATTTACTTTTAGCATGACAGTTCAAAATGCAGCAGCTGCCCATGAAGAGGCGACAGGTAACGAATTCGGTTAGAAATTTAATTACGCGAGAAATACGAGTTAGATATCTCTGTGAACTATTTTCTTTTATAGATTCAAGTCATAGGTTACAATTTGAAACACAATTTAATAATGTGTTGATAAAAAAATGAATTGATGATACAACTTTAAAAGATTGTAGAATATAAGAAAGTGGTGATTCCGAGGACGGAATCCTTTTAAGGAGGGGTGAATGTGATAACCCAGGATTTCGAATAATCCAAAATTTTCGAATAAATTTTTTTTATTAATATTATTATTAATTATCAAATTTGTGATAAGTTTATATGGTACGTGTATCGAAAAGGTCAATTTATGTATTGACTAATAAAATTAGAGTAGAGTTGTGTTTAACGGAGAATAGAAACTCTAACCCTAATTTCTGGAACGGGATTCGATAGAAAATATAATTAAAATAATTATATTAATCTGTATGTGTTTGAACGGTATAGAATTTTTGATCAATGATTGATCGGATAAAGTTTAAAATTAATAAAACCCTAATAAGAGATTAGAAACCCTAATCTCAGGATTAGAAACCCTAAATTCATATTCGGGAATCCTAAAACCCTAATTTGGAAACCCTAATCCTAATTGGTAATTATAAGGTGTGTATTAAACTTTGATATGATTAGAAAACCCTAATTATATTCTTAGTTATCTTAATTGCCATTTTACAAACCCTAATTATAATTTAGAAAATTTATTTTTCTAATTAAAACCCTAATTCGTGGGTTATAAACTCTAATGACCATTTTGATCCTAATTGCTAAATTAAGCAATTTTAATTAGGAATATTAATCCTAATTAGCAAGATTTAATGATTAGGAAATATTATTATAATTATTGAATCCTAATTATAATTTTGGAATATTAATTTTCTATTTTGAAAACCGAATTTTGAAAATCTTGGAAATTAAATTGTAAACCCTAAAGGGTTCAAACCCTAAACCCTAATCCAAACCCTAAACCCTAAGGGTTTGTGAATTGGACAAGATAGCCTTTAAATGTATTTATCAAATGACAAAATTACCCTTTTTACATTTTAAATGAGGTTATTTGTAGAATTGTCCAACACCTTTAGTTGGTGACCAACTAAAGGCAATTAATTGACTTAAATCTCATCCCTTTCAGCCTCTTGTGACAGCACAACATTGCATTCATTGAGTCAAAGCATTATATAAGAGATTGGGAGAGAGAAAGTTCATTATTTTGCTTATTTTTCACCAAAGCTCTCACCAACTCTCCCTCATAGAAGAACCTCCGAAATTTGCTAGCATACCAGTCCCAAATTTAGTCTTTAGATCACCATAATCAATTAAGGAGAATCAAGATTAAAGATTTGACAAGAGAGGTATAAACCCAAACTCAACTTTGATCTTGTATGCTTAGAAAATAATTGTGTTTATGTGTTTAGATTCATGCTAGAATATGTTTTTAGTTGATCTATGATGATCCATCATGGATCCAATGCATCAAAGTGTGATAAAATCGAGTTTTTCAAAATCTGTTCTTGAACATTTTCAGTGGTCTGACAAGTAATGTCAGTCGCTCTAGATCTTTCTGTGTTTAAGATTTTTGTTGTTTTAAGTTTTGATTTTGTAGCTTGGTATACATTCTTTAGTCTGCAAAAGAAATCAGAGATATTTGATGTCCAGATCGTAAGATATAAACGGTCAAAACCCATTGACCGAGCATGACCGGTCAAAAATCTGGGTAACCCAGAAATATAAAAACAGTGTCTGACAGATTTAATTTTGTTTTAATGGTGTTTTTGTAACCGGCTTGTATCCTGACATATGGTCTTACATTTCATGGCTTTAGATTGTATAAATGAACAACTAGTAGAGCGTGACGGGTGGTCAAAGTAGACCACTCGGTCTGTTTTGACGTTTCTGGAAAACCCAGAATCAGTATGAACTCAGTTTTTGTCAGAGTTTGACCGAGACTAATCTAGCAGGTGTGATGTTGGTTAAATGATCTGTTGATTTCTATGTGTTCCTTGTCATGCGTACTACATATGTAGACCAACAAATGAGCCATTTAATAACCAGAATATAGAATAAATCGTGCATGAAAGTTGCTGGTTGAACAATATGGGTTTCTGGAAAACCCAGAAATGATCTGACAGTTAGTTTGGAGAGCTAGATCTTGCTAGATTGTTATGTTATAGCTCTGGTAATGATTGGAAACTGTAGTACTACAAGTATACTACACGATCAATGCACAAACGATCACAGAAACACACGGGATTAAAATCTATTAACAGTCAAACGTGGACCCTTAAGCTCGAAGCTGTCAGTGTTCTTGAGCTCAAGAACACCAACAGCGATGCTTTCTGTCGCTAAAGACCAATAGCGATGGTTTTAAGTATTTTATTTTCTGAATATTCCCAAAATTATTTAAAAATAGAAATAAATTCTAAAAATTACCAAAAATGGATTTAAAAATTATTTTAAATTATGAAAAATAATTTCTGACCAATTTGAATATTTTTCTTTAATATTTGTAATTATTTAAATATTAAAGGTATTTAATTTATTTAATTAGTGTATTAAATAAATTAGAGAAAAATGATTTAATATTATGAAAAATCATTTTAAATAAGAATAATGTATTTAAAAATATTTTGAGTTATAAGATGTAACTTTTAATATTTTGGAGAATTTTCATTAATAATTTAATATTAATGATATTAGATTTATTTGATTATTAAATTAAATAAATAAGATAAAAATAATTTTAATGATTTAAAAATCATTTTAATTGAGAATAAAGTGTTAGAAAATATTTTAAATTATAAAATATAATTTTCAATATTTTTTGGAGAATTTTCATTAATAGATTAATATTAATGATGTTTGATATATTTAATTATTATATTAAATAAATGAATTAAAAATGGTTTTATTGATTTAAAAATAATTTAAAAATATTTTGAGTTATATTTAATGACTTTCAATATTTAGATAATAATTTCATTAATATTTATATATTATTGGTGATGATTTAAAAATGATTTTAATTATTTTAAAAATCATTTAAGTAGAATATTGATGATTTAAAAATATTTTAAGTTATTGATAATAACTTTAATATTGATGATTTAAAAATATCATTTTTATATTAATAATGATAAGATTATTTGATCATTAAATCATTTAAAAATGATTTAAGTGTTTGAAAAATTATTATAAATTATAATAATTATTTGATAATTATTAAAAGCTTCCAAAAAATATTATTATTGATAATTGACTTATCTAAATTAATATTGAAGCTTAGAGACCTAGTGTAAGTGACAGATAACTGTGTTAATTGTCGGATAGGGTGACTAGAACACCGAGAATGGACCGAAGTCCAACCAGACTGAACTAGTTTGATTTGTTAAGTGTTTATATAGATTATAAATACTAATGTGGCTATGTGGTAATGTGCCTAGGAGAAGTTTGACTGTAAAACACAGTGTTATGTGTTATAAATAATTGTGCTAATTGTGAGGCCGACATTGTTGATTATAGGTCTTATGAACGCAATTAATTATATTGTGTAGCTGTAGTCAGCGAAAAAGGCAAGTTCCCTAACTCAACCTTGACTTATATTCATTTAATTATTATGGTGGTTAATTATTGCTAATTATACCACGTTCAGGGATTTATTGTTGATAATTCGCAGTTAGTGCATGCTTAATAGTTCGAATTGAATTAGTAATTTGGAAAATATATATTCGTGGAATTACTGTTGTTGGATATTCATACCTATATAAGTTAGAATTGACAATACAGATAATTCCTGTTTATTGTCAAATTACATTGCGAAATGTCTTAGCTAATTATTCTTGCTAGACGAACATTTATTAGAACTTGATAAATTGAAGAAAAGAATTCAATTGTTATTGGTAGATCGATGCCAATTATTTCTGCAAGATCGATAAGTAAATAGAATTTAAAATCACAGTATTTCGTTGTTAAATCAAAATCTTGATTCTGAGGCTGAGAAGATTAACCTTTTATATAAAGGGAACATTTTGGGTCGTGAATTCGACCTTTGCGCGCGTGTTGAGTATTATGCATAATATAGGGTACAAAGAGTTGGTCGGCTCTAAGTACTTGCAGAGGGGTATGATTTAATCTTTATGGTTATCTGATACACCTGAGTATATATCAAAGTAAATCTTCGATATCTACCCGAGAAAATAAGTTCAAAGATCTGGTGAGATCACTCAGCATAATCTGGAAAATATTCCACTTTGTTATTGCGTAGAATTTATTCTTGTTTATTCATTAGAATATCGTAGAAACTTTGAAAGCGTTGTACTCTTTCATTATTGAATTATTGTGTTGTATAGAATACGAGAAAACTTGTTATTGAATAACGATTTGTTCAGTTATTTCAAAGTTCTCCGAACTTTGGTTTTATTCTATCAAAATAGATAGTCTGTTGTTTTGAATTCTTATACATTTATTGTATGTCTTAACTTGCGGGGCAAATTAGTTGCTCACCCTTGCTAAATAAAACTTTTCAGCTAGGGATGAAGTTGCAGGAGATGTTGCGAAGGATAAAGGCAAAGGCATAGTTACTAACTAGTTATGATTAATGTATTTATTATGTTGTATTGTAAACCCTTTTTGTATATCTAAGGGGTATGTTTGTAATGTTAAGGTTATCAGACCTGGGACTAATGTATTAACAGCATATGTTAATGTGATATGTATTACTATTTCTATATGAATGGGTAGATAGTTAGTATTATAATGTGGATCGTGAACACCAAACTCGGGGGTCAGGTAACCCGGATTTGGGGGTGTCACATAGGACGATCATGATTTTCGTTTTCTATGTAACCCAGAAAACGTATGATCGTGATTTCTGACATGGTTTGACCGATTGATATCTGGAGATTTAGTTGTTGTTATAGTGATTTTATGTGATCTATCTCTTCCTTAACTTGTTGGCTACACACTGCAAAGCTTAGATCACAAAACAATTACATGATCAGCAAGTTGTGGAAGCCCAAAAGTGGATACTCGAACTGTTCTTTCATTTCTGGGTAACCCAGAAATAAAGAATAGCTCTGACAGCCACTTTGCAAGCCTAGATCTCTCTGGTTTTATGCTTGTTGACCATGTTTGTTGTTAGATCTTGTATTCTGCCATTAGTACTACAATCTCTAACCATTATCTCGCCCAAAAACGCATTAATCTGATCATTGTGCTTGGTCAAACCTACCCACTTGAAACTGGCGTATGAATGTTCTTGAGCCTAAAGAACACCTAAGGCAACACTTTATATCGCTAGAGGTTTACAGCGAAAGATTTAATAATTTTATTTATTTTATTTTCCAAAAATCATATAAAAATAGAGATTAATTATAAAAAATTCCAAAACTTGTTTTATAAATTATTTGAAGTTATAAAATTAACTTTTAATAATTTGACATATTTTTCATAAATATTAATATTTATTTAGATATTATTGATATTTAATTTATTTAATAGATACATTAAATAAATTAATTAAAAATAATTTTATTATATTAAAAATCATTTAAATGATAAAAATGTATTTAATAATAATTTAAGTTATAAAATATAACTTTTAATATTTTAAGACAAATTTAATTAATTATTTAATATTAATGATATTAGATTTATTTAATAATTATATTAAATTTATTAATGAAAATGATTTTAATATTATAAAAATCATTTAAATAAAAATAAATAGTTAATAAATATTTTATGTTATAAATATAACTTTTGATATTTAAAGGTAAATTTCATTAATAATTTAATATTAATGATAATAGTTTTATTTAATAATTATATTAAATAAATAATTTAGAAATGGTTTTAATTATTTAAAAATCATTTAAAAAGGAAACAAATGAATTAAAAATATTTTAAGCTATAATCAAAAACTTTTAATATTTTTATAAATAATACATTAATACTTAAATATTAATGATAATTATTTAAAAATGATTTTAAATGTTTTAATAATAATTTAAGAGTAATAAAAATATTTTTAAAATATTTTGAGTTATTATAAATAACTTTAATATTTTGATAATGGTTTCATTAATAATTTAATATTAATTTAATATTAATGATAATAAAATTATTTCATATTTAAATTATTTAATAATGATTCCAGTGTTTGAAAAATCATGATAAATTATAATAATTATTTAAAAATTATTATAAGGCTATGAAAAATAATACGACTGATATTTACATTATCTAAACGAATATTTAACTACAGAATAGAGTTTTAGACTCAATAATTACTTGATAAAGACGTCGGTACACCGAAATATATCCGGACTTAGCTAATTGGACTAGATACGTATTTGTTTATTATTCAATGACTACTTAACATATGTGGCAATGTGGTTAGGTTATGTGTTGACTGCAAATAGCAGTACTATGTGATATGATATAATATTCTAATCAAACAAATGATCTTATTAATGATAGGTTATGATATAAAAGATAAAACTAAGTTGCGTACTATTAAGCAGTAGCTCAGGCAAGTATCCTAACTTTGCATTTCCTTTATGGAATGGACATGAGTAAGAAAGTTTCAGAATTATACTATTATTGTGCCAAATTATTAACTCTATTAATATCGATTATGTATCCAATCTTTTTGTATCCATACAAGATCTTAATTTATCCGATTATTGTTTATCAATACAGTACTATTGTACAATCCAAATATTTATTTTGTTCGTTAATTTCTAAATATGGTTATACAAGTGTCCTCACTTCGATAATCATTGTATTTAATCACATATTGATACATACTTATTGATTTCTAGTATGTATATGTTGACTTAAAAGTCATCTAACCTAGTTGATCCGGCTAGACACAAACTTAACAATATTATAGAATAAGATAGAACTTTATTTTTATACAATCAATTTATTTTAGTTCGAATTCCCGACTAAATATGAACATCTCGTACATGGGAAAACTTTTGTACGCCAAAAGGCGGATAAAATGAACGATAATCTTGTTCTTGCATGTAGTATTAATCAATGCAGGGCATAACGGGCTGATCACCCCCCCTCCCCCCGTGCCCGTAAGTTATGACGGTGTGTAGATGAAGTTCTGCTTAACCTTATTGAAAATTAAAAATAATGTTCATATTAGGTCGACTGATCTCCAGTTATAGTCAGTACGTAGTTTCAAAATTTTGATATAAAATTGATATGTTGTTATTATTGGTGTAGACACTCGAAATTTTCTGTACTACTGTCACTAAAATTGCAGGAGGACATATTCGTCTTTTAAGAGGGAACCCTGAAAGACAATCCATATCCATACCGGAAGTTCAGCATCAACCCCGGAGCCCACTATGGGAGTAACAATTCCAACGTCGGAGATAACCCCGAGGCGTGCAGATCCAATACCGAAACACACACCGGAGAAGACCGATTAATATCAGAGATAACCCTGAGGTATCCAGTCTCAGTCCTAACCATGGGAATAGCCACCAACCTTGGTGATAGCCCCAAGGAATGCAGTTTCGGCGATAACCTCAAAAATTCCTTTTTCAAATGTGACCAGCTTCAATTTCAGTGCTCACAACGAGATACATTATACCAACCCGGTGATAACACCGGGAAGATAGGCACACCTCAAAGATGACAATGAGGACCTTCAACAAATTACACCAGTCCAATCTCAGCAAAGCTTGAGTAACGTCTGCTTTATCAGCCCAATCCGTAGATAACACCGGGGAGGGGCATTATCGTCATCTCGTCAACGCGATGCCACGCCACGTCATCTCAACATCTATACGGAACGATGTCCCATAAGACTAACCAATCCCAAGTGACTATTGTGCGGGGTAATGGATGAAAGTTGAAGCTTGAAGACCGGAGGGCACCGTCCCATCTTCAATGACTTCGTACAAACTCTAATCCCATGCCATCGTAAAACTCTCAACAACTGCAGTCCGAAATAGGTCCTGTATACCTCAAACGAATGCCCAGATTACACTTCTTAAAGTTCGAGTGGACATTACAGTGCCTGAGTGCACGTACTTCGAGATGACCCGATCTAAAAAACCCAGGCCCACCCGAGTTACCTTGGTACACCTACGGCAAAGCCGCAGGTACACCTGCGGCTAAATCGTCTAAAAATAAAGGGCTTGGACTGCCCATTTTTCAAGAGAAAACGGCGAGGAAGCCTTGCCCAATTTGCTCCGCACTCACCCCATGCAGTGTACTTTCTCATTTTAAACACCTGTGAGCTCATATATAGCTGTTTTGTACTTACAAAAGCTAGTTTTTACCCACTTTAATGATATAGAAGTCTTTTTTGGCAGTCAACTGTAAGCCTTCTCACGCACTTTAAAGCCTTTCCATTCATCTCTGCACACGCCCTTCTTCACGTTGAGAGTCGTGTTGCGCGCATTTGCCCAGACTTCGGTCCGTGGTTTTCATTTCAGTTTGTATATATATATATATATATATATATATATATATATATATATATATATATATATATACATATATACATATATATATCTAGACTAACATTATCGAGTTATGCCTCAAATGAGCCTAGACTTCGGTGTGGTTATATATATTAACTGTGTGTTGGACTTTGTTCGATGAGCCTAAATTTTACATCCAGTGTGTTTATCGCTTTTATATATATATATATATATATATATATATATATATATATATTGTCCCACCTGGAGTTTACTTCTTGGCATTTGATCGCTTTGTACAACTTTATTTATATTTTGTCCCGCCTGGAGTTCCCTTCATCGCGGTTCACCGTATTTACAGCTTTATTTATGTTTTTTCCCGCCTGGAGTTTCCTCCGTGGCGGTTGATAGGTTTTACAGCTTTATTTACATTTCTGATCCCCCATGGAGGTGCTTCGTGGTTGGTGATCCTGTTTGTATATATATATATTTATAGCTTTTATATATATACATGCTTACTGCTTTCATACAAATTATGGTATCATGTGTGCCTAGGAATCATGTGCTCACAGATTCAACCTATTGGATCTAGATTCGGTTCTCGTGATGGACATTTTCAACTGTAAGCAGCTTGTAAATTATTTTGTGATGTCTAAATTTCCTCTGATGGTTTCCATACCCACGAGGAAGTCGACATTATTTTGTACATTATTTTCATACGGATGCCTCACATTCGTAAAATAAAATCAATCAAGCCGAACACTTAATAAAATGGGAGTGTAAAAGGTATCAATTACTATTGAGCATCAGGGTTTAAAAAACCTCTTTTATAAAACATCAGTGCCATATTTTGCCTAAAACTGAATTTTTAAATAAATTCAAATCATGTGTATATAGCTGCGAACGAGGACTCGCACTACTTCCAAATAACAGCACATTGACCCCCACACACACATTCAGATATTAGTTTCTTGAAAAGAGGCGGTCACCGTGGTAACACGGATGTCGGGGGTGCCTAACACATTCCCTCTGCATAACCAAGTCCCCGGACCCTATTGAATCTCGGTTTCACCGACCAGTTTAGCAGTGTTAGATCACTGGGTCAATGTGCAAACCTTTTCTCGGTTGTGTTGGTACAACCATTTAAAAAAACAACTGGCGACTCTTAACAGTCTATCGTCGACATTAAACATGTTGGACCTTTTTCACTTATTTTTTCAAACAAATCTCACCTAAAATGAGAACACCAAAGAAAAAGTAACGGGAAGGGACATCTAAAAATCCCGACGTCGACCGGTGGCGACTCTGCTGAGGACACCAGTAAGAGGACTTAAGCCGCTAATACAATCTTTTCAAAACTGTTATCTGCTTGTGTGTGGATGTTGCATTTATATTTGATGAATGTGTACGAATGCATTTCCTTATTGCACTTAGTGCTACGTACCATAACTACTTGTGATAATAGTGCTTCGCACCATATCTGCTTGTGATATTAGTGCTTTGCACATGTCATCATTTTCAAACAGTGAGACGCGATGTATGTGAATGTATGTTGTGAGGTCCCTCCACCAGGAGGCTATCCCATCGGTGTTTGATTATTGGTCTCGTGAGAAGACTAATTCTCTGAGGCTCAGGAAAGGGACCACCCAAATTCGCTCTAGTTGAAAGACCGGATTAACTTTTCGTCAAGTAGATTGCGATTATTTGGGAACCTTCATACCAAAAAGCCGCGAGAGTAACCTAAGATAGGTTAGCCTCTGATAAACCCAAGTAGATTGCGATTATTTGGGAACATTCATGCCAAACAGTCTCTTCATGCTCTCATTTCAAATTACTTGTAAACAAAATTACTTGTAATTTCATTTCATATCTATCATCTCCATGTAATGAGAAATATGAAGAAATATGTACACATACATATTTTAAACATGCTACAAACAACTGACATCCGTTTTGCAGGATAAAATTCCTAAAATGGACACATCATATAACATGTTATTATACATATTCCTTAAAGACTAAACTATGCAAGTCTTTCGCAGGGAACCAATTGGACCAACTTCCCGGTCAAAGTCCAAAAAGGTAACATGCCTACAGTCAATCATGTCATCATCCGACCAAATTGAACTTAATCCAGTTTCTCTCAAAGAAATCGACGGATTAAGCAAACAAATTATAGATTTGGTTGTTCTACTCAAAGAATTACACCAGTCTACTCAGGGTCAAAAAATACTCGTACATGCTGAATCCTCCACACAAGGAGGAATCCCAGTTATTACAATACATGAACTGCAGTTGGATACGACTAACAAAACTCATGATGCTGCCCATCCCACTAGAAACCCAGACACTGGTGACATCAAAAAGAAAGTCCTCCAAATGGAAGAGACTCTTCGTGCTATCAAAGGAATTGGAACACACAGGAGTGTTTCATATGCTGATCTATGTATTTTCCCTGGTGTTCATTATTCGGAAAAATTTAAAACTCCTGAATTTGAAAAATATGACGGGTTAGGAGATCCTTACACACATTTAAAGATATTTATTGGAGAACTTGGACCTTATGCAGAGGATGAAAAGCTTAGAATGTAATTGTTCTAGAAAAGTCTAACTGGAGAAGCCCGATCGTGGTACACAAGATTAGTCAATTCAAAGATCCATAGCTGGGAAGAGCTAGCACATATTTTCCTCACTCAATACAGCTTTCAAACTCATATGGCTCCTGATCGGTATCAAATTACCAAGATCAAGAAACAGTCTAACGAGTCTTTCAAAGAGTATGCTAAAAGGTGGAGACGCCTGGCTGCCCAAGTTAGTCCTTCCATGACATAATCAGAGATGGTTATGACTTTTATAGACATACAAGAAGCTCCGTTCTATGAGAGAGTTTTAGCCGGCATCAGTAAACCATTTTCTAAAATGGTCAAACATGGGGAGATGGCTGAGATGGGATTGAAGTCTGGGAAAATTCAAGACCTAGCTGCACTCAAAGTTGTTGCTGATCACATCCAATCCAGAAATTATGGAAACAACCCCTGGAGGGTCCATAAAAAAGAAATAGGAAGATGTTTCCCTGATACTACAAGATCAAAAAGGTAATCAAAACATGCTTATTCAAAGAAGAAACTACACTCCCTTTCAAGCACAGTCTGCAAACCCTCTAATACCAAAAGATGGAGAAGTCAAACGCCCTTGAGTGTTTACACCCTTAGGGGATACCCTCGAGAACATTCTCAATCTTCTGACAACACATAAGAAAATTACGCATCTTCTTCCACCAACCAGCCTTAATGGATGGGGTGTCAATGCAGCTCAGAAATGTGCTTATCATATCGGGGCACCTGGACATGATACTCAGGATTGTTGGGCCTTGAAACACAAGATCCAGAACCTGATAGACAATGGGGAGATCGTGGTCACCAAACCAGATCAGCCTCATGTTCAAGACAACCCTCTTCCTCAACACAAAGAAGATGAGGTCAATATGCTAAATTGGAGTAATGGACAGAATTCTAATTTCAGCTGTGAATCCTCCCAGACCCTCAAAGACGGTGATGACAAATTGGATTATGCCAAGTTCCAGTTCACAATGGAGCGAAAAATAAAATCTTTAGGCTAGCAAATTGAGCAATTGGCGGAACTGGTGACTTATCAGCATCAAGTGACACGTCAGTTAATCAGCTAGGAGCATGCCAGTCTCCTACCTCTTGTCATGAATATGCCCTCATCACTTTTAGAAAATGAAATGTTGGAAGACAAAGTGACAAAGAGAGTAAATGCCAAGGTCCGTCGGGATTTTTCCAACAAAAGGGAATTCACCTATTTGGGCCAACCTATGGAGGAAATTCTTTATATGTTAGTCAATGAAGGAAGGATCAGTTCCCTTCTACCTCCAATCAACCCCCGTTCAGGGTGGTACAACTCTGATGAAGTATCTCAATATCATTCCCAGTCTTCCAGTCACAGCATAGAAGAATGCTGGGCACTCTGCCACCTTATTCAAAATCTAATTGACAGTGGTGTCCTGCACTTAGCAGAAGACGATACTGTATTACGTACAAGTGAGAGTTCAGGTCCTACTAAGTGGAAGAGTGTGGTAGTAGTCATATCCATTAAAACTTATGGGATTAATCAATCACTCACAATGCCAACAATTCAACTCAAGGGAAGAAACAATCCTCTGAAAGTGGCCGCTCCCGAGTCCATCAACTTGCCATACAGAGCACAATATCATATTGTTAGCTTGCGCAAGGTTCCATGGAATTATGGAGAAGGTGAAGGATCCAACTCACATATAATTGCTACAGTGTCAAAGGAAAATCCATTGTATCTTCCCCAACGAGTGATGAAGTCTACCATCAAATCAAAGGGGAAAATACCCATGGAGAAGATTGAAAAATTCCTCCGTACTATGGGTCATAACGAAGCCACGGTGGTTTTAAGCTTAAAAGAAGCTCCACAACAAATATCAATTCTGGACTTGGTCCTAACTTCTGAGGATCACCGGAAGATCTTGTTGAAGGTTTTAGACAGGAACTTTGTTTGACCTAGCAAAAGGGGTTATATGATGAGAAAACGGGGGGCGGCGGGAAAAGGAGGATGAATTGAGAAGAGAAAAGATAGCAAACAAAGAAAAGGGAGGAAGAAGCTTGAAAAAAAAGATCTATTGCTCTCAACATTTTCAGATTGTGCACGTGAATAGATTACTTGGCAGAAGATTACTTCTTTCTATAGGGTTTTTCTTATTTCAAATCTTCTATTTATTGTATTTGTCTGAAATGGATAGTGTATTAGAATTTTGTGTTAGTCCCATAGCTATGAACTAACTCCGTTGTTAGGATTGCAATGTAACCTTTTGAATAGCTTTATCGACTTTCTCTCTCGTTTTATTTAATGAAGCATTTTGGAATAGGTTGTTGTATTTTGCTTATATTGTCTGATTTCTTGATAAAGAAATAGGTACTGATAGTAGTGGAAATTGATAAATGGATATTACTGTCTTCCTTTAAATACAACGACACCTGTTTTGTCCTTGACATTTAATTGTGGGCTTATTGTGCTAGTAGGATAGACATATCCTTACTTGCCTTGTGTGACCTTGGAGTTGAGCTTAAAGACCTTGGTCTAATTAGAATCACCAATAGACATATTGTGTTCTAGCTTATCAAGGATGTGCATTTGACCTTCGACAGAAGCTTATGCTTATATTATTCTCGGTTGGCCATTCCTTGATTTGTTTATATTACGGAGAGTTAGAAGATTAGATGAAGCATTAGGGGAGTTGTAATCCTATCTTCATTTCTTAGAGCAGCTACTTCTCGCAATTTGATTGTCCTATAGAAATTGTTTAACCAACCATCTATTTCTTTTGTTTAGATAAGATTAGTAACGACTTTACCTTAGTAGTTGTTTCCTGTTAAATCTTTGTCCTCGTGGGTTCGACACTCTCTTATCATTATATTACTTGTTGACCGCGTATACTTGCGCGTGTTTATTGGTTGCGAAATCGACCAACAAGTTTTTGGCGCCGTTGTCGGGGATTTAGAATTAATTGTTTTGCAATATTAAATCTAAGTCATTACAATCTTACTTTAAACTGATTTGTTTAACTCTCTCTTCAGGTAGTCTTCATTGTTTATGCCACCTCGGAAGGGGCAGAATATAATACCTCTTGATCCCGAGGTTGAAAGGACTTTCAGACGACTGCTGAGAGAAAAATCCGTGGATACACCCGAGGACATACTTGTGCTCGTTATAATGGCTGAGGAGCTTCAGAAATCTCTGAGGGATTATGCTATGCCTCGTATTGATGATCTCCAGGCGAGTATTTTAAGGCCCACCATTCATGCTAATAATTTCGAGATAAAGCCGGGCACTATTCAAATGTGCACAAACATTCAGTTTGGGGGAATGCCGAATGACGACCCCAATGATCACCTGATTAATTTTGTGGAAATCTGTGACACCTTCAAATGCAACGGAGTGTCTGACGAAGCCATCAGACTCCGGCTGTTCCCGTTTACATTAAGGGACAAAGCCAAGAGCTGGCTTCATTCACTGCCGACTGGCTCCATTACAACATGGGCTGACTTGGCGCAGAAATTCATGGCGAAGTTCTTTCCGCCTGCCAAAATAGCTAGGCTCAGGCACGATATCACGTCCTTTGTGCAATTTGAATCTGAATCCTTATACGACTCATGGGAGCGATTTAAGGATCTCCTGAGAAAATGCCCGCACCATGGTCTGCCGGAGTGGCTTCCCATCCAGACCTTTTACAATGGATTATCCGGATCTACTCGTTCGAGTATTGATGACGCATCTGGAGGGGCATTCATGTCCAAACATCACACAGCGGGGTATGAGCTGGTGGAGACAATGGCGGCCAACAATTACCAGTGGCTTAATGATAGGCAAGCTTCGAGAAGAGCAGCAGGGGTTTATAAAGTGGACTCGTTCACATCGTTAGCAGCTCAGGTAGCAGCGCTAACAAAAAGGCTTGACACCTTGGGACCTTCGGCAGTTCAAAATGTGCAGAGTGTCATGATCTAGTGTGAATTATGTCAAGGAAGCCACCCGACCGATCTGTGTGCTATAAGCCCTGAATCTGTGCAATTTGTTTCCAACTACGGGCGACAACAAAACTCAAATCTTCCCACTCATTACCATCCGGGGTTGAGAAATCATCCAAACTTTTCATGGGGCAATAACAACAACAGCAACAGCAATAACCCCAACCAACCACAACCTCCTTCTACCAGGCAGAGTTATGCCGCCCCTCCTAGATTCTAACCTACGACTCAGTTCAACCCACAACCTCAGAGAAATCAGAATCAGTTTCACCATCCTCCCCCTCAACAGGAGAGAAAACCAAGTTTAGAAGATCTGCTTTCTAGGTACATAGCCCAGAATGAAACCAGAAGTAACAATCAAGAGGCCTCCATTAGGAATCTTGAAGTACAAATGGGTCAGTTGGCTACTGCATTAAACAGTCGACCACAAGGCGCATTGCCTAGTGACACTGATGTCAACCCTAAACGGGAAGGCAAGGAATAGTGTAAAGCAGTAACCCTCAGAAGTGGGAGAACCACTCAAGTACAAAGTGGTGAGGAAATTCCTGTGGAAGACAATGGGGCGACTGAAGAGGCAACTCCTGCAATGGAGATTTTTGAGACAAGTGGGGGTGACGCAAGTGGTCAAGACAGACCCCCAACACCATCTCCTCCAATGACTGCGATACATCGGCCTCTCCCTCAATTACCCTTCCCCCAGCGGATGGAAAAGCAGAAACTAGATAAGCAGTTTTCCAAATTCTTAGAGGTGTTCAAAAGACTGCACATAAACATTCCATTTGCAGAGGCGTTAGAAGGAATGCCCAGTTACATAAAGTTCATGAAGGACATTTTGTCCAAGAAGCGGAAATTGGGAGACTATGAGACGGTGGCTTTAACAGAAGAATGTAGTGCCATCCTCCAAAACAAACTTCCGCTTAAGCTCAAAGATCCGGGAAGTTTTACAATCCCGTGCACAATTGGGGACCAATTCATTGGAAAGGCTCTGTGTGACCTAGGGGCCAGCATAAACTTGATGCCCCTTTCCATTTACAATAGGTTGAGTCATAATGAAGCCAAGCCGACTAGCATCACCATGCAATTGGCTGACAGATCTTTAACTTATCCGAAGGGAATTGTGGAGGATGTGCTAGTGAAGGTGGACAAGTTCATATTTCCGGCGGATTTCATAGTTCTTGATTATGAGGAAGAATGGGAAGTCCCGATAATATTGGGAAGGCCGTTTTTGGCAAATGGAAGGACCCTGACTATTCAATGTTTTCCGAGCTATGAAATATCCTAACACCCGTGAGGATTGCTTCCAGGTCACTACGATTGCTGATTCAGTGAATGGGGTATTCTCAGAAACTTACATTAAAGATTCTCTAGAACTACAATAACAGGAGCGGTACTACAAAAGCCATCGCATAATGAATGTTCCATTGTCTCGATGATCCGTCAAGATCAAGTCATCGCCCGCAATTTAGTCTCTTAAGATGATATGGCATCAACTTCCAAGGTTTGCCGTCAATCTTGAGCCTCCAGTTCTTGGCGAAAAACCCGTGCCTACCCAGCTAAGGTATGACATTTGGGAATTCCATTTTCATTACCTGTGATAATTTCTGCTTCTCTTACCAGTGGTCCAGTGAGAGAAAATTGCTCCTTGTGCTCAAGAAGTACAAAACGGCCTTGGATGGTCGATTTCTTTCTGACATAGAAAAGGGGTCAGCCCAACTCTTTTGGCATCACAAGATCCTATTGAAGAGGCTCAAAACCTTCTATAGAGCACTAGAGGCGGCTAAATCCGAGAAATGGAAGGAGGTCGTCGAAAAAAATCATTAAAATTGCTTGATGCGGGCATTATCTACCCCATCTCCGATAGTCCGTGGGTTAGTCCGATCTAGTGTGTGCCCAGGACGGTGACTGGGTGGAGAGTGTGCATGGATTACAGGAAACTGAACAAATCAACCTGTAAGGATCACTTTCCTCTTCCTTTCATTGATCAAATGCTCGATCGGTTGGCGGGGCATGAATACTACTATTTACTGGATGGGTACTCGGGGTACAATCAGATTTCTATTGCCCCAGCAAATCAGGAGAAGACGACATTCACATGTCCATATGGGACTTTTGCCATTCGGAAAATGTCTTTCGGGCTGTTCAATGCCCCCGCTACTTTTCAGCGGTGTATGATGTCAGTCTTCTCTGACATGGTTGAAAAGACCCTGTAGGTCTTCATGGATGACTTCTCTGAGTTTGGGAGCTCGTTTGATAACTGCCTAACAAATCTGACTGCAGTTCTCCATCGATGCGTTGAAACCAACCTAGTGCTAAATTGGGAAAAGTGTCACTTCATGGTTGAAGAGGGCATTATTCTGGGTCATCGGATTTCTGCTGGAGGTATTGAAGTTGATAAGGCCAAGATAGATGTTATCAACAACCTTCCCCCGCCCACCTCAGTAAAAGGGGTAAGGAGTTTTCTCTGGCACACCGGATTTTACAGAAGGTTCATCCAGGACTTTTCGCGCATTACCAAACCGTTGTGCACCCTGCTGGAAAAAGATCAGCCCTTCCACTTTGATGCCGCCTGCTTGAGCGCTTTTGAATCCTTAAAGACAAGACTTATTACAGCACCTATTGTGGTAGCTCCTGACTGGACCTACCCTTTTGAGCTTATGTGCGATGCAAGTGATTTTGCTATAGGGGCAGTTTTAGGCCAGAGAAGGGAGAAGGTTTTCCACACTATCTACTATGCAAGCAAGACACTGACGGACGCTCAGTTAAATTATACAACCACTGAGAAGGAGCTGCTGGCAGTAGTGTATGCTTTTGATAAGTTCCGTTCATACGTCATCGGGACGAAGGTGATCGTATACACCGATCACTCGGCAATCAAGTATTTGATTGAAAAGAAGGACGCTAAGCCGAGATTGATAAGGTGGGTTCTGCTCCTACAAGAATTTTACTTAGAAATCAGAGACAAGAAGGGAACTGAGAATCAAGTTACTGACCATTTAAGTAGATTGGAAAACACTACATCGTCGAGTGAAGCCGACAAGGCTATAAATGATTTTTTTCCAGACGAGCAACTCTTTTTGGTACATGGCAAGGCCCCGTGGTATACGGACTTTGCAAATTACGTCGCTTGCCAAGTTATCCCTCAAGGCCTGAGTTTCCAACAAAGGAAGAAATTCCTTAAAGATACCAAGCAATATTTTTGGGATGAGCCCTTCCTATTCAAACAGTGTTCGGATCAAATTTTGGGTAGATGTTTGCCTGAAGAAGAAATTGAAGGCGTGTTGCATCATTGCCATTCGTCTAATTATGGAGGTCATTTCGGAGGCCAGCGAACTGCCGCTAAAGTGCTACAGTCAGGATTTTATTGGCCGCCCTTTTAGAAGATGCTGCACGCGTATGTGATGCATTGTGACAGATGCCAACGGGTGGGCACTATTTCAAGGCAGCATGAACTACCGCTGCAGAATATTTTGGAAGTAGAGTTGTTTGATGTCTGGGGCAATTGATTTATGGACCATTCCTGTCCTCATTAACAATCTCTACATCCTTGTGGCAGTGGACTATGTCGCAAAGTGTGGTGGAAGCAGTTGCCTTGCCGACAAATGATGCTAAGGGTGGTGCTTCAAGTCCTCAAAAAGAAATATTTTCAACCTGCCGTTTTGGCACACCTCGGGCCATAATTAGCGATGAAGGGTACGCACGTTCGGCTGGAAATAAGTATTTTGAAGCACTTCTAGCCAAGTATGGGTAACTCATAAAATAAGCCACTGCTTATCACACCCTCAGAGACCAGCGACCAAGTTGAAATTTCGAAACCGAGGGAAAAGGTGAAATGAATCCTGGCAAAAGATCGTTAACCCAACCCGTAACGATTGGTCGAAGAAGCTTGATGACGCATTATGGGCCTACCGTACAGCTTATAAAACGCCCATCGGAATGTCTCCTTACCGGCTAGTTTATGGAAAATCTTGTCATCTCCCGGTCGAATTGGAGCACAATGCTTACTGGGCGATTCAAAAGCTTAACTTTGATCTTGAGGCAGCCGGCGAAAAGCGGCTGTTACAACTGAATGAAGAAGATGAATTTCATCTGTAGGCATATGAAAATGCCAAGTTGTACAAGGAAAAGACCAAGAAGTGGCATGACAAGAAGATCCTTGAGAGGCATTTTGAACCGGGCCAGCAAGTTTTTCTGTTTAACTCCCGGCTAAAATTGTTTCCTGGGAAGCTAAAGTCCCGATGGTCGAGCCCCTTCACTGTAGCCAAGGTTTATCCGCATGGAGCAATAGAGCTTAAGGATCTAAATTTCGACTCCACATTCAAGGTGAATGGGGCAACGTTTAAAGCATTACTGGGGCGACGAGGTTGACCCGATCTAAGTCAGGATGAATAGTGAAGCCGACGACTATAAAACAAGCGCTTGATGGGGAGGCACCCCCATCTCGGTATAAATTTTATATGTTTCTTCACTTATTCCAAGTTTACTTATTGATTGTTCAATTTATTACATAGCTTAGCTGATAGATTTTATGTTTTGTGTCTCTCATTTTTAGGCAACATGTTTTGTATGATAATCTGCATATTATAATAGTGTTTACTGTGTTTTTAACAGTGTATGTTTGCTTGTGTAGTGTAGTTGTTGTACTTGTTTTGGTATGTGTAGATAACAGTTGAAAAAACTCAGAGTTCAGCACTCGCGCCGCGGCGCCGGATTATATACTGTCTTTCGCGCCGCGGCGCCACCGCCATATACTGCCCACTGCTAACTCGCGCCGCAGCGCCATCCAACAAAGAGGACCTCGCGCCGCGGTGCCACAAGAAGTACCCAGCTACTGCTAACTCGCGCCGCATCGCCATCCAACAAAGAGGACCTCGCGCCGCAGCGCCACAAGAAGTACCCAGCTACTGCTAACTCGCTGCCACAGCGCCATCCACAAAGGATGACCTCGCGTCGCTGCACCACAATAGTACCCACTACTCTAACCTCAAGCCGCAGCGCCAGCAATGGCAAACACTCGCAGGGGGGGGGGGGGGGGGCGGGCGCCATAGCGAATTTTTGATCCCGGTTTGTCTTTTTTAAGCAAGCCAGTTTCTGCCAAGCACTTTTCCATTTCTCTCAACATCCATTCCCCCTCTCCTCCGTTGGCAGCCTACACGCATACGAACCCTCAACGTATCACTACAAAAACAAAAAAAAAAATACTAGCATCCAACCTACGTGTCTCTGCTCATCCTAGAAATCGATTTGAGTCATCAATTTCTTATCAAGGCATCCCCACTCAATGGCTAGGGTTTAATTCCAATGCTATTTTTTTAGGGTTTTTCATTCTACAGAATTTTGGTTTTTCCTTTCTTTATGGTTCTTCGTCTTGTGTGGATTTGGGGTGATTCCCACTGCGGAAATCGGTTAGAGCAATTTCACTAGAGGGCTTCCATAGTGTTGTTTTGGATATTCCCGCAGGTGTTGACAAATTTTGCCTGAAACCAAAGAGTATGCCGATTGGAGGCTTTGGTCTGTTGGCCTTAAAATCACTGGGTTTGCGTTGGGTTGAGATTTTGCAGTGCTTCGGGGTCGTTACGAAATAGAGTGTGAATAAACCTACTAATACCAGGCACCAAAAAAGCAGCATCTTAGTGTTTTTCGGTGGATTCTCGTCATATGCCTCGCACCACGACAAAACTTGGGACCCCGCAGTTTGGGTCAGGTAGGAACTTGGAACTGGTACAAAGAGACTCATTTAGCAATCGCAATTTGCACTTCCTGAACGTGGGTTGCGGCCCGATAGACGAAGACGAGAGACTCATGAATAGAATATAGCGAAAGTGGGTAAACTTCACCAAACCTCTCCGTATTAGCTGTTGTTCCCGTGGTTTCAAGGATTCTAGCAAAGCCAGTCCTGATTGTCCTGCTGTGGTTCAGTCAGGGGTCGACCGGTGTCATTTGACAATCAAACCATCAATGCACTGTTCGAGACACCCGACTTCGCGGGAAATGATTATATGCAACAGAGAATCCGCAGTTATGACCAGGAGGATATTATCCGATGGGCTCTGCAAGCCCGGAACGGCCTGGAAGAAAAATGATTATACAGGTGAAAAGACCAGCTTCCCGGCTGCTGCGCTCAGTCGCTATGGGAAGGGGTGGTACAGCTTCATTTGTGCCTCCATGCTCCCGACCCGTCACCTAAGCGATGTGACTAAAGACAGGGCGATTCTGCTATTCGCCATTGTCACGGGCTTGAACGTGGATATAGGAGTTCTCATCCACGACTCGATCATTAAGGCAATCAAGAGTACAGTCGTTTCGGGATTTCCCCATCCAGCAGTGATCACGACATTGTGCAAGCAGGCAGGGGTATAGTGGGGACTAGATGAGACAGCTTCGCCGCCCATGATTGTCATTGACCATCTGACGATCAAACGCTTCACTGTTTGGGACGGGGCAGAGTCTCATTTAAGGGGCGAAGGGTACTTACCACCTCAATGCAGCCTCCGTGTCAGCCGAACCGGCCTTCTCAGCACCTGGGCAGGACACTAGTCAGGGTCTTTTGGCAGACGCAGGGCATCCCTCACCTACCCTGCCATCGAAATAGGACTCCGAGGCACGAGCAAGCGAGGCCCCAAAAAAAAAATTTTCGCAGCTGTGCTGAAAGGCAGGAGATAGCGATGCAGTACCAGGCTGAGCTTGTGAACATTATGCAAGGGAATATACACTGATTATATGGCGAGGGCAATTGGTTCACGCCATACCAGTATTCCCGATCCTCCATCTTTCCACCATAGCCCTCCACCATCACAACCACCCCAACGAAGCTTCGGCCGATGAAAGATGAAATTTGAGCTGCGTTCGGAGTGAGCGCTCTCCGGAAAGCCCATCCTGTTTTATACACTTCATTTATATTTTAGCAATGAGGGCATTTGCTCACCTAAGTTGGGGGGGTGTTTTTTTTTATCTGTTTATCTTAGTGCTGCCATGTTAGGACTACTGTCTGACTTTATTTCTTTATTATGTTTGTATTTATCAGTTTTTTGTGGTGCAGTCTTTTGAACAGCGGGATTTGGTTGATTATCTTTATCATTATGGATGCCATGAACTGCTTATGGTTTTATTTTGATTTTATTAGCATGATTGTGGTTTCTAGCCATCTTTTTGGGGCTTATACGGATTCAGATGCTTGTGCCATGTAAATGGCCTTTTCACCCTATTTTGAGCTGCTATTTAGCAAGGGTGTTATTTTTATCATTGCTAATTTTTTTGATTGTGGCTATGTCTTGCGCCAAATGAGTATATCTCTCGTAGAGTTATGTCAAGTGTGCCTTGTACTAGGGGTTTATGAGTTGATAAGTTTAGACTGTTATTGATCCGTCCTTCTAGCAAGCTCTGACCAATTGTGTTAACTAGTTATTTTTCGAATTTAGTTTGTGTGTTTATTGTGTTGACAAGTTGTTCACCTCTTATAAACTTTCATTTTGTGCAAGGTATAAAAACTTAGGTGTTATATGCAGTTTTTGGATCTCTGGATTCTATTTGGAAAAAAAAATAAATAGAAGGTGTTTATTATCGAAGTATGTGACGGTAGGTCGAGATGGAGCGAAAACGCACTCGCCCATAAACGACCAATCCGATATCGAGATGGACATAAAAGCACTCGCTGATAAAATATTCTTCTTGTTGTGAAGTCCTCAGTATGCTTTTTTTGTATTACGTTGCCTTACTGCTCAAGTTATGAGATTCTTAGGGTGTTTTACACCTAGTGCCCTAAAGGTCTCCTGGCTTGGAGCACTGAGCAAAAATCTCATTCATTGGTAGTTTATGAATAGCCTAAGTTAATTAAGTACTGTCTAGTCTGATTTAATGTCGGAATGCTAACTTTGATCTTTTCCTCGCTTTTGCGGTCTGTTTCTTATGCTGTTGAATGTTTAAGTTGCGGAGGTTTGCTTGGTTTTAACAATCGACTGTGCGAACTTATTTGAGCTATGATTAGTCAGGACGGTTGATCTTCACACATGTACACAGATTGGATCGATTACTGTCTTATGCTTGAAATAGAATGAACCCTTACTCATTCCCGTGTTTGACTTATTCTTTTGGGGGTAGTTTATATAGATAATCGTAGCTACGATGCTAGTATATATTTTTATTTTCCTTTCACATTCTTAGTGTCTACTGTTATTATTATGTTAGATAGTTTGCTCGAGGACAAGCAAAGACTTAAGTTTGGGGGTATTTAATGAGTGAGATTTAAACCCGCGAATCGGATACTTTCTGCCTTAAATACTTGCCTGGATTCATAGTTTTTTTATATAGTTTTATAGGAATATAGTGTTTTTGTGTTTAATCGTTGCATTGCAGAGCTTCACAATGTTTATGCTGCCTTAAAGGGGCAAAACAATCATTTTGCGCATGCCCGCGCCGCGGCGCCAATGCCAGGTTAATTGGCCGCGCCGCAGCGCCACCATCTGACCTATGCTGACGATAGCCGCGCCGCGGTGCCACTCATTCTCCTCAAACTCACGCTGCAGCACGAGCTCCGTGTCCCAGTTGCTAATGCGGCGCCGCAGCGCCACTCAAGGCTTAGTGGCCCGCGCCACGGCGCCACCTCCGGTTGCCAGACAGACAGGAACTTTGTTTGACCTAGCAAAAGGGGTTATATGATGAAAAAAGGGGGGCGGCGGAAAAAGGAGGATGAATTGAGAAGAGAAAAGATAGAAAACAAAGAAAAGGGTGGAAGAAGCTTGGAAAAAAAGATCTATTGCTCTCCACATTTTTAGATTGTGCGCGTGAAGAGATTACTTGGCAGAAGATTACTTCTTTCTATAGGGGTTTTTCTAATTTCAAATCTTCTATTTATTGTATTTGTGTGAAATGGATAGTGTATTAGAATTTTGTGTTAGTCCCATAGCTATGAACTAACTCCATTGTTAGGATTGCAATGTAACCTTTTGAATAGCTTTATCGACTTTCTCTCTCGTTTTATTTAATGAAGGATTTTGGAATGGGTTGTTGTATTTTTCTTATATTGTCTGATTTCTTGATAAAGAAATAGGTACTGATAGTAGTGGAAATTGATAAATGGATATTACTGTCTTCCTTTAAATACAACGACACCTGTTTTGTCCTTGACATTTAAGTGTGGGCTTATTGTGCTAGTAGGATAGACATATCCTTACTTGCCTTGTGTGACCTTGGAGTTGAGCTTAAAGACCTTGGTCTAATTAGAATCACCAATAGACATATTGTGTTCTAGCTTGTCAAGGATGTGCATTTGACCTTCGACAGAAGCTTATGCTTATATTATTCTCGGTTGGCCATTCCTTGATTTGTTTATATTACGGAGAGTTAGAAGATTTGGCGAAGCATTATGGGAGTTGTAATCCTATCTTCATTTCTTAGAGCAGCTACTTCTCGCAATTTGATTGTCCTATAGAAATTGTTTAACCAACCATCTATTTCTTTTGTTTAGATAAGATTAGTAACGACTTTACCTTAGTAGTTGTTTCCTGTTAAATCTTTGTCCTCGTGGGTTCGACACTCTCTTATCATTATATTACTTGATGACCGTGTATACTTGCGCGTGTTTATTGGTTGCGAAATCGACCAACAGGTTCCTCTCTAAATATTTGTCCATACGCTACCTTGGTGAAGATGAATATTAATCTCAACAGAATTCGAAGTAGCCATATTATCATCAAAGCTTTTGATGGAGCCCGTCGAAATTCGGTCGGAGTAATTGAGCTGCCAAACAAAATTGGTCCTCATACATTCTGTGTATCTTTCCACGTACTCAAGATAGACTCAGGATACATGTGACGCCCCCAAAATTAGGTATACATCACCCATCTTGGGTCGCCAGATACATGGTACAAAATTCAAATACAACTTACTAACACAACTGTTGTGTACACTACGACAAAAACATAACTGTGAGTTTGAATACAAATATTGTCTACTAGAGATCATACAAACTCAAAAAGAGTCCTCATTACAATTATTAATACACTATTTCACAGAATAGTGAGGACTACTAATGCTATCCTCTGGACCGTCACTCCATTCCCCGACTAGTCCCTGCTATGTTTTCATTTCCTGAAGAGAATAGTGAAAGAAAGGGTGAGCTCAACTAGCCCAGTAAGAAATATTATGACTAAGATAATGCAGAATAAATTATCATTAGCCTCCAACAATGTTAAACTGATAAAATACAATAGACATCAAGTTTAACTGCAGCGGAACAAGCAATCCAATAAAAGAGTCAAGTAGAGAATTGAATCTACTATCTTTTATGATTTAAAAAGTTTTTAATCACTTTTATCGCTGGGACTCAGCTCAATAAATAATCCACATCATTAAATCATCCCTGCACTACAGGCCAAGGATATTCTTTAGTATCACGACCACGAATTATCCATGCACTACGGTCCAAAGATAATCGGGTTTTCATCAACGGTCCTGATCATGCCATAAAATAATTCATCTTTGCACTACGGCCGAAGAGAATCCATAGCCAAAATCATACCAAAATCTGTCCATCATTGCACTACGGGCCAATGCGGACTTTTTTCACGTCATTTGTAATATTACGGTCATGATTATACCGAATAATCCCTGGTCATAATCATACCAAGTCCATCTATGCACTACAGGCCACAGATGACTTTCAACATAACATAAACATGAGGATGATGACAATGATATAAGAATTTCAATAAAACAAGTTCAAGAATTAATTTGTCCAGGAATTATTAACGTCCAAATTGTCAACACGATACTGTTTTGTGGTGTAAAATTCAAGAATGCTCAGAAGAATATTTCCATGAAAAGATACTGGATGAAGCGCAAATATTAAGGATATTCTACTAATTTCACGGAGTATAGAAGTCAAAACTTTAACCAACTGAGTATAATAAGGAATGGAATAACAACAGAAATCACCATGCATGCGGAACTTCGCATAGACAGGTTATTCCAACAGAATAATAATAACGGAACCAGGTCAGGTGAAATTCACACCGACATGATGTTCCAACAGAATAATAAATGCGGAATAATAAATGATGGAACCAGGTCCGGCGTATAGCACAGACAGGATATTCCGACAGAATAATAAAGACGGAATAATAAAAATGGAACCAGGTCCGGCGTATAGCACAGGCAGGATGTTCCAACGGAATAATAATAAAGACGGAACCAGGTCCAGTGTAAAACACACAGACAGGATGTTCCAACAGAATAATAGAAGAATGTCACCAAGTATAGGGTAGCCCGCGTATACAAGTTATTCCAACAGAACAATAAAGAAATGGAATAACAGAAGTTCTCTTCTTGAATACAAAAGAATAATATCCCTTACCGTAACAGAAACTGGATATAGAAGTAGTGAAGTAGCAGAATACTCTTCTTCTTTCTCTCTATAATTTTCTCTCTATAACTTCTCTCTATAATTTCTCTCTCTAGAGTTTCAATGAATTCGTAAGAAAATAATGAAGGAATGAGCTTCTATTTATAGGAAAATGGAATGCATAGTAACTAATTCATGAACGGTCCAGATTGATTTACTTTAATCTGACGGTCCATATTTAAAGAAAAATCTTTTAAATAAAATATAATATATTCTATTTATATAAAAAGATTTTTACTATGCAAACACTATGCAACACTATGCAAAACACTATGCGGCACTATGCATAATAAAATATAATATATTCTATTTATAGAATAACTTTAATAAAGTATTCTATTTTATATAAAAAGATATTTCTGTTTTATTACGTTAATAATACGAATAAAACAAAACGTCATCATCGCTATAATAATTCATATTAATAATCGATAATAATTGAATCAAACTGAGCGACTTCTCACATAAATATCAATAATCAATACCGTGTGCTACTATGCAACAACGCGTATTACTGTACTTTTACTACCCAGTAGTTCAACAGTATCAACGGTAAAACTTCCGCCGTTATTTTCAATAAAATATTTTTGTCGTTTTCTCAATCCGACAATAATTCTGTTGTGGGGTCCACCAATAATTGTACCGTCGTACGAATATTTTTCCGACACAAAGAATATTCCCTGACCAATCGAATATAATATAACAACTTGCATACTTTGCAAAATTTATTAATATTACCCACAACTATAATATTATCTCAAATTCACACCATAATATTAAAAAAATTATTTCGAGAAAATTAATTCTTTATTCATAAAATCTGGGGTTTCACAATACAACCTGCTCTTGGGACGACCATGGATTCATATGGCTGGGGCAGTCCCCTCCACTCTTCATCAACAGTTGAAATACATTATCAACAATAGCCTGGTCACGGTCAACGCTAAACAAGAGTATCCTCAACACAGGGACATGCCATTCATCAATACCAATGCAGATGTTAAACCGGTCAGATTTTATTCTTTGGAAATAAGCAATACCCAATACCATGTTATTGGAATGCCATTACCAGAACCCAAGATTTCTGTTGAGGTAATGTCAGCTACTCAAGAAATTATTTCGTTGGGTCATAAGTCAGGACAAGGGTTGGGTAAAGATTACCAGGGTATCAAGTACCCTAATCGATTAACCAAGCAAACTAGAACATCTAGACTAGGCAATTCTGCCAGTTCTAATCGCAGGAATCCTCATAAGCGTCAGTAGATTCCTTCAGCTTCAACCATGTGGCGTTTATCTTCACCTTCAAGATCTGAGTCCGCACAACCTCCTGTAAAGGTGCCAGCCAATGTAATGGCTATGTTATTTCCCAAGCTGGTACCGGTGAAGGAGAAAAGAGTCTTTGTTCCAAATCCCTCAGTGGAAGAGGAGGAATGAATAGTCAAGCAAGACGTCATCCGAATGATGTCAGGCATACGCATTATCATTCATGATGAGCATACCAACAGATATACCCCAGAAGATGATTGCCCAGACATAATGGCCATCATTCGGGACAGGGAGGATGATGACAATCCCTCCATCACTGTGGTCCACACGGACTTTGCTCTTGCCAATTGGAACAACATTCCTTGCATTGGTCGTCAAGGGTAAAACGAACAGAAACTCTTCCTTCCTTGTAGATATAATAACTGCTTACTTTTTTGTACAATACTAGCAGTTTATTTTTCCAGAATATGCTAACACTGTGTATGATCAACACATTTCATATATACTAACTGAAAGCATATTTTGTTTCAGGACTCTAAATTTAGATGTGCATGTACTTGCTGATACGATGCCTCTTCTCCACAAGGAATGTACCTTTGATATAGAGATGAATTCAGCCTTGATGGATATACAGGATGACATTGAGGTGCCTCCAGAAATTCAAGAATGGGTCAAAGACAAACCCAAACCAAACCTTGATCAAACCACTTCTTTCAATCTCGGAACCTTAGAAAGCCCAAAGTTAATCCAAATTGGTTCAGACCTTAACCCAAACCAACGAAATGACATGGTTACACTATTAACCCAGTTCCAGGCTGTGTTTGCGTGGTCTCATGAAGACATGGTGGGTTTGTCCACTGACATTATCTGTGACGCCCCCAAAATTAGGTATACATCACCCATTTTGAGTCGCCAGATACATGGTTCAAAATTCAAATACAACTTCATTTATACAACTGTTGAATTGTCATATAGAATACGACCACAACCTTACAATGGTACTTTGCATAAAAGTATAGTCAAAAACTGTTTTAGAAATTAAAATCTTTGGGAAGTGCTCAAGGAAACCTTCGTATATGGGAGGTCATGCGTCTAGGTTATAATAGATATCATATGTCCACAGAATTATCCTTGGTTGATCCAATAGACCACAAAGAAAAATGAGAAGATTACTATCATCTTCTTTCCAATGGTGAGTCTTCTCTTGACATATGACTATCTCCACTGTCTCTAAGTGAATATTATATTTTAATAAACTCCAAGATCATATAGGTAGTGCCCGTAGATATACTCAGCAAGTGGATGAGCACAATCTTGTCTTATAATAACACGAGGTTGTATGTCATTAGACATCTTATATGATAGTGGCAAGAAGCCCTTCCAAAGTTGGGTTTGCCTCACCCTATTTGATTCACCAAATATAACTACTAAATGATGTATAGAATACAACACACTTTTCTATACTGTTTAGGGAAAAGCTCCACAGCTAGAGACCACCGTTCTATTCCCTTGTTATCCCCGCTCGACACGGTAACACTCTTACGGCAACACTCTTATTACCTGAAAGGAATTGTGAAGCAGAAAGGGTGAGCAGAACTTGCCCAGTAAAGAATATCATGACTACAAATAATTAAATTATCAATAACTTTCATCAATAATAAATCAGAGATTTAGAAAATATGGTAGATGATAAAAAATTTCAACCATAGTTGCAGCGGAACGAGTAATCCATTAGAAGTGTCAAATAGACCATAAGGTCTATTATCTTCTTTATGTTAAAAGTCCACCAATAATGTTTTATCCCTGTAAAATAAATCAACGGTTCCCATCCACAATCATATGAATAACTTATAATCATAATTGTGGTTCTAAATTCCTCTTCACAACCAGGATGAAGATAATTTTCATCACATATCTTCACCTGAAACATCAAAAATCATGGTTGTACCAAATCAGAATTCCTGCTCATAATCATACTAATAAATTAATCTTTGCACTACGACTAAAGATATTCATTAACAATTCATCTTTGTACTACATGCAAAATACATACAACTGTATTTTAAAAGAGTCAAGTAGAGCATGATATCTATTATCTTCTAAAAATTAAAAGTGTATAACCAATATTTTATCGCTGAGACTCAACTTAATAAATAATCCACATCATCGAATTATCCATGCACTACCGCCAAGGATATTCATTAGTATCACATCCATGAATTATTCATGCACTACGGCCAAAGATATTCATTATTATCACATTCATGAATTAATATTTCATCACTAAGACTCAGCTCAATAATTAATTCACATCATCGAATCATCCATGCACTACATGCCAAGGATATTCTTTAGTATCAAGACCACAAATTATCCATAAAATACGGCTAAAGATAATCGTATTTTCATCAACGGTCCTGATCATGCAATAAAACAATTCATCTTTGCACTACGGCCAAAGAGAATCCATAGCCATAATCATACCAAAAACTGTCCATCAATGCACTACGGGCCAATGAGGATATTTTCCACATCATTTGAAACATTACGGTTATGATTATACCGAATAATCCCTGGTCATAATCATACCAAGTCCATCTATGCACTACAGGCCACAAATGACTTTCAACATAATATAAGCATGAGGATGATGACAATATTATAAGCATTAGTCAAACTAAATCAAGGATAAATATTAAAGACTTTAAATTTATCCAAATATTATCAATCACATAATAAAATCACAATCTAATATTTTTAATATTATAACAATATTTTAATCATTTCTTAAACTTATAAATAATTTAATTTAATTGTTTACACTTTTCCAAATAATGCATTTAATCATTCAAAATGCCATACTCATCAGATTTCATCACCAATAATCAAATTACTCATCAAAAATCTGGATATACCTTATATAGGATTTTCAAGCCATAAAATCCTATTAACCAATTTTCAACTTCACATAACATATTTAATTCATATGTTCGTAACTAAATTATTTTCATGAAAAATACCAAATCAGTTCAAAAAATTATTCTTTTATGGGATTAAGCAGAATATAGTCCCATATTCAACATAAATTTTTCTCGGAATTTTTAAAATTCATTTACTATTTTTCAAAAATTAATTTCTAATTAATTCCTTACGAAATTAGCTACCTCAAGGTTAACTCCAGAAATTCCCAAATCTTGGCAGGATCTTACACATGTTAACATGAGCTTTCAGTATAAATTTCATGGTCATCGGAGTTATAGAACTCTTGTTATAGCATTTTCCATCGAAGAAACCAAAATATTGAAAATGTCATAACTTGCTCATTTTCAGTCAGAATGAGCTCATTTTTGGACAGTAGGTACTTTATACAATATATTTTCATATCCCAAAAGGCCAAAATTTTTCTCACAATTTAAGTAGCCGAAATGCCCTTTTAAATTTTCTTGCAGTAGCTTTTTGGCACTTTTCAGTTTTTGACTCCTTTACTAAAATCAGTCCGCACGAAAATCTATAACACTTTTTCTAGTGATTCCACTTAAATAAGTTAGAAAAATCATAGATCTAACTCTAGAACTTGACCACACTCAAAAATTCAAAATATAATAGGAGATATGGTTAATTGAATTTCAAACTCCATTTTTACCAAAATTTTATTTTCAACCCTTTGTGTTTTCTAAGAACTTTCATATTTTCACATTATAACCAACATAACTCATCATGACAATGACATAATAATTCAATAAAACATGTTTAAGAATAAGTTTTAAAGATTTATAAGTTAATTTATCATGAACTCAATAATATCCAAATTGTCAACATGGTACTAGATATGGAGTAAAATTCAAGAATGCTCAGAAGAATATTTCCATAAAAAGATAATGGATGAAGCTCAAATATTAAGGATATTCCACTAATTTCATAGAGTATAGAAGTCAAAATTTTGACCAACTGAGTATAATAAAAAATGGAATAATAAAAAAATCACCAGGCATGCGATAGACCGCACAGGCAGGTTATTCCAATAGAATAATAAATAACGGAACCAGGTCCGGCGTAAAACGCACAGACAGGATATTCCAATAGAATAATAAAGACTGGAACCAGGTCTGGCATAAAAGGCACAGACATGATATTCCAACAGAATAATAAAGAATGAAATAACAGAAGAATTTCACCAAGTATAGGGTAGCCTGAGTATACAGGTTATTCCAAAAGAATAATAAATAATGGAATAACAGAAGTTCTCTTCAAGAATATAAAAGAAATAATACCTCTTACCGTAAAAGAAACTGAATATAAGAGTAGGGAAGTAGAAGAATATTTTTCTATAGTTTCTCTATAATTTCTCTCTCTAGAGTTTCTGTAAGACCCCGAATTTTATGAAATAAAAATATTCAATTTTTCTTATAATTATTTATCAGTAAATGGTTAAATTGATAAAAGTTTAAAGTTAAGGATGATATGTGCAAAGTTTTCAAAATACGCAAGTGGTTATAAACTACTCATTTTTTTCTGGGAATATTCGTTTAGTCGTGGAATATTCTTTTTGTCGGGGAATATTCGTACGAAGGCACAGCTATTTGTGGGCCCCATAACAGAATAATTGTCGAATGAAAAAAAAGACAAATTTGAGTTTTTATAAATAACGGCGTAGTTGTTACTGTTAGCACTGTTGGAATACCTGGTGGTTAAAATACAGTAATACGCGTAGTTGCACAGTAGCACACGGTATTGTACAGTATTGTTGAATTATTGATCCTTACGTAAGAAGGCACTACTCAATAATTGTTACAGTAGTTACTGTTCAATATTTTATTTTATTGATTCAATAATTGTTGCGTTGATATTTTATATTATTGTTGTTTCAATAATTGTCACTACACGGTATTTTCTATTATCAAATCAATAATTCATTTTATTTGGAACAATATTATTAGATAGCATTATTGGTAATGTCTAGAAAGTTCTGTCAAGGAGAGGTTTGGTCACCTAATTGAGCGCCAGTAAGGAGAAATCCTTATCGGAAAGCCCCATATTTCCTGAGAACTGCCTGGTTGTCATTATTCTGATTCTGTAATATTACTTGTGAATAATTAATTATTGATTTATATGATAATGAAATATTTATTTGATGTGGATATAAATGATGGATTTATTTATGTGGTTAAATGAAGGAATTAATGTTGAGGTATTTTATCAGTATTTTGTCGGATTGGAGGTATTAAAAGATCAAATCAGTGTTCTTACAGCTTTATTGTGTGATTCATAATTTTTAATCTGACCGTTGTATCGTTGTAATTTTTGGATATGTTATACATATATAAGTTAAGTATATGTCCACAAATTTTGAACCGTTAAAAATGAGCGTATAATTTGTTATGAATTTTAAGAGGTAACTGATTCGAAAATTAGGTTATAAATGATTCTGGTGGAAAATTCTAGAATTGGTGGGCCCTACTTTTGGTTGGTGAGAAATATGCTCAATTGAATTTTCAAATGTGGTGGGTGGGAATAGTAGTAGGTGAAGCCATCAGGTTGCAGGTTAAGTCTGCTTCGGCGTGCTAACATTTTCTTATAAATAGAGGGCTAAGTTAGAATTGAAAATCACACCAGAAACAAGTTTTCTCTCTTTCACTCTTTCTCTCTCTAGATTATCGAGTGTATTTTGTGAGTATTTAGATACTTGGTGAGTTGCTATTCTTCAGTGTAAGTTTTTTTCAGCGTCATATTTGATATCCAATCAGAAGTGCTGCTCTTTTGAGGTAAGGGATAGCAAGGGATAGTAAGGGATAGTAGGGGATATTAAGGGATGTTATATTCTTCATAATGATGTTATTCTTTCAATATCATTATACTGACATATTGGTATGGATCTTATTGTGGAATTTCTACCTTTTTGAGTTGGGGCTACTATTCACGTATACGGCACTATTCATGTATATGGCACTATTTATGTATATGACATTAGTTACATATACGGTACTATGTACGAATACGGAGTACTATTCACGAGTTACTATTCATTAGTTACTATTCACGAGTTACTATTCTCGGGTACTATTCACGACAAAAATTGGTTTCTTTTTCTAACCAAATTATCGTTGATTTATGAATCTTACTCTTGAGATTAAATCTATATGTTGATTATATTGTTTTTATTATCATATATAACATTTTTATAATCTTGGTGAAGAAATTTCTCTTTAACTTGACTGTAAAGATGGGTAGATTATTGGTATGATCATGACTATGGGTTCTCTTTGACCAGTAGTGGAAGGATGAATTGTGACTAGTATGATCATGACCATTGAATTTACAATTGAATATTTTTAGCTTAAGTGCAAAGGTGAAATTATCAACATGGTTATAATTATGGTTTCTATAGATTTTGAAATGATTATATATTTCTTTGAGATATGAATATCTTTGGCCCGTAGTGCAAAGATGCAATTATTGTTGAATATCTTTGGCCTGTAATGCAAAGATGAATTATTGTTGAATATCTTTGGCCAGTAGTGCAAAGATGAATTATTGTTGAATATCTTTGGCCTGTAGTGCAAAGATGAATTATTGTTGAATATCTTTGGCCCGTAATGCAAAGATGACCTGTTGAATATCTTTGGCATGTAGTGCAAAGATGACTTGTTGATGAATATCTTTGGCCCATAGTGCAAAGATGAATTTATTAGTATGATTATGAACAAGAACTGTGATTTGGTATAACCATGATCTTTAATGTTTCAGGTAAAGATAGGTGATGAAATTTTATCGTCGTCCTGGGTGCGAAGAGGAATTTAGAACTACAATTAAGATTATGAGATATACATGTGATTGTGGACAAGAATTGTTGATTGATGTTACAGGGATAAAACATTGTTGGTGGACTTTTAACATGGAGAAGATAATAGATTTTAAGGTCTATTTGACTCTTCTAATGGATTGCTCGTTCCGCTGCAACTATGGTTGAAACGTTTTATTATCTACCATATGTTCTAAATCTCTGATTTATTATAGATAAATGCTATTGATAATGTAATTATCTTTAGTCATGATATTTTTTTACTAGGTTAGTTGAGCTTGTTAGGTTTGTAATATTCATGAACGCAATCAAATTGCAAAAAAATTAGCGGAAGCGTGTAAAATCAGAGTTTTAAAATTTTACAAACCATAAACCCGGATCACCCTTTATGCACAATTATTAATTAAACGAAAAGATAAAGAATAAAATCATACCCTTGAAGATCGAGCTTCCTCAGGTACAAGTTCACCTCCAAATCCTTTCGCGTTCAACTTGAATCCACCGGGTTTGGTTCCTTCCTTTGATCAACGTTAGTCACCCAAGTGTTTGGCCTCTAGAGGTGATCCACCAAGGAAGAAGAAGAATTCAAGAAGATGGGTGGTTGGCTAAACCCTAGTTTTTCTATCTCTATAGAAAAAGGCGTACTCTCCCAACTATTGGAATTACGTCTGTTGTTGAAAAGTCAACAACAACTCTGCACCCATAATAAGACTCCTCTTATTTATAGATGTGGGCAACCCTCCTTAACAATTAAGGAATTGGGTTTTATTTTAATTAATTAAACTCCTTTAATTAATTAGCCTCCTAATCTTATTAGGAATAATTAATTAAACTTTTAATTAATTAGTCTCCTAATCTTATTAGGAATAATTAATTAAACTTTTAATTAATTAGTCTCCTAATCTTATTAGGAATAAATGAGAGTACTTTTATTAATTAATTCCCAAACTCCTTTAGAAATTAAATAATAATAATTGTAATAATATTAATAAGACTCCTCTTATTAATTTATATTTAATATTTCTAAAATATTAAATAATAAATATTAAGCTATTTAATTTATTCTATCACCATAGATTAAATTAAATATACTTAACATATTATTACGATTATGCCATTAACTTCTTAAATAATTATTCTTCCTTTTAATGTGTGACCCTTTAGGTTCTCCATATTAAACCGGTTGTGAATAAATCAATTAGAACAATTCTAATCTTATTTAAATAAATAAATTAAATTATTAATTTATTTAAATAAATAATATTTATTCTACAATAGGGATAAGCCTCCCTAGCGATCAACGACTTTCCAGATAATATAGATTTCAACATTAATCATAAAAGAACCTTTGAGTAAATAGTTACCGTACAATTCAATCCTTCCACCATACAATGTCCCAATTAAATATAAGACATGGAATTACTGTCAAGTCTTATTTTATTTAATTATATGTATTTCGACTCTTAAATGCACAACACCAAATAATGCAAATTAGAAACTCCTTTCTAATTTCATTCTGCCTTGGCCAAGGACTACTGAGTTGTCATTTATCGAATCACATAGGACATTTCTCTTCTTTTACTAGAAGTGGTAGATTCTTTATTGATCATACATTATCTCCATGTACAACTTATTATACCCAAGCATACCCTTTGATATACCCTAAGGGTCTTAAGGAATAAGTCAAAGTATAACTCATCATACACAAGATATTATGATAATCTCAAGTCCAAGGATCACTTATACTACTATCACTACAGGAATTCCTATTGACATGCAAGTAAAACTCCGTTAGGTATTCCTTAGCGAGTCACGTTCAGTGAACTTATTCTCTAATAAGCACCTACATACTTGCTTTAGTGTCTCCACAAAAATGATCATGAGATCAATCATCCTCATCCAATGAGCAAGCAACGTATGTACCAATCTATCCGGATTCACTAATCCCCAATTTAGTAATCCAACGATTGGGAACTATTTTAGTTTTAAGCTTTCTAAGAATTTAGATCTCATTATAATGATCATCATCATTATTCTAAAATCATTTCTTAAAACTATGAGTTTATCACATATTATAAAACAGCATCATGTAGATAATTAAAAGCCTTTAATAAATTAATACTTTTTATTAATAAATGAATAAGATTGTTACAAAGTATATGCTTTATCATCAAACATGATTGGTTTGTGTGCATATTACTTTCAATCTCCCACTTGCACTAAAGCCAATCGTCATGGTATCTCATACTCTTCTTCTCTGAGTGACGATTATCCTGCTGTTGGATAAACTTTAGTTAATGGATATGTAATGTTGTTCTTGAGAGTCCACTATCTCTATAGTGATTTCCCATCTTTCAATGATTCCTATAATCAAATGAAAGTGCCACAACACATGTTTGGATCCAAGATGAGACTTAGGAACAATTCCTAGTTCTGTAATGAACTTTTAATCCAATCAATCAACTTGCAGCTTCATTTACAACTATATACTTTGTCTTTATCACTACACCAGCAACTCTTTGCTGTTTGGAACCTTTTCAATTCACTGCACCACCGTTCAAGGTAACCATTTACCTTAAAGTGGATTTTCTGTCGTCTTGGTCCGTCTGAAAAACTTGAGTCTGTTAAAACCTCTAGTTTTAATTCAGACCCACCATGTATGATCACATCCTTAGTGCTGGTTAAGTAATTTAAGATGTTTTTCACCGACTCATAGTGAACTTCTCCAGAATATGACTGATCAACATCAGGTCTCATACATTTCATCGTATACATGATAGTTACTCATGTGACCTCTCTTTTCAGGAGTCTGTTGGGACTATTAAGAGAGATACACTCCATAGCTCATCTACATGAGACAACTCTTGGAGTTTGCCATGCTAAACGACTTTAGCATCAAATGAATATACGTTCCTTGGGTTAAGCCGAGCATCTTTTTAAATCTATCTATATAGATTTGTATCCCCAATTAAGATACTCTTCCCAAATCATTCATGGAGGAATGTTTAGACAACTTTATCTTTACTGATTGTAGCATTGGTATGTTATTCCTTATCCGTAGTATATCAACATATAATACTAGGAATGTCACGACGCTCCCACTGGCCCTTTTGTACACACTAGGTTCATTCTTGTTTTTGATAAAATCAAACTCTTTTGATTGTCTCATCAAAACGAATGTTCCATATTTGAGAAGATTGATTCAATCCATTTCTCTGAGTTTCTACAACTCTTACCTCATCGTAAGTAACTGGATCATCATCTTCTATGATACGTACCTCATCTTCATCATCCATGATGAATCCATACCTCCCAGGTATCTTCGGTACTATTCCAGATTTACAATTCGGTTGTGGTACAATAGGTCTATCTATAGGTTCCTCTTATTTGACTTGTAATATTTTGTGGTTCTTGAACTTTTCAAAATGTATTATCCTCCCAGTAGCCCCTTTAATGATAAACATCTTTATCTTAGAAGGCAGCGTGTTTCGCAACAAACACCTTTTGCTAAGTAGGATTATAAAACATATACCCTAAACTTACTTTAGGATGTCCCACAAATCTGTACTTGTCAAATTTTGTCCTAAGCTTATCCTTTGAAACCGTTTCACATAAGTTGGACAACCCCTTATCTTAACATACTTAAGATTATGAATCCTCTCTGTCCATAACTTTTATGGAGCCTTGGGGCCGAATTTTGAGATTACCTTTTTCGTAGATATGCAGCCATTTCTAGGACATGATCCTAGAGGGATACTGGAATGTCGGTAAAATCATTATGGACCGCACCATGTCCAACAAGGTACGATTTTTCCATTCAGATACATCAATCAATTATTGCGTATCAGGATGTGTCCATTACGAGAAAACCATTTGAGATGATCTAGAAACTTATTGCACAAGTATTTATTCCTTGATCTAATCAAAGAATCTTAATACTTTGTCAATTTGTTTCATTTCTGAATTCTTTGAACCTTTCAAGTAATTCACACTTGTATTTCAACAAATACATACATTCAACTCTTTGAATGATCATCTCCTTTTCTTATACTAGTTTGTTCAATTTGCAAAATATATTTTTCACGTAAGTCAAGTATACAAAATCCATTAAGTAATATTCCAGTTCTATACATAACATTATTATTATTATAAATAGAACAACAATTGTTCTTAAATATAATACCAAAGATTTCATTGTCCAACAATAAAATGGAAATAATGTTTCCAACAAGTACTGGAATACAATAACAACTTATTGACTTAATAGATTTTCCCGTAGGGATTGCTAAACTATAAGTTTCTATGGCTAATGCAGCAACCTTTGCTTCATTTCCCACACATAGGTTTACTTATATTTGTTTAGCTTTCTACTTCTGCTTGGTCCCTTCATAAATCTATATTTATGATAACCAAAGTCAGTATCCAATACACAAGTAGAACCTTGACTTAAAGAAAAATTTATTTAAATCTTGAATAAATTTGTATTTGTAACCGAAACTTCACTAAGCTTCTTTGTTTAGCCTCTGCAAGATGCTTCTTACAGTTTCCTTCTAGTGTCCAGGCTTATTGCAGTGGAAGCAAACTCCTTTGCTATCCGTATCAGTTTTGTTCTTATTATCCTTTGTTTTTGCCTTTATATTTACCTTCTTAGAATCGTTCTTCTTTTCAGAAGATCCTTTGGCCCTTACCAGTAAGACTTGGTCTTTCTTGGTTGGAAAGTGACTCTCAACATTTTTCAACATGTTAAGCAAATCAGCGAGGCTGATATCTAGCTCGTTCATATGAAAAATTCACAACAATTGTGAAAGGAGTCCGGAAGTGAGTGCAAGATCAAATCTTGGCTCAACTCTCCATCCATGACAAAACCCGTTGTCCTAATTGATTAATCAAATTGATTATTTTAGGACATATGTCTGTACTGTAGTGTCATTTGTCATTCTAGATCGGAAGAGCTCCTTAGATATCTGATATCTATTAGTCCTACTTTCCTTACCATCAACTACTTGATGTGCAGGAATATAATAGGAGCATCCATAGTTTCATGCTGACGCTGAAGCTCGTTACTCATGGATGCGAGCATGATGCATTGAGCCAACTGTGCATCATCTTGCCACTTTCTAAAAGTATCAATCTCTTCCTCAGGGGCATTGTCTGCAACCATTGCAGGGATAGGCGTATTAAGGACATAAGATGGCTTTTCAGCGATGAGAACTATTCTCAATTACCTTAACCAATCCGTTTAATTCGGTCCGGTTAAATAACATCTAATATGCTATGCAGTGATAGTAATTTAGACATTGTAAAATTCTGTAAATGAATTTGTAATTAACAACATTTTAACATACATTCTTTTATTAATTACCAAAATAAATTAGGTCTTATTTTAAATTGGTATCTCCCACTATTTTCTTCAAACTATATTACCCTCAATATATAGTTCGGCAATATCTAATTAAAGATATGCTAGTGAGAATAAGGATCTCATTTCAAATGTATATAGCCTTGTGTGTGCACAACAAACTATATATAAATAAATAGGTAGACAACTCTTGTCAATTACATCAACTATGTAACTCCTTGTATTTTGCCTCTTAAATCATAATGGTCAAGTGTGTGCACATCCGAACTAAAATGATTTAAGTTAAGTCAGACCCAACATTTCCATATAAGTGAAGAGAAAACTACAGCCCTTGTGTGGCACAACAAAGCAGTAATGTTCAATTCCTTATAAACATCATATGTAATAAAAACAACATCTTAAATATTTAATACTCGCCTTGTGTGTGCACAACAAACTCATATTAAATATTCAATACTCTATTGTTTCTATCATGCTAGAAGGTGACGTTCGATATTCCAAATATCTTTGAACGTTACAACTTAATATAAAAAATTTGAGGGTTTTGTTATTAATTTGTCCCATCTTGTTTAGCGCACATGCACATATATATATAAAATACGCGTCATATTAATTAACATGCGAAGCATGTTTGCATAATATATAATATATATATATAGTATAAGCATGCACATATAGAATACTATATTCTACCTGAATTGATTATGGACTTTTATTCTAGTTTGGTTCACTAGAGCCACCAAGTGAACCAAAAGGTCAAACCCTAGGGGTGCAAAAATTAATATTTAAATATAACTATTACATTTAAACACGGGCTCCATTACAAACGGGTCTTCACGCGCTCCTTGCTCCTTGATCTCCAATTCTTCAAAATTAATTCTAACTATTCCTATTACAAAACTATTTAAAATAAATAGAAACCTTGATCAGCAGTCAAGGGGGAGTACATAGGAGGGAGTTAGAATTTACATTAAGGAAAAATTAGAGAAGACGAGGTACGCAGACCCCATTTAATAAAACTCATACATTCATGCATCCAACTAAAATAAAATCCAATCGCATTGGTCAATAGTCCATAATCAATCCCATTTATTATCATACACATCACCATATGCATCAATAAATAATATTCATCTTATGAATAATAAACATTCAATATATATATTGATATCATTTAATGGGCAAAATTTAGTTAGTATAAAATCTAATTTTGAATCAAAATAAACTCCTTTATTTTAATCCAAATTTAAATCAAAATAAAACTATTTTATTTTAATTTATCCAATTTTGAATAAAATAAACTATTTTATTTTAATCAAAATCATTAATCAAAATAAACTCCTTTATTTTAATTAATTATGGAATCCAATTCCATGTAAAAAAAACTTTATTAAAGGAAACACGGATTTTCTTTCCTATTCACAAATAAACTCTTTTATTTTGAATAATATGAAATCTTATTTCATATCTAAATAAACTCCTTTATTTAGGGAAATTAGGATTCTCTTTCCTATTTACAAATAAACTCTTTTATTTTGAATAATATGAAATCTTATTTCATATCTAAATAAACTCCTTTATTTAAGGAAAGATGGATTTACTTTCCTATTCACAAATAAACTCCTTTATTTTAGGAAACATGAAATCCAATTTCAACTCTAATTAGTTATCATGGAATCCAATTCCAACTCTAATTAGTTATCATGAAATTTAATTTTAAAATTAAAATAAACTCTTTTTATTTTAAAATTAAAATAAACTTTTTATTTTAAAATTAAAATAAACTATTTATTTTAATAATAAAATAATTAAAATTAATATATATATATATATATATATATATATTATAATATATTACGGTAATATATTATATATATATATATAATATAAGAAATCATAACAATTATGAATCAGAATCCTTGTTATTGGAGAAAAAAAAACGTGATAATGCGTGGCCACCATGGAAGAATCTTCCTAGCTGCTGTACTGAATATACCAACGCGAATAGTAACCTTCTTTTAAAACCGCGGTATTGAAATTTTGCGATTTTTTTTTTAAATAAATTTTATATAATAAAGTTATGCCCAATTAAATTGTTCTAAACACATATCAATATACATATCAAATTAAAACAATTAATAATTCGTATAAAGGTTTGGCTCTGATGCCACTGTTAGGTTTGTAATATTCATGAACGCAATCAAATTACAAAAAAATTAGCGGAAGCGTGTAAAATCAGAGTTTTAAAATTTTACAAACCATAAACCCGGATCACCCTTTATGCACAATTATTAATTAAACGAAAAGATAAAGAATAAAATCATACCCTTGAAGATCGAGCTTCCTCAGGTACAAGTTCACCTCCAAATCCTTTCGCGTTCAACTTGAATCCACCGGGTTTGGTTCCTTCCTTTGATCAACGTTAGCCACCCAAGTGTTTGGCCTCTAGAGGTGATCCACCAAGGAAGAAGAAGAATTTAAGAAGATGGGTGGTTGGCTAAACCCTAGTTTTTCTATCTCTATAGAAAAAGGCGTACTCTCCCAACTTTTGGAATTACGTCTGTTGTTGAAAAGTCAACAACAACTCTGCACCCATAATACGACTCCTCTTATTTATAGATGTGGGCAACCCTCCTTAACAATTAAGGAATTGGGTTTTATTTTAATTAGTTAAACTCCTTTAATTAATTAGCCTCCTAATCTTATTAGGAATAATTAACTAAACTTTTAATTAATTAGTCTCCTAATCTTATTAGGAATAATTAATTAAACTTTTAATCACCAGTACAAAGTACCTAATAGACAACGCTTAATAGACAACGTTTTTTATAAAAACGTTGTGGTTTTTTTTTTACAACGTTTTTAGAAAAAACGTTGTAGATATATATGCAAAAACGTTATCTATTTAGAAGGACATTTTTTTTGTTTTAATTAGATAACGCTTTTTTTTAAAAACGTTGTCTATTAACAAAAACACGGAGCTAAAAAAAACCATGGAAATGAAACACGGAGCAAAACAAAAAGACAACCTCTCTGAAGACTGAAGCCCTAACTCTCTCTTATTCTCTCCCGATTAACTTTCTCTGAAGCCCTAACCTTAGAAATTTTCTTAATCCATCTCTCACTTCTCTAAGCCAATCAAGACGACGATCATGAAGATGAAGAAGACGAGTGGAGTTCCACCACCATCGCTATCTGCCAGTGGCTTCCTAGCTCTCCCGATTTTGTCTCTCCCGCTGCTCTGCTCCTTAACCAACTCAGCACCACCATCGCTGTTAGCAAACGACAATCAGGTATAGAATATTTCAATCGAAACTCTGTTAAGTCTTTCCTAGAGTTCCCTAAAAGTTTAAATCTAGCCATTTACCAGTATTCACATTCCAGAACATAATACATATCCTTTAGTTTACAACAATACCCATTCAATTATTTTTGTATTCTTCCCCTTCCCACACATCATATCACTTTGTCCAATTTATAGCAGGATTTTTACTTTTATTTGTCTCTAGTAGGCAGATTTAATCAATACAATCATTGTTTTGACGATTTTAAAAACTCCAAGGGACGGCTTACTAGAGAAGATAGTGTAGGAGTTCTCCTGAAAGATGAGATTTAGAGAACGAGCGTGCTTACCTAAGCTTAATCAACCACCTATTCTTCAATTCTGGCCCAGATGAGTTTTGAGTAAGCACAAGAAAAACCTTGAATCAACCACCCATTGTGCTTACTTAAGCTTGAGTGAACAACCATTGTGATACGCGTTAATGTTTATCAAATACTTGTTCTAAGTTCTGGATCAGAAATGTCTTCCCCTCCTGCTTTAGCTGCCTGATATTTTTAAAGTTCACCCAATTCCCAGCGCCAACCTCTCTTAAAGTCTTATTTAAAACTAAAAATTAGGCAATTGAATTAGTCTGTCCTAGAGTCTTCTTCGAATATTGTTTCTAGATGATAATTTTTTACAAAGTTAAGGTTCTCTAACTTATTTTTTAATTTATTGTTGGTGTCCTTCAGAACGTACTATAATCTAAATTTTGATATTTATGGATGTTATAGATTTTACATACTTGGATGGTAGAAAAAAGAACTTTATATTGGAGATTCTTTAATATTTATTTGATCTTCGGAGTGGTTGCATTCTAATCTTTCATGGTGTCTCCTTTCATGAGTTTGCAGCTATTGGTGGAGAATATATGTCGGTGAAATCCGCCGGGAATCTTTCAACGCTGTTCGATGTAGGTGGGATTGTTGGGGGAATTCTAGCTGGTTACATATCCAACAAACTCAAGGCACGGGCTACTACAGCAGCCAACTTCATGTATGCAGCAATTCCTTCTATACTTCTGTACCGCATGTATGGGAACATTTCACAAACTGTTAACATTCTACTAATGATAACTGCTGGCTTATTCGTCAATGGGCCCTATGCACTTATCACAACTGCAGTCTCTGCGGATCTTGGTACACATAGCTCTGTCAGAGGTGATTCTCGAGCTCTGGCAACAGTGACTGCAATTATTGATGGTACTGGATCCCTTGGCGCTGCTCTGGGCCCTCTTCTGACTGGGTTTCTTTCTACAAAGGGATGGAATTTTGTTTTTGGAATGCTGATTCTTGGTGCTTTCATTGCCGGTCTTCTCTTATCTCGTTTGGTCATAAATGAATTTGCAGACAGAAAACAGAAAGTGATGGTTTCTGGGCAGCACGATTTTGGAGGTAGTTTGTTGCTATTTTTCTATTAGTTATTTTGTCTCTGTCTGTGTGTTTAATTGTTTGCGAGTGGCATGGTGTGTATTTGCTATTTAAAAAATACAGCAAAAAGAGAAAACGAAAAGTAAAAAACGCAGGTTTTTAACTGTCCATACACGTGCATGTAATTTGAGATCCCATGGCATCAGTCAAGTTACTTTCCCATTGCATATTTGGTTTGAAGTGAAAATCCATCATCGGAGAGTGTAGCCATCAGAAATCTGACCCTGTTTGGTTAGTATTTTTGTTTTTTGTAACCAATCTTATGGTTTGGATCTTGGTTTTTAGAACGTTTGTGATTTTTTATGAATAAGAGTTAAATACTGGTGTACTTTTGCTGTACACCAACACCTATTGTGTAGATGACAGCTACCATTTTTTTCTTGAACGGAACCATCTATGATTGATGCCTGGTGATTCCTGCTTAGTGGTAGGAAATTATTACTGTTATTTGATTAACTTTTTTCTGAAACAACCATTTATATACATGGATAAGAGGAGGTTAATACTAGGAAGTATTCTATGTGTTATCTAGTATTAATTATAAATACCATCTAATATCCAGGACTTTACCTTTTTTTTACTTTTGCAGATTGATGTCATTGTAAGCTTATTAAGTGGTAGACTTGTTCGTGAGAGAATTGGTCCGGCTATGCTAAGTGCGGTGCAGAGTCAGGTACTTTAGCTATTAATTGAATAATTCCAGGCTGTGTAAACTTTCACATAGCAGTGCCAGTATTTAGTCTCAATTGCGTATATCTTCTGCTTAATTTAATCAGATGGGAGCTATTGAAACAAGCAATGTTGATGCAGTTTTCAACTTTTCATTCATTTTCCAATCCAGTAAAGGATTAAACATATTCCAGATAATAAGGCTCCTTCCTTAGCCTATTATTCGATTTGATTCCATGATAGTTTAGCTTTTGTTCCATAAGATATGGATGCATTTAAATTGGCTTTTGTCTTTTGCAGTCTGTGGCAACCTTCTTCCTTCATGTTATGTCTGCAATTGGCGGAAACAACCTTCTTCTCAACTTTTTTATTTTGAAATTCGAAAAGAACTGACGATACTATTTGTTTCACCAAGAAATATATTTATTTATTTATTGCCTGAAACATGATTCAATTCTATGCATGTGTTTTACTTATAGGATTTCGTCACTGTTATATACATGTGTATGCTTGTGTTTTGTTTGTGTTGTCTGCTTCTCCCAACTGTAAAGCCCTAGCATGTCTTCAATTGTACTGATTTGCTCGACTAATATTCCCTTAGTTCCAAAAAAATACCAAAGGTGAGATAAATTTGTTATAGTAAATTTTTATCATTGAAGTCGAATTTGATTGTGTTAACACATAGATCCAGTCGTTGATCAGTGATAGATATTCTGATCAGTTATTATCTGTTATCTCAATACTTGAAATGATATCTGCAGTTATGTGACTTTGGATTAGTTACATGGACTCAAGCACCTTCAGTACCTTTTCTTTGCAAAACTGTCAAAGGAACTTTTGGGTATGATCTTAATTCTCCAATACATTTGGAAAAAGAATCTTTGTTAAAATTTTTGGAGATTTTCATTTAAGGAATCTATAAATCTAATGTGCAGGTATTTGGCAAGATGACATTTTGAGAGCAAGCTCAGTTAAAAGATTTGGAAAGTAGAAGCACAGAACCATCCCCAAGCCCAGGTTGAAGTACGGGATGAGCGGGCTACGTATGTGAGCAGCTACATGTAGAGCATATATGATAGTTTGTTATATATTTTGTGGATGTAGTAATTTGAATTACAAGAATGGTATTATTGGAATGTATTTTGAATGGTGATATATTTTGGCTTTAAATTTAAATGAGAATTTAGACCTTTTAGCTATATATCATGGCATTAACATATTGCAGGTGCATTGGTAATATAGGTGAACCACAACATTTTTTTTTCTTTTTTTTTAATCTACAACGTTTTTAAAACGTTGTGTAAATGTGTCTAAACGTTGTCTGATATACTAAACAACAACGTTTTTAACCAAAAAACGTTGTGGAATCATACTTTCTACAACGTTTTTAAGCATCTGCTAATTTTTTGAAAACAAATACACAACGTTTTTTTTCTAAAAAACGTTGTATATTGTGCTTAACAACAACGTTTTTAAAACGTTGTGTAAGGGTGTCAAATAGACAACACCCTTAACCACGACGTTTTTCCGACATAAACCACAACGTTTAAAAAACGTTGTCTATTTACTGTTTTGTAGTAGTGAATTAATTAGTCTCCTAATCTTATTAGGAATAAATGAGAGTACTTTTATTAATTAATTCCCAAACTCCTTTAGAAATTAAATAATAATAATTGTAATAATATTAATAAGACTCCTCTTATTAATTTATATTTAATATTTCTAAAATATTAAATAATAAATATTAAGCTATTTAATTTATTCTATCACCATAGATTAAATTAAATATACTTAACATATTATTACGATTATGCCATTAACTTCTTAAATAATTATTCTTCCTTTTATGGTGTGACCCTTTAGGTTCTCCATATTAAACCGGTTGTGAATAAATAAATTAGAACAATTCTAATCTTATTTAAATAAATAAATTAAATTATTAATTTATTTAAATAAATAATATTTATTCTACAATAGGGATAAGCCTCCCTAGCGATCAACGACTTTCCAGATAATATAGATTTCAACATTAATCATAAAAGAACCTTTGAGTAAATAGTTACCGTACAATTCAATCCTTCCACCATACAATGTCCCAATTAAATATAAGACATGAAATTACTGTCAAGTCTTATTTTATTTAATTATATGTATTTCGACTCTTAAATGCACAACACCAAATAATGCAAATTAGAAACTCCTTTCTAATTTCATTCTGCCTTGGCCAAGGACTACTGAGTTGTCATTTATCGAATCACATAGGACATTTCTCTTCTTTTACTAGAAGTGGTAGATTCTTTATTGATCATACATTATCTCCATGTACAACTTATTATACCCAAGCATACCCTTTGATATACCCTAAGGGTCTTAAGGAATAAGTCAAAGTATAACTCATCATACACAAGATATTATGATAATCTCAAGTCCAAGGATCACTTATACTACTATCACTACAGGAATTCCTATTGACATGCAAGTAAAACTCCATTAGGTATTCCTTAGCGAGTCACGTTCAGTGAACTTATTCTCTAATAAGCACCTACATACTTGCTTTAGTGTCTCCACACAAATGATCATGAGATCAATCATCCTCATCCAATGAGCAAGCAACGTATGTACCAATCTATCCAGATTCACTAATCCCAAATTTAGTAATCCAACGATTGGGAACTATTTTAGTTTTAAGCTTTCTAAGAATTTAGATCTCATTATAATGATCATCATCATTATTCTAAAATCATTTCTTAAAACTATGAGTTTATCACATATTATAAAACAGCATCATGTAGATAATTAAAAGCCTTTAATAAATTAATACTTTTTATTAATAAATGAATAAGATTGTTACAAAGTATATGCTTTATCATCAAACATGATTGGCTTGTGTGCATATTACTTTCAGAGCTCACCCTTTTGGTTCACATTTCCTTTCAGGTAATAAGAGTGTAGTTGGGTCGAGCGGGGATAATAGGGGAATAGAACGGTGGTCTCTAGCTGTGGAGATTCTCCCTAAACAGCATAGAAAAGTGAGTTGTATACATCTTTTAGTAGTTATATTTGGTGAATCATATAGGGTGAGGCGAACCCAACGTTGGAAGGGTGTTTTTCCACTATCATACAAGATGTCTAATGACATACAACCTCATGTCATCATAAGACAAGGTTGTGCACATCCATTTGCTGAGTATATTTACGAGCACTACCTATATAATCTGGGTGTTTGTTTGAAGTATAATTCTCAATTAGAGACAGTGGAGATAATGATATGTCAAGAGAAGACTCACCATTGGGAAGAATATGATAGTAATCTTCTCGTTTTCTTTGGGGTTTATTGGGTCAACCAAGGATAATTCTATGGCCATATGATTTCTATCATAACCTAGAAGCATGGCCTCCAATGTACGAATGTTTCCTTGAGCACTTCCCAAAGATTCTAATTTCTAAAACAGTTTTTGACTATACCTTTATGTAAGGTATCACTGTGAGGCGCTATCCACGGTTGGGACACGTGTCACAGTTGATAAATATTTGTATCCAAACTCACATCATATGTGTTGTGGTATTTTGAACAACAATTATTGTAATAAAGTTGTAGTTGTTTTCTGTACCATGTAATTGGCGACTCAGAATAGGTTGGATGGAATGGACCTGTTTTGGGGTTGTCACAGTTTCAGTGAATTCGTAAGAAATAATGACGAAATGAGCTTCTATTTATAGAAGAATGGACTTCATAGTAACTAATCCATGAACGGTCCAAATTGATTTACTTTTAAACAGATGGTCCATATTGTTTACTATTAAAACTTAAAGTAACGGTCCATATTGATTTACTATTAAAACTTTAAACTAGCGATCCATATTGGTTTACTATTATAACTATCCACCAGTGGTCCATATTGATTTACTATTATATCTTCAACCAACGGTCTAAAAAATTAACACATCTCCTCATGTACTAATATTGTACCCAAAAATAATTTGGACTGAAAAGAATTATATTTTATGGGTGAATAGTACTCCGTGAATAGTAACTCGTGAATAGTAACTTGTGAATAGTAACTTGTGAATAGTAACTCGTGAATAGTAACTCGTGAATAGTACTCTGACACGAAAAGTGTTTCGAATATCCGATTGAACAATACTGAGTGACTTCTCACATAAGCATCAATAATCAATACCGTGCACTACTATGCAACCACGCGTATTACTGTACTTTTAACACCGGGTATTTCAAAAGTTAACGGTAAAACTTCCGCCGTTATTTTCATAAAGTATTTTTGTCGTTTTCTCAATCCGACAATAATTCTGTTGTGGGGTCCACCAATGATTATACCGTCGTACGAATATTCCAAGACAAAAAGAATATTCCCCGACTAATCGAACATTCCTCGACAAAACGAATATTTTATATCAACTTGTCTACTTTGTAAAAAAAAATTCACATATTACCCTTAACTTTAAACTTTTATCAATTTAACTATTTACCAAAATAAAAAAAATTAAAATACTTTTATTTCATAAAATTCGGGGTCTCACAATCACCCCTCCTTATGAAATTTTGCCCATGAAATTTACGTACGTACCTGATATTCAAAGAAATGAGAATACCTTTTTTTCTTTTCAGATTGTACCTTCTCGGTAATTTCCTTGCTATCATGATTTTCCCATTTCTCATCTCCTGTATATCAGATATCATTCTAGAATATAGTTTCAAAACAAAGGTTAATTGACATATCATAATTTGTTAACTTATCAAGTAAACAATTTCAGCTTAGGTAAGTCACACACTAGCGAAGTATATAACTCGTCTCTCCCCTCCTAGTTGTAGACTCTTATCTCCGCCAGCGACCATATCCCTAAGCTTTGATACCAACTGTGACGCCCCCAAAATTAAGTATACATCACCTATTTTGACTCGTTAGATACATGGTACAAAATTTAAATACAACTTCATTTATACAACTATTGAACTATCGTATAGAATATGACCAAATCCTTACAATGGTACTTTACATAAAAATATAGTCAAAAACTATTTTAGAAATTAAAATATTTGGGAAGTGCTCAAGGAAACCTTCGTACAAGGGAGCCCATGCGTCTAGGTTATAATAGATATCATATGTCCACAGAATTATCCTTGGTTGACCCAATAGACCCCAAAGAAAAACGAAAAAGATTACTATCATCTTCTTTCCAATGGTTAGTCTTCTCTTGACATATAACTATCTCCACTGTCTCCAAGTGAATATTATATTTTAAATAAACTCCAAGATCATATAGGTAGTGCCCGTAGATATACTTAGCTAATGGATGAGCTCAATCCTGTCTTATGATAACACGAGGTTGTATGTCATTAGACATCTTGTATGATAGTGTCAAAACACCCTTCCAAAGTTGGGTTCGCCTCACCCTATTTGATTCACCAAATATAACTACTAAATGATGTATATAATACAACACACTTTTCTATACTGTTTAGGGAGAACCTCCACAGCTAGAGACCACCGTTCTATTTCCCTGTTATCCCCACTCGACCCAGAAACACTCTTACGGCAACACTCTTATTACCTGAAAGGAATTGTGAAGCAGAAAGGGTGAGCACAACTAGCTCAGTAAAGAATATCATGACTAAAGATAATTAAATTATCAATAGCTTTCATCAATAATAATTAGAGATTTAAAACATATTGTAGATGATAAAACTTTTCAACCATAGTTGCAGCAGAACGAGCAATCCATTAGAATAGTCAAATAGACCATAAGGACTATTATATTCTCTATGTTAAAATTCCACCAATAATGTTTTATCCCTGTAAAATAAATCAACAGTTCATGTCCACAATCATATGAATAACTCATAATCATAATTGTGGTTCTAAATTCCTCTTCGCAACCAGGATGAAGATAATTTTTATCACCTATCTTCAACTGAAACATCAAAAATCATGGTTATACCAAATCAGAATTTCTTCTCATAATCATACTAACAAATTTATCTTTGCACTACGGCCAAAGATATTCATTAACAATTCATCTTTGCACTAATGCCGAAGACATACAACTGTATTTCAGAAGAGTCAAGTAGAGCATGATATCTACTATGTTCTACAAATTAAAAGTGTATAACCAATATTTTATCGCTGAGACTCAACTTAATAAATAATTCACATCATCGAATTATCCATGCACTACCGCCAAGGATATTCGTTAGTATTACATCCATGAATTATCCATGCACTGTGGCCAAATATATTCATTATTATCACATCCATGAATTAATATTTCATCACTGAGACTCAGCTCAATAATTAATCCACATCATCGAATCATCCCTGCACTACAGGTCAAGAATATTCTTTAGTATCACGACTACAAATTATCCATGCTCTACGACCAAAGATAATCGTGTTTTCATCAACGGTCCTGATCATGCCATAAAACAATTCATCTTTGCACTACGGCCAAAGAGAATCCATAGCCATAATCATACCAAAAATTGTCCATCAATGCACTACGGGTCAATGATGACTTTTTCCACATCATTTGTAACATTACGGTTATGATTATACCGAATAATCCCTGGTCATAATCATACCAAGTCCATCTATGTACTACAGGCCACAAATGACTTTCAACATAATATAAGCATGAGGATGATGACAATATTATAAGCATTAGTCAAACTAAATCAAGGATAAATATTAAAGACTTTAAATTTATCCAAACATTATCAATCACTTAATAAAATCATAATCTAATATTTTTAATATTATAACAATATTTTAATCACTTCTTAAACTTATAAACAATTTAATTTAATTGTTTACATTTTTCCAAATAATGTATTTAATCATTCAAAATGCCATACTCATAAGATTTCATCACCAATAATCAAATTACTCATCAAAAATTTGCATACACCTTATATAGGATTTTCAAGCCATAAAATCCTATTTACCAATTTTTCAACTTCAAATAACATATTTAATTCATATGTTCGTAACTAAATTATTTTCATGAAAAATACCAAATTAGTCCCAAAAATTATTCTTTTCTAGGATTAAGCAGAATATAGTCCCATATTGAACATATATTTTTCTCGGAATTTTTAAAATTCATTTACTATTTTTCAAAAAATCAATTTCTAATTAATTCCTTAAGAAATTAGCTACCTCAAGGTTAACTCCAGAAATTCCTAAATCTTGGCAGGATCTTACACATGTTAACGTGAGCTTCTAGTTTAAATTTCATAGTCATCGGAGTTATAGAACTCCAGTTATAGCATTTTTCGTCGGAAAAACCTAAATATTGAAAAGGTCATAACTTGTTCATTTTAAGTCAGAATGAGCTCATTTTTGGACACTAGGTACTTTATACCATATATTTACATGTCCCAAAAGGCCGGATTTTTTCTCATAATTTAAGTGGCCGAAATTGCCCTTTTAAATTTTCTAGCAGTAGCTTTTTGGCACTTTTCAGTTTTTGACTCCTTTACTAAAATCAGTCCACACGAAAATCTACAACACCTTTTCTAGTGATTCCACTTGGATAAGTTAGAAAACTAATAGATCTAACTCTTGAACTTGACCAAACTTAAAAATTTGAAATATAATAGGAGATATGGTCAATTGAATTTTATACTCCATTGTTACCAAAATCTAATTTTCAACCCTTTGTGTTTTCTAAGTACTTTCATGTTTTCACATAATAACAAACATAACTCATCATGACAATGAAATAATAATTCAATACAACAAGTTTAAGAATAAGTTTTAAAGATTTATAAGTTAATTTATCATGAACTCAATAATGTCTAAATTGTCAACATGATACTACTTTGTGGAGTAAAATTCAAGAATTCTCAAATGAATATTTCCATGAAAAGATACTGAATGAAGCGCAGAGATCAAGGATATTCCACTAATTTCATGGAGTATAGAAGTCAAAGTTTTAACCAACTGAGTATAATAAAGAATGGAATAACAAAAGAAATCACCAGGCATGCGATAGACCGCACAGGCAGGTTATTCCAACAGAATAATAAATAACGGAACAAGGTCTGGCGTAAAATGCATAAATAGGATATTCCAACAGAATAATAATGAATAGAACCAGGTCCGGCGTAAAACGCACAGACAGGATATTCCAACAGAATAATAAAGAATGAAATAACTGAAGAATTTCACCAAGTATAGGGTAGCCCGCGTATACAGGTAACTCCAACAGGATAATAAATAATGGAATAACAGAAGTTCTCTACATAAATACAAAAGAAATAATACCCCTTACCGTAAAAGAAACTGAATATAAGAGTATGGAAGTAGGAGAATACTTTTCTATAGTTTCTCTATAATTTCTCTCTCTAGAGTTTCAGTGAATTCGTAAGAAATAATTAAGGAATGAGATTCTATTTATAGAAGAATGGACTGCATAGTAACTAATTCATGAACGGTCCAGATTGATTTACTTTTAAACGGACGGTCCATATTGGTTTACTATTAAAACTTAAAGTATAGGTCCATACGGATTTACTATTAAAACATTAAACCAGTGATCCATATTGATTTACTATTATAACTATCAACCAGCAGTCCATATTGATTTACTATTATATCTTCAACCAACGGTCTGAAAAATTAGCACATTTCCTCATGGACTAATATTGTACCCAAAAATAATTTGGACCGAAAAGAATTATATTTTATGGGTTAAAAGTACTTCGGGAATAGTAACTCGTGAATAGTACTTCGACACGAAAAGTGTCCCAAATACCCAATTGAACAATACTACTGAGTGACTTCTCACATAAGCATCAATAATTAATATCGTGTACTACTATGTAACTATGCGTATTACTGTACTTTTAACACCGAGTGTTTCAACAGTTAACGGTAAAACTTCCGTCGTTATTTTCATAAACTATTTTTGTCATTTTCTCAATCCGATAATGGGGTCCACCAATAATTATACCGTCGTACGAATATTCCCTGACAAAACGAATATTTTATATCAACTTATTTACTTTGCAAAAAAAAATTCACATATTACCCTTAACTTTAAACTTTTATCAATTTAACTATTTAACAAAATAGAAAAATTAAATACTTTTATTTCATAAAATTCGGGGTCTCACATTGTCCTTCATCGCCTCCCATTAAAGAGGGATTTAAGCCAATCAAGCAAAAGCTTAGGCGATTGAAATCTGAGTGGAGTTTAAAGGTGAAAGAAGAAATTGTGAAACAATTTCAAGCTGACATCATCATGGTGTCTACATATCTTGAGTGGATATCCAACATCATGCCCGTACCTAAACCTGGAGGGAAGGTGTGCGTTTGCGTGGATTATCGGGACTTGAACAAAGCTTGCTTAAAAGATAACTTTCCCGTGCCATTTATCCATATCCTCATTGACAATACTGCACAATACGACATATACACCTTTGATGATTGCTCTGTGGGGTACCATCAGATCATGGTTGCTGAGGAAGATCGTGAGAAAACTGCTTTCATCACGCCTTCAGGAACATTTTGCTATAGACGGTTGTCATTTAGCCTCATCAATGCCGGAGCCACCTATCAACGAGCTATGATGGCTCTTTTCCACGACTTAATTCACAAAGAGATCGAGATCTACATGGATGACATCATTGTCAAGTCCCGGAAGGAGGATGACCATATAGACCATCTCAGGAAGTTATTCAACAGGTTTCGTAAGTACAACTTGAAGTTAAATCCAACTAAATGCCCCTTTGGTGTTAAATCAGGCAAGTTGCTAGGATTTCTAGTCAGCCACAAAGGGATTGAGCTGGATCCTGCCAAAATCCAAGCCATCACGGAAATGCCTATTCCTTAGACAGAGAAGGAAATACGGTGATTTTTGGGAAGAATCAACTTCATTAGCAGGTTTATCTCCCAACTCACAGCAACCTGTGAGCCAATCTTCAAGCTATTAAGGAAGAACTCCTCCATGAAATGGAATGATGAGTGTCAAAAGGCCTTCCTTACAATCAAGAAACAGCTAGTCAAAGCTCCTGTGTTTATGTACCTATCCATAAGTGACAATGCCATGGGCTGCATGCTGGGACAGAATGACGATAGAGGCCAAGAACGAGCTATCTATTACCTCAGTAAAAGGTTCAGCAGCAGTGAACACAAGTACACTCTGATCAAAAAGACGTGTTGTGCTTTAGCATGGGCTTCCATGAGATTACAACATTATCTCCATGGTCAAATAACCCATCTCATATCCAGCGTGGATCCTCTCAAGTACGTGTTCAACAAACCCATATTAAATTGCCGGCTGTGTAGATGGAAGTTGATCCTACAACAATTTGACATCATATATATGACTCAAAATTCCATCAAAGGTCAAGGAATTACGGATCAACTGGCCGCTGCACCTTCAGAGGATTTCAAACCCTTGGAAACATATTTCCCTGATGAAGGAGTAATGATAGTTCAGTAACATCATCAGTATGATACACGCCAAGCATGGAAGATGTATTTTGATGGAGCTATTAATCTGGAAGGTTCTGGAGCTAGAGCAGTTCTAGTATCTGATACGGGGGAGCAGTATCCCGTTGCCGTCAAATTACAGTTTGTCAGCACCAACAATACGGCTGAGTATGGAGGCTGACTCATGGGGCTAAAACTTGACCGTTCAATGGGCGTCAGGTAGTTAACTGTATTTGGAGATTCAGAGTTGGTAATCAGGTAATCCACCAGAATATATCAAAACAAGGTACTACATTTGCTTCCTTACCATCGGCAGGTTTTGAAGATGGTCTTGGTGTTCAAAGAAATCTCCTTTCTTCAAATTACTCGTAATAGGAATGACTTTGCAGACGCATTAGCAACTTTGGCTTCCTTGATTCACATATCAGACAAGGAACACTTGCCAAGCATCACAATTTCCCTGCACAAGGCCCCAGCCTATGGGAATTACGGTGGAGAAGTATCGGATGAGCTACCTCCCATCCAACATCCTTGGTATCAGCATATCAAGGAATATCTACGAGATGGATTTACACCAGCTGAGGCGAGCCCGACTGAGAAAAGGCGGATCCATCGACTTGCTATGAAATTCTACCTGAATGGAGATGCGCTATACAAAAGAGATGTAGGACTAGGTGTCCTCAAATTTTTAAACAAAGATCAAGCCCAAAGGCTTATGGATGAAATCCATGGTGGAGTATATGGCCCCCACATGAGTGGCCCCCTCCTTGTCAAGAAGGTCCTCAGGACATGACATTACTGGCTATCTCTCAAAACTGATTGCAATGACCACGTTAGGAGATTCTATCAGTGCCATATTCATGGGAATGCTATACACGCCCCTCCACAGGAACTCCACAACATGAGTTCACCTTGGCCCTTCTCAATGTGGGGAATGGACGTTATCGGGCCCAATGATCCTAAAGCCAGTAATGGACATCGGTTTATGTTCACCATGATCGACTACTTCACCAAGTGGGTAGAGGCAGCCTCCTTCCCCAGGGTTACTAAAGAAGTCATCATTGCATTCATCAGAAACAATGACGTTTGTCGATATGGACAACTAGAGGTGATTGTGTCAGACAATGCCAAGAACCTCAATAACAAAATGATGGAGGAATTATGAAGTAAATTCCACATCAAACATCTTAACTCTGTCATCTATCGTCCGAAGATGAACGGTGTTGTTGAAGCTGATAACAAAAACATCAAGAAGATTATGCAAAAGATGTCCGCCAACCACAAAGATTGGCCTGACGTATTGCCTCTTACTCTATTAGCCTATAGAACCTCAATGCGCACTTCTACTGGGGCAATCCCCTACGCATTAACCTATGGGATGGAAGCTATACTCCCCATTGAAGTTGAAATGGAATCCCTCAGAGTGTTGATAGACGCTCAGCTGGATGAAGATCAATGGGTACAAGACAGGTATCACCAATTGTCTCTAATAGACGAAAGGCGAACCGCGGCTATCTTCCATGGTTAGTTATATTAGCAAAGGATCGCCAGAACCTACAACAAAAAAATCAAGCTACGGCAGTTTAAGCAACATGTTTTGGTTTTGAAGAAAATCTTTGACAACCAAGATCAGTCTAAGGGAAAATTCGCTCCTAACTGGGAAGGCCTGTTTATTGTCAAGGAAGCATTTACAGGAGGCGCTCTCAGATTACAAGAAATAGACGGCGATGAATTTCCATAACTCATTAACTCAGACACCGTGAAACAGTACTATGTCTGAAGTTACCATCAAGCAAACACCCTGGTGTTGGACCATCAGATCAACAGTCATTCTGATTCTTTAACCCTTTATTAAATACAACTCTTATACACTTTGCCCCTCAGGGAAACATACTTTTTCAAGCCAGCAGCCTGGTTCTCCTTTGCATTCCTATGACTTAGGTCATCCCACTGCGGATTGAACCTCTTGCATTTTCAGTTTAGCTACCCATACATGGGATCAAACTTCCCATATCTACAGTTTATCCTCAACCTAGGATTAAACTTTCTCTTCCCCGCACTCTGACTTGCACATGGGATTACGCTTTTCATCTCACCCTAAGGGGCGAACTACGTCAACCTGATCTCCTCTTCAATAGGAGTACGTAGGCAACCATTTCATGTGGCTCGGTCGCAATAAAACAAAAAATAACAAAAACATTTCTACCCTTACAAAAACAAAAACAACCAAAAACATTCCTACACCATTTCTGCCACATACAGCGTTGAACATCTTACACCAGGTTCGAACTACGCAGACCTGATCTCGTCTTCAATAGGAGTACATAGGCAGCCATTCATGGTTCAGTCTCACTCCCTACCAAAACACAAACCATTGTCAATTGGTACTGGGATCACCCTTTAATCCACTACATTCCATTGGCTTCAGACCAAAGGGATGGAATTACCTGAACTCCTCCCAAATAGGAAATTCAGTGACCATCTAAGTTGCAGTCATATATTCAAGAGCAACACCAATCCATAAGAGGTACAATTAACTAGGGTTCTCCTAAATAGAAGCACTGGCGACCATCTGTGGAGTGGTCAATCTCAGAGAGGAAAATCACACTCCTCTCCACATTTCCATCCAAAAATCAGTCCTAAGACAACAAAGATGGTAGGGAAACACAGAGATCGATGATCCATTCTGAACTATCTAGAGACAACTCAATGTCCATCCACCCAGGAGAAATTCAGACTACATCAAGACCACAAGCCTTGAAGCAGCAGGCAAAATATCAAGCAAATATCAAGGCATATATAAAAGGGAAGTGATCCAAAAATATATTTCCCTGTCATATATATAATGTTGTTTGATATATACAATGTAAACTGTACATGATAAAATGGCTAAGCTAGTCTATACAGGAAAAGACAAGCTCGTCTACAAGTTAGGGTATATGTGAGCTAACAAGCCCAACATGACGTCCCTCTCAGAAGATGGAGGTGAAGCTGTGGTCTCCTGTACGAGAATATCCACACGACCCAACAAATCTGTAGCCATCTTCATGGTTACCATATGATCATCAATATATGTGCTCATTTCTGTGATCATGCCAGTTGTAAGGGACCTCACGGCAGTACTATCTGTGACGGCTACATCCCGAGCAGATATGGCACTATCCCGCTCAACTGTCACTGCATCTCTGGCTGATCTAGCCTCATCCCGCTCAACAACAGTGACATCTCTTCGAGCTAATGCCTCATCTCTCTAATAGAGTTACGTCTCTCCCATCGAGGGCAGTCAACATCAAAGATCGGGCATGATCTTTCTCAAAGGTCATCAGATAAAGACTTTGCTCTAGGTACTGTGTCGAGTGCTGAATTACAACAGTACTGGTACTGGGAGAATCTGGAAGAAATGTTGGCAACCCAGCAGCGGGCTCCTCCTCGATGTATGAATCGATGTCCTGCATGGGCTCTACATCATCTGACTCACTATCTTGTACTGTGGATACTACCACAATCGATAAAATCTCTATCTCCATCCATGCGGAATACTCTGTAGAACAACCTGGATGGCTAACAAAAAAAGAAGCTATCTCACGCTGATCCCAACAAGCATACACACGGGATCGGTCCTCTGCTGAGAGATATCGAGAAGGTGAACACTGACCTATATCCCCCTCGAAAGGATGAAAATCCTAGAACTGGTCAAACTGCGACATCACGGCTAGTGGGTGATAAGTAGTCACGCCCCTCAAACCAGCCAGAGGGAGGAAGTCCATGCCCGGAGCATAAGTAATGAAGCTGTATGGTGAGCTAAGCCCCGAACACGGCAATATACTGAATGGATCTCTGATATATTCCAAAAATGTGGACCATGACAAAGCATCTATACACTCCGATGGCTGAAAGGATTATGACATAGATACATCATGGGTGAAGCAACATTCATGCCATATAAAGGTACCAATCGGTCTCAAGTGTGACATAAACCACACATACAGCATGACCGAACTCCAAGTGAACACTCATGTCGGATAAGTTCAACAGTAGGATGTTGACCGCATGGTCTCTGCTACAATCATAGGTACAATGGTACGATCCTCTCTAAGAACTCTCACAGCGATGATGACACCAATGTCTATCTCGTCCATATATCGTGGCATATAGACATACGACGGTACGCACAGCAGAAGTACATCAACCCTGGCCAAACGCTAGTGATCCTCTGGTGCGGTGAAATCCCTGGAATATGGTGAATAGCTATCCTCCGAGCCAAATCTGTCATACAGAAAATGCTGGGATATCACGTGGCTAGATGTCAGCTCATGTCTCCCAAAGCAAGGTGCACACAAGGTCTGTCTAAATGCAGCATCGTCAATCGCACATACTCCTCTAGAGTAGGAGTCAAGTAATGGGTCCCGAATCGGAAAACCTTCCTATCTGGTATCCAATGCTCTAGCATCTCGTCTACAAACCCTGCGGGAACCTGAATCATCAATAAAGTTATGGAATGCTGTAGCAAATGATCTACAGTCACCCTGTCTGGTGGTGACATGCTATCATACCACGATTGCATAACCAATGCCCCCAATGATGGTGGGGTATGTTCTATACGGCTAACTGACGAAGAAGACATCTATGCGGGCCGTGTCAACGACCATCCAGGGGTCAAAGTCGAATATCTCTGGACATAAATATATATGCATAACATGATACATGCATAACAGATAATAGATGGCAACATGATATATGGAATGGAAAAACTGTGCATACATTCCTAAGTATATCATCATCTAATACATCATCTCTGTACAACTACAAATACAGGGAAGTGGGGCACAGACGCCCTACTACTAATAGACGCCTATCAAAAGATATAGCAAGAATGGGGCACAGCCACCCAATATCTAACAGAGGCCTATCAAAAGATATAATGATAATACACATCCGAAGAAGACCAAGGTGTCGATGTCCACATCATCAATCCTAACCACCTGATGTAACTCCACTTGAGTCATTGGATCTCTATCAACAGGGATGTCAGGCCTATAAAGAGGAGGATATGCGCTGGCAAAATCGAATGGGTCATCTGAGGGGCCAGCGCATGAGCTAGAAAGAACAAATGAATCCACCTTTGCTGGATCTCTGCCTAAATGCCGGATAAATACATGTGCCTGGTCCAACTGCTGAGTCAAACAATCAATCTAGGTCATATAAGTCAGATCTCGGACACAAGATATCCAATCCATCATCATTAAGGATCCTGGAACCATATCCCCCATAAACTGTGTGGCGCGGGACTAGGCTCCAATGGTGCGAGGGGACCACTACCGCTGGAACATCTCATGGGTAAATGGACCCTCTAATAATGTAAAATCGTCAACCCCCAACAATGGGATATCTGTGACGGCTGACTGCGATACAGGCCAATGACGCTTGACAGGTGGCAAGATCAGCATACAAATCTCCCCCGTGGTGCTCCTAATAGCACGTTCTCCTAAATAGAGCTCCCACCCCTCCGACTCGGTCCAGTTTGAGTTGCAAAGGAGTTCTTGCAGACTAGAAAGGTTAAATAGGGAATAAAAATGCCACACGATTGAGCAAAATAGCATACAATCCTGGCCTTCTCAGATGAAACTGTGAGTCTGTACATCACTCATTGGTAGTCAACCGAACACGAGGTATACCCTGCCAATGATCTCATTTATTACAAACCACATCCGGAAATACCTTGTAAAGGTCTGATGTCGCCAATTCTGGTTCGTTACCCTAAGTATATCCCCGACAGGGGTTACAACGTAGATCCCCGACGGGGGTTACAACATGAAGCCCCAGCAGGGGATTACAACGTACATTTAAGCTGTTGACACACATATCAAAGAAGGTTAAGCAGCCTTGATGTTATCGTAGCCGATATGGATTAAACCTATCAGAGCTTTAGAGCTATTCGAGGATTTCATGCTCGATTACTCATATTTTCCCAGCGGATCCCCGGCGGGGGTCACAACACAGTGTTTAGTTGAATCACATGTCAGCGAAGGTTAAGAAATCTTGACAATTTACCCACAAAATCTCAGCAGTTGATTCACACGTCAGCGAAGGTCAAGCAGCCTTGACAGTATATCCCATAGGATTTTTTTCAAAAGTTGATTCAAATGTCAGTGAGGTACACGTCAATGAAGGTCAGTCATCCTGACAGCATTTGTTGTTGGTAGTAAATCCAACAGAATCTTGACATGTTCTGGCGATACCAACCAGGAAAGGTCAATGTTATCAAAGAGGATCGATGATGGAATATGTTATACATATCCTCAAACAGACCAAGTTTTATCCCCACAGATCTCTTATAAATAAGAGATACATCTTCAGGATCAAGTCATAATCAAAGACACAGGGATTTGGTGATAACTCCAACATCAACATCCTAACAGATTCGAATTACACATCAAATCTAGTCATCATTGCCAATCCCCAGTTGAAACAATAGGGATCTAGCAATCATCCCCGGCATATTGGGCTACAACCCCGTACATATGAATCATACAGTTGCATCATGTTGCGACCCATAGTACCATGTTTGTCTTGTTGCATTTCAAGTGTCTAGGATTCTTTATCCTACCAATGTATAGCCATGCATGAGTATGATAAAGAGGGGCATCTGTAACATTAAAAATTTTCTGTACTACTGTCACTAACATTGCATGAGGACAGATTTGTCTTTTAAGAGGGAACCCAGAAAGACAATCCATATCCATACCGGATACTACCAAAAGTTCAGCATCAACCCCGGATCCCACTCTAGGAGTAACAATTCCAACCTTGGAGATAACCCCGAGGCGTGCAGATCCAATACCGGAACACACACCGGAGAAGATCGATTAATCTCAGAGATAACCCTGAGGTATCCAGTCTCAGTCCCAACCGTGGGAATAGCCACCAAACTTGGTGATAGCCCCAAGGAATGCAGTTTCGGCGATAACCCCGGAAATGCTTGTTTCAAATGCGACCAGCTTCAATCTCGGTGCTCACAACGAGATACATTGTACCAACCTGGCGATAACATCAGGAAGATAGGCACACCTCAAAGATGACAATGAGGACCTTCAACAAATTGCAGCACTCCAATCTCAGCGAAGCCTGAGCAACGTTTGCTTTATCAGCCCAATCCGGCGATAACACCGGTGAGGGGCAACATCGTTATCTCACTAACGCGATGCCACGCCACTTCATCTCAACATCTCTATGCAACGATGTCCCACAAGACTAACCAATCCCGAGTGACTATTGTACGGGATAACGGATGAAAATTGAAGCTTGAAGACCAGAGGGCACCGTCCCATCTTCAATGACATCGTACAAACTCTAATCCAATGTCATCGTACAACTCTCGACAACGGTGGTCTGAAATAGGTATTGTATACGTCAAATGGATGCCAGGATTGCACTTCTAAAAGTTTGAGTGGACATTATAGTGCCTGAGTGCACGTACTTCGAGATGACCCGACCCAAAAAACCCGAACGCACCCGGGTTGCCTCTAGTACACCTGCGGCTCAGCCGCTGGTACACCTGCGGGTAAATCAACTATAAATAGAGGGCTTGAGCTGCCCATTTTGCAAGAGAAAATGGCAAGGAAGCCCAGCCCAATTTGCTCTGCACTCACCCCACGCAGTGTACTTTCTCATTTTAAATACCTGTGAGCTCATATATAGCCCTTTAGTACCTATAAAAGCTAGTGTTTACCCACTTTAATGATATAGAAGTCTACTTTGGCAGTCAATTGTAAGCCTTGTCACACACTTTAAAGCCTTTCTCTTCATCTATGCACATACCCTTCTTCACGTTGAGAGTCGTGTTGCGCGCATTTTCCCGGACTTCGGTCCGTGGTTTTCATTTCAATTTGTATATATATTATATATATATATGGACTAACATTATTGATCTATGCATCGATTAATCCTAGACTTTGGTCTGGAGCTTTTATTTGCTTTTATATATATATATATATATATATATATATATATATATATATATATATATATATATATATGAACTGTGCATCGAACTTTATTCGATGAGCCTAGACTTCGGTCTGGAGCGTTTACTGCTTTAATATATATAATTATATACATTTATATATATTAACTGTGTGTCAAACTTTGTTCGATGAGCATAGACTTCGGTCTGGAGCGTTTACTGCTTAAATATATATATATATATATATATATATATATATACATATACATATATATATATATATATATTAACTGTGTGTCAGACTCTGTTCGAGGAGCCTGAATTTTACATCCGGTGCGTTTACTATGCTTTAATATATATATATATATATATATATATATATATATATATATATATATATATATATATATATATATATATATATATATATGAACTGTTGTCAAACTCTGTTCGATGAGTCTGGATTTTACATCCAGTGAGTTTATCGCTTATATATATATTTCGTCCCACCTGGAGTTTACTTCGTGGTGGTTGATCGCTTTTATAGCTTTATTTATGTTTCGTCCTGCCTTGAGTTTACTTCATGGCAGTTGATCGCTATTTACAGCTTTATTTACATTTTTTCCCACCTGGAGTTCCCTTCGTAGCGGTTGACCGTATTTACAGTTTCATTTACGTTTTGTCCCGCCTGGAGTTTTCTCCGTGGAGGTTGATAGCTTTTACAACTTTATTTATATTTCTGATCCCCCATGGTGGTGCTTCGTGGTTGGTGATCTTGTTTGTATATATATATATATATATATAGCTTTTATATATACACCTGCTTACTGCTTTCATACAAATTACGGTATTCTGTGCGCCTAGGAATCATGTGATCACAAATTCAGCCTATTGGATCTAGATTCAGTTCCCGTGATGGACATTTTTAGCTGTAAGTAACTTGTAAATTATTCTATGATGTCTGAATTTCCTCAGATGGTTTCCATACCCATGAGGAAGTCGGCATTATTTTGTACATTATTTTCATACGAATGCCTCACATTCGTAAAATAAAATCAATCAAGCCGAACACTTAATAAAATTGGAGTGTAAAAGGTCTCAATTAATATTGAGCATCAGGGTTTGAAAAACCTCTTTTATAAAACATTACTGCCATATCTTGCCTAAAACTTAATTTTTACATAAATTCAAACCCTATGTATATAGGTGCGAACGAGGCCTCGCACTACTTCCAAATAACTGCACATTGACCCACACACACATTCAGATAATAGTTTCTTGAAAAAAGGCAGTCACCGTGGTAACACGGATGTCGGGGGGTGCCTAACACCTTCCCTCCGCATAACCAAGTCCCTGGACCCTAATAAATCTCGGTTTCACCGACCCGTTTAGCATTGTCACATCACTGGGTCAATGTGCAAACCTTTTCTCGGTTGTGTTGGTACAACCATTTAAAAAGCCAACTGGCGACTCTTATCATTCCATCGTCGACATTATATATGTCGGACCTTTTTCACTTGTTTTTTCAAATAATCTCACCTACAATGAGAACACCAAAGAACAAGTAACGGAAAGAGACATCTAAAAATCCCGACGTCGACAATTGTTTCAGCTTACTTCAAAACTGTTGATTCGTTGTAGAAGTGTCATTCAAATAAAATATTTAATACTTTTAGCTAATACCTATCGTTGTTATTACTTGTTGGGCACCCAAATGCTCATTCTTGATTAATTTAAATGTTTTCAGTCAATCGTGATCAACCTGAAGGGAAAAGGAAAGTTAACATAATAAGATTTTTGGTATTCTATATAATAGCATGACTTTATTAAGACAATGATAACTATTAAGTATCATGTCATGAATGTTTAAAGGTCGTGTACCTGGGAGTAGACTCTGATGCATATGTAAATTAAGTTTTGGTATTTATATTATTGTTATTATTATTAGTATTATTACGCTCATAGAACTGATATCGTGAAGCACCGACTTCGGGTTTCAAGTACCTGAATTTGGGTGCGTCACAATTCCTCCTCAAGAGACATGCTCCACCAATCTACGATTCTCGACGAGAAGGAAATCGAAAAAGATGAAGACTAATGTTTATGAAGTATTACCTTTTTTAGTTCTTCGCGTTCGGGACTAATCGTGTATGGTTTACTTAGAAGTAGCTTGATTTCTTGTTTATAGCTTCTTCTTTCTCTCAATATGTATTGGACAAAGTATGTAAAAAACAAAATGTCCAACACAAGCTTTCTATTTATAGGCAACTAAACAGAGGGCATATAGGTCTATTTGTGACCTCCTTACTATTATCCACCTCGTCAACAACTCAACCACCAAGTAATCACTTTACTTAGTGGCCAAGTGGCTGGCCCACACATCCTTGGGTCTTCCTATGTGTTGCCCCATGGGTTTTATCCATCCCATGACACGCCGGTTCGATCCACGGTTCGATTTCTTGGATTGGGCTTATCTTACTTAATATTGGGCCTTAACTTGGGCTTGATTTCATCATTCATTGGGCTTTCTATAAATCCAAGTCCAATTGGATTATACAAAGTCCTTAACTCAAAATCCTAAAAGAACTAATCGTATTCTACGCGTATTAGTCACGTATTCTTTTCGTTTAGTATTCATACGATATTTGTATTATACGTCATACCGTTATTCATACCATATCCGTATATCATACGTTTAATAACCGAAATGATTATACACATTTCATTTCCCTTTTGGAAATCTCTTTCACTAACCCTTAGGTTTTAAGTCTGCAGGCGAAAACTTCGTTTGCCATAAATAAAATATTATTGGATATTCCATTACATCTTCCTATGACGGTCCAGGATATTGTGGTAGTTGGGAATGGAACTCCAGGTATTATTCAAATAACTTTTTTTCGTATATATTTGATTTTCTTATATATAGCAAATTTTTTTATAAAAAAAATTGATGGAGGAATTTGATTTCTTTTAGAAATCAAACTTTCGTTTAATTTGATAGACAAGTTTTATGTTGAATAGTTAAAGATCAGTCTGATCGAATATGATCGAGATCTGCTTGCAATGATTGTGTATGTTATGTACCCTTGTATGTATAAGTTTTAAAATGGTGATTCCGGGGATTGAATCTTTATAAGGAAGGGTGAATGTAATAATCCGATATTTTCTATTTAAATAAAATAAGAAAGTTTGCATATATTTTTTTAAAGGTGGAAATATGTGCCAAGTAATGTGTATTTATATTTGTGATAAATGAAAATATATTTATTACCTGAATAATTATAAATAATTTTTTTAATATTTATTAATCGTTATAAATTATATTCTTATAGTAATTAATTTTGTAGTAGAAATATTTTTATTATTTATTTTCCATAAAAATATGATTATATATTATTTAAATAATATATGAGCTGATTATAGATTTATTATAATAATTATTTTATTATATGAATTTATTTCAGACTAATTAAGTAATTATTATAACTTAAGTAATAATGGTATATGTACAAGATAATTCAGATATGGAATCCAAACCCTAATTCTGGGTTTTGACTAAAGAATGAGAATAATAATATATTATTAATTATATTTCAGTGCTATAAATGTGTATTGTATATGTGTATATTGATAAAATGGTCAATTATAGTGAAACACTAGAAAACCTAGTATTACTATGCTAGACCCTAATTTGAAACTCAAATTAGGGTACAAGATTGTTATGTAATTGTGATAATGCGATTAACGACCGAGGTTGTAGATATTAACCTCTATTAGGGAAACCCTAATTTTTTAAAACCCTAATTTCTATATTTGACACCCTAATTTTCAAATGGAAAATCATAATTGCTAAATGGGAAAACTAATTGCTAATTAAAAAATTATTAAATTTAATTTTAAGTCTAATATAATTAGAAAACCTAAGTTAATTAAGGAATCCTAATTTGGAAATTAAGAAACTAAATTTTCATTTTTAAACCTAATTTCAAAATCCTAGAGAAGTTATATATATATTTTTTAGAAACCCTAAGGGTCAAACCCTAATGGTTGGAACAACTGACAAGCTTGCCATTAAAATTTCAAGGCTAATGACCACAATACCTTTTTTGTCATATTCTTTAATTATTGCTAGCAAATCTTGCCATATCTTTGCAAGTCACCAACCTAGTTAGCTAGGAGCTAAAACACTCCAGCTCTCAGCCATTACCCATCCAAGTTCATTGCATACAAGTCGAATATAATATTAAAGAGAGAAATTTCCTTAGTTACCTCATTTGTTCACTTATACTCATCTAAGCCTCTCTCTCTCTCTCTAAAACCCACAAATTCTATTGCTAGATCAGTCCCAAGAACAAGCCCCACTACTTCTATAAACAGATCAGGACCCTAGATTCAAGAGTTTGTTCATAGAAGGTATAAACCTATACCTAAAATCTGAACTTTGATCCTATGTTAGATGTTAGTTTTTTGTGTTAAACATGTTATATGTAGTGTATATAAGTGATCTGGGTTGATAGATGTTAGATTTATAACATCTATAGGCTCAGATCTAGTATTTTTCAAAATATGGAAATCTTTCAAAGTGTTGTCTGACAACGAATGTCAGACCTTCTATATCTTTGTATGTTATATGTTTTTGTTGTTTAAAGGTTTGAATATGTAGTATGCTATGTGATCTTGGATCTGAAACTTGATTCAGAGTCAGATCTATTGTAGAGTGAAAGTTTTGATGGTCAAAGTCGGTTGACCGACCATGACCAAGCTAATTTCGGTAACCCAGATGCTACCCAGAACGTTCTGACAAGAAGTTCATGCCTACAGATCTTTCCCATGTTGGTTGTTTTGATTCTGTTGTGGTAATAAGATTGTTGTATGTTATATGAACTACACGATTATGCCTTAAAATCTCCTAAACATCAAATGCTTTGAAGTCAGTGGCTGGTCAAAGCAGGCCAAATGATCACGGACTGAGTTTCTGGGTAACCCAGAAAACACAAGAATACGATCTCTGACAAGGTTTGAACGGCATGGATCTGATGATTGTGTTGTTGTTAGACTAGTGTTATGTGATATATCTATACCCTGACATGTTTTCTACACACTTGAATCACTAAATCACAAAATCATCACACGAATTTCATGCTGTCGAAGCCCAAATATGCTTCAATAAACTGTTCTTCATTTCTGGTAACCAAAAAAATGAAGAACATGTCTGACAGCTTTTTCATTGGCTTAGATCTTTCTGGCTTATGATGTTTAGACTTCAAAACTGTTTCAATCATGTACCTTGTTCGTTGTTCTTCAAGGCCCGACGTATAGACCACCCATAACATGAACAGATTGCATGATTTAATGCCATGATTATCATTGACCGACCATGACTTCACGTTTCGGGGCAGCCCAGAACGTGAACAACATGCGTGACAGTGATTTCAAAGCTTCATATCTTACTTATGCGTTATGAAATGAACCTGTTAATTGCTGGATAATATAGTGTTACACTCGTACTACACTATCAATATATTACATTGCCCAGAAACACCTAGATCTAACATATATGGTTAGTCAAGCATGGTCGCTAGAATATGGCATATGAATATCTAGGTTCCTCAAAAACACCTAAGGTGACACTTACTATCGCCAAAGGATTTAGCGATAGACTTTCTAGTTTTAATTAATTTATTTTCAAAAAATCATTTAAAATAAAAATTAATTATTAAAAATACCAAAAATAGTTTTAAAAATTATTTGAAGTTATAAAAATTAACTTTTAATAATTTGACATATAGTTCATAAATATTAATATTTAATTGGATATTATTGATATTTTATTTATTTAATAAATGCATTAAATAAATTAATTAAAAATGATTTTTTTATATTAAAAATCATTTTAAATGATAAAAAGGTATTTAATAATAATTTAAGTTATAAAATATTAATTTTAATATTTTAAGACAAATTTCATTAATTAATTAATATTAATTATATTGGATTTATTTAATAATTATTAAATAAATTAATTAAAAATTATTTTAATATTATTAAAATCATTTTAAATGAAAATAAATAGTTTTAAAATATTTGAAGTTATAAAATATAACTTTCAATATTTAATGTTAAATTTCATTAATAATTTAATGTTAAATGATATTAGAGTTACTTAAATATATAGTTTAAAAATGGTTTTATTTAATTAAAAAACATTTTAAAATGATATAAATGATTTAAAAATATTTTAAGTAATAATAAATGACTTTTAATATTTTGGTGAATAATACATTAATATTTAAATATTAATTAATGATTTTAAATGTTTTAAAAATCATTTAAGGGTAATAAAATATTTTGAGTTATTATAAATAACTTTAATATTTTTGAAATAGGTTCATTAAAAGTTTGAAAATTCATAATAAATTATAATAATTAATTAAAAATTATTATAAGGCTATGAAATTTTTTTTGACTGATATTAAATTATAGAATAGAGTTTTAGACTCAATAATTACCCGATAAAGCCGTCGGTACACCGAAATATTTCAGAAATTGATCCGGACGTAGATAATTGGACTAGATACGTGTTTTTTTATGATTCAATGACGGCTAAACATATGTGACAATGTGATTAGGTTATGTGCTGACTGCAAATAGCAGTACTATGTAATATGATATGATATTCTAATCGAACGAATGATCTTATTAATGATAGGTCTCAGTATAAAAGATAAAACTAAGTTGCGTTATTGCACTATAAGAAAAAGGCTTATCAACGACCGTCTATTAGCGACCGCACGCGGTCGCTGATAGTCGTCGCACAAAATTTGGTCGTTGGGATGGACATCAGCGACCACTACTAGCGACCGATATGAGCGATCGAAATGACACATTCGGTCGCTAAGTTGAGTCAGTATGGTCCAAGGCCAAAGCTGACGTGGTCGCTGATCTGAAAAAATGAAAACCAAATTTTTGTTGTTTTACAGAATTCCCAAAAACCTATACCTGTTTTGTACCTACTTTATCCCAACACACATACACAACAATATAAACTGCATGCACAACAATATAAACATCCATCGTCCACCGACACATACACCAAACTAGTATATAAACTATATAAACCTTTAAAAACCAATATGAATTGAATAAATATAAATAAATCTAATATTGTTTAAGTAATATACAGACATCCAAAGAATGAATATACAAGTACAAGCTTATCAAATAACTACAAAACAACACTAAAGCAGGTACGTCAAGCATCATTACCTCCTTGATCACCCAGTAATTAACAAAATAATAAAAAAAGTTACAAATATAGTAATTATGTTGATACTGGTATATATTACGATAATATATACAACAAATTAATTTTATACCTCGTCGCCATCCCCATGCTGTCCTGCTGCTGCTGCCGCTACTGCTTCTGCTTCAGCTAACTCATCAGGACTTCAAAAGATCTCGGTCTCGACATATAGCTCTCACATAATCAGTCAGAGTTTGGACAGTTGGATGACTCGATGACTGTGAAGACTGGGTAGAAGAGCAGCCTGAGCCATTGAAGGATGGGTGTCGTCGTTGTCCTTGACCTTTAATGTAGTTCTTCTTCACAACAGACGCCCACTCCCATAACTCTTAATCAATAGGCGAATTTGGAGTGCCTTCAGGATATCGCTCAATCAATAAACGCTTATAAGTATCATGTCATCATGTTAACAATTAAATAGTTAAAAATAAATTCTGTAAGCATTGATAAACAAGATCAAGTTGTTAGAACTTATTACCGCTATCTGGATAGCATTAGGCAGACCATCACAGGTGGCCACGTACACATCCAACCAATTGATAGGCTGACCTTGAGACTGAGACTCCTATACAAAAAATAACACAATATTACTAAGTAAAAATGTGATATATTTTCTATAATTAATGATTGTAAACATATTAAAACTTGTAAATACGTACCCTGGCAGTGATATGCTACAACTATGAAATATTGTCGCCCTTGTATATTCATTTAGCCTTTTTGCCATCGAGTACACCTGAGGATCTGTTGGTTGCGGCAGTCTTTCGTCTTTTCACCCACCTCTAAGCTCTCCATTGGGCACACATCTCAGCCCATATGGACTGGGTGCACCACCAGGGGCTATGCTCGTTCATGTAATCCTCTCCTCAACTTGGATGGTCGATCTCGGCATTGTGAAGGGCTTTTTGTCTTTCTTTGTTCAAATTATCCTTGGTGCGGACGGCGCACTTCAGCCAGAATAATGTCTGAATCACTGAAGCATGCGCGTCCTCCCATCTATACCTTTTCTGCAAATAAAACAACAATAATAACATTTCTAAACAATTATCCTTAATTAGAATATTATATTATCTGTCATAATTAAAAAAGCCATACCTGAAATTCAGCCCAAACAGCATCCTTGTGGGCGATAGGTGTGCTCGCCCACGTAATCACAGGTATAGGCCAATTTTGTAAATACAACTGTGATATGCACGTGACGATCTTATTATCTAAAAATCACAATATTATACAAAAATTAAATCAACGATAAGTAGATATATTAAAGCAATTTTCATCTAAGTTCTATATATCTTGTATAAATGGAATCTAAAATGCTTATATATAAATGATGTGGGACGTACGTGATATTCGGAGGTAGGCGAATTTGAATAAGAATCCGATCATCCGAATTAGTAGGGGCCTTGGGTACATGATAAGGTCCCCTACCCATGTTGCACTTTTTCTGTGCTGCTTTAGAAGCCATCTATATATTACAAATTTCAAGATATATATATATATATATATATATATATATATATATATATATATATATATGAGTTATATTTGATTACATGTATATATGAATATATAAAATGACAATAAACATAACAATGATAAAAACATTTATATATGTATGAATATAAAATGATAATAAATAAAAATTGCATTTAAATAGTTAAGTACATAAACATGATAATGATATAAAAAAACATGTAATGCTAAACATACATTTCATTTGTTCAAGTGTCAATGTCTGATTCAGAATCATCCTGTAGACGTGTTGCAAATTCATAACCATCATCTGCTTCAGATTCAGTTAATGACTCTTCCTCCTCTGTATCAATGTTATCTGACAAAAGTATTAACTCAGGATTTAATTCATGTGTTTCATCTCCACCATCTAACTGGATTACTACATTTATTATAGTTTGACTATGAAACTTCTGCTCTTGGTAAATCTCCCCATCAACTACTTCTACATGACTACGCGCGAGAGTATGAATTATAACTTGCCAATCTGTAGGGGGTCTATTTCTTTTCCTAACAGGACTAGGAGTATAGTATATTTATACTATTGGAGTTGGTAAACAAATGGTTCGTTGGAGTACGCAGACCTATTGAGGTCAATATCGACAATTCCATGTCTGTCAACACGTATCCCTTTTTCTGAATCAAACCAACGGCACTTGAACAAGTGAATATGACCCCCGTACGTCCCCTTATACGACAAATATACGATTTCCTCCAACTCCTCATAAAAGGCACGACCAAGCTCATTGTAATAATCTCCTTGGACACACACTCCAGAGTTTGTTGTTCTTTTACCTCTCCTATATGCCTTTGTATGAAATTTATAACCATTTATTTTGTAACCATTGCGGCTGACTTGGTCCCTGTCTGGTCCTATAGCTAGGACTTGTACATTAGTCGAATTCGTTGATTCCTCAGTCAAAGCCTACAAAACTTCAATCTTATTAAATAAAGTCATAGTTAATATGGAGTATATATATATTTGTCGTGCTTAAGAAATTGAACTTACTTTGTCCTTTAGCCAAAGTGCAAATTTTTTATCACGATTGATTTGAATATCTTTATCAGTTATTCCGGGATGCTTCACTTTTAACTCGTCATCGTACAATCTATACAATGTTATAAACATTAACATATTGGAATAAATTTTCAACTTAAAAAATAAATTATCAAGTTTATATGTGTACCTCACAAATTCGTCAATCTCCACGCAATTGAGAAGAATGTAAGTATCAAAATGTAATTCTTGCCCAGAGAGGAATATGCGCTTCCCTTTTCTATGAGCACAGCCCGATAGACCAAATAAAGAAAGTCGGCCAGTTAGTTCAACATTTTCCCCATCATCATGTCTCGATACTCGATTGGCCTTTGTCAAGACTTCATCCAAAAAATAGACTGAGACAAACGTAGATATCTCATCGAAACTGTATGCCTCACATATCGACCCCTCGCCATAAGATCTATTCTTCACCTTCCTCTTAAAGAAGTCTTTGGCAACAGAATTCATAGGTTGCTCTCTGCCTTGTTCCCAATCAAAATCTGGCCTTGCAATATCATGAACCATTTCATTCATACGATGAATACTACAGCCCGAATTATGTACTTTTGTGATGCCACCATCCCTTTTCTGCCAATATGCCCACAAGCATTCTTCGTAATTTCCCATGAACCTAGAAACAAGTAAATGATAGTTTACCACGTCTCTTTCCATATAATTTACATTCTTACACTTCAAACATGGACATCGTATCTGCGACTGACCATTCATACATTTCGGGTGACTACACGCATACTCCAAAAACACTTGGCAACCAACTCTAAATTCAACTGTAGCACCTATCTAGGCACTTGACTTTCTTCGTGTCATCCAACTATGGTCTGAATAGAGGTCCATGATTCCACGGTACCTACATCATTTAACAGCACCAATTGGATATTAGACTCCCTTAATAGGCTCTAGTGGATCACTTAGTTTAAAATCCCTACATCTTTTAACAGCACCAATTGGATATTAGACTCCAATGTTAGTGGTTTGAAATTTATTAATGTATGTGAAACTAATTCAATTCGATATCATCTCCTCTTCTTTAAAAGTATATATCATTGGTCCTTGCGCTCACAATTATATAGACCAACTCACCCCTAGCGTGTGACCTAGGAATAACCTGAATACAGTTACATTATGAATCAACAAGCCCTGGTTTCTTTAGAACTGCCAGTTGTGCTTTCTACTTCTTGCTTCCTCAAAAAATATAAGAAAAATAAATCATCAAAGAACAAATACATTGAATAACCGACAAAGTGAGCCGCATAATTCATCCCCTCGTGAAAAAGTAGCTCAATAAATTAAAGAGTCATTATCAGAATAAATGCATAAGCATAAATTTTGTCAATCCCAATTCTCCTCATTCCCTACCCAACAACATTTGGACAACAAAGATATCTCTGAAGAGGTATGAAATCTATAATAATTCTAAAATAGAAACTTCCCCAACCCCAGTCATCAAATGAAACACGTTAGTTAAGCACCCCCTTGCAATGTAATGCCCACGCGTGTAAGCCAAGTGCCAAACACAAATACCAACTCATGAAAAAATGAAAATACCCCAACTGAGATTTCAGCGTCAGCAGTTGTAAACATCCTAGGTACTCTTAGCTAGCAGTTGTCGATTAAGAAATAGTTGTGTGGATCAAATATACATCACTTTATATTCTACATTGTTGAGTTTCCAACAAAAATATAAGCCACTGATACACAACTAGGATATCAAATCAGTATATGCAAATGGAAAGCAAACTATAAAAAATATAAATTACCAATTTAAACAAACTCAACGCAAAGAAGCCTAACCTCTAATGAAGGAAAAAAGGTTGGCTCCGCCTTGTGTTCAAATCTTATATATGTATCCCTTTATAAAAGCCTGCAAATTCATACATATATTCTAAACAAGATAACGAAACATCTTACTCAATGATAATGAATTGGCCCATATTCATCAAAAACAGAGAAAAATTAATCAACAGAAGCAGTAGCGTGGGAATATTCAATAAACAATAATATTAACATTGGAGACTAACCCATTATATAAAAAATATTAACATTGGAGACTAACCCATTATACTAACATTGGAGACTAATCCATTCAATCAAACATTTGAACAACATAAATTAACAAAAAATCGCATTCAATCGAAACCCACAAGCTCCAGTAGCCGAAAAGAAGAAGAAAAACCCAAATAATCAAACATAACATAATACACACACACACACACACACACACACACATATATATATAATATTTGTTATAGAATTTAGTACCTAACACCAATTGAAGGAGTAGCACCAACCTAATCGCGCGACATCAACCACCAGACTTTTCTCCCTCTTTTCCCCCTTCTTCCTCTTCTCCTTTTTCGATCTCCCTCTTTTTTTTTTCCTTTCTGATTTTGCTACTACCGAGCGAAAGACTAATAGAATAAAAACATTAGCGATCGACATCAGCGACCGCATACGGTCTCTAATTTTTAATGATGTGGAAGTATCAGCTACCGAATGCGGTCGCTAATGGTCAGTGGTCGCAAACAAGTAACGCGTCAATATTTCCTGCCAATTTTTTTGGAGGTAAAATTGAATCAGCGACCAATAAGCGACCTGGTTCAGTCGCTAATATAATCTATCTACCATATTCACGTACGGTCGCTAATATCGGTCGCTAAAAATCATATATGCGACCGTAAATGCGGTCGCTGATATTTTTGGTCGCTGTTAGAGCATTTTCTTGTAGTGTTGTAAGCAAACAGCTCAATCAAGTATTCTACCTTTGCATTTACTTTATGAAATGGACATGAGTAAGAATATTTCAGAATTTTATTATTATTGTGCCATATATTTATTCTGTTTGTTAATTTATAAATATGGTTATACAAGTGTCCTCACTTGGATAATCATTATATTTAATCACATATTGATACATACTTATTTATTTCTAGTATGTATATATTGACTTGAAAGTCGTCTAAGCTATTCAATTCAACTAGACATAAACTTAAAAATATTGGTAAACAAGATAGAACTTTATTGTATCCAACCAGATTGTATTGGTTCAGATTCCCGACTAAGTATAAACATCCCAAACATGGGAAAACTTTTGTGCACCTAAGGTGGATAAGATGAATGATAATATCATTTTTTTATGTAGTATTGATCAATACAGGGCATAACGGGTTGATCACCCCCCGTGACTGTAAGTTATGACAGTTTACAGATGAAGTTCTGATTAACCTTTTTGAAAATAGAAAAAAAATGTTCATAGTCTGTCGACTGATCTCCAGTTATAGTCAGTACGTAGTTTCAAAAATTTGATATAGAAGTGTTATGTTGTTATTATTGGTTCAACATACTTCACAACTATTGATTCATTGTAGAAGTGTTATTCAAAGAAAACATTTAATCCTTTCCACTAATATGTTTTGTTTTTATTACTTGTTGGGCACCCAAATGCTCATTCTCGCTTAATGTAAATGTTTTCAGCCAATTGGAATCAACCGGAAGTTTTAGGCAAGAACAAGGGGAAAGAAAAGTTGTTCGAATGAGTTTTATAATATTATGTGTAATAGTTAAAGTTTATTAAGACAATGATATTTATTATCTATGATGTAATGAATGTTTAAAGGTCACGTACCTGGGATTTAGACTCTGATTTATGTAAATTAAGTTTGGTAACTATATTATTGTTATTATATTAGTATTATTCTGCTCATAGAAATGGTATCGTAAAGCACCGAGTTCGGGTTTCAAGTACCTGCATTTGGGGGCGTCACATTTTGGTATCAGAGTTTATGGTTAGAAACCTTAGGTGGGATAGACCTTATGCTATAACCTTTAGGACAGAGGGAAACATTGAAAATACAAATAACTCATATAGAGTTTAAAAGGAGATGAATTGAATAAATTCATCGTTAAACAAAATAAAATATAACTTTTATAAAACTATTGTTTGCTGTCTGTATATACTATATGCTAATCAGGATAATTTATGTGTAGATGTTAGGTGGAAAAGAATTAGGATACCCTTAGATCGTAAAGAAAGAGTTAATAGCTAAAATAGAGGCTCATAGTGCAAACAGCCTTGATGAGGTGGTGGTATTGGAAAACATAGTACTAGATCCAGAAACAATAGAACTGACAGATTGTGATTTAGACACTAAAATTGAAGCTGATCAATCATCAACGGAGGTGCAGAATCTGAATAACAAGGTTTCTTCTCTAGAAAATCTGTAGGAAATAGAAAAGCTGCTAAATAATCAATTGCGAAAGGCGTTAATAGAAACTATAGAAGAACAAGATGAGCTTAAAATCCAAATTGATCAAATGGGAGCCAGAAACAACAAATCATGTGCAGCTCTGAGAAAGAAAGGGAAAAGAAAGATGAAAGATTGTGACTCAAGAAATCCTGATAAAAACCAATTGAATCTTAATCGAATAGAAAAATGTACAAACTGTGATAAGAAACATGAAGTTTTGTGCCGGAAAGGAGAGAAGGTTAGCTACAATTGCGGACATGAAAGATATATCTCTCCTCATTTTCCCAATCCGAAGCAAGGTGTCTATTTTAATTGTGGGATAGAAGGTCATCAGGTGAAAGGTTGTCCAAGATCCAGAAAAAGGCATAGTGAACCAGTAGTATAAGTATTGTTAGATTATGCTCATTCCATAATAAGTATGTGACGCCCCCAAATTCAGGTACTTGAAACCTGAACTCGGTGCTTCACGATACCATTTCTATGAGCGGAATAATACTAATAATAATAACAATAATATAAAAATCAAACTAAATTTATATTTATCAGAGTCTAATCCCAAGTACGTAACCTTTACTATAATTCCTTACATGATAGATAATATATATCATTTCCTTAATACAGTCTAACTATTACAAAAGATACCATTACACATATTTAGTTTGCTTTCCTTTTCACTTGTTCTTGTCTGAACCTTCGGGTTGATCATGTCTAGCTGAAAATATTTTAATTTAAGAAATGATGAGTATTTGAGTGCCCAGCAAGTAATAACAACTAGAAATATAATTAGCTGAAAGAAATAAATGTTTTCTTTATACATCACTTCTACAACGAATTTATAGTTGTGAAGTAAACTGAACCGATAATAAGAAAATAACAATTCTATCTCAAACTTTTAAAACTATGTATTGACTATATATATAGGTATTAGTCGACAGATTATGAATATTAGTTTTAGTTTTCGTTAAGGTTTATCAGAACTTCATCTGTAAACCGTCATAACTTACAGGCACGAGGGTGATCTGCCCAATGTGCCCTGTATTGATTAATACTGCATTGCAAGAATGATAAGATCGTTCACTCTGTCCTCCTTGGGCGCATAAAAGTTTTCCCGTGATCGAGATGTTCATACTTAGTCTGGAATCCGAACCAAAACAAATTGATTGGATACAAAAAAGTTTTATCATATTCAACGATAATTCAAAATTTGTGTCTAGCTGGTCAATTAGCTTGGACATATATATATATATATATATATATATATATATATATATATATATATATATATATATATATATATATATATATATCAACATGTGATTAAATAAAATGATTATCCAAGTGGGGACACTTGTGTAACCATGTTTAGAAATTAACGAACAGAATATATATCTGAATTACCATATACTATCATGTTGATAAACAATGATCGATATAGAATATATCACAATACGGTTAATTATAAAGCATAATAATAATATAATTTTGAAACTTCTTACTCATGTCCATTGCATAAAGGAAATGTAAAGGTAAGATACTTGACTGATTCGTTACAGTCCGTAACTTAGTTCTATCTTTATATAACACCTATCAGTAATAAGATCATTTGATCGATTAGAATAACATACTATAACATATACCACTGCTTATTGCAGTCAGCACATAACCTAATCACATTGTCACATATATTTAACAACCATTGAATCACAAATAAACACATATCTAATCAAATTATCTAAGTCTAGATCAATTTCTGAAACATGTCGGTGTGCCGACAGCTTTATCGGGTAATTATTGAGTCTAAGACTCTATCTTGTTGCTTACTATCTGTAAATATCAGTCATATTATTTTTAAATGACTTATAATAATTTTAAAACATTTATTATAATTTATAATGAATTTTCAAACACCGGAATCATTATTAAATGATTTAAATATTAAACAATTCTATTATCTTTAATATTTAATTAATATTAAACTATTAATGTAACCATTGCCAAAAATATTAATGTTATTTATAATAACTCAAAGTATTTTTAAGGTTCCTGTCAAGATCTTTGATAGGAAAGAACATGTCCTATGTACCGAGGTTATACCACAAGTTAAAGTTTTGTGGAGAAACCATGCTATTGAGGAAATAACCTAGGAGTTGGAAACGGAAATGAAAGCGAGGTATTCTCATCTTTTTAAAACAACAGGTACGTACGTCAATTTCGAGGATGAAATTTCATAAGGAGGAGAGGTTATAAGACCCCAACTTATTATTAATAAAATTTAGTTTTCTCTATTTATTATTTTGAAATAGTAAGGGTTGATTTGATTAATGTGGATAGTTATGGATAAAATACGCAAATATTTCAAAATAAGCAAGTGGTTATAAAATATTCATTGTTGTCGGGGAATATTCGTTTGGTCGTGGAATGTTCTTGCTGTCGGGGAATATTCGTACGACGGCGCAGTCTTTTGTGGGCCCCATAACGGAAAGCGATTGGATGAAGAAAACGACAAGTATAAATCTATAATATAAAAGAGAGCGGAGAGAGAAAAAGACAAATGTCACATCAAAAATCAAATAATAAAAAATGACAAATATCTGCATGTGTTGCTATACGGCTGGGGCCACCTGACGTGGATATAGACAAATAATAAATATTTTTAATAAAAATAAAACAAAATACAGTTTTTTTAATAAAAAATGCAGTTTTTTTTAATAAAATTATTTTTTTTATATAAAATACAGTTTTTTTTAATAAAAATAAAAAAAAATGCATTTTTTTAATAAAAAATTGCTATTTTTTAATAAAAAAAATGTTGTTTTTTATTAAAAAAAAGCGCTGTTATTAAAAATAACAGCATTATTATTAAAAACAGTGTTATTAAATAACAGCATTTTTATTTTAATAAAAAACATTATTTTAAAAAAAAAGTTTAAAAAACAGTGTTTTTTTAATAAAAGAACAACAGTTTATAAAAAATAGTTTATTTTTTTTAATAAAAAATAACAGCATTTTTATTTTAATAAAAAACCGCATTATTTAAAAAAAACAGTTTAAAAACAGTATTTTTTTTATTTTTATTAAAAAAACTGCATTTTATAAAAAAAATAATTTTATTAAAAAAATTGCATTTTTTAAAAAAATTGTGTTTTACTTTTTTTAAAAAAAAAACCAATTATTTTTATTAAAAAAATGCTTTTTAATTTTTTTTAATAAAAATTGAAAAAAACTACTTTTTATACTTTTTATTATATTTTAAAATATTTTTTTCCATTTTTTCATCAAAATTTTCATCTATATCCACATCATCACTGCTACGTCGCATGCTAACTGCCACATAGATTTTTTTTAAGACAAGTCAACTGCCACATCATCATTTCCATTAAGTCAACTTTGACTTAACGATTTTTGTAACAGAGTGTTAGTAAATTAAAGTTCAGTGAGTTGACTGTAAGAAAAAAAAGTTCAGTGACCCATTTGTAAGTCAACTTATAGTACAGTGACTTAGAAAGCATTTAACCCTAAAGTTAACTAATTATTCATGATTATGATGAATTTGGATGTGGATTGATGGTTTTTTTGGTGGTTTGAATATGTATCGATGATTGTAAGTTTTATAGACATGTTTAGAATTTTCTGGATATCTATTTTTAAAGGAAATTTTGCCGAAATTTTTTGAAATTAGTACCGACTAGCTCGATGTTTTGGTGGTTGGATATGTATTGATGATTGAGTAATATTTTTCGATTTTTAATTTAATTTTTCGTTACACCGTGCCTTCAGGCACGGGTTATAGCTAGTTGTTTATAAATAACGGCGTAATTGTTACCGTTAATACTGTTGGAATACCCAGTGGTTAAAACACAGTAATACGCGTTGTTGCACAGTAGCACACGGTATTGCACTAATTATTGATTCTTACGTAAGAAGGCACTACTCAATAATTGTTACAGTAATTACTGTTCAGTATTTTGTTTTATTAATTCAATAATTGTTGCGTTGATTTTTTTATATTACTGTTGTTTCAATAATTGTCACTACATAGTATTTTCCATTATCGAAGCAATAATTCATATTATCTAAATAATATTATTAGAAAACATTATTGGCAATGTCTAGAAAGTTCTGTCTAAGGAGAGGTTTGGTCACCTAATTGCGCGCTAGTAAGGAGAAATTTTTATTGGAAGCCCCCTCTTTCTTAGGAACGGACTGGTTGCCAGTACTGTGATTCTGTAATATTACTTGTAAATATTTAATTATTGATTTATATGATGAGAAAAATATTGATTTTATGTGGATATAGATGGAGAAAATTTTTAATGTGACAATTGTTGAAAATTAATATTTTATCTTTTTCTGATAAAATAATTCATTTAAATATATTATTTTAATAATATAATAATGGTGATATTTTTACAATGAATGTGGGATATATGAGTATATGAGGAGGAAGAGTATTTTGGTTGCAAAAGTTGTTTAACACATGTTTTGTGTATCGGTGGACCCCATTTCTTGACTGAAATTTGATTATAACTTGTAAAATCTCCGTTTAGGGATTTCAGTCAATTTCTGTTTGGAATTTGGAAAAACTTCCTTCTACAAAGTTGTAGATAATTAAATTTCCTATGGAAATTCGCGAGTTTTGAATTTTTCTGATAAAAGAACTATTTATTATGAATTATTGAAGTTCTGGAGTTCCGAAATAATTAATTTTTGGAAGTTTTAATTATTTTATAAAATAAAAACATTTTTTAGATGTGTGAGCCTCATTTTACATGTGTTAGGTTGCTGATTTCAGATTCTCAAAGGTTGGCATAGACAAATTTTTATAAATATATTATTATATTAAATTTTTTGCTTTGGTGTTCTAAGCAATTTCCTATAAATAGGGTGCTTATGTTAGAATTGAAAATCACACCAGAAACTGAAGTTTTCTCTCTCTATATTATCGAGCGTATTCTTGTGAGTATTTTGAGTATACTTTGAGTATTGTTATATGGTGCAAGTTCAAGTCATAGCCTATATTCGGTGTTTCAACTAGAAGTACTGTCTTTCGAGGTAAGGGATGTTATTTTATTCGAAAAAGATATTATTTCTTCAATATCATTATGCCGAATTATTGGTTGGAAATTTTTATCAAATTTAGAACTTTTTCATGTCGGGGTTACTATTCATGAGTTACTATTCATGAGTTACTATTCACGAGTTACTATTCACGAGTACTATTCATAAAGCATGATGATGTTTTGTGAAATTTCTATCTTTTGGTGTCGTAGTTACTATTCACGTATACGGCACTATTCACGAATACGGCACTATTCATCAAAAAATGAAATTTCTTCTTTTCGTCCAAAATATCTATTCTGGTTACTAGCTTTGATTGTATCCATGTTTTGGTCATTCTTGAATTTTACCCCACTCTGGTTATTTGTGAAGTATTTTTGAATGGGAATTGTTTAAAGTACGAATCCTTAATATTTGTTCTTTTGTTTCACTGGATTCGTTTCCTTTAAAATATTTTTCATCATCCTCAGTCATAAATGATGAAATTACTGAATATCTTTGGCCTGTAGTGTAAAGATGAATGATTTCTTGATGAATATCTTTGGTCGTAGTGCAAAGATAAACAGGTGTTGAGATGAACATGACCGACTGATTAATATCTTTGGCCCGTAGTGCAAAGATGAACAGGTGTTTAGATGAACATGACCAACTGATGAATATCTTTGGCCTGTAGTGAAAAGATGAATATTTGATTCCAAATATATATTGATTAATGTTATAGGGATAAAAGATAGACGATGAACTTTTAAATTCATATATAGAAGATAGTAGTTTGCATTCTATACTTAACTCTTCTAATGAATTGTTATTTTCGCTGCAGTTGTTGATTTAAAACTGGTTGTCTATTGTATTCTATTAGACTTTTCCTTGTTGAAGACTAACGATAATTTGTTGTATATTATCTTAGTCATAATATTCTTTACTGGGCTAGTTGAGCTCACCCTTTTCCTTTTTGTTCTATTTTTCTTCTCAGGAGGCCACAATGTAGCGAGTACTAGTCGGGGTATGGAATGAAGGTTCTAGAGAGAGTTGTTTAGTAGTCCTCACCATTTTTGTAAAATAATGTATCAATAATTATGATGGGGATTTATTTACGTGTGGATATTATCTAGACGATAATATCTGTATTTAAACTCACAGTTTATATGTTGTAATAATAAAGTTGTAGTTATTTCTGTACCATGTATTTGGCGACTCAGAATGGGTTGGATGGAATGGACCTATTTTGGGGGCGTCACAGTTGGTATCAGAGCTTAGGAATATGATCTTTGGCGGAGATCGGGGAATAGAACTAGGAGGGGAGAGACGAGTAAATCCTTCGCTAGTGTGTCCTACCTAAGCTTATTTGTTAGTTGGTCAGTATATAGGAATATTATGTGATATATTAATTTCCTTAATTAACCCTTGTTTTATGATTGTATTTGAGAATGTCGACTGAGAATATTAACAGCGGAGTAAATGAGACCGTGGTGACGCCTGCACTCACCAACGAGGAGAACATGCAACAGGCTGGCAATGTACCTCCTGTAAACAACACCACTGAACAGAATATGAACGAGGGGATGTTTAGAAGCTTTTTGCAGTTCATGCAAAATCAGACGAGCGAGACTCGTGTTCAAAATACAGGAGGAAATTATAGCAATTCACGAGTGGTCACAGCCAAGCAGTTCAAAGAGTTGGGACCACCAGAATTCTGGGGAAAGCCGGATCCGATTAAGGCGGAGACGTGGGTCAAACAAATTACCAAGATATTCGATGTCTTGGGATGCACGGAGGAACAGAAAGTTCCATTCGCTACTTTTATGTTCCGTAACGAGGCAGATTACTGGTGGGAATCTGTGAAGCGTACTCATCCAGCTGCACTCAGCATGTCATGGGAGACATTTTAGAAATAGTTCAATGACAAGTACTTCCCTGAAAGTATTCGTCATATGAAGGAAGTAGAGTTTATTAGACTGGAGCAGAATAACATGACGGTGTCCCAGTACGAGGCGAAGTTCGTGGAGTTATCCAGGTTTGTACCTCATTTGGTGGAGAATGAGGAACGTATGACGTGGATGTTTCTGAGAGGTTTAAAACCCAGTATACGTCAGTATCTCATTTCTCATAAATTTTCTCTCTATTCAGATGTTATCAATAGGGCTCAGTTGTTAGAGCGAGATAACGAGTACGTTCAACCGAGGGACCATAACCAGGATCATACCGGAGATAGCAGTCAACAGAATAATAATAACCAGCGGAGAAAGAAGAATACGGACAAAAATGGTAACCACTCTGCTGGTAGTCATGGCCATGAAAATAGAAGAAGCGACTCGGGGGAGGGGATTTTAAAAAGAGGAGATTCAACAATGATAATGTGAAGACGTCAGCACCTGCAGCAACTGGTTCCAAGGGAGGAGAACGACCACCGGTCATATGCTATAAATGCGGGAAAGAGGGACATATCAGCCTAAACTGCCCACAACAGTTTAAGGTATGCTATAATTATGGAAAAGAAGGACATATCGCTCGAGATTGTACGGTATCGAAAACCAGTCCAGCGGGAATGGTGACTCAAAAGGATGTCCCAGAAAAGTCAAAGTCAACGGTTCTTGGAAGAGCGTTTGTCGTGACCGGTCAAAATGAGAGGAACCCGAACGAAGTTAGCACGGGTTAGTTAATTATAAATTCTTACGAAGTTTATACCTTACTAGATACCGGTTCTACCCATTCTTTTATCTCTCTTGCTTGCGCTCAACGTTTGAACTTAACTACGGAGAAATTAGACTTTGACCTATTTATGGAGACTCCGTTAGGAGAAACTTTCATTACATCCGTTGTTTAGAAATCTTGCTTGATTAAGGTTGGCACTGTCACATTACCTGTCGACCTTATTTCTTTAAAGATACTTGCTTTTGATGTGATTTTGGGGATTGATTGATTAACTACTCCTCATGCCGAAATTGATTACTTTCGTAAGGTTGTTAGTTTTCATATTCCTAAGCAACCTGTTATTCGAATTCAAGCAATCAAACCATTGTAGTTAAACATTTTCATATCAAGCCATGAGGTCATTCGTTTATTACAGATGTCAAGTTTTCTTAGTCCATGTTATGGATTTGAATAAAGACATATCAGATTTGATTAATATTCCTGTTGTTATTGATTTTTCCTGACATATTTTCTGAAGAATTTCTTGGCTTACTCCCAAAGCCTGATATTAAATTTTCTATTGACTTTGAACCCGGTACAAAACTCATTTCTAAAATCTCACATCGAATGGCTCCTATTGAACTTCAGGAGTTAAAAATTCAACTATAGAATTTGGTACCTGAGCCTTTATCTGGTGACTTCCTTTGTGGAATGCATAGAAGCCAGACTCTCTGTAGGGGATAATATTCGTGCGATAGTAAACTGATAGGTGTCATTGTAACGTGTTATCAAAGGTTGGGATATGAGTCACAGTTGAGAACAACCTAAGTCGGTAATCGACATACGTAGCTTTCTAGGCTTAGTTAGTTATTATCGGAGATTCGTTGAAGGATATTCTCGAATCGCTAATCCATTAACGCAGCTGACTCGTAGAGATACAAAGTTCTAATGGAGCAAGGAATGTGGGAAGAGCTTCGAAGAACTCAAGAGGAGACTCATTTCAGCACATGTTCTGACCATGCCATCCTAGAAAAGCGAACGTGGTAGCTGACGTGTTGAGTAGAAGATCGTATACAAGTACGAGTATGATATTGTCAAAGACTAATTTCGTATAATTAACAAATAATAGAGATGGAGATGAAAACTCTAGGTACCCACGTGATGATATACGAGTATAATCGACTTTAATCGATAAAGTTAAATTTGTTCAAGCTACACACCGGAGCTGATGAATTTGAAGAAGGAGGTGCAAGAAGTTGTTATTTCAAAAGTGAGAATCGGTGAGGTGAGGAAAGCTCAAACCTTCGATTTATTAATCCATTTGAAATTATCGATCGAATAGGAACTGTGGCCTATAGACTCGTTTTACAACCAAGTATGACGCGTGTTCATAACGTTTTTCACGTATCGATGTTACGTAAATATGTGGACGACCCGAACCACGTCATTGAGTTAGAACCGAATGAGATAGCCGAAGACTTAACGTACGAAGAGGTACCTGTCAAGATCTTGGATAGGAAAGAACATGTCCTATGTACCGAGGTTATACCACAAGTTAAAGTTTTGTGGAGAAACCATGCTATTGAGGACATGACCTGGGAGTTGGAAACGGAAATGAAAGCGAGGTATTCTCATATTTTTGAAACACCAGGTACGTACGTCAATTTCTAGGACGAAATTTCATAAGGAGGGGAGGTTATAAGACCCCAACTTATTATTAATGAAATTTAGTTTTCTCTATTTATTATTTTGATATAGTAAGGGTTGATTTGATTAATGTGGATAGTTATGGGTAAAATACGCAAATATTTCAAAATAAGCAAGTGGTTATAAAATATTCATTGTTGTCGGAGAATATTCGTTTGGTCGTGGAATATTCTTGCTGTCGGGGAATATTCGTACGACGGCGCAGTCTTTTGTGGGCCCCATAACGGAAAGCGATTGGATAAAGAAAACGACAAGTATAAGTTGTTTATAAATAACGGCGTAGTTGTTACAGTTAATACTGTTGGAATACCGGGTGGTTAAAACACAGTAATACGCATTGTTGCATAGTAGCACATGGTATTGCACCAATTATTGATTCTTACGTAAGAAGGTACTACTCCATAATTGTTACAGTAATTACTGTTCAGTATTTTATTTTATTAATTCAATAATTGCTGCGTTGATTTTTTTATATTACTGTTGTTTCAATAATTGTCACTACACAGTATTTTTCATTATCGAAGCAATAATTCATATTATCTAAATAATATTATTAGAAAACATTATTGGCAATGTCTAGAAAGTTCTGTCTAATGAGAGGTTTGGTCACCTAATTGCGCGCCAGTAAGGAGAAATCTTTATTGGAAAGCCCTCTCTTTCCTAGGAACGGCCTGGTTGCCAGTACTGTGATTCTGTAATATTATTTGTGAATAATTAATTATTGATTTATATGATGAGGAAAATATTGATTTTATGTGGATATAGATGGAGAAAATTTTTAATGTGACAATTGTTGGAAATTAATATTTTATCTTTTCTGATAAAATAATTCATTTAAATATATTATTTTAATAATATAATAATGGTGATATTTTTACAATAAATGTGGGATATATGAGTATATGAGGAGGAAGAGTATTTTTGTTGCAAAAGTTGTTTAACACATGTTTTGTGTGTCGGTGGACCCCATTTCTTGACTAAAATTTGATTATAGCCTGTAAAATCGCAGTTTGTGGATTTCGATCAATTTTTGTTTGAAATTTAGAAAAACTTCTTTCTGCAAAGTTGTAGATAATGGAATTTTCTATGGAAAGCCGCAAGTTTTGAATTTTTCCAATAAAAGAGATATTTATTATGAATTATTGAAGTCCCGGAGTTCCAAAATAATTGATTTTTGGAAGTTTTAATTATTTTATAAATTAAAAACGTTTTTTAGATGTGTGAGCCTCATTTTACATGTGTTAGGTTGCTGATTTCAGATTCTCAAAGGTTGGCGTAGACAAATTTTTATAAATATATTATTATATTAAATTTTCTGCTTTGGTGTTCTAAGCAATTTCCTATAAATAGGGTGCCTAGGTTAGAATTGAAAATCATACCAGAAACTGAAGTTTTCTCTCTCTGTATTATCGAGAATATTCTTGTGAGTATTTTGAGTATACTTTGAGTATTTCTATACGGTGCAAGTTCAAGTCATAGCCTATATCCGGTGTTTCAACTAGAAGTACTGTCTTTCGAGGTAAGGGATGTTATTTTATTCGAAAATGATATTATTTCTTCAATATCATTATGCCGAATTATTGGTTGAAATTTTTTATCAAATTTGGAACTTTTTCATGTCGGGGTTACTATTCATGAGTTACTATTCATGAGTTACTATTCACGAGTTACTATTCACGAGTACTATTCATAAAGCATGATGATGTTTTTGTGAAATTTTTATCTTTTGGTGTCGGAGTTACTATTCACGTATACGTCACTATTCAAGTATACGGCACTATTCACGAATACGGCACTCTTCACCAAAAAAATGAAATTTCTTCTTTTCGTCCAAAATATCTATTCTGGTTACTAGCATTGATTGTATCCATGTTTTGATCATTATTAAATTTTACCCCACTCTGGTTATTTGTGAAGTATTTTTGAATGAGAATTGTTTAAAGTATGAATCCTTAATATTTGTTCTTTTGTTTCACTGGATTCATTTCCTTTAAAATATTTTTCATCATCCTCAGTCATAAATGATAAAATTACTGAATATCTTTGACCTGTAGTGCAAAGATGAATGATTTCTTGATGAATATCTTTGGCCGTAGTGCAAAGATAAACAGGTGTTGAGATGAACATGACCGACTGATTAATATCTTTGGCCCGTAATGCAAAGATGAACAGGTGTTTTGATGAACATGACCAACTGATGAATATCTTTGGCCTGTAGTGCAAAGATGAATATTTGATTCCAAATATATATTGATTGATGTTACAGGAATAAAAGATAGACGATGAACTTTTAAATTCATATATAGAAGATAGTAGTTTGCATTCTCTACTTAACTCTTCTAATGAATTGTTGTTTCCGCTGCAGTTGTTGATTTAAAACTGGTTGTCTATTGTATTCTATTAGACTTTTCCCTGTTGAAGACTAACGATAATTTGTTGTATATTATCTTAGTCATAATATTCTTTACTGGGCTAGTTGAGCTCACCCTTTTCCTTTTTGTTCCATTTTTCTTCTCAGGATGCGAGAATGTAGCGAGTACTAGTCGGGGTATGGAATGAAGGTTTTAGAGAGAGTTGTTTAGTAGTCCTCACCATTTTTGTAAAATAATGTATCAATAATTATGATGGGGATTTATTTACCTGCGGATATTGTCTAGACGATAATATCTGTATTTAAACTCATAGTTTATATGTTGTAATAATAAAGTTGTAGTTATTTCTGTACCATGTATTTGGCAACTCATAATGGGTTGGATGGAATGGACCTATCTTGGGGGCGTCACATAAATGATTTTTAAAATAATTAAAATCACTTTTAAATAATTACCATTAATATTAAAAGATTATCTATCATAATATAAAAATGCATTAATTATAACTTAAAATATTTTTAATTTATTTATTTCCTTTTTAAATGATTTTTAAATAAGTGAAACCATTTTTTAACTATTTATTTAATATAATTATTAAATATACTCAATATCATTAATATTAAATTAATAATCATTAATATTAAATTATCCTTTAAATATTAAAATTTATATTTTATAACTTAAAATATCTTTAAACACTTTATTTTCATTTTAAATGATTTTTTATAATATTAAAATTATTTTTAAACTAATTTATTTAATATGATTATTAAATAATTCTAATATCATTAATAGTAATTAATTAATGGAATTTATCTTTAAATATTGAAAGTTATATTTTATAACTTAAAATATTATTATACTATTTATTTTAATTTATAATAATTTTTCTAATATTAAAATCATTTTAATAAATTTATTTAATATAATTATTAAATAAATCTAATATCATTAATATTAGAATAATAATATTTTTCATGACAAAATATCAAAACTTATATTTTATAACTTAAAATATTTTTATAACCTTTAAATCATTTTTTTATAATTTGTAAATCAGTTATTCTATTTTCCGTCATTTATTTAATACATTTATTAAATAACTTAAATATCATTAATATTAATTTATTAATGAAATTTCATCACAAAATATTCAAAGTTAGTTTTTATAACTCAAAATATTTTCTAACACTTTATTCACATTAAAAATAATTTTTATAATATATAAATCATTTTTCTCTAATTTATTTAATATAAAATTAAATAGATTAAATACAATCAATACTTAAATAATTATAATTATTAATGAAAAACATCTCAAATTTTCAAAATTAATTTTTTTATAATTTAAAATAATTTTTAAAATCGTTTTTATAATTTTTAGAATTTATTTTCTATTTTTAATCATTTTTCAAAAAATTAGAAAATAATAATAATTAAAACCATCGTTGTAGCCTTTAGCGAAGCTTTTTGTCGCTGTAGGTGTTCTTGGGGCTCAAGAACACTGACAACCAGAGACCAAGGGGTCAACTTTGACCGCCTGTTATTTCCATTACAATGTATTTCTGAGCTTTCTTGAACATCGACCTTGTAGTGTTTATGCAACACTACAAGTATCAACAATAAATTAGTTCATAACATAACTTATCAGCAAGATTCAAAGCACCAAAATAGCTGTCAGAAGCTTCTGGGATTTCAGGGTTACCCAGAAACCCAGACAGCTTCGACTGCCTACTTTGTGGCTCGATTCTCTCCCAGTTCTGGTCATTATTCATGTGATCTAAATATTCAACTCGATAGAACTCATGTCATAGAACATAAAAAAAATAATAGACCAGTCCAACAACAACACATTCATAAGTTATTATTCGGTCAAATCCTGTCAGAAGGCTTGTTCTTCGCGTTTCTGGAAATTCCATAAACTTAAAAATCAGTTCAAGAAGGATAATTTGACCATCGATTACTTTCCGTCTGTTGGTTATTTAGGTGATCTATGGGCTTACATCTGTAGTTCATATATCATACTACAACCTTATTACAACAATAGAAACAAAAAAATAAAAACCTGCAAGATCTACACGCGAGAACATGTTGTCAGAGCGTTCTGGGCAGTTTCTGGGCTGCCCAGATTTCTCATGGTCAAGGTCAGTCAACGTATTTTGACCACGATTATCTTACGATATATGATAGATCTGACCCTGGTTCCAGATTCAGATCAAAACCCTCAGATCAAAATACATATACAAAACATAAAACAACAAAAATCATGATCCAGCAAGAATCTAAAGTAACTGACATTCTTTGTCAGACACAAATAAAAAAAAATTCTAGATTTTGAAAAACATCAATTTCGAGCATTTTGATGTTATGGATCTGGGATCTAACAACTCAGATCACTAAATAACATCTTATTACACACCATTAAACAACAAACAACAAAATCTAACATCAGATCAAAGGATTTTCAAATTTTAGGGTTTATACCTTTTCTACGCTTTGATTTTGATTCTGACCTTCTGATTTGGATATGGTGTTCGTGGGGCTATGATTTGGGACTGATTTACAAGTTGAATTCGTATGTTAGAGAGAGAGGGACTTGATGGAGTGTGGGTTAGTAAATGAGAACAATATAGACTTTTTCTCTCTCCAAGTCAATTTATAATGCTTGTATACATTGTATGTTGCTGATCTAGAGGCTGATCTGCTGAGATTTTGAGCATGTGGAGTTTGTATGAGTTAGTCACCAACTCACTTAATGTCAAAACCTATTCTAGCTTCAGTAATACAACTAAGGGTAAAAAGGTCTTTTGGTAAATCATTTTAATTGCAAAATTGTAACTTGTCAAACCCTTAGGGTTTAACCATAAGGTTTAGCACAAATTGTAGGATTTTCCAACTAGGGATTGTAAAAAAAAAAAAATATTAAAAATAATAATAAAATTTTAGTTTCTAAAAATTATAATTAGGGTTTCTTAATCAATTAGGTTTTTAATTACTTAACACTTTGTTAATTAGGTTTAGGAGACACTAATTAGCATTACACCTTCCCAATTTAGCGATTAGGGTTTGCAATTTATAAATTAGGGTTTATAATATAAATATTAGGGTTTCTAGTAATTAATATTTCTAAATATTAATTAGGGTTTTGAATAATTAAGATTCTCCCTAATTAGGGTTAAGTTTTTTCTAAATAGTATTTATCTTTTCAATTTAGCAATTAGGATTACCCAATTAGCAATTAGGGTTACAATTGGGAAATTAGGGCTTTAAATTTTTAGCATTAAATATTCCTAATTTATACAATTAGGGTCCTCAATTTGCAATTAGGGTTTCTTAAATAATTAGGGTTTCCTAATTAACATAATAATTGACTAAAATAATAATTACGGTTACCATTTTAACAATTAGGGTTTCAAAATGGAAATTAAGGTTTCTAATTTATAATTAGGGTTTGTAGACAATAATTAGGGTATACCTAATTAGCATAATATAATAATGGTTATAAATCACGTACTACCATTTCCTATCCACCACAACTACGGTTTGAGTCTAAAATTAAGGTTTAATGAATTAATGCTATCGTTTTGACATGCCACGACATAATTGATCAACCATTATCTGTGCGTTTATATTATAGTACTAAAAAATCAAAATATAATTAATATTATATTATTATTCTCTTTCCTTATTCCAAACCCAAAATTAGGGTTTGGATTCAATATCTGATTTAATATTCATATACACCATTTTTAAGTTAAAATAATTAACTTAATTAATCTGAAATAAATTCATATAATAAAATATTTATTATAATAATTCTAATAACCATTTCATATATTATTTAAATAATATATAATTATATTTTGATGGAAAATAATTAATAAAAACATTTCTACTATAAAATTAATTATTAAAAGAATAAACTTTATAATAATCAATAATTCTAAAATAAAATTATTTATAAACATTCATGTAATAAAAATATTTTTATTTATTACATAATTACATACACACATTATCTTGTACAAATCCTCATCCTTAAAAAAAAAAATTATACGCAAAATTTCTTATTTATTTATATAGAAAATATCGGGTTATTACATTTACCTTCCCTTATAAATATTCCGTCCCCGGAATCACCGTTTTAAAACTTATACGTACCAGGTTACATAGCAAACACAATCATTGCGAGTAGATCTCGATCATAATTTGATTGAACTGATCTTTAACTATTCTCATAAAGCTTGTCTTTCTGATTAAACAGAAATTTGATTCCTAAAAGAACTCAAATTTTTCCTTCAAAATATCTTTTTAAAATAATTTACTATATATAAGAAAATAATATAAAAAAAATTTGTTCGAGTAATACCTGGAGTTGCATCACCGGCTGCTACAGTTTCTTGAACGGTCATGTTGAAGACTCCTTCGGTTGGTTCTGTTGGTTCATTTGTTGAAGTCGGTCCTGTTATCGCCAATGTCCTGCTGTCTTTCCTCGTATCTGCATTCTTTGCCTCCCTTCTCCTTCTTGGACAGTCTTTCACCTTATGCTCCTTTGATTCACACTTAAATCACGCAGACTTGCCCTTTATCTTATTTCCTTTTATCATATAGTTGACAAAACTATCTTTTGCCCCTTCGTTTTCTTAGTTCTCACTAATACTTCCACCGGGTCAGTTTATCCTCTAAATCCTGGCAGTCTGATTGCCTTGAAGTCTTTGACGATTGTTGATCGATTATATGACTGATCTTCCGGTGGCTGCTACTCCGTTCTATATAGCTTGATCGTCCATATTCGCAAAAATTCTGTACCGGGTCTGGTTGTCTTCCAGCTTTGTTGACAGGTTTTTCTGTCCGTGTATTTCGTTTTCGTCTCCTTGGCGGCATTATCATAAATTATTCTTTATTAACTTACATTTTAAGCCTTATCGTATACGCTTAACATATAACGCAAAATTTTCTATTCAAATAGTAATGTACTCAAAATATTAGATTTGAACATTTGGTTTTCTGCATTAACCAGTACTCATATAATTAACTACTATCTTTATACCTACTTATTTCAATAATCCCATATAAATTCAAACTCATATCACTTGACATACCATAGCACATATTGCTTTTAATCATCCGTTATCCCTTTGTGACTCAAAAGTCGGGAATCAGTGCCATAACTTATACCACATTTAGAAAATATTACCTTATACAAACATACTTATCATATACTTAACATAGAATCATACCTATTCAAGTAATACTAGTACCACTTATTTCTTACGCCTCCACTAAGAATCCATTGCTTAGTATTCTATATATTCCCATCATCCTCAATAATCTATTCACACATAACTACACCTAGTTCGTCCAACTTACAACACATTATGAGTTTAGGAACTCACCACAAACATATGATTTTAAGAACTCGACATTGACCACATATTCTTTAACTATACTCTACCTATTAGTTATACTATAGTTTCAGTGTCCAGTACTATACTTTCCAAAATAACCACCTCATTGAGGTAACTTTCAATGTGAGCCTCTATTTCAGCTATTGGCTTCGATATTGGCTCATTTATGGAGGTTGACTTCTACTTTACGATTTGAGGGTATCCTAATCCTTTGCTATCTGTTATTTACACATAAACTATCCTGATTATCAACAAATATATACACACAGCAAATAATGGCTTTATACAAGTTATCTTTTAACTTGTTTGACGATCGACTAATTCAATTCATCCCCTTTTTAAACTCTATATGAGTTAATTTTATTTTCAACGTTTCCCTCTGTTCCAAGGTTATAGCCTAAGGTATAGCCCACCTAAGATTTTTAACCCTAAGCTCTGATACCATGTAGTGACGCCCCCAAATTCAGGTACTTGAAACCCGAACTCGGTGCTTCACGATACCATTTCTATGAGCGGAATAATACTAATAATAATAATAATAGGGTTAATAATACCGCATAATAATAATAATATAATTCTGAAACTTCTTACTAATGTCCATTGCATAAAGGAAATGCAAAGGTAAGATACTTGCCTGATGCGCTGCTTACAGTTCGTAACTTAGTTCTATCTTTATATAACACCTATCAGTAATAAGATCATTTGATCGATTAGAATAACATACTATAACACATAGCACTGCTTATTGCAGTCAGCACATAACCTAATCACATTGTCACATATGTTTCACAACCATTGAATCACAAATAAACACATATCTAATCAAATTTTCTATGTCCAGATCAATTTCTGAAATATATTGGTGTATCGACTGCTTTATCGGGTAATTATCGAGTCTAAGACTCTATCCTATTACTTACTATCTGTAAGTATCAGTCATATTATTTTTAAATGACTTATAATAATTTTAAAATATTTATTATAATTTATCATGAATTTTCAAACACCGGAATCATTATTAAATGATTTAAATATTATACAATATTATTATTAATATTTAATTAATATTAACCTATTAATGAAACCATTGCCAAAATATTAAAGTTATTTATAATAACTCAAAGAATTTTTAAAGTACCAATATTACACTTAAATGATTTTTAAAACAATTAAAATCATTTTTGAATAATTACCATTAATATTATTTTGGGATTTCTGGGTTACCCAGAAACTCAGACAGCTTCGACTGCCTACTTTGTGGCTCGATTCTCTCCCAGTTCTGGTCATTATTCATGTGGTCTAAATATTCAACTCGATAGAACTCATGTCATAGAACATAAAAACAATAATAGACCAGTCCAACAACAACATATTCATAAGTTATTATTCGGTCAAAGCCTTTCAGAAGGATTGCTCTTCGCGTTTCTGGAAATTCCAGAAACTTAAAAATCAGTTCAAGAAGGATAATTTGACCATCGATTACTTTCCGTCTGTTGGTTATTTAGGTGATCTATGGGCTTACATCTGTAGTTCATATATCATACTGCAACCTTATTACAACAATAGAAACAAAACAACAAAAACATGCAATATCTACACGCGAGAACATGTTGTCAGAGCGTTTTGGGCAGTTTCTGGGCTGCCCAGATTTCTCATGGTCATGGTCAGTCAACGTATTTTGACCACGATTATCTTACAATATATGATAGATTTGACCCTGCTTCCAGATCCAGATCAAAAACCTCATATCAAAATACATATACAAAACATAAAACAACAAAAATCATGATCCAGCAAGAATCTAGAGCAACTGACATTCGTTGTCAGACACAAATAATTTTTTTCCCAGATTTTGAAAAACATCAATTTCGAGCACTTTGATGTTATGGATCTGGGATCTAACAATCCAGATCACTAAATAACATCTTATTACATACCATTACACAACAAACAACAAAATCTAACATCAGCTCAAAGGATTTTCAAATTCTAGGGTTTATACCTTTTCTAAGCTTTGATTTTGATTCTGACCTTCTGATTTGGTTATGGTGTTCGTGGTACTTTTATTTGGGACTGATTTACAAGTTGAATTCATATGTTAGAGAGAGGGGGACTTGATGGAGTGTGGGTGAGTAAATGAGCAAAATTTACACTTTTTCTCTCTCCAAGTCTATTTATAATGCTTGTATACATTGTATGTTGCTGATCTAGAGGCTGATCTGCTGAGATTTTGAGCATGTGGGGTTGGTGTGAGTTAGTCACCAATTCACCTAAATGTCAAAACCTATTCTAGCTTCAATAATACAACTAAGGGTAAAAAGTTCTTTTGGTAAATCATTTTAATGGTAAAATTATAACTTGACAAACCCTTAGGGTTTAACCCTAAGGTTTAGCACAAATTGTATTATTTTCCAACTAGGGTTTGTAAAAAAATAAAAATAAAAAATAATAATAAAATTTTAGTTTCTTAAAATTGTAGTTAGGGTTTCTTAATCAATTAGGTTTTTAATTACTTAACACATTGCTAATCAGGTTTGGGAGACACTAATTTGCATTGCACCTTCTCAATTTAGCGATTAGGGTTTCCAATTTATAAATTAGGGTTTATAATATAAATATTAGGGTTTCTAGTAATTAATATTTCTAAATATTAATTAGGGTTTTGAATAATTAAGATTCTCCCTAATTAGGGTTAAGCTTTTTCTAAATAGTATTTATCTTTCCAATTTAGCAATTAGGATTACCCAATTAGCAATTAGGGTTACAATTAGGAAATTTGGGCTTTAAATTTTTAGCATTAAATATTCCTAATTTATACAATTAGGGTCCTCAATTTTCAATTATGGTTTCTTAAATAATTAGGGTTTCCTAATTAACATAATAATTTACTAAAATAATAATTAGGGTTACCATTTTAACAATTATGGTTTTAAATTTGAAATTAGGGTTTCTAATTTATAATTAGGGTTTCTAGACAATAATTAGGGTATACCTAATTAGCATAATATAATAATGGTTATAAATCGCGTACTACCATTTCCTATCCACAACAACAACGGTTTGAGTTTCAAGTTAAGGTTTAACGAATTAATGCTACCGTTTTGACATGCCACGACATAATTGATCAACCATTGTCTGTGCGTTCATATTAAAGCACTGAAAAATCAAAATACAATTAATATTATATTATTATCATGTTTCCTTATTCCAAACCCAAAATTAGGGTTTGGATTTCATATCTGATTTAATATTCATATACACCATTATTAAGTTAAAATAATTAACTTAATTAATCTGAAATAAATTTATATAATAAAATATTTATTATAATAATTCTAATAACCATTTCATATATTCTTTAAATAATATATAATTATATTTTCATGGAAAATAATTAATAAAAACATTTCTACTATAAAATTAATTATTAAAAGAATAAACTTTATAATAATCAATAATTCTAAAATAAAATTATTTATAAACATTCATGTAATAAACATATTTTTATTTATTACATAATTACATACACACATTATCTTGTACAAATCCTCATCCTTAAAATAAAAAAAAATTATACGCAAAATTTCTTATTTATTTAAATAGAAATTATCGAGTTATTACAAAGTATGTGTATGTAATGTAATATTCTCAAACTTTTGTACAAGTTGTTGTAGCGAATTCTGACTTTTGTGGTCACAAAGGGATAGCAGTATGTGTTATGTTATGTAAAGTGCTATGACTTAGTTGAATGAATATAAACATATGTATAATTAATGGAATAAGTTTTATATAAAACTTTGTGTTACATGTTAAACTTATACAATAAGGTTTAGAATGTAAGTTAAATTTATGATTTTATGTAATCAGATAATGCTGCCAAGATGTCGAACACGAAATCAAAGGGTAGAAGAATCAGTCAACAACGATGGGGGATAACAACTAGACCCGGTGCAAAACTTTGCAGACATGATAGCTCAGGCTATGCAACAGGGAATAACAGCCGCAGGGAACCAGCCAGACAATAACTTGACAAATTTTAAAGACTTCAAAGCAGTAGGACCACCAGAATTCAGGGGAACAGCTGACCCTATAGAAGCCCAGACATGGGTTAACGAGATAGAAAATTCGTTCGTAATTGCTAGGGTAGTTGAGGGGTAAAAAGACAGCTTTTGCCACCTATATGATGAAAGGGGATGCAAACTTTTGGTGGGAAGCAAATCAAACGAGGGAAAGAGAAGGTGTGGTAACTTGGGCTAGGTTTAAGACTTTGTTTTTCGAAAACTATCTCTCAACTAGGATGCAGGCATTGATGAAGGTGAAATTTTTGGAGTTAAAGAAGGATAACATAACTGTTGTGGAATATGCCTCAAAGTTTAATGAGTTGACTAGGTTCGCTCCACAACAGGTGGATACGGAGGCTAAGAAGGAAAGAAGGTTCGAGCAGGGATTAAAACCATAGCTCTACAACAAGGCGGCAGTGTTGCAGATAAGCACTTTTGTAGCACTCATTGAAAAGGCTATGATAGCCGAAGAAGGGAGTGAGACCATGAGCCTCTACAATAAGGAGAAAAAGAATAAGGGCAAGGTCGAAGGAGCTGTGAAGGTGGAAAGTAATAGTGGAAATAGGGGTGAGAAAAGAAAGGGGAACAATATTAGGAATATTTAGGTGAAACAAGAAGGTGTAAAGAAGAATGTAGTTCAGTGTGGGAAATGTGGGAAGAATCTCTCCGGTGAGTGTCTGAAGGGTAAATTCGTATGTTACAAGTGCGGGCAGGAGGGCCATATTTCTCCCGAGTGCCCCAACCCAAGGATGAACAGTGGGTGTTTTCTGTGTGGGTCTGTGGAGCATAAGGTGAAGGATTGTCCAAAAAAGGAGAATGGAGGTAGGGAGTGTAACCACGGGGAAAGGTAACGGGACTCTGGCAATCACAGGACCGACTTCAGCAAATAAACCAACAAAAACAACCGCGAGAGTCTTCAGCATAACGGTCCAGGATACTGTAGCAGCTGGGAATGGAACTCCAGGTATTATTCGAATAACTTTTGTTTTCATATATATATGATTTTCTTATATATAGCAAATTATTTTATAAAAAAAATTTGAAGGAGGAATTTGAGTTCATTTAGAAATCAAAATTCCGTTTAATCAGATAGACAAGCTTTATGTTGAATAGTTAAAGATCCGTCTGATCGAATCTGATCGAGATCTACTTGCAATGATTGTGTATGCTATGTACCCTTGTATGTATAAGTTTTAAAATTGTGATTCTGGGGATGGAATCTTTATAAGGGAGGGTTAATGTAATAATCCGATATTTTCTATTTAAATAAATAAGAAATTTTGCATACAATTTTTTTTAAAGGTGGGAATATGTGCCAAGTAATGTGTATGTATATTTGTGATAAATGAAAATATATTTATTACCTGAATAATTATAAATAATTTTTATAAGAATTATTAATCATTATAAATTATATTCTAATAGTAATTAATTTTGTATTAGAAATATTTTTATTATTTATTTTCCATAAAAATATGATTATATATTATTTAAATAATATATGAGTTGATTATAGATTTATTATAATAATTATTTTATTATATGAATTTAATTCATACTAATTAAGTAATTATTATAAGTTAAGTAATAATGTTATATGTGCAATATAATTCAGATATGGAATCCAAACCCTAATTCTTGTTTTTGACAAAGGAATGAGAACAATAATATAATATTAATTATATTTCAGTGCTATAAATATGTACTGTATGTGTGTAGACTGATAATTGGTCAATTATAGTGAAACACTAGAAAACCTAATATTACTGTGCTAGACTCTAATTTGAAACTCAAATTAGAGTACAAGATTGTTATGTAATCGTGATAATGCGATTATCGACCGGGGTCATAGATATTAACCTTAATTAGGGAAACCCTAATTTTTGAAAACCCTAATTTCTATATTTGAAACCCTAATTTTCAAATGGAAAATCCTATTGCTAAATGGGAAAACTAATTGCTAATTAGTGAATTATTAAATTTAATTTCAAGTCTAATATAATTAGAAAACCTAAGTTAATTAAGGAATCCTAATTTGGAAATTAAGAAACTAAATTTTCATTTTTAAACCTAATTTCAAAATCCTAGAAATTTTTTATATATATATATATATATATATTGTAAACCCTAATGGTCAAACCCTAAGGGTTGGAACAATTGACAAGCTTGCCATTAAAATTTCAAGGCTAATGACCACAATACCCTTTTTGTCATATTCTTGAATTATTTCTAGCAAATCTTGCCATATCATGGAAAGTCACCAACCTAGTCTAGCTAGGAGCTAAAACACTCCAGCTTTCAACAATTACCCATCCAAGTTCATTGCATACAAGTCAAATATAAGATTAAAGGGAGAGAAATTTCCTTGGTTAACTCATTTGTTCACTTATACTCATCTAAGACACACACTCTCTCTCTCTCTTAAACCCACAAATTCTATTGCTAGATCAGTCCCAAGAACAAGCCCCACTACTTCCATAAACAGATCAGGACCCTAGATTCAAGAGTTTGTTCATAGAAGGTATAAACCTAAACCTAAAATTTGAACTTTGATCCTATGTTAGATGTTAGTTTTTTTGTGTTAAGCATGTTATATGTAGTGTATATAAGTGATCTGGCTTGATAGATGTTAGATCCATAACATCTATAGGCTCAGATCTAGTGTTTTTCAAAATCTGGAAATCTTTCAAAGTGTTGTCTGACAATGAATGTCGGACCTTTTAGATCTTTGTATGTTATGTGTTTTTGTTGTTTAAAGGTTTGAATATATAGTGTGCTATGAGATCTTGGATCTGGAACTTGATTCAGAGTCAAATCTGTTGCAGAGTGAAAGTTATTGATGGTCAAAGTCAGTTGACCGACCATGACCAAGCTAATCTGGGTAACCTAGATGCTACCCAGCACGTTCTGACAAGAAGTTCATGTCTATAGATCTTTCTCACGTTTGTTGTTTTGATTCTGTTGTGGTAATAAGATTGTTGTATGTTTTATGAACTACACGATTATGCCTTAAAATCTCCTAAACGTCAAATGCTTTGAAGTCAGTGGCTGGTCAAAGTAGGCCAGATGATCACAGACTGAGTTTCTAGGTAACCCGGAAAACTCAAGAACGCGATCTCTGACAAGGTTTCACCGGCACGGATCTGATGATTGTGTTGTTGTTAGACTAATGTTATGTGATAGATCTATACCCTGGCATGTTTTCTACACACTTGAATCACTAAATCATAAAATCATCACACGAATTTCATGTTGTCGAAGCCCAAATATGCTTGCACGAACTGTTCTTCATTTATGGGTAACCAAGAAAATGAAGAACAAAACTGACAACTTTCTCATTAGCTTAGATCTTTCTGGCTTATTATGTTTAGATTTCAAAACTGTTTCAATCATGTACCCTGTTCGTTGTTCTTCAAGGCCCGACATATAGACCACCCATAACATGAACATATTGCATGATTTAATGCCCTGATTATCGTTAACCAGCCATGACTTCACGTTTCTAGGAAGCCCAGAACGTGAAGAACATGTCTAACAGTGATTTCAAAGTTTTATATCTTACTTATGCGTTATGAAATGAACCTGTTAATTGCTGGATAATATAGTGTTACACTGGTACTACACGATCAATATATTACCTTGCCCAGAAACACCTAGATCTGAGATCTATGGTTGGTAAAGCATGGTCCCTCGAATATGGCATATGAATATCTGGGTTCCTCAAGAACACCTAAGGCGACACTTATTGTCGCCAAATGATTTAGCGACAGGCTTTCTAGTTTTAATTAATTTATTTTCAAAAAATGATTAAAAAAAGAAATTAATTATTAAAAATACCAAAAATAGTTTTAAAAATTATTTTAAGTTATAAAAATTAACTTTTAATAATTTGACATATTTTTAATAAATTTGTATATTTAATTGCATATTATTGATATTTTATTTTTTTAATAAATGAATTAAATAAATAAATTAAAAATGATTTTTTAATATTAAAAATCATTTTAAATGAAAAAAGGTATTTAATAATATTTTAAGTTATAAAATATAACATTTAATACTTTAAGAAAAATTTCATTAATTATGTAATATTAATGATATTAGATTTATTTAATAATTATATTAAATAAATTATTTAAAAATGATTTTAATATTATAAAAATTATTTTAAATGAAAATAAATAGTTTAAAAATATTTTAAGTTATAAAATATAACTTTTAATATTTAAAGGTAAAATTCATTAATAATTTAATGTTAAATGATATAAGAGTTATTTAAATAAATAGTTTAAAAATGGTTTTATTGAATTAAAAATCATTTAAAAAGGATATAAATGATTTAAAAAAATTTAAGTAATAATAAATGACTTTTAATATTTTGGTGAATAACACATTAATATTTAAACATTAATGAATGATTTTAAATGTTTTAAAAATCATTTAAGGTAATAAAAATGTGTTAAAAATCATTTAAGGTAATAACTTTAATACTTTGAAAATGGGTTCATTAAAAGTTTATTATTAATTAAATATTAATGATAATAGAATTATTTAATATTTAAATCATTTAATAATGATTTCAGTGTTTGAAAATTCATGATAACTTATAATAATTAATTAAAAATTATTATAAGGGTATGAAAAATAATTCGACTAATATTGAACAACAAAAAAGAGTTTTAGACTTGATAATTACCCGATAAAGCTGTTGGTACACTGAAATATTTCAGAAATTGATCCGGACGTAGATAATTGGACTAAATACGTGTTTGTTTATGATTTAATGACTGCTAAACATATGTGACAATGTAATTAGGTTATGTGCTGACTGTAAATAGCAGTACTATGTGATATGATATGATATTTTAATCGAACGAATGATCTTATTAATGATAGGTCTCAGTATAAAAGATAAAACTAAGTTCCGTTATTGTAAGCAGCAGCACATGCAAGTATCTTACCTTTGCATTTACTTTATGCAATGGACATGAATAAGAATATTTCAAAATATTATTATTATTGTGCCAGATATTTATTTTGTTTGTTAATTTCTAAATTAATATGGTTATACAAGTGTCTTCACTTGGATAATCATTGTATTTAATCAAATGTTGATATATACTTATTTATCTCCAGTATGTATATAATGACTTAAAAGTCGTCTAAACTATTTGATTCAGCTAGACATAAACTTAAAAATATTGTTGAACGAGATAAAACTTTATTGTATCCAACCAGATTGTATTAGTTCGGATTCCCGACTAAGTATGAACATCCCGAACATTGGAAAACTTTTGTGCACCTAAAGTGGATAAGATGAACGATAATATCGTTCTTGCATGTAGTATTGATCAATACATGGCATAACGGGCTGATCACCCCCATGCTTGTAACTTATGACGGTTTACAGATGATGTTCTGATTAACCTTTTTGAAAATAGAAAATAATGTTCATAGTCCATCGATTGATCACCAGTTATAGTCAATACATAGTTTCAAAAATATGATATAGAAGTGTTATGTTGTTATTATTGGTTCAACTTACTTCATAACTGTTGATTCATTGTAGAAGTGTTATTCAACGAAAACATTTAATCCTCTCAGCTAATATGTATTGTTGCTATTACTTGTTGGGCACCCAAATGTTCATTTTGCTTAATGCAAATGTTTTTAGCCAATCGTGATCAACCCGAAGGTTCAGGCAAGAACAAGAGGAAAGGAAAGTTGTTCGAATGAGTTTTATAATATTCTGTATAATAGTTAAAGTTTATTAAGACAATGATATTTATTATCTATGATGTTATGAATGTTTAAAGGTCGCGAACCTATAATTTAGACTCTAATTTATGTAAATTATGTTTGGTATCTATATTATTGTTATTGTATTAGTATTATTTCGTTCATAAAAATGGTATCGTGAAGCACCGAGTTTGGGTTTTAAGTACTTGAATTTGGGGGCGTCACATGTTGGTATCAGATCTTAGGGTTAGAAACCTTAGGTGGGATATACCTTAGGCTATAACCTTTAGGATAGAGGGAAACGTTGAAAATACATATAACTCATATAGAGTTTAAAAGGAGATGAATTGAATAAATTCATCGTTAAACAAATTAAAAGATAACTTTTATAAAAATATTAGTTGCTGTGTGTATATACTATATGCTAATCAGGATAATTTGTGTGTAGATGTCAGGTGGAAAAGAATTAGGATACCCTCAGATCGTAAAGAAGGAACCAATATCAAAGCTAATAGCTGAAATAGAGGCTCACAGTGCAAGCAACCTTGATAAGGTGGTGGTATTGGAAAATGTAGTACCAGATCCAGAAATAATAGAACTGGCAGATAGTGATTCAGACACTAAAGTTGGAGTTGATCAAACATCAATGGAGTTACAGAATCTGAAGAATAAGCTTTTTTTTCTTAAAAAGCTGTGGGAAATAGAAAAGCTACTAAATAATCAATTGCGAAAGGCATTAATAGAAACTGTGGAAGAATAAGATAAGCTTAAGATCCAAATTGATCAAATGGGAGCCAAAATCAACAAATCATGTGCAACTCCGAGCAATAAGGGGAAAAGAAAGATGAAAGACCGTGACTCAAGAAATCCTGATAACAACCAAGGGAATCTTAACCGAATAGAAAACTTTATAAACTGTGATAAGAAACATGAAGGCTTGTGCCGAAAAGGAGAGAAGGTTTGCTATAATTGCGGACATAAGGGACATATCTCTCGTCATTGTCCCAATCCGAAGCAAGGCGTCTGTTTTAATTGTGGGATAGAAGGTCATCAGGCGAAAGGTTGTCCAAGATCCAGAAAAAGGCATAGTGAACCAGTAGTATAAGTACTGTTAGATTATTCATATTCCATAATAAATATGTGTGTAATGTTGGGTTAAATCTAATTACGCACAGCACATAAATATACGTGGTCAATAATTAATATAATAGTAAGTAAAATTTCATTCCCTTTGAGACATTAAATAGAATTTAAACATCACAATTACCAATTTCCCATTAATCCTAATTTTTTTAAACTAATCAATTTCCAATTTGTAACTAAAAGTATTAAAAATAATAAAATCACTAAACAATCAATAAACGCTAAAAAGTGAATTTTAAACAAATAATGGAGAATTAGGGTTCCGACTTCACTCTAAACATCTCTCATATTATTACACCTTTATTCCAGTTTAACTCAGTATCCTAGTTTATTAATCATGAACACGTATGTAGCACTAGTCACCTCTCGATGCACTAATACCGTATTAACTCAAATCCACAATTAAGATAGAATTAAGTTAAACACCTTAATCAACTAACCCAACTATATTTTTATTTGAATTACAATTAAAGAAGGTTTAAGTTCAAGCTCTTTATCTGATTACATGCGATGTCAAGAATATCACTACCCTAACATTCATCAAGATTCTGTTCAATCACATAAACCAAGAACACATGTTATATTAACTAAGTCTAAACTAGTATTTCATCTCTCGAGTTCATATAAGTCCACAAAGAATTGTAAATCAGGAAATTAATAATTCACACTCAAATTAATATAGATAAATCGGATAATATCTTATTAAACTTAAACCAAAGATTACATAATCATCGTTCCACTTAAAGATTTGTCTTAAGCCTAAAAAGTAATTAGTTCATAATAAATGAAATAATAACTGAATAAATTAAAGATAATATCTTCTCAATTATAAATATAAAACTAAAAGAGAAGACTAACACATAATACCCTTCACTTTAGCATTTATACGTAATCGATATGAAATTCCTCAAAATCTTCACACTACTGCTCAATATGAAATCCTGTAATTAATCGTTGTCTATTACATTTCATCATTATCATATTGTTTTTTATTCCTCTTATTAATCCAACACCCGAGTCTTGGTCGAAATCCCATGTATTTTAGAGTCCATATGCCATGCAAGTTCTAATTTCCAAGTCCCATAATGTGACGCCCCCAAAATAGGTCCATTCCATCCAACCCATTCTGAGTCGCCAAATACAACTACAACTTTATTACAATAATTGTCGTGCAAAATACAACAACTCATGTGTTTTGAGTTTTGATACAAATATATACCAACTGTGACTCATGTTCCAACCTTGGATAGCACGTCACAATGACACATTACATAAAGGTACAGTCAAAAACTATTTTAGAAATTAGAATCTTTAGAAAGTGCTCAAGGAAACCTTTGTACATGGGAGGCCATTCGTCCAGGTTATGATAGATATCATATGCCCACAGAATTATCCTTGGTTGACCCAATAGACCCCAAAGAAAAACGAGAAGATTAATATCATCTTCTTTCCAATGGGGAGTCTTCTCTTGACATATAATTATCTCCACTGTCTCTAATTGAGAATTATACTCCAAACAAACACCAAGATTATATAGGTAGTGCTCGTAGATATACTCCGCAAGTGGATGTGCACAACCCTGTCCTCTGATAACACCAGTTTGTATGTCATTAGACATCTTGTATGATAGTGGCAAAACACTCTTCCAACGTTGGGTTGCCTCACCCTATTTGATTCACGAAATATAACTTCTAAATGATGTATAAAATATAACACTTTTCTATAATGTTTACGGAGAACCTCCACATTTAGAGACCACCGTTCTATTTCCCTGCTACCCTCACTCGACCCAGCTACACTCTTATTACCTGAAAGGAATTGTGAAACAAAAGGGTAAGGACAAATAGTCCAGTAAAGAATATCACGACTAAAGATAATTAAATTATCAATAGCCTTAATCAGTAATAAATCAGAGAATTAGAACATATTGTAGATGATAAAACTTTTCAACCATAGTTGTAGCGGAACGAGCAATCCATTAGAAGAGTCAAATAGACTATAAATACTATTATCTTCTCCACATTAAAAATCCACCAACAATGTTTTATCCCTGTAAAATCAATCAACAGTTCCTTTCCACAATTATATGAATAACTCATAATCATAATTGTAGTTCTAAATTCCTTTTCTCATCCAGGACAAAGATAATTTTCATCACCTGAAACATCAAGATCATGGTTATACCAAATCACAGTTCATGTTCATAATCATACTAATAAATTCATCTTTACACTACGGCCCAAAGATATTCATCAACAAGTCATCTTTGCACTACAGGCCAAAGATATTCAACAAAAGTTCATCTTTGCACTACATGCCAAAGATATTCAACAACGTGTCATTTTTGACTATGGACCAAAGATATTCATATCTCAAAGAAATACATAATCATTTCAGAATTTATATAAACCATAATTATAACCATGTTGATCAATTCACCTTTGCACTTAAGCTAAAAATATTCAATTATAAATTCAATGGTCATGATCATACTAGTCAACGATTCAACTTTGCACTACTGGCCAAAGAGAATCCATAGTCATGATTATACCAATAATCTACCCATCTTTACACTCAAGTCAAAGAGAAATTTCAACACCAGGGTTATAAAAATGTTATATATGATAATAAAAATAATATGATCAGCAACCTATTAATTTCAAGAGTAAGATTAATAAATCAACGATAATTTGGTCAGAAAAAGAACTAATTTTGTCATGAATAGTAACTCGTGAATAGTAACCCATGAATATTAACTTTGTAAATAGTAACTCATGAATAGTAAACCCGACACAAAAAAGTAGAAATTCCACAATAAAATCCATACCAATATTTCGGTATAATGATTTTGAAATAACATCATTATGAAGAATATAACATCCCTTAATATCCGTTACTATCATTTACCTCAAAAGAGAAGTATTTCTGACTGGATATCGGATATGACGCTAAAGGAAACTTGCACTAATGAATAGCAATTCACCAAGTATTTAAATACTCACAAAATACACTCAATAATCTAGAGAGAAAAAGAGAGAAAACTTACGAATTCTGGTGTGATTTTCAATTCTAACTTAGCCCTCTATTTATAGGAAAATGTTAGCACGCTGAAGCAGACTTAACCTGCAACCTGATGGCTTTACCTGCTACTATTCCCACCCACCACATTTGAAAATTCAATTGAGCATATTTCTCACCAACCAAAAGTGGGGCCCACCAATTCTAAAATTTTTCAACAAAATCATTTATAACCTAATTTCTGAATCAGTCACCTCTAAAAATTCCTAACAAATTATACGCTCATTTTTAACGGTTCAAAATTTGTGGACATATACTCAACTTATATATGTATAACGTATCCAAAAATTACAACGATCCAACGGTCGGATCAAAATTATAACTCACACAATAGAGCTTTAAGAACACCAATTTGATCTTTTAATACCTCCAATCCGATAAAATACTGATAAAACACCTCAACATTAATTCTTTCATTTATAACCACATAAATAAACCCATCATTTATATCCACATCAAATAAATATTTTCTTATCATATAAATCAATAATTAATTATTCACAAATAATATTACAGAATCACAATTATGACAACTAGGCCGTTCCTAGGAAAGAGGGGGCTTTCCGGTAAGGATTTTTCCCTACTGGCGCGCAATTAGGTGACCAAACCTCTCCTTGACAGAACTTTCTAGACATTGCAAATAATGTTATCTAATAATATTATTCCAAATAATATGAATTATTGATCTGATAATGGAAAATACTCTGCAGTAACAATTATTGAAATAACAATAATATAAAATATTAACGCATCAATTATTGAATCAATAAAATAAAATATTGAACAGTAATTACTGTAACAATTATTGAGTAGTGCCTTCTTACGTAAGGATCCATAATTCAACAATACTGTGCAATACCGTGTGCTACTGTGCAACCATGGGTATTACTGTATTTTAACCAACGGGTATTCCAACAGTGTTAACGGTAACAACTACGTCGTTATTCAATTTTATTGTTTTCTTCTTCTAACAGTTATCCGTTATGGGGCCCACAAATAGCTACGCCGTCGTACGAATATTTCCCGACAGAAAGAATATTCCACGATCAAACGAATATTCCCCGACAATAATGAATACTTTATAACCACTTACGTATTTTGAAAAAAAAATCATATATCACCCTTAACTTTAACTTTTATCAATTTAACCATTTACTGAATAGATAAATTGAATACTTTTATTTCATAAAATTCGGGGTGTCACACATAAGAGTTTGAAGAGCACCAGGATTGTCCAGATTCGGCACACCCCGCCCCGACGGGGGCATTTGTATAGGAATTGCCCACCCCGGCGGGCTCTGATCCTGTCACGCAGATATGAAGACCACCCACCCCAGCGGGGGTGTAAGTCTAAAAGAGGCCTGCCCCGACGGGGGTAGGGAATTTTTTCTGCTTTCATTGAAGCTCTTTTCTTGCCACTTTGGTGCTACGAATCTACTCTTTTCATGCTCAAAAACCACACCGCCACACCTACACATTAATTATCAATAAACAAGTAAAATATAACATAAACACGAGAATTTAACACCGATTAATCTTGGATTAGGAACCGATTTGTGGATATAAAATTCACTTATCATGTAATGTAATATTCTCAAACTTTTGTACAAGTTGTTGTAGCGAATCCCGACTTTTGTGGTCACAAAGGGATAGTAGTATGTTTTATGTTATGTAAAGTGCTATGACTTAATTGAATGAATGTGAACCTATGTATGATTAATGGAATAAGGTTTGTATAAAAATTTGTTTTACATGTTAAACTTATACAATAAGGTTTTGAATGTAAGTTAAATTTATGATTTTATGTAATCAGATAATGCCGCTAAGACGTCGAACACGAAATCAAAGGGCAGAAGAATCTGTCAACAACGTTGGGGGACAACAACAGACCCGATGCAAAACTTTGCAAACATGGTAGCTCATGCTATGCATTAGGGAATACCAGCCGCAGGGAACCAGCTAGACAATCGCTTGGCAAATTTTAAACACTTCAAAGAAGTAGGACCACCAGAATTCAGGGGAAAAGCTGACCCTATATAAGCCCAGACATAGGTTAACGAGATAGAAAAGGCGTTCGTAATTGCTAAGGTGTATGAGGGGCAAAAAACTGATTTTTCCACCTATACGATGAAAGGGGAGGCAAACTTTTGGTGGGAAGCAAATCAAGCAAGCGTAGGAGAAGGTGTGGTAACTTGGGCTAGGTTTAAGACTTTGTTTTTCGAAAACTATCTCTCAGCTAGTATGCAGGCTGGGATGGAGGTGAAATTTGTGGAGATAAAGCAGGATATGTGACAACCTGATATTTTAGATACAAATAAATCATAAATTTTGCGTATAATTTTTTTTTTATATAAAGGATGAGGATTTGACAAGATAATGTGTATATGTATTTATGTGGTAAATAGAAAAAATATATTTATTACATGATTATTTACAAGTAAATTTGATTTAGAATTATTGATTATTAAAAAGTATATTCTATTAGTAATTAATTCTATATTAGAAATGTTTTATTAATAATTTTTCCATGAAATTATATGTTTATATTATTCAAATAATACATGTAATGATTTTGAATAATTATAATAATTATGTTATTGTAATAATTTTATTCAAGTTATTAAGTAAATTATTTTTACTTAATTATAAGGTTAATTATGGCGGATAAAATCAGATATGGAATCCAAACCCTAATTTTGGGTTTTAATCAAGGAATGACAATAATAATATAATATTAATTATATTTTGATTTTTCAGTGCTATAAATATGTATTGTAAAAATTGTACTGTTGATGGTTGGTCAATTATGGTATATTGACCAAACCCTAGCATTAATTGATTTAACTCTATTTATCAATTTAAATGGGAAACATAAGATTATTAAATATCTGTGTTATATGATATATGGTTACGTATTACTTCATGGAGCGCTAATTAGGAGAAAACCTAATTTTGTCGCGAAACCCTAATTGTGAAATCGAAACCCTAATCGATATTTCTGTGAACCCTAACTGTTAATTTTAGCACTAATTATTCAAGTGGTAAAGTTAATTACGATATAATACCCTAATGTCCATATATAAATAAAGAATTTAATTTATATCAAGAACTCTAATTTAATTAATATAAACTCTAATTATATATTTTAGTAGCCCTAATTATTAAGAATTGTGAACACTAATTGCCAAATTGGCAAGGGTAATTATGATTTGGGGTACTAAACCCTGACATTCATGTATAAAGTAATTAATAAACCTAATCTAATTAACAATCTTAATTTTTTAAATTTTAGAAACTAAAATAATTTTATTTATTTATTTTATTATATTTTTTTTGGCACAAACCCTAATTGCTAAATTTTACAAATACTATGTAATAAACCTTAGGGTTAAACCCTAAGGGTCAAACCCTATAGGTTTGTCAAATGCCAAGAATGCCATTAATTGGAAAAATAAATGACCTTTTTGCCCCTAGTTCCATTATTTTGGCTAATTTGTAGGTGTTGACAATTAGGGTAAAGTTGGTGACCAAATCCAACCACCCCACATGCTCTAATTGACAGTATTCAGCTCCCTTTTCCAGCAAATTCATGCATCAAACTTGTTTATAAATAGATTGGGAGAGAGAAAGTGTAGAAAACTTTGCCAAATTTAATTTTTCTCTCACCAACTCTTCCTCATACTAGAACCTTCGAAAATTTCTAGTAATTCAGTCCCAAAACACAGCCCCACGTTCAACATAACCAAATCAGCAACACAAAATCAGATTTTGGTCATCAAAGGTATAAAACCCTATCTCAATTTCTGGCCAAAATTCGGTTGTTAGATGTTAGTTTTTTCTTGTTAAACATGTTTGTTATAGTGTCTAATGATGATCTGGGTTGCTAGATGTTAGATCCATAACATCTAGAGTCTCGGATTTGAAGATTTGCAAAATCTGGAAAAGTGAGAAATATGGTCTGACAACCAAATGTCAAGTCCCATAGATTTCGTCCTGTTAAGTGTTGTTGTGTTTTTAAGCTTTGATCTGGTAGTATGCTGGAAGATCTTTGATCTGAAAGTGGAATCAGGTTCATTAGATGTGTATATTTTAAGTTATAATCGGTAAAAGACCGTTGACCGGCATTGACCGGGTAATTTCTGGGTAGCCCAGAAACTGAGAACAAGCGTCTGACAGGTTCTTCAAGGGCTTGGATCTGACAGTGGTTGATGTATCGTTATGGTTCTTACATTTAGATTGTAGTATGTTTGTTAGACTACCTAATCATGCCTTAATATTACTTATTTCATAAATTTATCGAAATCAGTAGTTGGTCAAACCAAGGCAGATGATCACGAATTGAGTTTTCTAGAAAACCCAGAAAACTCAAGAATGCGATGACTGACATGGTTTGACCGTGTCGAATCTGGCTGTTATATTGTTGTTTTAGTGATGTTTTGTGATGGATCTATAGTGTTACATGTGTTTTATATACTGCAGCTTTTAAATCACAAAAATATATCATAGATTGCAAGTTATGGAAGCCCAAAACGAGCCAGTCGAACTGTTCTTCATTTCTGGGTAACCCAGAAAATGAAGAACAGCTCTGACAGCTTGTTCGTGGCTTCAGATCTACTTTGTTATGGGTTGTATGGTCATGTTCGTTGTTGGATCTTGTAGTCATGCATTAGTACTACAATATCTGACTCATAACATGTCCATTAACATCAGGATCTGACCGGAAATCGTGGTCAAACGTGATACCTTGTTCACTGTGTATGAAGGCTCAAGAACATGAAGAACACCTATAGCGACGATTCTGTCGCTATAGGTGGTCTTTAGCGACAGATATTTTTTAAAAATTCCAGAAATTATTAAATAAATATAAAAAAAATAGTTTTTAATTATTAAAAATATAAAATAAATTATTAAAAATTATTTTAAATTCTAAAAATTAATTTTTAATTATTTTAAATGTATTTCATAAATATTTAATATTTTTGGAATATTAAAAGTATTTAATTTATTTAATTATAATATTAAATAAATTATCTAAAAATGATTTTAATATTTGAAAAATCATTTAAAATTATATTATGGTATAAGAAAATAATTTAAGTTATTTTTGATAACTTTTAATATTATGTGATAATTTTCATTAATAAATTAATATTAATGATAATTAAGTTATTTATTAAATGAATTAAATAAATGTATTAAAAATGATTTTATTAAATTAAAAATTATTTTAAATAAGAATAAGGTATTTAAAAATATTTTAAGTTATAATATATAACTTTTAATATTTAAAGCTAAATTTCATTAATTAATTATTATTAATGATATTAAAGTTATTTAATAATTATATTAAATAATTTAGTTTAAAAATGATTTTAATATTATAATAATCATTTTAAATGAAAATAAAGTATTTAATGATATTTTAAGTTATAAATTATTACCCCTCCGTCCCAGGAGAAAAGTCCTTATTACTATTTTGAGTAGTCCCATGTTAAATGTCCACTTTCCTTTAATAACCAAACTTTTACACATTTTTTCCTATCATGCCCGTATCATTAAATATCTCATACTTTTCTTATTCTAATTCTCTCTCCATATTTAATGACATTATTATGGACAATTTTGTCATTTTATTCTTATTCTTAATATGCGTAAAAAGTCCACAAAGACTTTTATCCTGGGACGGAGGGAGTAACTTTTAATATTTAAAGGATAATTTCATTAATAATTTAATATTAATGATATTTATTTAATGATTAATGATATTAAATTTATTTAATAAATATATTAAATAAATAGTCTAAAAATGGTTTTATTTATTTAAAAATCATTTAAAAAGGATATAAGTGAATTAAAAATATTTTAAGTTGTAATTAATAACTTTTAATATTTGGATAATGATAAATTAATATTAATGGTAATTACTTAATGATGATTTTAAATATTTTAAAAATCATTTAAGGGTAATATAAATGTTTTAGAATTATTTTAAGTTATTAATAACTTTAATAATCGGCAATTATTTCATTAATAATTTAATATTAATTAAATATTAATGATAATAGAATTATTTGATATTTAAATCATTTAACAATGATTCTGATATTTCAAAAATTATGGTAAATGGTAATAATTATTTTATAATTATTATAAGGTCATGAAAAATATTATTAACGGTTGTTTAAGATATCTAAGTGGATATTGTATAAATGTATATAGTCTTAGACTCGATATTACCCGATAAAGTTGTCGGTAGACCGACATGTTTCAGAAATTGATCTGGACTTAGATAGATTGACTTGATAAGTGAATTATTTGTGATTCAATGGTGTTAAAGTTATGTGACAATGTGATTAGGAATGTGCTGACTGCAATAAGCAGTGTTATATGATATGATATAATATTCTAATCAGACAATGATCTATTTAATGATAGGACTTGGTAGAAAAGATATATCTAAGTTGTGTAAGCAGCAGATAAGGCAAGTATCTAAACCTTTGCATTTACTTTATGCTAAGGACATGCGTCAGATAATATCTGAACTGTTCAAATATTTCAACCTTTGTATATACTTATGCAATGATTCTGTATAAGCAAGCTATTAAGCAATAATTGTTGTACAATTTCCTTTATCCAGTTAATATTGATCATGTTATTTATTATGTTCGTTAATTTCTATAACATGGTTATACAAGTGACCCCACTTGGATAATCATTATAATTTTATCACATGTTGATACATACTTATAGTTGCTTAGTATGTATACCTTGAAATAAAAGTCGTCTAAGCTATTTGATCCAGCTAGACATATATTTAAAGTTGTTGGTGAACAAGATAAAACTTATCCAACCGAATTGTTTTGGTATGGATTCAAGACTGTTATGAACATCCCAATCATGGGAAATTTTTATGCGCTATGGCGGACAAAGGATGAACGATAATATCGTTCTAGTAATGTAGTATTGATCAATACAGGGCATAACGGGCTGATCACCCCCGTGCCCGTAAGCAATGACGGTTTACAGATGAAGTTCTGTTTAAACCTTTTAAAAAATATAAAACAATGTTCATATTCTGTCAACTGATCATCATTTATAGTCTGTACGTAGTTTCAAAAATTTGAGATCAAAATGACATGTTGTTGTTTATTGGTTCAGCTTACTTCACAACTGTTGATCCGTTGTAGAAGTATCTTTCAAAGAAAACATTTAATCCTTTCAGTTAACTATCATTATTGCTATTACTTGCTGGGCACTCGAATGCTCATTCTTGCTTAATTTTAAATGTTTTCAGCTAAGTGTGAACAAACTGAAGGATCTGCCAAGAACAAGGGGAAAGGGAAAGTTGCTGACTAAATGTTTAAGCTATTCTATGTAATAGTCTGACTTTATGATAAGGATAATAAATATTATTATTATGATCATGTAACGAATGTTTAAAGGTTTCGTACTTGGGAACTAAACTCTGATAATATGTAAATTAAGTTTGAAAATCTATATTATTGTTATTATTATTATTATTATTCTGCTCATAGAAATGGTATCGTGAAGCACCGAGTTCGGGTTTCAAGTACCTGGATTTGGGGGCGTCACAGAATGGTATCAGAGCTATAGGGTTAGAAATCTTAGGTGGGATAGACCTTAGGCTATAACCTTAGAACAGAGGGAAACGTTGAAAATATAATTAACTCATATAGAGTTTAAAGGTAGATGAATCGGATAAATTCATCGTCAAACAAATTAAAAGATAACTTATATAAAACCTTTATGTGTTATGTGTATATATTCTACTCTAATCAGGATAATTTGTGTGTAGATGTCAGGTGAAAAAGGATTAGGATACCCTTGGAGCGTAAAGAAGAAGCCGATATCAAAGCCAATAGCTGAAATAGAGGCTCAAAGTGAAAGCAACCTCGATGAGGTGGTTATTGTGGAGAATGTCGTACTAGATCCAGAAATGGTGGAACTAACCGACAGTGATTCAGACACTGAAGTTGGAGCTGACCAAGCATCAACTGAAGTGCAGAATCTGCGGGACCAGGTTTCCTCTTTGGAACGGTTGTGGGAAATAGAAAAATTACTAAATAGCAAACTGCGAAAAGCATTAATTGAAACAATGGAAGAACAAGATAAGCTTAAAATCCAAATTGACCAAATAGGAGCTAAAAGCAACAAGTCATGTGCAGCTCCGAACCAGAAGGGAAAAAGAAAAATGAATGATCGTGATCCTGATACCAAACAAGGAAACTTTAAACACATAGAAAAGTGTACAAAATATGACAAGAAGCATGAAGGCGTGTGCAAGAAAGGGGAAAATGTTTGCTACAATTGCGGACATGGGGGACATTTTTCTCCTCAGTGTCCCAATCCTAAGCAGTGTGTTTGTTTTATCTGTGGGATAGAAGGTCATCAAGCAAAAAGTTATCCTCGATCAAGGAAAAGGCATAGTGAATAGGTAGTATAGGTTCTGTGGTGTAGGTTTGTTTAATATTATATGTGTGCTTGGTATATTTGTGTAATGTAATATTCTCAACTTTTGTGTTAATCAAAGTTGTAAATCCCGACTTTTGTAGTCACAAAGGGATAGTAGTATGGACTATGCTATGTAAATTACTTTGAATTAATAAAAATGAACTTATGTTTGGATAATGAAACAAGTTTAATATATATTAAACTTATATGATAAGGTTTAGAACGTAAGTTAAATTATGTTTTATTTAACCAGATAATGCCGCCTCGACGACAAACTCGTAATCAAAGGGCAGAAGAATCTGTCAACAACATTGAAGGACAACCACAACAAGATCCAATGCATCAATTCGTAAATATGATAGCTCAAGTCATGCAACAAGGAACGGCAGCTGCTGGAAACCAACAGGACAATTGTTTATCAAACTTCAAGGACTTCAAAGCTGTAGGACCTCCCGAATTTAGAGGTACAACCGACCCTGTAGAAGCCCAAACTTGGGTTAAAGAAATCGAAAAAGCGTTTGTAATAGCTAGGGTGGCTGAGGAGCAGAAAACGGTTTTTGCTGCCTATATGATGAAGGGAGAGGCGAATTTTTGGTGGGAAGCTAATCAGGCAAGGGCTGGGGAAGGTGTAATTACTTGGGAAAGATTTAAAACTCTGTTTTTCGAAAACTATTTTTCATCTAGTATGCAGGCTAGAATGGAAGTAAAATTTCTGGAATTAAAACAAGAGAATATGTCTGTTGTGGAATATGCCGCAAAATTTAATGAATTGGCTAGGTTCGCCCCGCATCAAGTCGATACAGAGGCTAGAAAAGCGAGGAGGTTTGAGCTGGGATTAAAACCTTGGCTCTACAACAAGGTGGCAGTGTTGCAAATCCCTACATTTGCAGCACTCATGGAGAAAGCACTTATTGCTGAGGAAGGGAGTGAGGCCATGAGCCTTTACAACAAAGAAAGGAGGAACAAGGGTAAAGTTGAGGGGACTGGGAAGGGGGAAACAAATACTGGGAATAGGAGGGATAAAAGGAAGGTAAACAACTTTGGTGGGGTGCAAGTAAAACAAGAAGGTGCAAATAAGAAGCCGTTGGTGCAATGTGGGAATTGTGGGAAAAATCACTTAGGAGAATGTTTGAAGGGAAAATTTGCATGTTTCAAGTGAGGGCAGGAGGGCCATATTTTTCCCAACTGCCCCAATTCTAAGACAATTGGTGGGTGTTTTCTGTGCGGATCAAAGGAGCATAAGGTGAAAGACTGTCCGAAAAGGAAAGCGGAGGCAACAAGTGCGAACATGGGGAAAAGCGGCGAAACTTTGGCAATCACGGAACCAACTGCATCCAGCAAGCCGACCAAATCTACCGCACGAGTCTTCAACATGACAGTCCAAGACACGGTGGCAGCTGGAAGTGGAACTCCAGGTACTTTTCTTATAATTTTTATTTTTCTTATATATGATTTTCCTATTTATAGTAAATTATTTTATAAGGAAATTTTAAGGGAGGAATTTGAGTTTATTTAGAAATCAAATTTTCGTATAATCAGAAAGTCAAGCTTTTAATAAAAAGTTAAAGATCAGTTTGATCAAAGTGATTAAAATCTACTTGCAACGATTATGAGTGTCATGTACCCTGGTAGGTATAGGTTTTAAAGTGGTGATTCCGGGGACGGAATCTTTATAAGGGAGGGTGAATGTGACAACCTGATATTTTAGATACAAATAAATCATAAATTTTGCGTATAATTTTTTTTATATATAAAGGATGAGGATTTGTACAAGATAATGTGTATATGTATTTATGTGGTAAATAAAAAAAATATTTATTACATGATTATTTACAAGTAAATTTGATTTAGAATTATTGATTATTAAAAAGTATATTCTAATAGTAATTAATTCTATATTAGAAATGTTTTATTAATAATTTTTCCATGAAATTATATGTTTATATTATTCAAATAATACATGTAATGATTTTGAATAATTATAATAATTATGTTATTGTAATAATTTTATTCAAGTTATTAAGTAAATTATTTTTACTTAATTATAAGGTTAATTATGGCGGATAAAATCAGATATGGAATCCAAACCCTAATTTTGGATTTTGATCAAGGAATGACAATGATAATATAATATTAATTATATTTTGATTTTTCAGTGCTATAAATATGTACTGTAAAAATTGTATTGTTGATGGTTGGTCAATTATGGTATATTGACCAAACCCTAGCATTAATTGATTTAACTCTATTTATCAATTTAAATGGGAAACGTAAGATTATTAAATATCTGTGTTATATGATATATGGTTACGTATTACTTCATGGAGCGCTAATTAGGAGAAACCCTAATTTTGTCGCGAAACCATAATTTCGTCGCGAAACCCTAATTTTGTCGCGAAACCCTAATTGTGAAATCGAAACCCTAATCGATATTTCTGTGAACCCTAGCTGTTAATTTTAGCACTAATTATTCAAGTGGTAAAGTTAATTACGATATAATACCCTAATTTCCATATATAAATAAAGAATTTAATTTATATCAAGAACTCTAATTTAATTAATATAAACTCTAATTATATATTTTAGTAGCCCTAATTATTAAAAATTGTGAACACTAATTGCCAAATTGGCAAGGGTAATTATGACTTGGGGTACTAAACCCTAACATTCATGTATAACGTAATTAATAAACCTAATCTAATTAACAATCTTAATTTTTTAAATTTTAGAAACTAAAATAATTTTATTTATTTATTTTATTATTTTTTTTTGGCACAAACCCTAATTGCTAAATTCTACAAATACTATGTAATAAACCCTAAGGGTCAAACCCTAAGGGTTTGTCAAATGTCAAGAATGCCATTAATTGGAAAAATAAATGACCATTTTGCCCCTAGTTCCATTATTTTGGCTAATTTGTATGTGTTGACAATTAGGGGAAAGTTGGTGACCAAATCCAACCACCCCACATGCTCTAATTGACAGCATTCAGCTCCCTTTTCCACCAAATTCATGCATCAAACTTGTTTATAAATAGATTGGGAGAGAGAAAGTGTAGAAAACTTTGCCAAATTTAATTTTTCTCTCACCAACTCTTCCTCATACTAGAACCTTCGAAAATTTCTAGTAATTCAGTCCCAAAACACAGCCCCACGTTCAACATAACCAAATCAGCAACACAAAATCAGATTTTGGTCATCAAAGGTATAAAACCCTATCTCAATTTTTGGCCAAAATTCGGTTGTTAGATGTTAGTTTTTTCTTGTTAAACATGTTTGTTATAGTGTCTAATGATGATCTGGGTTGCTAGATGTTAGATCCATAACATCTAGAGTCTCGAATTTGAAGATTTGCAAAATCTGGAAAAGTGAGAAATATGGTCTGACAACCAAATGTCAGGTCCCATAGATCTCGTCCTGTTAAGTGTTGTTGTGTTTTTAAGCTTTGATCTGGTAGTATGTTGGAAGATCTTTGATCTGAAAGTGGAATCATATTCATTAGATGTGTACATTTTAAGTTATAATCGGTAAAAGACCGTTGACCGGCATTGACCGGGTAATTTCTGGGTAGCCCAGAAACTGAGAACAAGCGTTTGACAGGTTCTTCAAGGGCTTGGATCTGACAGTGGTTTGATGTATCGTTATGGTTCTTACATTTAGATTGTAGTATGTTTGTTAGACTACCTAATCATGCCTTAATATTACTTATTTCATAAATTTATCGAAATCAGTAGTTGGTCAAACCAAGGCAGATGATCACGAATTGAGTTTTCTAGAAAACCCAGAAAACTCAAGAATGTGATGACTGACATGGTTTGACCGTGTCGAATCTGGCTGTTATATTGTTGTTTTAGTGATGTTTTGTGATGGATCTATAGTGTTACATGTGTTTTATATACTGCAGCTTTTAAATCACAAAAATATATCATAGATTGCAAGTTATGGAAGCCCAAAACGAGCCAGTCGAACTGTTCTTCATTTCTGGGTAACCCAGAAAATGAAGAACAGCTCTGACAGCTTGTTCGTGGCTTCAGATCTGCTTTGTTATGGGTTGTATGGTCATGTTCGTTGTTGGATCTTGTAGTCGTGCATTAGTACTACAATATCTGACTCATAACATGTCCATTAACATCAGGATCTGACCGGAAATCGTGGTCAAACGTGATACCTTGTTCACTGTGTATGAAGGCTCAAGAACAAGAAGAACACCTATAGCGACGATTCTGTCGCTATAGGTGGTCTTTAGCGACATATTTTTTTTAAAAATTCCAGAAATTATTAAATAAATATAAAAAAATAGTTTTTAATTATTAAAAATACAAAATAAATTATTAAAAATTATTTTAAATTCTAAAAATTAATTTTTAATTATTTTAAATGTATTTCATAAATATTTAATATTTTTGGAATATTAAAAGTATTTAATTTATTTAATTATAATATTAAATAAATTATCTAAAAATGATTTTAATATTTGAAAAATCATTTAAAATTATATTATGGTATAAGAAAATAATTTGAGTTATTTTTGATAACTTTTAATATTATGTGATAATTTTTATTAATAAATTAATATTAATGATAATTAAGTTATTTATTAAATGAATTAAATAAATGTATTAAAAATGATTTTATTAAATTAAAAATTATTTTAAATAAGAATAAGGTATTTAAAAATATTTTAAGTTATAATATATAACTTTTAATATTTAAATCTAAATTTCATTAATTAATTATTATTAATGATATTAAAGTTATTTAATAATTATATTAAATAATTTAGTTTAAAAATGATTTTAATATTATAATAATCATTTTAAATGAAAATAAAGTATTTAAATATATTTTAAGTTATAAATTATAACTTTTAATATTTAAAGTATAATTTCATTAATAATTTAATATTAATGATATTTATTTAATGATTAATGATATTAAATTTATTTAATAAATATATTAAATAAATAGTTTAAAAATGGTTTTATTTATTTAAAAATCATTTAAAAAGGATATAAGTGAATTAAAAATATTTTAAGTTGTAATTAATAACTTTTAATATTTGGATAATGATAAATTAATATTAATGGTAATTACTTAATGATGATTTTAAATATTTTAAAAATCATTTAAGGGTAATATAAATGTTTTAGAATTATTTTAAGTTATTAATAACTTTAATAATTGGCAATTATTTCATTAATAATTTAATATTAATTAAATATTAATGATAATAGAATTATTTGATATTTAAATCATTTAACAATGATTCTGATATTTCAAAAATTATGGTAAATGGTAATAATTATTTTATAATTATTATAAGGTCATGAAAAATGTTATTAACGGTTGTTTAAGATATCTAAGTGGATATTGTATAAATGTATATAGTCTTAGACTCGATATTACCCGATAAAGTTGTCGGTAGACCGACATGTTTCAGAAATTGATCTGGACTTAGATAGATTGACTTGATAAGTGAATTATTTGTGATTCAATGGTGTTAAAGTTATGTGACAATGTGATTAGGAATGTGCTGACTGCAATAAGCAGTGTTATATGATATGATATATTATTCTAATCAGACAATGATCTATTTAATGATAGGACTTGGTAGAAAAGATATATCTAAGTTGTGTAAGCAGCAGATAAGGCAAGTATCTAAACCTTTGCATTTACTTTATGCTAAGGACATGCGTAAGATAATATCTGAACTGTTCAAATATTTCAACCTTTGTATATACTTATGCAATGATTCTGTATAAGCAAGCTATTAAGCAATAATTGTTGTACAATTTCCTTTATCCAGTTAATATTGATCAAGTTATTTATTCTGTTCGTTAATTTCTATAACATGGTTATACAAGTGACCCCACTTGGATAATCATTATAATTTTATCACATGTTGATACATACTTATAGTTGCTTAGTATGTATACCTTGAAATAAAAGTCGTCTAAGCTATTTGATCCAGCTAGACATATATTTAAAGTTGTTGTCGAACAAGATAAAACTTATCCAACAGAATTGTTTTGGTATGGATTCAAGACTGTTATGAACATCCCAATCATGGGAAATTTTTATGCGCTACGACGGACAAAGGATGAACGATAATATCGTTCTAGCAATGTAGTATTGATCAATACAGGGCATAACGGGCTGATCACCCTCGTGCCCGTAAGCAATGACGGTTTACAGATGAAGTTCTGTTTAAACCTTTTCAAAAATATAAAACAATGTTCATATTCTGTCAACTGATCATCATTTATAGTCTGTACGTAGTTTTAAAAATTTGAAATCAAAATGACATGTTGTTGTTTATTGGTTTAGCTTACTTCACAACTGTTGATCCGTTGTAGAAGTATCTTTCAAAGAAAACATTTAATCCTTTCAGTTAACTATCATTGTTGCTATTACTTGCTGGGCACTCGAATGCTCATTCTTGCTTAATTTTAAATGTTTTCAGCTAAGCGTGAACAAACTGAAGGATCTGCCAAGAACAAGGGGAAAGGGAAAGTTGCTGACTAAATGTTTAAGCTATTCTATGTAATAATCTGACTTTATGATAAGGATAATAAATATTATTATTATGATCATGTAACGAATGTTTAAAGGTTTCGTACTTGGGAACTAAACTATGATAATATGTAAATTAAGTTTGAAAATCTATATTATTGTTATTATTATTAGTATTATTCTGCTCATAGAAATGGTATCGTGAAGCACCGAGTTCGGGTTTCAAGTACCTGGATTTGGGGGCGTCACAGGATAACATGACTGTTGTGGAATATGCCGCAAAGTTTAATGAGTTGGCTAGGTTAGCTCCACACCAGGTTGATACGGAGGCTAGGAAGGCAAGAAGGTTCGAGCTGGGATTAAAACTCTGGCTCTACAACAAGGTGACAGTGTTGCAGATAAGCACTTTTGCAGCACTCATGGAAAAGGTTATAATCCGAAGAATGGAGTGAGTCCATGAGCCTCTACAACAAGGAGAAACAGAATAAGGGCAAGGTCGAAGGAGCTGTGCAGGTGGAAAGTAATAGTGGAAATAGGGGTGCGAAAAGAAAGAGGAACAATTTTAGGAATATTCAGGTTAAACAAGAAGGTGTATAGAAGCAGGTAGTTCAGTGTGGGAACTGTGGGAAGAATCTCTCCGGTGAGTGTCTGAAGGATAAATTTGTATGTTACAAGTGCGGGCAGGAGGGCCATATTTCTCCCGAGTGCCCCAACCCAAGGATGAACAGTGGGTGTTTTCTGTGTGGGTCTATAGAGCATAAGGTGAAGGATTGTCCAATAAAGGGGAATGGAGGTAGGGAGTGTAACCACGGGGAAAGGTAATGGGACTCTGGCGATCACAGGACCAACTTCAACCAATAAACCAACAAAAGCAACCGCGAGAGTCTTCAGCATGACGGTCCAGGATACTGTAGCAGCTGTGAATGGAACTCCAAGTATTATTCGAATAACTTCTATTTTCGTATATATATATATGATTTTCTTATATATAGAAAATTATTTTATAAAAAAATTTTGAAGGAGGAATTTTGGTTCTTTTAGAAATCAAACTTTTGTTTAATCAGATAGACAAGCTTTATGTTGAATAGTTAAAGATCAGTCTGATCAAATTTGATCGAGATCTACTTGCAATGATTGTGTATGCTATGTACCCTTGTATTTATAAGTTTTAAAACGGTAATTCCAGGGACAGAATCTTTATAAGGGTGGGTGAATGTAATAAACCGATATTTTCTATTTAAATAAATAAGAAATTTTTCATATTTTTTTTTTAAAGGTGGGAATATGTGCAAAGTAATGTGTATGTATATTTGTGATAAATGAAAATATATTTATTACTTGAATAATTATAAATAATTTTTTAAAGAATTATTAATCATTATAAATTGTATTCTTATAGTAATTAATTTTGTAGTGGAAATGTATTTATTATTTATTTTCAATGAAAATATGATTATATATTATTTAAATAATATATGAGATGATTATAGATTTATTATAATAATTATTTTATTATATAAATTTATTTCATACTAATTAAGCAATTATTATAACTTAAGTAATAATGTTATATGTGCAAGATAATTCAGATATGGAATCCAAATCCTAATTTTGGGTTTTGACTAAGGAATGAGAATAATAATATAATATTAATTCTATTTCAGTGCTATAAATGTCTACTGTATGTGTGTAGACTGATAATTGGTCAATTATAGTGAAACACTAGAAAACCTAGTATTACTGTGCTAGACCCTAATTTAGAACTCAAATTAGAGTACAAGATTGTTATGTAATCGTGATAATGCGATTAACGAGCGGGGTCATAGATATTAACCTTAATTAGGGAAACCCTAAATTTTGAAAACCCTAATTTCTATATTTGAAACCCTAATTTTCAAATGAAAAATCATAATTGATAAATGGGAAAACTTATTGCTAATTAGTAAATTATTAAACTTAATTTCAAGACTAATATAATTAGAAAACCTAAGTTAATTAAGGAATCCTAATTTGGAAATTAAGAAACTAATTTTTCATTTATAAACCTAATTTCAAAATCCTAGAAAAGTTATATATATATTTTTTGTAAACCTTAATGGTCAAACCCTAAGGGTCGAACCCTAAGGATTGGAACAATTGACAAGCTTTGTGACACCCCCAAAATTAGGTATACATCACCCATCTTGAGTCGCCAGATACATGGTACAGAATTCAAATACAACTTAATAATACAACAGTCGTGTACAATACGAAAAAATATAAACTGTGAGTTTGAATACAAATTTTGTCTACTAGAGAGTATACAAACTCAAAAGGAGTCCTCATTATAATTATTTTCACACTATTTCACAGAATATTGAGGACTACTAATGCACCATCTAGGACCATCACTCTGTTCCCCGACTAGTCTCCGATACGTTCTCATTTCCTGAAGAGAATAGTGAAAGAAAGGGTGAGCTCAACTAGCCCAGTAAGAAATATTATGACTAAGATAATGCAGAATATATTATCATTGGCCTTAAACAGTGTTAAACTGATACAATATAACAAACATCAATTTTAACTGCAGCGGAATAAGCAATTCATTAAAAGAGTCAAGCAGAGAGTAAAATCTACTATCACTACTATAAAACAGTAAATAGACAATACTTAAACTACAACATTTTTTTATAAAAACGTTATGATATTTTTTTTACAACATTTTTAAAAAAAATGTTGTAGATATATATGCAAAAAGCGTTATCTATTAAAAAGGATATTTTTTAAGTTTTAATTAGATAACGTTTTTTTTAAAAATGTTGTCTATCAAGAAAAACACGGAGCAAGAAGTGAACACTTAAAATTAAAAACATTTCGTCTTTTTCTCTCCAAGGCTCGTCAGTACAGAGCTTCGGTTTCCTTCGTGTAGATCTACTCTCTCTCTCTGATCTCTTTCGCTCACAAAACTAAAACCCTAGTTATTCCTCCCCTTTGAAGTTGCTTTCTCTGCTCTCTTTCGGTCTGTTTGTCATTCCAAGTTTGGTCCTTACGCAATTAGGTCTTTCTAAGCAAGGAAAGGAGTTTATTGAGTGCTTGTTGTACGCCTAACACCATCTAGCTCACAAGGTAAGGAAATTATTCTCTCTATCGATCCTCCTTCAATTATATTACGCTACTCTACTTGATTTTTACGCTATGCAAACAATTCACCTTCTTTCAGTACTCATCCGTTATGCACAAAATCCCCAAATCGAACAGGAGAAGAAGGTATTCCTATTTTAGTTGTTGAATAAATCCCCAAATTTGTGAGTTGAAGTTAACAGAAACTACTGTGCAGGTGCGTAGGCTTTCAGCTTGTGAAACTATGGGTTCTGTAACGACAATCTACAGCGATAAAACTGGAACTTTTACTCTGAACCAGGTTAGGTCTTCTGCACTTTTAGGTTTTATTCTCTTATATGAATTGATAATATTGTCTGGTTTTCCATTCCAGATTTCCTTACCGTCTGGATTATGTTAATCGATTGTTTGAAATTGCAGTTGGGATTCGACTCTCTCTATTTTGCCAGAATTGATTACCAATATAGAGCTAAACAAAAAATGATAAGACTCTTGAGGTTGTATGGCAGGGTTCCAAGTCCCTTGGTTTATCTTCATAGGTTAGGGATTTATAATATTCTGTACGTATGTTTTTCCTTTTACCTGTTTGGCATCAGATTCGTCACTCCTTTTCAGAGTAGACCGGTTACTTTTGGTAAAAAAAAATGACAGCGCTCTTCACTCTTCACTCTGCACTTTTCTATTATGAAAGATATAAATAGAATAACGTAGATTGAAGAGGTAGTGTCCTGAAGATGCAATAAAAATAGCTTCAAGTTTTATCTGGTTAATTTTGAAATTAATTTTATGGGAAAGATTCGAATGTTTTTGGGTTAGGGTGATCATTTCTAAATTATGTTTTTAAGTTATTCATGAGTTCATCTGTCCTGAAGATGCAATGAAAACAGCTTCAAGTTTTATTTGGTTAATTTTGAATTAAGTATATGGAAAAGATTGGAATGTTATTGGGTTAGGGTGATCATTTCTATATTATGTTTTTATGTTACTCATGAGTTCATCTTTGATATATGTATATACTTGTTTTGTTTGCCTACCTCAAACTTGGGTCAACTTAAGATACAGTCGTAGTTAAGATATTCCCTTATTCTCTGTGTGTGTGTATAAATTATATATATACATTAAATTGTTTCCCTTACTCTCCATGGTCTTCCTAGGCTAATGATACTAGAATAAACCATATAATGTGGGCTATGGGGACAGATTTTCGATATCAATATGCAGTTTCATGGTTTAGACAAATAGTTTCATGTATTTGTCTCTCAAATTTACTTAAATAGAATTAAATATCCTTGTTTAGGTATTCAGATCAAGAAAATGCATACTGGACATGTTACTTTACAAGTAGGTCAGCCTTTAAAGGTTACGTCAGAATGACGAGTGCTTATTACCTGGTAATGTCCTCAGGGCTTTTGCACATCACAATGCGTCTTCTAAGATTTAAACTTCTTTTTTGAACTGTCACTATTTTCTAAAAATTCAGACAGTAAGGAAATTGGAATATATGGATGCAGATAATATTGTGGTGCATGGTCAGAGCGTAGGTGATGAATTTGAAAATAATAAAGATCAAAATTCTGCAAAAGACGCGACTCCAAATAATATGAACCAAGATACTAGTCAGAATCTTACCAACTCCGCTAATGTATCTATGGATACATCACAAGTTACTGCATATTTTCATGAATACATTTCTGAGCATCAGCTAGTTGATGTTTCTGGTAACCCATATTACATCTACCGAATATCATTATTTTAGAATGTTACTATCTGACATATATTCTTTCCATGCCACGAGCGGTGCTTTTAAACAGTACTATATCAATTGTTGTTAGTTTTTGTGTAATATAATTTTATACCGAAGATGTGAGTTGTTAAGTTATGCCTGCACAGGTTTCTATTAGGCATTATATGCTTCTGTTTTAGAGTTTGTGAAGTGAATGTTATAATCAGGTAGGCATAAGATTTTACACAAAAGGGTAAGTCGATTAGGCCATTGTATTTGTTGTGGGAAATGGACTCAATGTAGAGTTACCATTCCATCATTACTGCACGATATTGCTGCTCTACACTTAAGCCCGATCTTTCATGAGTGCACTAAACTATGGTGTCAGCGCCTATTTTTTGGGGTGGCATGGGATGTCAAGAAGTAATCACTCTGCTATCATGGATCACTTTTTATATATTTTTTATTTGTTTTAGTTTTTGGTTGTTTTAACTAGCTGCTTATGTCAAAATTTTGAATAAGATAAGTTGTTTGATTCTATGCGTACATGAACTAGTTATGTGTAACCTGTTGATTTTTTTAGTGCAAGACACTCAATTTCTCCCCCTTTCTTTATAGGTTCGTTCTTATTCAGACTGTGGTATCTTGGCATTGACTTTGGTTTTTGCTAGTTTATTCTGTCTGCTTCTAATAATTTGTTTGTTTTTACATTTTCCTTTTTTATTTTTATGTGCTTCATTTTGATTGCTGATATGGATCCTGGTAAAAATAAATAAATATGGATTTGTTTATTAACTCTCTTGGAACATCTTGAATGTCAGTAGTATCTACTGAAGAAGAACGACTGTGGAGTATAGTGAGAGCTAATTCTCTAGATTTCGATGCATGGACTGCCCTGATAGAAGAGACAAAGAAAGCAGCAGAGGTATGTTAATTGAAAGTGTTGGTTACTGTTGGAGAACACTGTGCTTGGTGTCTTGACCCTATGTTTTGTTGTTATTCAGAAACAAAATTTTGTTGTGTAGTTCATTTTAGTAATATATGCTGCTGTTCCAAGTTTGACCATCCCTTACCTTTGACTACCCTTGGTACCGAAAAAAAGGAAAATGATGAATCAACTATATCATCAAAATAATTCAGTAGTAATTGTTTCACCATTTTAGATTTACAACTTCTTTAAATAAATCCAGTTGGTGACATGGATCCCATCTCATGGTTGAACCCACTGTCCTATTGTTTCTTGTCTGTCTTGTTTTAATATTTCATATTGATATAAAATTTTAATCAAAGAAGTCTGGTTTTTCTAGGTATTAAACATCACATCTTTCACTAACGTGCTGCTTCATTTTCTTTGTTGTAGCTTCTTGGGAGCAGTAGATTTCATGTGGCATCAACTTATCGGCTGTGTACGAAAGGTCTTTTGGCATCAACTCATTAATTCATTTGTAGTTTCTACAGTGCTATGTAAAATGTTCATTTATATTTATATTAAAAAGTGAATTTGAGATGCATATATGGATAGTTTGGTATATATTTTGTGGATGTAGTAATTTGAAACTGTAAACGAATGATATTATTGGAATGTATTACGAATGGTTAATACATTTTGGCTTTAAATTTAAATGAGAATTTAGACTTTTTAGCTATATATTATGGCATTAGCATATTGCATGTGCATTGATAATATAGGTGAACCACAACAATTTTTTTCTTTTTTTTATCTACAACATTTTTAAAATGTTGTATAAATTGGTTAAAAACGTTGTCTGATATACTAAACAAAAACATTTTTATCTAAAAAACGTTGTGGAATCATACCTTCTACGATGTTTTTAAGCATGTGCTAATTTTTAAAAAACAAATCTATAACGTTTTTTCCTAAAAAATGTTGTGTATTGTGCTTAACTACAACGTTTTAAAAACGTTGTGTAAGGGTGTCAAATAGATAACACCCTTAACCACGACGTTTTTCTAACTGAAATCACAACGTTTTTTTTTTCGCGTTGTCTATTTACTGTTTTGTAGTAGTGTATCTTCTATGATTTAAATGATTTTTCATCACTTTTATCGCTGAGACTCAGCTTAATAAATAATCCACATCATCAAATCATTCTTGCACTACAGGCCAAAGATATTCTTTAGTATCACAACCATGAATTATCCATGCACTACGTGCCAAAGATAATCACGTTTTCATCAACGGTACTGATCATGTCATAAAATAATTCATCTTTGTACTACGGCCAAAGAGAATCCATAGCCATAATCATACCAAAAATTGTTCATCAATGCACTACGGGCCAATGAGGACTTTTTCCACATCATTTGTAACATTACGGTTATGATTATACCGAATAATCCATTGTCATAATCATATCAAGTCCATCTATGCACTACAGGCCACAGATGACTTTCAACATAATATAAACATGAGGATGATGGCAATGATATAAGAATTCAATAAAATAAGTTCAAGAATTTATTTATCTAGGAACTAATTGTAGACACTCGAAATTTTCTGTACTACTGTTACTGACATTGCAGGAGGATAGATTCGTCTTTTAAGAGAGAACCCTAAAAGACAATCCAAATCCATACCGGATACTACCGGGAATTTAGCATCAACCCCAGATCACACTCTGGGAGTGACAGTTCCAACCTCAGATATAACCCCGAGACCTGCAGATATAATACCGGAACACACACCAGAGAAGACCAATTAATCTCAAAAATAACCCCGAGATATCCAGTCTCAGTCCCAACCATGTGAATAGCCACAAACCTTGGTGATAACCCCAAGGAATGCAGTTTTGGAGATATCCCCAGAAAAGCATGTTTCAAATGCCATCAGCTTCAATCTCGGCGCTCACAACGAGATACACTGTACCAACCCGTCAATTACATCGGGAAGTCAGGCACACCTCAAAGATGACAATGAGGACCTTCAACAATTGCAGCAGTCTAATCTCAGCGAAGTCTGAGCAACGTCTGTTTTATCGGCCCAATCCGGCGATAACACCGGTGAGGGGAAACATCGTCATCTCGTCCAACATGATGCCACGTCACATCTCTATGCAACGATGTCCCACAAGGCTAACCAATCCCGAGTGACTATTGTGCGGCGTAACGGATGCAAGTTGAAGCTTGAAGACCGGAGGGCATCGTCCCATCGTCAATGACTTCGTACAAACTCTAATCCCATTCCATCGTACAACTCTCGACAACGGCGGTCCGAAAAAGGTCCTGTATACCTCAAAACGGATGCCTAGATTGCACTTCTCAAAATCCGAGTAGACATTACAGTGCCTGAGTGCACGTAATTCGAGACGACCCGACCCGCCGCAGGAACACCTGTGGCTCATATTGCCTATAAATAGAGGGCTTGGGGTGCTGATTGTTAAGAGAAAAAAGACGGGAAAACCCAACACAATTTGCTCTGCACTCGCCATACAGTGTATTTTCCCACTTTTAAACACTTTTGAGCTCATATATAGCCTCTTTTGTACCCACAAAAGCCTGTGTTTACCCACTCTAGAGATATAGAAGCCCTTTTTATCAGTCAGCTGTAAGCCTTCTCACACACTTTAGAGTCTTTCTCTTCATCTTTGCACACAACCTTCTACACGTTAAGAGTCATGTTGCTTGCTTTGGCCCGAACTTCGATCCGTGGTTTCATTCCAGTCTGTATATATATATATATTATATATATACATATACTTATATATATATATTTACTAACATTATTGAGTTATGCCTCGATTGAGCCTAGACTTCGGTTTGGAGCTTTTACTGCTTTAATATATATATATATATATATATATATATATATATATATATATATATATATATATATATATACTTATACATATTAACTGTGTGTCAGACTTTGTTCGATGAGCCTAGACTTCGGTTTGGTGCGTTTATTCGCTTTTACATATATATACTTATATATATCAACTGTGTGTCGAACTTTGTTCGATGAGCCTAGACTTCGGTCAGGTGCGTTTACTCACTTATATATATATATATACTTATATATATCAATGTGTGTCGGACTTGTTGATAAGTACGACTTCGGTCCTGGTTGCGTTTACCGCTTTATCATAAATATCTAATATATATATGTTATATTATTATATATATATATATACTTATATATATGAACAGTAGGACACGAACGCTGTTCGATGAACTTGGATTTAACAATTCGGTTTGGTATTGCAATTTTATATTATATATATATATTTGTCTTGCTGGAGTTTCTATCGTGGCAGCTTGACGCTTAAAGCTTTATTTACGTTTTGTCCCGCGTGGAGTTTTCCTGAAGTGGTGATAGCTTTAATAGGCTTATTTACATTTCTTTGATCCTCATGGAGGGCTTCGTGGTGGTGATCAGTACGTTATATATTTTACCGCTTTTTAATATATATCTGCTATTTCTTTTATACAATTACAAACAGTACTGTTTAGCCTAGGGATAATGTGATCACAGATCATCGCATTGATCTAGAGAGGTGAATTATTACTCGATGTTGAAATTTCTCGGACTGGTTTCTATACCCAGAGGAAGTTCGACATATATTTTTGTAATATTATTCTTATCGTACGGGTGCCTCGCACTACGTCAAATAAAATCAATTCAGCCGCTCTCACTAATAATAATGGAGTGTAAAATGGTCTCAATGTCGTCTTATCGAGCCATCAGGGTTTGAACCAAACCTTTTCATAAAAAACAATCACTGCCATTATCTGGCTAAAAATTGATTTTTCTACATAATTCAAACCCTGTGTACATAGGTTCGAACGAGACCTCGCACATTCCAATAATAGCACATTGACCCACACATCACACACACACACTACGATAATTAGTTTCTTGAACAGAGGCGGTTCCACGTGGTTACACAGGACTGTCAGTGGTGCTAATAACTTTCCCCCCGCCTAACCACGTCCCCGGACCTGAAGAAATCTTGGTTCGCCGGACCGCTATCAGTGTCACATCACTGGGTCAGTGCAAAACTTTTATCGGTTGTGTTGGTAAAACCATTTAAAAAACCAACCGGCAACTCTTAACAGTCCCATCTTCGACATTATACATGTCGGACCTTTTTCACTTATTTTTTTCAAATAAATCTCACCTAAAACGAGAACACCAGAGAACAAGTAACGGAAAGGGACATCCAAAAATCCCAACGTCGACAGGTGGCGACTCTGCTGGGGAATCCAATAAGAGGACTTAAGCCGCTATTTCAATCTTTTCAAAACTGTTATCTGCTTGTGTGTGGATGTTGCATTTATATTAGATGAATGTGTACGAATGCATGTCTTGATTGAACTTAGTGCTTCACATCATATCTGCGTGTGATGTTAGTGCTTCACACTATAAACTGCTTATGATATAAGTGCTTCGCACATTTCATCATTTCATACGGTGAGACGCGATGTATGTGAATGTATGTTGTAGGTTATGTGTTTTTATTGTTTAAAGGTTTGAATATATAGTATGCTATGAGATCTTGGACCTGGAACTTGAATGAAAATCAGAACATGAACAGATCCAAAGTTATGGCTTGTCAAACATAGTTGACCGACCATGTCTTTCATTTTTTGGGTAACCTAGAATTCCCCAGGTTGCTCTGACAGCTTGTTTGTAGCCTCAGATCTTGCAGGTGTGTAATATGTTTTTTTGTTGAAACCATCTTATAGTATGGTAGTTATACTACATATTAACGCTTTTAGTTCACTTATATTATAAATAGATTGGATTTGGATGATGGTCAAACCAAGCCGGAAGTTCACGGATTTCGTTTTCTGGGTAACCCAGAAAACTCAAGTTCGTGGTTTCTGACATTGTTTGACCGGACATCTTCTGGTGATTATGATGTTGTTAGGGTGAGTTTAAGTACGGGATCTCTTCCTTTTCATTCTATCTACACACTGCAACTTCTAGATCACGAAAGAATGACATGAACAGAGAGTTATGGATGGTCAAAGTAGGCCATTCGGTCATATTTTTTGTTTCTGGAATTTCCAGAAATTGGTTGAACACGGTTCTGACACGGTTTGACCTATGACACCCCCAAATCCGGGTTACATGACTCCCGAGTTTGGTGTTCACGATTTACAATATAATACTAGCTAACTACCAATTCATATAGAAATAATAATACATATCACATTAACATATGTTGTTAATAAATTAGTCTCAAGTCCGCTAACCTTAACATTATAAACATACCCCTTAGATATACAAAAAAAGGTTTACAAATACAACATATTCATAATGTTTATAAAAACTAATCCATTATTTTGCTTTTGCCTTTATTCTTATTTGACCCGCTGGCCTCTTCGTTCCTAGCTGAAATATTTTATTTGGCAAAGGTGAGCAACAAGTTTGCCCCACAAGTTAAGACATACAATAAATGTATACGAATCAATAAGAACAGACTAGCTATTTTGATAGAATGAAACCAAAGTTCGGGGAACTTTGAAATAGCTGAACAAAGCTTTAATAATTAACAAGTCTTCTCACAATATATGGAACATAATAACTTGATAATGAAAGAGTAAAACACTTTCAAAGTTTCTGCGATATTCTAATGAATAATCAAGAATTAATTCTACGAAATAGCAAAGTGGAATGTTTTCCAGATTTATGCTGAGTGATCACACAAGATCTAGAACTTATCTTCTCAGGTATCTATCAAAGATTTACTTTGATACATACACAGGTGTATCAGATAACCATAAAGATTAAATCTACCCCTCTACAAGGACTTAGAGCTGGGTAACTCCTTGTACCCTATATTATGCATAATACTTAAGTCGCGCGCAATGGTCGAATATACAACTAAAAATGTTCTCTTTATATAAAAGGTTGTTCTTCCCAGTCTCAGAATCAAGATTTGATTCAACAACGAAATTCAATGATTTCAATATCTAATCACTTCTCTTCTCTTATCTTCTCAAACCAATCATGGTTTCTTCTTCGATCTAGCTGATACAACTGGCATTAATCTATCAATAATAATTAAATTCTCTTCTCTTCTCTTCTCGACCCTATCAAGTTCTAACAAATGTTCGTCTAGCCAGAATAATTAGCTTAAGACATTTCTCAATATAATTTAATAATAAACAAGAATTATTTGTACTTTTATTATTAGCTTCTTACGGATATGAATATCCAACAATAGTTATTCTATAAATGTATATTTTCTGAATCAGTAATTCAATTTGAATTATTAAACATGCACTAACTGTGAATAATCAACAATAAATTATTGGACATGGTATAATTAACAATAATTAACCAATATAATAATTGAACAAAATTAACTGAAGATTGAGTTAGGAAACTTGCCTTCTTCGCTGATTACAGCTACATAATAAACTTACATGCGTTCGTAAAATATATAACCAATAATATCGGTCTCATAATTAGCACAAAAATTTATAATCACGTAACACTGTTTTCTACAGTTAAACTTCTCCTAGGCACATTATCACATAGCTACATTAGTGTTTATAACCTATATAAACACTTAACAAGTCTAACTAGCTCGGTCTGGTTGGACTTTAGTCTCATCTCGGTGTTCTGGTCACCCTATCCGATAATTAACACATTGAGTGTCAATTAAACTTGGTCTCTAAGCTTCAATATTATTTTAGATAAGTCAAATATCATTTATAATATTTTTCGAAAGCTTTTAATAATTTATAAACAGTTATTATTATTTATAATAATTTTTTCAAACACTTAAATCATTTTTAAATAATTTAATTATCAAATAATCTTATTATCATTAATATTTAATAATATAAAAATATTAATGTTATACTTGTCAAAATATTAAAGTTATTGTTAATAACTTCAAATATTTTTAAATCATCAATATTCTACTTAAATAATTTTTAAATTAATTAAAATCATTTTTAAACCATCACCATTAATATTTAAATATTAATGAATTTATCATCAAAAATACTAAAAGTTATTCATTATAACTTCAATTATTTTTAAATCATTTATCTCATTTTTAAATGATTTTTAAATCAATAACACCATTTTTAATTCATTTATTTAATATAATAATTAAATAGATCTAATATAATTAATATTAATTTATTAATGAGAATTCTCCAAAAAATATTTAAAATAATATTTTATAATTCAAAATATTTTCTAACACTTTATTCTTATTTAAAATGATTTTTAAATCAATAAAATCATTTTTATCTTATTTATTTATTTTAATAATTAAATAAATCTAATATCATTAATATTAATTTATTAATGAAAATTCTCCAAAAATATTAAAAGTTACAATTTATAACTAAAAATAATTTTAAATACATTATTCTTATTTAAAATAATTTTTTCATAATATTAAATCATTTTTCTCTAATATATTTAACACACTACTTAAATAAATTAAATATCATTAATATCCAAATAATTATAAATATTAATAAAAAAAGGTCCCAAATAATTAAAAATTATTTTTTAGAATTTAAAATGATTTTTAAAACCATTTTTGTAATTTTTATAATTTATTTCCTATTTTTAATTAATTTCTGGAAATTCAAAAAATAAAATAAATTGAAACTGTCGTTAAAGCCTGTAGCAACACTTGTCTGTCGTCTTAGGTGTTCTTGAGCTCAAGAACACTGTCAGACAGTTGACAAGCTTGCTCGTTTGACTCAATTAAATTCCTAGCTCATGTATGATCTGGGTTAACTTGAACATTGATGTTGTAGTAGGAATGTAGTACTACAACTATCAATCACTAACTTGGTCGTACGACATCACAACAAGGAGATCAAAGCCTCCAAAGTTGTTGTCAGACGGTTTCTAGGTTTTCCAGAAACCCAGGCAGTTCGACTTTGTACTTTCCAGCAAAAATTAATCTAGGTTATGATCTTGGTCCATGTTGTTTAATGGTTCAAGGTTATAGTGCTTGTGTCATAGAACATTTACAAAACAACAAATCAGTTTAACAACAACATAATCACAATGTATGACCCGATCAAACTCTGACAAAAACTGAGTTCATACGTTTTCTGGAAATTCCAGAAAACAGACATTTATGCCGAGTTGGCTACTTTGACCGCTTGCAATATTCGATCTGTTGATCAAATACATGATATAAAGCCATGAATCTATAGTCAAGATAACAGGCTACACATGTATTCCAACAACAACAACAACACCAAAACTTGTAAACACTGACAGATCTAGTCATTTGAAAAGCTTGTCAAACTCTGGTAAACCGTTTCGGGGTTGCCTAGATTACACCCGGTCAACGTCGATCAATGGGTTTTGACCGTTGAAAACTCATGATCTAGACATCAAATGACCCTGATTCCACTTGCAGAATAAAGACCTCATACCGGACTACCAATACAAAACATAAAACAAGAAAAATCAAAAACTGACACGGATCTGTGGCTCCTGATATTAGCTTGTCATACCACAAATTGTGTTTTTGTTTAGAAAAACTCGATTTTAAAGCATTTTGATGCTATGGATCTATGTTATACCAATATAGATCATCATTAAACATGATCTAGCAAAGATCTAAACACATAAACACAAAAATTATCTAAGAATACAAGATCAAAATGTGAACTAGGGTTTATACCTCTCTTGTTCCAATCTTGATCTATGATCTCCTTAGCTGACCTTAATGTTTCTAGTGTTTATTTTGTGACTGAAATACTTGGTAAATTTGGAAGTCTTGAGTGAGAGAGAGTTGGTGAGAGCTAGGTTGGCCAAATGAGCAAATTAATGGAATTTCTCTCTCTTGTAACATATATATATATATATATATATATATATGATTATATGTTTCTTGGATCTGAAAATTTTGGCTGATTTGGCTAGAGTTTTGTGTCACCAAGTCAATGTAATGGTTCACCAACTAAAGTTGCTAGCATGTTTACAAGTTATCATTTAAAGAAAATGAAAAAGAGCATTTTGGTCATTTGCAAAATAAATTTAATGGCATACATGGAATGTGTCACACCCTTAGGGTTTAACTCTTAGGCTTTAACCCTAAGGCTCTAACCCTTAGGGTTTAACTCTAAAGTTTTAACCCTTAAGGTTTAACCCTAAGGTTGTAACCCTTATGTTTTAAATACTCTAATTCTAGAATTTTCTAAAAAATAGAAAATTAAGAATTTTGAAATGTAATTAGGGTTTTAAATAGAAATTAATATTTCTAAAGTATAATTAGGGTTTCCTAATTATATTAACACATACTAATCACTTTAGGCTTGCTAATTAGGATGAGGATTTCCTAATTAGGGTTTTAATTAGAAAAATAAAATTTATATATTACAATTAGGGTTTGTAAAATAGAAATTAAGATAACTAAAATTCAATTAGTGTTTTCTAATCATATTTAAGTTTAATAAACACATTAAGCTTACTAATTAGTATTAGGGTTTAAGATTCTGAGATTTTAAATTAGTGTTTCCCGACATTCGTTTAGGGTTACTAAATGTATGTTAGGGTTTCTAAACCTGAGATTAGGGTTTCTAATCCCTTATTAGGGTTTACTAATTTTAAACCGTATCCGACCAATCATTGATCAAAAATACAAAATATGCTACACATGTATTCCAACATCAACAACAACAAAACTTGTAAACACTGACAAATCTAGTCATTTGAAAAGCTTTTAAGACTCTGGTAAACCGTTTCTAGGTTGCCCAGATTTCACCCAGTCAACGTTTGTCAACGGGTTTTGACTGTTAATAACTCATGATCTAGACATCAAATGACCCTGATTCCACTTGAGAATAAAGACCTCAAAAGGGCTACCAATACAAAACCTTAAAACAAGAAAAACAAAAACTGACACGTATTCTGTGCTCCTGACATTATCTTGTTCAGACATCTTAAAATCGTTGTGTGTTCTTGTTTGAAAAAACTCACTTTTAAACCATTTTGAGCTATGGATCTATGTATATCAACATCGCATCATAATAAACATCATTCGCAAAGTCTAAGCACATAAAAACAAAAAATTATCTAAGCATCCAAGATCAAAATGTGAACTAGGGTCTATACTTCTCTTGTTCCAAACTTGATATATGATCTCCTTAGCTAACCTTGATGTTTCTACTGTTTATTTTTTGACTGAAATACTAGCTAAATTCGGAAGTCTTGAGTGAGAGAGAGTTGGTGAGAGCTAGGTTGGCCAAATGAGCAAATTAATGAACTTTCTCTCTCTTATAACATATATATATATATATATATATATATATATATATATATATATGATTATATGTTGCTTGGATCTGAAAATTTCGGCTGATTTGGCTAGAGTTTTGTGTCACCAAGTCAATGTAGTGGTTGACAAACTAAAGTTGCTAGCATTTTTATAAGTTATCATTTAAAGAAAATGAAAAAGGGCATTTTGGTCATTTATAAAATAGATTTAATGGCATACATGGAATGTGTCACACCCTTAGGGTTTAACCCTAAGGTTCTAACCCTTAGGTTTTAAATACTCTAGTTCTAGAATTTTTTAATTAGGGTTTTTAAATATATGATTAAGAATTTTGAAAATATTAGGGTTTTAAATAGAAATTAATATTTCTAAATTATAATTAGGGTTTCATAATTATATTAACAAATACTAATCACTTTAGGTGTGCTAATTAGGATTAGGATTTCCTAATTAGGGTTTTAATTAGAAAAATAAAATATATAAATTATAATTAGGGTTTGTATAATAGAAATTAAGATAACTAAAATATAATTAGGATTTTTAATTATATTTAAGTTTAATAAACACATTAAGCTTACTAATTAGGATTAAGATTTCCTAATTAGGGTTTAGGATTCCCAAATTTTAAATTAGGGTTTTTTAACATTCGTTTAAGGTTACTAACTGTATGATAGGGTTTCTAAACCTGAGATTAGGGTTTCTAATCCCTTATTAGGGTTTACTAATTTTAAACCGTATCCGATCAATCATTGATCAAAAATTATAAACAATACAAACGCGTACTCATTAATATAATTATATTAATTATATTTTTTATCGAATCCCTTTCCAAAAATTAGGGTTAGGGTTTCTAAAGGTGTTAAGCACAACTCTACTCTATATTATTCATCAATACACAAATGGTATAATAAGTTTAGCACAATAATAACAACTATGTGGATTGATTTAGTTCAAATTGATACATAAGGGACCTCTAAAGGATAATGTTAGTTCAATGAAAGAATAACAAAGATAGGCAGTCAAGGAAAAAGTTATGCAAGAACCTAAGTTTGGGAGAAAATTTGGGGTATATAAACACCGTGGTATGCTTGTCTAGTTTGTAGCCTTTGTTACTTGAGTAAGTAAGCCCGATGGGATTGTCTTTACACCTAGCGCCCTAAGGTCTTAATCGTGTGGGAGTCGTTGGTCGAAAGCTCGTTAAGGTAGTATTGAAAAGCCTAAGGGAATAGGACATTACATAGTCATGTGTATAAAACCTTTTTGAATAAAACAGGAAATAAGAGCAAAAAGCCCCCGTAAATGAATAAAAAAGAGAAATGAAAGCATACGTACCCTATTTGGAACCTTAATATTGGTAATTATTTGATTTTAGTTGGATCTCATTTGTTTTTGAAATTCTTGAGTTTACACTGAATGATGCCTTCTAAAAGACTTTTTATATATTAAATTTGAATTTGCATTAGTGATCACGGGTGTTGAACACACACACATTATACCAATAATAACAATTTAATATTTGAGGATTGATAAGAATTATTGATTGGTTTTGATATGAAGTATTGTCATTTTTACTTATTTTCTTTGAGGCCGGTTGAACAAACTTGTTACTATCACGACTACTGGATTCGTAGGCATATAAACTAGTTGCATTACATAGCATTTTTGTTTTTTTTTGTGATCGAGGACTAGCATGGGTTTAAGTTCAGGGGATTTTGATGAGTGGGGTTTATACCTACGATTCAGCCTCTAATTCGAGCTTAAACTAAGTTAAGTTTGTATAGTTATCTTTGTTTTTACTTGTTTAGTGTTGTTTTATTATTAGGTGTGGTGGCATAACATTTGTGGCTTAAAAGATGGTTTCGTGGTGAAATTTGGCAAGAGAAGGAGCTAACAATGTACTTCTGCAGAAAGAACCCCTATCGAGGCAGACTTTATAGAGGCAAAACCCTCACTGGGGCGGCGGTACTCGGCCAAAGATAGTAGCACCCCTTACCGGGGCGGGGGTACGGGAAAAACAAAGAGGCTTGTTTCTCTTGTACTGCTGTAGAGGCGTGAAGCGGAGAGATTGACATGGTTTAGAACTATATTGGGTGTCGAATTATAGTCCGAATTTGTGTGCTGGGTTGGAATTTAACAGGAAACAACAAGGGAGAACACATCATACAATCAATTAGCAATTGGAAGCCTGAATTTTGAGAGATAACATTGGAGGAAGGATTGAAGGTTTGAGTCACGATAATTGCAAGTTGGAGCTGAGGAGAAGGGTGGTTCTGGATTCATTCTATTTCTTTAATTCAATAATTGTACTTGGGATGACAATTACTTTGATGATTTTAGTGTTTAATTCATTTGTGATGAACTAATTTACTTATTAGGCTTATGACAGATCTTATGGTGGAACGATGATTATGTAGCTTTGAATTTTAGTTTAATAATCTATCTTTCAGTTTAACTATAGTGATTTGTGCTTTAGTTTATGAATTGCTTGATCACCAAATTTGTGTGGAATTGTATGGACTCGAGAGAGAAAATATGAATCTAGACTTAGTTATTATAGCATGTGTTCTTGAATTCTTTAAGTGAATGGAATCTTGATAAATGTTAGGGTATAAATATGCTTACCATCGTATATAATCGGTTCGATAACTTGAATTTAAACATTCTTTGATTGTAATTCACATAGAGATATAGTACTGAATTAGTTGATTAATGTGTTTAGCTCAATTCTATCTAATTTTTGGATTTAAGTTAATATGGTATTAGTGCATCGAGAGATGACTAGTTCTACTTGAGTGTTCTTGATTAATAAACTGGAATAGTGAATTGAATTGGAATATGGCGTAGTAATTAGAGTGATACTTAAAGTGAAGTCGTAAGCCTAATTCTCCATTATTTGCTTGAAATTATAGTTTTTGAGTTTGTTGATTGCTTAGTATTTTTATGTTCTTAGTTCTTAATAATTATAATCACTGAATTCGATAGTTTAATAAAATTGGGATTTATATAAAGCTGGTAATTGTTTGGATTAATTTCATACTAGTCTATGTCAGAACTATACTTAACTTATCATTATATTACTTGTTGACCACGTACACTTGCATGTGAGCGTATATAGATTTTACCCAACAATGTCCTCATGCAAAAAATAAAGAAATTTAAATCAGAGAACTCCCCTGATTAGGTCAATCGTCACGATCGACCTCCTCATCGCTCTCAGCTTCATTATCAGATGAAGGAAAAACTGCCAATGTAGGAGCCACAAGAAATTGACTAGGGTCCATGATGGGATTCATTTGAATGGCTTGGATGGTTTTGAAGTTGAACTCACCTCTCGTAGACATTTTTTCGACATCATATTTCCTTTAAGAATCATGAGATCTAAAATAGTAAGGGAGTGGAAGATTAGTCTGTGAAAAAAATATAACTAAGCAACTAATTGAACTAAACTAATGAAATAAAAAAAAAATTGGGTTGCCTCCCAAAAAGCACTTATTTTATAGTCTCAACCTGACTTCTTGAATTTCTTCTATCCAATTCCCCTTCGAAAATAGAGGATCCCTCCATCCATCAGTAGCAACGTATCTTTTGACAGATTCCCAACTTAAACGACCATTGAATCAAATCCACCTAGCATACTCTTTTTAGACAGGATTCCTTATAAGAATTTCAAGCAACTAGGTTTTTATCCAATTGTGTATGTGGATAGATTGTGGCATTTAAGCGTGTCAAACACAAGTGGTTCTTCTTCTATCTTTCCCTTCTCATCCCACCATGGCTCCAAAATTGCACCAACTCTCATGTCACATAGAACTTTACCGACGACATGACTACCAATTAGGCACATTCTTGCAAATCTATTAGGATCCTTGAACTTTGGCGGAGTAGGTGTGATAACCTGAATTTTTATAAGATATTAAAATAAGAATTTAATAATTAAAATTCTTATTATGAGGTGTATATATTTTGAATTATGTGATTTAGTGTGAAGAGAATTATATATTCATATGTTGGAGAAAATGAGATTTAATAGTTAATTAAACTATTAAAGAGATTAAATAATATTAGTTAATTTAATTAAGTTGAAATCAAATTCATGTATTTATGCTAAAGTAGAGGAATTTGGGTTTTGATGGTAATGTGTGTTTTAGTGTACTTTGAGACTAAAATTGATGATGAATTCGTGATTGAAACTTTAAATTGAAGGATGATTATTGTTCTCCTCTATAAAATAAAAAAAACGTAACTTGAACTGATCGAATTGGTTAAGAAACGAATTCGTGATGAATGAATACACTTAACATGTTAAAAATATGACAAATTAGTATAAACAAAGTCCCACATCGACTAGATTTAGAACTTTACCCATTTTCTAAACCTATAAATAGAAGGGCTTGGCCCTTTCTTTCATTCACCAACAATAAGTCCTCCAATTTTGAGAAAGGCTTTGTTGTGGGAAGACTTTTTATAAAAATCTCCTTAGTTAAATCTTGGTCGAGTACGTATTCAGTTTGTGGAACTCGTATTATCGGGTATGTTTCTTATTTAATTTGTGGTAATATTATTATTTTAAATATTATATTTAGTTTGTTAGTTAAAGTTGATATTTTGGAATATTTAGTTAGTTCTTAGAAGATGTTAAATTTCTAGTAGTTCTATGAATTATGAATCCATAGATTCGAAAACAGACTGTTTTGGGTGTGTATAACTCAAGTTATGAAGGTTTGAAGGAGAAAGGGTCTAAAATTCGTAAGAACAATCAAACTGAAAAAAAAATGGGTAGCTTACTGCTAGGGGGCGCTGCAGAACGACACCCAAGGCTATTTGGGGCGCTGCAGTGCCGGAATAGTAGTCTGGGTCAGACAGTTTTGTCATATTATAGTAAAACGACCATAACATTTTCATACGAACTCCGATTGAGGTGATTCAAGATGATCCAGAACAAGGACGAGTAGACCTACAACTTTTTTTCTTTAATATGTTCAATTTAATGTCGGGTATTAGGAAGCAATCAGAGGGTTCCAGGCATGTACGTATGCAAGTGTAGTGCTTCTGACGATAAAAGATGTTTTTCTAAGTTATAAAACATGAATATTAGTAAATATAATGTTTCTTAACATTAATAAATGACGTATTAGATATGTTGTATAAGCATTCTAAGCACACATGAAAGAGACGAATCGGGCGTGTGACGAATGAACGTCGAAACGTCGTGCCAAGTGTTAATGAACTTAAAAAGTGCTTCAATTCAATTGAAATAAATATTATAAGATATGGAATAGGGTTAATATAAATCCAATAATGATTCCTAGCAAGACTTAAGCACTTGAATGAACTTCGAGTATGAAATATAGTGAGATGTAAGTCGAAAGTTAACACAATCAAATTGAACATTGTGTAGTGATAATAGGAAGGATGCTAGCGCCTGGAGTCCTGTTTTCCTTCCCATACTCTGCCGTGCTCTGTGCCTCCTCGTGCGTGTACTTTTCTCTATCCTGTGTCGGGCACATGAAGTGCCGCTACCTGTCCGCTGTTAACCTCTTCTTGGTCCCCCCCCCCCTCTCCTGCCCGGTCTTTCCTGTTCCTCTGTGCTCTGTGCTTGCTGATGCAACTGTTTGACCCTCCTTTCTTGCCCCTCAGGCTGGTATGTTATATTCCTATTGACAGTCTCACCTGTTCAGTCACTTTATGACTCTGTTGCTTGCGTAATGACTGCTGCTTGCTGTTCCGGCCTCACCTCTCTGTACTCCTTTTTCTCTGCCCTCCACCTCTATTGTGTTATGTTCGTCCCATCTTCTGCGATGTTCTATGCGCATGTTTTTCTACTATGGCTGCCTGCCATGTCGCTTTTGCTGGGCTGTCGCGTTCTCCTGGCCACCCTCCCTTTTGCCGGGTTCCCGCTTTCCGGTAAGTTTGGTTCCTTGAAAGATATGAATCAGATGTGATACATGAAGTTTATATACTTTGGCTGAGTTATTATTATTTGAACCATGTTTAAGGTTCCGAATAATGTATTAATATTAAATTGTATTATCGTTTTGCGAAGTAAACTCTTGTAGTATTAAAATGATTTTGAGACATTTAAATGTAAATGTTGAAAGTTTTGGGAACGAGAATAGTTTATACTAGAAAATTTTAATTGTAATAGAAAATTTTAATTATTTTGCAAATTTTAATGGGTGTATTATCGTTTAATGATGTAAAATTAGAGGTTGAATGTATTGTTAACGACCGAAGTCGATAATTAAATTGTATAAATTTTGGGGTTGTTACAGTAAACACAGGGGACACTATCAAAATCGGTTCTTCTTCATTGGAACTCACAGTTACATCTTTGCCGATGTTGTGACACCCCCAAATCTGGATACTTCATTCCCACAGGATTTTGTGTTCATTATCCAAACATTTATTTCTAACTACAAAAATTACATCACTACCGCTTACGCCAAATACCATTCCATTACGGGTTGATCCCCATTCTCCCCAACTCCTCGGTTGTCTCACCTTAATCCCTCCTCCATGTGGCCCCCTCCTTCCTATTTCCTCACCTCTTCCACTTCGTCTGCATCCCTCAATCCTCCCCCTTCCCCAGTCTTCCACCCTTGTTCCTCTTGTGGTTTCCCTGCTCGTGGTTGGCCGTCCCCCTTCCCTTTTCGCTGTCCAATGTTCTATATCTGCCGCTCGTCCGCCCCCCCCCCCCCTGTCACCTGCCAGCACCCTATAATGGCCATTGCATAGCTTCCTTGCCATTGCCTCCCCTTCTCTTCATTCACCCCACAAAACCTACCCGTTGCCTTTCGCCCTGCATCTGCGGGTCCCCGACCCGCACTAGCTCTCGGTTGTCCGCCTTTTTACTTCACCCTTTCAACGTCGTTCGCATCTCGGCCTTCTTCTCCGTCTTAGGGGGCACCGTCATTGTCCCATGCTGTTGCCCCCAAACATCTTAACGATTTTACGTAAATAATCCCCGCTTTTGTTCATCTCCGTTTTAACATATGAGTCTTCACCAAAGGAAGTTTGGTTTGGATAAGCTTCAAGGGTAATATAGAGTTCAACATTAATTAACTAAGGATTAGTTGAATCAAAAGTTTAATGACAATTCAAGGGTTCGACAACGACTTAATACAGAACAGTTATAAACCATAAATGAATAATGTTACACATCAAAGTCATGCTTTAGGAATAAAGTTCAAAGCTTTGAAAGATATAATAAACCTTGCTTGAGCAATAATAGTAAGCTAAGGTTACATTTTCCAAAAAGGGAAACATAATTAAGAACTTTTCTCAATACAAAAGAAATAAGATTCAAGAACTTGCGTAATTTTATAAACAAGGTAAGGTAAGAAACTTGCATAGTTGTAATCAAAGTAGGATAGGAAATTTGCTCAAATAAAGTTTAGGGTTAGAGAACTTGCTTAAAATATGAGCAGGGTTCAAAAACTTGCCACGTGTGTAAGATAAACAGTATAACTTGATTCTCAATATCCTATATACATGTTATCATGACATAATTAGTTACCACACGATCACATTATATAATTAAATATTTCATTTACAACCCTTAATTATAGGTTTACCATATGGTCAAACCACACTTCTAATTTTTATCTACATCAAGTCTTAATTGTCACATAACTCTTTAATTACAAATGATAATCTTCATATTTGATATTATAACAATAAAAAAATTTGTTCTTTCATCATATAACATGATTAATCACATTTTGTAACTATAAAATCATGTTACATTAACATTTAGAGTATTTTATATTAAAAATCACATTTCTGGCCAAACCGCCAACAAACGTTGTAGCGCCCTAGTTTGCATTTAAGACCGGCGCTGCAGCGCTGGTCTGACACTGTTGCGCTCCACACAGGCCTTGGACAGGCGTTGTCGCGTTGTGCTGGTGCTACGGCGTTGGAACTGTACTCTGAATAGGCGCTGCGCAGCGCCTCGGCACAGCTCCAGGCCATTCCAGTTTACGAAGAACACAAAACAAAGATAAATAGGTCTAAAAACTTCTTTCTAACAATAAATTTAACTTACTCAAGTTATATAGACTTTACAGGAAAAAATAACTAATGTTTCTAACATGTTTTGAACCATATAATCAGCATAAACAACAAATTAAAACCTTTAAATTTCATTATTTTTTGTTATTTCTTCACTTTTAAACGTTCTTAGCGAAATTAACCACTGTGAATTCGTTTTTGAACCAAAACAGCCCGTTTAAAACTGATTGTTTTCGTTTCTTCACATATTTACATAATCAACAATCAATTTACACATTAAAACATGAATTGAACATCAATTTGATTCTAAAATAAGCCATATCATATATATATAATATATATATATATATATATATATATATATATCATATTCTCATGGATTAAACAACTTTAAATCACATAAAAGCAGTTTATATGAACAAATTAACATGTTTAACCCATATCTTTAACTAATTATTCATGAAACTTAAACATATAGATTTTTTTTAAGCATAGCTAAAACTAAAACTTTAAAAACTAAGATTATACCTTGGTTGCTAGTTTAGCTAGAGAAGATGATAGAATCCTTCTTAGTTTTCTCAAATTCATAGAGAAATTCTTTTTCTCTTATCTTTTTCCTTCTCTCCCTCCTCTCTATATATCTTCTTAGCGTAAACTGATATATAATATACGTATAACTGACTTATAATATATATATATATATATATATATATATATATATATATATATATATATATATATATATATAACTTAAACATATATTTCATAATTAATAGATATAATAACAGACGTTATATTTTTTAAAATTAAAAACCACTAAGGTTTGTTTGGCAAAAACCAAATTAAAATATGAATTAAAAAAGCCTTAAGCCTTGTTTGGTAAAACTAAATTAAAACTCCTTTTAACTTATTTTAATGACTCACTTGCAATATCGTTTATTTGTCATACTTTATTTAATTAAATTTCCACATTCAAATTTAATTAAATTAAAGCTAACAACACTTATTAAATTAAAATGCCGCATAATCACATTCTACAAAATTATAATTTTCATTATAATTTTATTTAATAAATTAATAAATCTCCAATTTAGTTATTAAATCAATTTAGAACAACATTATAATTATTCAATAATTCATTTAATTTAATTAACTCATTACTTCAAATCACAAAATTATCAAATATCAACTTAATTATTATATTATACTTAATTAAGTTAATTCACAACAACTCATGAATTATTTATTTAACTAATAAATAAATAAGTAAATCAAATATTTATTTAACAATAAATGTACGACCTCGAATTTTTTGAAATAAAAGTATTAATTTTTTTTATAATTATTATTCTATTCAGTAAATGGTTAAATTGATAAAAGGTTAAAGTTAAGGGTGATATGTAAAAATTTTACAAAGTAAGCAAGTTGATATAAAATATTCGTTGTTGTCCGGGAATCTTTTTCGGACGGGTTGGTCACCTCTTCTTTTTCGGGCCATATGCGTCGAACCGGCGCCCTCCTTGGTGGCCCCCCCCATGGCAGCGTGTTCGGATCTCGCCCGCACGCTCGACTCCCTTTTATACCCTCACGCTCACCCTTTCCCGTTCACTGTGCATATTCCCGGTGTCCCCGACCAGCACTTACACGTTGTTGGCCCCTTAGCCCCCACATCTTGGCCCCATATTTTGGTGTGACCAATGCTTAGTTCTAGTCTCCATCTGCCCCATTTCTATATGCCTCATACTGTGATCGATCACATCTTACGTAACACAAATTTTTCTCTTTTCTGTTGGCATGTATTGCCCGTCTCGGCAGTTCTTGCGCGCAAGTCGTTAGTTCTTTAGCTTGGGTCACTCCCGCCCCTCCTTCTTGGCAAGCCCCCCTCTTTTCTGGGCCTGCTGTTGGTTGTCCTCTTGTGCGTTCTCCTCTACTGCTGCCTCCTTGTTGCCATTCCCCGTCTGTTTGCGATCCGTGCCTTACCAACCATTCAAGTTCTCCTGTCCCCCCCCCACACCGCGCACCACAGCTTAGGGCTCCCCCGTGTACATCGTTCCCTCTCCCTGTGCACTCTAAGCACCACTTCGCCGACGCGCTGCGGCTCCGCCTTCTCCTCCCTTCCCGCTAAGCCCCCCCAGCTGTGTCTCCCCTGCTGTCTGATGATGTCCCTCCCTCAGGTGCCTTCCTGAGGTACTCCCCTGTCTCAGGTTGAGCCCCTAACCTGCCCCTCTCGACCTATCTTTCCTCTACCTAGAGCGAAGCTATTTTCTTTTCCTTTACCCCTCACTAACACTCTTGCTGCGCACAACTCTCGCGAGCATACAACCGGAGACCCAAGACGTGTGTGCGTCTTATGGGTATTACATATTGTAGTATCCAATATGCTCCGTACGGGAGTTGCTTTTTGTCTGGCTCGCTCTCTTTTCAATTTGACGAGATATATTATTGTATTTCCTCCTTTCACTAATATGCGGGAGTAACTTATCTATGCGGATTACCGCATGCATGGTGAATAACCCTTCGTATTCATTATTTATTAATTTACGAGAGTAACCTGTCTACGCGGATTACATCATGCACGGTGAATGTAACATTCCAGAATTTTAAATATAATATTAAATATTTATTAGTTTATATAAATATTTAATGGATGTGATTATTGTTGAATAAATATTTGTTCAATTGATTTAATTTTGTTTAGTTAATTATTTGTTAAATAAATAATTGATGAATTAAGGAAATGATTATTATATTGATATTTCAATTTAATGGTTAATTATTTATATTGTGTTATGTGATTAAAGGATTTATTTAATTAATTGTGATTGGAATTAATTAAAATTTAAGTATGAAAACTTAATTAAATATAGTGTGACAAATAACTATATTATAAGTTGTTATTAAAATAAATTAAAGTAGTATAATTTAGTTTTTGCCAAACAAGCCTTATGGCTTTTGAGATTTCTAGTTTATTTAAATAAAATAAAATAAATAAAATAATAAATATAATATATTATATACGTTAGTAAATGATTTTGCAATTAGTAGTATTAAGTTATCAGTTTTATTCTTGCGCTTGAATATCAGTTGATTTCCTTGTTATTACGCATTCTATTTCCAAGTGTGAGAGTAACGAGGGTTGTAAGAGCTTCAGAGAGAATTGAGAGAGAGAGTCTTAAGAATTTTCACAGCAATTTCAGTAATTGGCAGCGATTGTGTTGGTAATTGAAGTTATGTTCTACAACATGGATATTATATAGATGTTTATGAGTATTACAATAAACTTTTACTATACAATGGGATTACTTGTGATTATGTGAGTATATGATGATTAGAGATTATGTTTGAACAATAATTGCATGCTAAATTCATTTGACAGTAGTAGAAAATAATCGACAGTGTATGTTTGTATGTATTGTTCATACGGCTTAGGTAAGTACCAATTTAGATGGTCAATTCTTATATTAAACTGTAAATGGGGGGGGGGGGGGTGGGGGTTGGGGGGGGGGGGGGGGGGGGCGGTGGGGTGGGGGGGGGGGGGGTGGTGGGGGGGGGGGGGTACACCCCCCGTGATGATTTTCGGCTATCCCTGTCCGCCATGTTGAAGTGTTCGAAAAACCTGCATTGCGCAATTCCATAGTTTCTTGGGTGTTCCCTTGTGTAATGGTTTTACATGTGTGCAATCCTGTTTTTTATAGTGGTCTCTTTCGTTGGGTCATATATTGTGCGTGTGGTGTGTTGCACCCCCCTTTGGTTTGTTGGGCTCAGTCGGTTATGTTCCATCCCGCTTTCTGCGTCTGTCTGAATCTCGGCGCAACTGCGCCAGATGCCAAGCCCCCCTGGCCCAGCTGCCGGTGTTGGTCCAGCATCTTGCTCGCGCAGCTGTGCTATCCCCTGGTTGGCTTTTGACTTTTCTGTCTTTCTGCCGCTTTTGGCAATGTCCTCCCCCCTGGTCTGCACCTTGTCGTTCGCTGTCACCTGTGTCCTGTTAAGGTTAACATAACATAGTTAATTATGGTTAGTAAGTTCAAAGTTACAAAAATGTTTAGTAAATCAAAAACACGTTATGTTATAACTTAGTTTATACAATGAACGTTAGTTAAGTGTTATGATGATTAACACTTGGGAATTCTGAAATGTAAATGGTAGCTTAAGACTTGTGCTTAAATAACAAGTTTAGCTAGTAATGCGTTTTATATTGAAAAGTGAATATTAGTATGTCTAATTGATGTTATGGTTTTAATAATGGGTATAGGTGAACGTGAGTTATAATATTTTAGCTTACGCTAGAGGCAAGTTTTCTAACTCTACACTTTCGTTGAGCTAGTTCATTTATTACAATGTGCATATTTTCTAACTCTACATTTTCGTTGAGTTAGTTCTATTATTATAACTTCATGCTTTTGATTGAGCAAGCTTTTTATCTTAACTGTTATTGATTAAGTAAATTGTTCCTAAAATTCATTCAAGCAAACTCTAACTCTAATGTTTGGCCCTTCTTCTCGCTTGCTCCTGCTCCCTGGTTTCCCGGTCCAGCCAGTTTCTTCAGTTCTCTTCTGTCTCCCGCCCCGTTCGTTTGCCTTTTGTTTTTATTCTTGCCTGTTTTTTCATTTTTTCCCCAACTGCCTGAGTTTCCTTACCATTGTTCAGGGCAAGTTTTTAGTTTCGCTTTGTCCGTTTCCATGTACGTTCCGGACTCCATTCTAAGTTTTCTACGCTCGCAACTTAGCCTCTTTATGTTCAAGACCAGGTTCCCCATTTTCTTCCTTTCTTCCTGTTCTGCCTCTATCCTTCTTTCCAGCCCTGCGTGCTCTGTTGTGCATCCGTTCTTACGCTTGTCCCCCTTTCTAAGTTGTGTTCGTTCCCCACTATTTTCTTATCACCGCAGTTGTTGCTTCCCAGTTCGTTTGATGCTCATTCCCCCTTCCCTCCCCTTCCCCCGCTTCTCCCCCACCCTTTCTTTGAGTGCGCCCCTTGTTCCTCTCCCTCCGCGTTGAACAACCCTATGTTTAGGGGTTTACGCTTAGCGTTGAAATGGTTGTGCACAATACATTGTACGAAGGATTGATCCTCCTAAGTACGTGGAGTCCTTATAGTCATATGACTGTTAAAGTTAAAGTTAAAAGATTACTTATAATTATGGACATGGTTCATGGTCATTTTACCCTAAGTAGTATATTTAAGAATGTTAATAGAACAAATCATTCAGTTCTATTAAGCCTATGAATTGGTAAATGTTGAAATGATAATAGAACATATCATTCAGTTCTATTGAGCCTATTATTTGGCAAATGATGTAAAGATATTTATTCTTATTTCAAGTGAGCTTTGTTTGCTCACTCTTGCATATTTATACACTTATTGTAGCTATGGTTGAGAAGGTAGACAAACCTACAACTAGCAAAGAAAAGGGAAAAATGTACAAGTGATGAAGACTTGTAATTTTGCTTAAATCGCTATGATGATAGACTTTTAATAATGACGTGATGTAATAATTTTATTTTCGTATTTGTATGATTGTATTAAAGGTTAGAGAACCTGGGAGGTAATATTTTTATTAAAGTAATCCTGTATAGGTAGGTTCTTATTATTCAATTTACTATGATTGGGTAGTTAGATATGATTGTTTTGATTACGTGAACACCAAATCTTGAGGTAATGAAGTACAGGATTTGGGGGTGTCACAGTGAATGATCCTTCATATTCATTCTTTATTAAATTATGGAAATGATCTATCTACAAGGATTACCGCATGGCGGGTGAAAATCCATTTACAGTTTTGTATATTCTTTTATATTCGTATGAGACATCATATCTTTTGTACTCGTCATGTAATATCATTTTCTTTTGTATTCTCCATTTATGGTTACTATTCTTACTAGAGTACTATTCAGTTAGGTACTATTCACTCGGGGTACTATTAACTCAGGGTACTATTCATGGGGTACCATTCACTCGGGGTACTATTCACGACAAAATTTGTTTCTTTTCTGACCAAATTATCTTTTATATTTGAATCTTATCCCTAAATTTAAATTCACGTTTTGATTTTTGAGATATAAAAGGTGTTCGATGTTGCTAGGGTAGGGGATGATCAAAAGACTGCTTTTGCAAAATTCATGTTGAATGCAGAAGCAAGTTATTGGTGGCAGACCAATAAAACTCGAGAAGGACCAGGGATGATGACCTGGGATAGATTTAAGGTGATATTTTTCGAGACCTATTTTCTCCATAATTCGAAGGGTCAGCGGGAAGTGCAGTTTCTGGAACTGAAGCAGGGAACGATGACGGTATCCGAGTATGCCGCTAATTTTAACGAGTTGGCAAGGTTTGCGCCTTATCAAGTCAGAACGGACGTACGCAAGGCGAAAATGTTTGAACAGGGACTAAAGCCCTGGTTGTACATTAGGGTTTCACTATTACAATTGAAGACTTTCGCAGAAGTGATGGAGAAAGCAATACTCGCTGAAAGTGGAGGCGAGGCAGTGACAAAGTTCAATCAGGAACAAAAGAAGAAGAAGAATTAGGTGGATATTAAGAATGGAGGTGGTAGTGGTGTAAACTACAACAACAACTTGAAGAGGAAGTGGAATGGAAACGTGGGTGCTAGAAAACAGTAGGGTAACCCACAAAAAAAGAAGTTTGAAGCATGTGCTACATGCGAGAAGTTTCACAAGGGTACGTGCTTGATGGGGAAACGAGTATGCTTCAATTGTGGTGGGGAGGGCCATATCTCCCCAAATTGCACTCAACCTAAGAAGAACTTGTGCTTCACGTGCCGATCCAAAGATCATTTTGCTTGTGAATGCCCTACGAAGAAGGATGGAGTGACAACCAGAAGCAATTGAGGTAACAGTGGAGGTACAACATCAAACAAACCCACAGCTAGAACTTTCAACATGACTGTGCAAGATGCTGTGAAATCAAAAGACGTCGTGCAAGGTATTATCCCAATCAATGATATAAATGCTTATGTATTATTTGATTCGGGTGCTACTTGCTCGTTTATCTCTGATGAATTTGCTAAGAGGTTAGATTTGTCTAGAGAAGAACTGAATTTTCCTTTAAACATAGAAATTGCGAATAAAGAGATAATCCTTGTTAGATTCGTATACAAGAACTGTAGGGTGAACATTAAGGAGAATATCTTAATGGTAGATTTGATTTCGATTAGACTTAGAGAGTTTGATGTTATTTTGGGAATGGATTGGCTGTTCAAATATGGAGCGGTAATTAATTGCCAAAAGAAGTGTGTAAACCTTATGACCCCGTCAAAGGTAGTATTTTATTGTAGCAAGTCGCCTAGACAAATGAAATGTCTGACGATTATGCAGGCCAAGAAATTATTGAGTCAAGGCTGTATGGACTATTTAGTTTACATAGTCGACACTCAGAAAAAGAATGTGAAACTGGAAGAGATACTAGTGGTGAGGGAATTTGAGGATATGTTTTCAGAGGATTTGCCAGGACTTCCGCCTGACAGAGAAATTGAGTTCGTGATCGACTTAGTGCTGGGAACAACACTGATATCGAAGGCCCCATACAGAATGGCTCCAGTAGAAATGAAGGAACTGATGGTACAATTGCAAGATTTGTTAGACAATAAATATATTCAACCAAGCGTATCACCGTGGGGAGCGCCAGTTTTATTCCTAAAGAATAAGGATGGGTCAATGCGTCTTTGCATTGATTATAGAGAATTAAACAAAGTCACTATTAAAAACAAATATCCATTACCAAGAATAAATGACTTTTTTGATCAGTTGAAGGGTGCTAAATACTTCTCGAAAATATATTTGAGAAGTGGGTATCACCAGTTGAAAGTAAGGAAGGAGGATATACCACGAACGACATTCAGAACTCAGTATGGACACTTCGAGTTTCTGGTGATGTCTTTTGGTTTAACCAATGCACCTACTGCATTCATGGATTTGATGAATAGGGTGTTTAAACCATTCTTATACAAGTTTGTAGTGGTATTCATCGACGACATTCTGGTGTATTCCAAAACTCAAGAAGAACACGTGGAACACTTACGTTTGACATTGGAAACACTAAGAAAAGAAAAAAATTGTACGTGAAATTCTCTAAGTGCGAATTTTGGCTAGACCGTGTGCAATTTCTCAGGCACGTGATTGATAAGGATGGGATTTCCGTAGATCCATCAAAACTGGAAGCTGTAATCAATTGGGAACAACCAAGAACACCATCGGAAGTAAGGAGTTTCTTGGGACTGGTCGGTTATTACAGAAAATTTATTCAAGATTTTTCTAAGATAGCCACTCCATTAACAAATTTAACAAGGAAAGTTGTGAAATTTTTTTGGACGGAGAAATGTGAAGAAAGTTTGCAAGATTTAAAGAAGAAATTAAGCATGGCACTTGTATTGTCATTACCAGATAGCACATGAAACTTTGTGGTGTATAGTGATGCCTCACATAAAGGGTTGGGATGTGTTCTTATACAGAACGACAAAGTAATTGCGTATGCATCAAGACAACTGAAGGATTATGAGAAAGGTTATCAGACTCATGATTTAGAATTGGCTGCAGTAATTTTTTCTCTCAAGATACGGAGACACTATCTCTATGGAGAGAAATGTGAAATCTACACATATCATAAAAGTCTGAAGTATATTTTCACATAGAAGGACCTGAACATGCGTCAAAGAAGATGGATGGAATTGATAAAGGATTACGATTATGAGATCTTTTATCACCCGGGCAAAGAGAATGTGGTTGCAGATGCTTTGAGAAGGAAAGCTCGGGAGAAGTTGATGTTGATAACTACTTAGGAGGTGCTTATTTTAGCAATGACAAAGTTAGAGTTGGAAATCAAATTTCCAAAAGAATCCGATGAACGATTATTTCAGATAGATGTCAGTCCAACTTTGGTGGACAAAGTGAAGGGTGCTCAACTACAGGATAAAGAATGTGAAACGATCAAAGAGAAAGTGGTTGACGATAGTGATGTAAAATACAATATCGATACCGAAGGACTACTACGATTCGAGGGAAGAATTTGGGTTCCAGCAGTGCCAGAGCTTAAAGACGAAATCTTGAGCGAAGCACACAACACAAGATATTCGATTCATCCAGGAAGTAAAAATAAGTATCAAAATTTATAGTGACATTTTTGGTGGCTGAATATGAAAAGAGACGTTGCAGAATGCGTTACAAAATACTTGACGTGTCAGAAGGTGAAAGCTGAACATCAACGACCAAGCGGGTTACTTCAACCGTTGGAAATATCAGAATGGAAATGGGAGCATATCACAATGGATTTTGTGTTAGGTCTTCCAATGACTCAGAAAGGATACGAGGTGATATGGGTTATAGTGGATAGACTAACAAAATCTGCACACTTTTTTCCAATAAAATTAGATTTAATCTTGATCAGCTAGTGAAACTATACGTTAATGAGATCGTGTCAAGACACAGAGTTCCAGTGCCAATTGTGTCAGACAGAGATCCAAGGTTCACATCAAACTTTTGGAAGAGACTACAAGAGTGTATGGGAACACAGTTACGAATGAGTACAACATACCATCCATAAACCGACGGGCAAAGCGAACGAACAATCCAAACGTTGGAAGATATGCTGAGAACATGCATCATTGATTTCAAAGGAAGCTGGGACGAACATTTATCGTTGGTAGAATTTTCCTACAACAAGAGTTACCATGCGAGAATCGGCATGCCACCTTACGAGGCATTGTACGGCAAAAAGTTCAGAACTCCACTGTGCTGGGATGAAGTCAGTGAACGCCAACTGTTAGGACTAGAACTGGTACAATAAACTACTGAAGTTGTCAAACTCATCAGGACAAGATTGGTAGCGGCCCAAGACAAACATAAAAAGTATGCCGATCAACACAGGCAGAATCGTGAATTTAAAGTAGGAAATTTCGTTTTCCTAAAAGTTTCTCCTTGGAAGAGGAAGATTTGTTTTGGCAAGAAAGGAAAGCTCAGCCCAAGATTTATTGGACCGTTTGAAATACTACGAAGAGTGGGGGAAGTGGGTTATGAGGTAGCTCTACCTCCAGAATTGGAAAACATTCATAATGGTTTTCATATTTCAGTGTTATGACCGTATAAACCCGATTACAAGCACGTGATTGAGTACAAACCATTGCAATTCAATAAAGATTTGTCTTATGAAGAAGTTCCTATCCAGATAGTCGACAGGAAAGAACAAGTGCTCAGAAATAAAGTTATACCTTCTGTGAAGGTGATATGGAGAAATCACAATGTCGAAGAAGCAACGTGAGAACTCGAAGTTGAAATGATGAAAAATTACCCTGAGTTATTTGTTTAATCCATGTCTTCGATTCTGGGGACAGAATCTTTGTAAGTAGGGAAGAATGTGACGATTTGATTGTTTGAATTGTGATTCTGAGGACAGAATCCTTTTAAGGAGGGAATGATGTAACATTCCTGAATTTTAAATGTAGTATTAAATACTTATTGGTTTATATAAATATTTAATGGATGTGATTATTATTGAATAAATATTTGTTCAATTGATTTAATTTTGTTCATTTAATTATTTGTTAAATAAATAATTGATGAATTAAGAAAATAATTATTATATTGATATTTCAATTTAATGGTTAATTATTTGTATTGTGTTATGTGATTAAAGGATTAATTTAATTAATTGTGATTGGAATTAATTAAAATTTAAGTATGAAAACTTAATTAAATATAGTGTGATAAATAACTATATTATAAGGAGTTATTAAAAAAAATAAAAGTAGTTTAATTTAGTTTTTGCCAAATAAGGCTTAATATATTAATTCTTTAATATTTAAAGGATTTTTGCCAAACAAGCCTTATGGCTTTTGAGATTTCTAATTTATTTAAATAAAATAAAATAAATAAAATAATAAATATAATATATTATATACGTTAATAACTGATTTTGCAATTCGTAGTATTAAGTTATCAGTTTTATTCTTGCACTTGAATATCAATTGATTTCCTTGTTATTATGCATTCTATTTCCATGTTTGAGAGTACTGAGTGTTTATAGAGCTTCAAAGAGAATTGAGAGAGAGAGAGTCTTAAGAATTTTCACACCAATTTTAGTAATTTGCAGTGATTGTGTTGGTAATTGAAGGCATGTTCTACAACTTGGATATTATATAGATGTTTATGAGTATTACGACAAACTTTTACATAATTGTGAAATGCAAATTGTTGAATTGTTGCTATACAATGAGATTACTTGTGATTATGTGAGTATATGATGATTATAGATTATGTTTAAAGAACAACTGCATGCTAAATTCATTTGATAGTAGAAGAAAATAATCGACAATGTATGTTTGTATGTATTATTCATATGGCTTAGGTAAGTACTAATTTAGATGGTCAATTCTTATGTTAAACAATAAATTGACGTTTGTATATGATAGTTCATTGAGATACGAGCATAACATAATTTGAATGAAGTGATTTGGCTAACTAATGAATTCACAGTGATGATTTTTAGGATGAATGTCAAGAAAATTGAGTTTTAAGAAAAACATGAATTTTGAGAAATTAAAATAGTTTTAGTTGGTGTTAAATTGTTCTAATTGGTTTTAAATGTGAGCAATCATGTTTATGATAGTTGTATATTTATTTTACGTGTTAATATTACTGCCTATTTGGTGAAATTTGTGTTTGTTGGGCTAAAGTCGGCTACTGTTCATAGCCTTCTCTGCGTCTATCTGAACACTGGCGCAACTGCGCCGGTGCCAAGGCAAAAAATAGCGTAGCTGTGCCGGTCCAAAGCCGTTGTATGGCGCAGCTGTGCCATACCTTGGTTTGAGATTCTGATTTCAGCTATTTCTGCAGATTTGGGAAAGTGTCATAACATGGTCTGAAATTGTGTTAACATGTTAAATGTGTAATGTTAAGGTTAACATAACATAGTGAATTATGGTTAGTAAGTTCAAAGTTAAAAAAATTCTTAGTAAATCAAAAACACGTTATGTGATAACTTAGTTTATACAATGAACGTTAGTTAAGTGTTATGATGATTAACACTTGGGAATTCTGAAATGTAAATGGTAGCTTAAGACTTGTTCTTAAATAACAAGTTTAGCTAGTAATGCATTTTATATTGAAAAGTTAATATTAGTATGTCTACTAGATGTTATGGTTTTAATACTGTGAATAGGTGAACGTGAGTTGTAATATTTTAGCTTACGTTCGAGGTAAGTTTTCTAACTCTTCACTTTAGTTGAGCCAGTTCATTTATTACAATGTGCAAGTTTTCTAACTCTACAATTTCGTTGAGTTAGTTCTATTATTATAACTTTATGCTTTTAATTGAGCAAGGTTTTTATCTTAACTGTTATTGATTAAGTAAATTGTTCCTAAAATTCATTCGAGAAAACTCTAACTCTAATGTTATTGGAAATTCTTATAGATTAATTTATTTCAACTTGTCTACAGTTAAGAAAGTTTCTTACGTTCTATTATTGTATAAAAATGTAGTTTTGAACTCTTGTCTCTATTATTAAACTTTTTTAATTCCTTGCATGAGTTAATACATTATTGGGCATGTTTTTAGTTTCCAGCTTGCTATCAGTTAAATGTACGTTCAGGAATATCAATCTAATGTTATAAGACTTGAACCCTAGCTTATTTTACTATTCTAGCAAAGGTTAACCATTTTATTCATTTATTGAATGCTTACGCTCTATAATTATTTCAAGCATGAGTTGATATGTAGAATCAGTTCATTTATGATTCTCAAATGTTCTAAGTTATGTTGTTATTAAACAAATATTGTATTATCAAGCAATGTTGATTCAACTAGTTCCCTAGTTGATGATCATTAAACTTCAATTACCCTTGAAAAGCTTATCCAAACCAAACTTTCTTTGGTGCGAACTTGTACTCTAAATACTGAGATAAACAACCCTATGTTTAGGGGTTTACGTTTAGCGTTGAAATGGTTGTGCACAATACATTGTATGAAGGATTTATCTCCCTAAGTACGTGGAGTCCTTATAGTCATATGACTGTTAAAGTTAAAGTTGAAAGATTACTTATAACTGTGGACATGGTTCATGGTTATTTGACCCTCAGTAGTATATTTAAGAATGTTAATAGAACAAATCATTCAGTTCTATTTAGCCTATGAATTGGAAAATGTTGAAATGATAATAGAACATATCATTCAGTTCTATTGAGCCTATTATTTTGCAAATGATGTAAAGATATTTATTCTTATTTCAAGTGATCTTTGTTTTCTCACTCTTGCATATTTATACATTTATTGCAGCTATGGTTGAGAAGGGAGACAAACCTACAACTAGCAAAGGAAATGGAAAAATGTACAAGTGATGAAGACTTGTAATTTTGCTTAAATCGCTATGATAATAGACTTTTAATAATGTTGTGATGTAATAATTTTATTTTCGCATTTGAATGATTTTACTAAAGGTTAGAGAACTTGGAAGATAATGTTTTTATTAAAGTAATCTTGTATGGGCAGGTTCTTATTATTCAATTTATTATGATTGGGTAGTTAGATATGATTGTTTTGATTACGTGAACACCTAATCTTGAGGTAATGAAGTACATGGATTTGGGGGTGTCACAGTGAATGATCCTTCGTATTCATTTTTTATTAAATTGTGGAAATGACCTGTCTACGAGGATTACCGCACGGCGGGTGAAAATCCATTTATAGTTTTGTATATTCTTTTATATTCGTATGAGACATCATATCTTTTGTACTCGTCATGGAATATCATTTTCTTTCGTATTCTCCATTTATGGGTACTATTCATACTGAAGTACTATTCAGTTGGGTACTATTCACTCGGGGTACTATTCACTCGGTTACCATTCACGGGATACTATTCACTCGGGGTACTATTCATGGGGTACCATTCAATCTGAGTACTATTCACGACAAAATTGGTTTCTTTTCTGACCAAATTATCTTTGATATGTGAATCTTATCCCTAAATTTGAATCCACGTTTTGATCATCGTATTTACCTGTTAGACATTCTTGAACCCTCGATAAATTAAAATATAAATCTCTAATATTTATCTTTGATCTCACTTGATTGATTCCTTGTAATACTCCGAAATCCAGTTTATTTTTACACCAAAAATCTGTACGTCACAATTCCATCTTCTTCCAAACATACATAATTATATAGCTAAATATAACAACATACATTCTCAAATCCCAGGTTCTAATACCTTATAACCGTGTTCATTAAAAATAATGATAATTACAATATTCTTTACATCTTACCAGAGTTACTTTCATCCACCACCAAGGATGTAAAACCCCAACTTTTTGAATAAAGTTGAATTTTCTATAAATATTATTTTTGAATATTATGGAGTGAAATTGATATAATGTTATAGTTGTGGGTAATATTTATAAATTTTGCATAGTATGCAAGTTGTTATATTATATTCGATTGGTCGGAGAATATTCGTTTAAGCAGGGAATATTCGTACAACGTCGCAATCATTGGTGGACCCCACAACAGAATTATTGTCGAACTGAGAAAATGACAAAAATATTTTTTTAAAAATAATGGCAAAAGTTTTACCGTTGATAATGTTGAACTACTCGGTAGTAAAAGTAAAGTAATGTGCGTGGTTGCATAGTAACACACTGTATTGATTATTGATGCTTACGTGAGAAGTCATTCAGTTTTGTTCAATTATTGCTATAGTAATTGTTGCATAGTATCTCACGTTATTTGATTCAATTATTTTCGATATTTATTATATTGTTAAAATCAATAATTGAGACGACAAAATTATTAAAATTATTATTTGCAATATTAACGATGTATAGAAGTTCTGTCAAGGAGAGGTTTGGTCACCTAATTGCGCGCCAATAGGCAGAAATCCTTATTGGAAAGCCCCATTTTTCCTGGGAACGACCTGTTCGATTAATATTGTGAATTATAATAATGATGATAAATGTTGTTAAAAATATTGAAAGAATTTTTATAAGGTAGTTGTTATAAATTTGGCGTATTATTTAGACCCCCATTTACCTATTTTTCAACATAATTGGTAGAAAGTTATTTAAATATAATGGGACCCCTGTGATTATTATAAGACCCCAACTTATTATTAATGAAATTTAATTTTCTCTATTTATTATTTTGAAATAGTAAGGGTTGATTTGATTAATGTGGATAGTTATGGGTAAAATACGCAAATATTTCGAATAAGCAAGTGGTTATAAAATATTCATTATTGTCGGAGAATATTCGTTTGGTCGTGGAATATTCGTACTGTAGGGGAATATTCGTACGACGGCGCAGTCTTTTGTGAGCCCCATAACGGAAAGCGATTGGATGAAGAAAACGACAAGTATAAGTTGTTTATAAATAACGGCGTAGTTGTTACCGTTAACACTGTTGGAATACCCAGTGGTTAAAACACAGTAATACGTGTTGTTGCACAGTAGCACACGGTATTGCACCAATTATTGATTCTTACTTAAGAAGGCACTACTCAATAATTGTTACAGTAGTTACTGTTCAGTATTTTATTTTATTGATTCAATAATTGCTGCGTTGATTTTTTTATATTACTGTTATTTCAATAATTGTCACTACACTGTATTTTTCATTATCGGAGCAATAATTCATATTATCTGAATAATATTATTAGATAACATTATTGGCAATGTCTAGAAAGTTCTGTCTAAGGAGAGGTTTGGTCACCTAATTACGCGCCAGTAAGGAGAAATTCTTATTGGAAAGCCCCCTCTTTCCTGGGAACGGCCTGGTTGCCAGTACTGTTATTCTGTAATATTATTTGTGAATAATTAATTATTGATTCATATGATGAGGAAAATATTGATTTTATGTTGATATAGATGGAGAAAATTTTTAATGTGACAATTGTTGAAAATTAATATTTTATCTTCTTCTGATAAAATAATTCATTTAAATATATTATTTTAATAATATAATAATGGTGTTATTTTTACAATGAATGTGAGATATATGAGTATATGTGGAGGAGGAGTATTTTTGTTACCAAGAATATTTAAAGCATGTTTTATGTGTCAGTGGACCCCATTTCTTGACTAAAATTTGATTATAGCATGTAAAATCATCCGTTTGTGGATTTCGGTCAATTTTCATTTGGAAAAACTTTCTTCTGCAAAGTTGTAGAGAATTGAATTTCCTATAAAAACTCGCGAGATTCGAATTTTCGGACAAAAGGGCTATTTATTGTGAATTATTGAAGTTCCGAAGCTCCGAAATAATTGATTTTTGGAAGTTTTAAATTCTTTTTTTAATAAAAACGTTTTTTAAGGTTGACGTGCCCCACTTATGAGGTAAATGGGCTGAAATAGGTTTTCCAAGTTTGCGTATGACTTATTTTATATATATTAATATTATATTAAATTTTCTGCTTTGGTGTTCTAAGCAATTTCCTATAAATAGGGTGCTTAGGTTAGATGTAGCGCCCCCAAATCCGGGTATCTTACAACCCGACAGATGGTGCTATACTGTACAAACATTCATACATTCACTCAATTGAAAGTCTCAAAGAATGAGCATAACTTATATATATTTAATTCAATATTTACATTTCCCAAGTTCTAAACCCATTACAAAGGTTCTCTTGTCATAATATTCATTACATTACAACAATAGACCTATACTATTACATGACAGCTTAATAATCTGCCTTAGGTTTTCCTTTATCCTTATTTGATCCTTCAGGACGTTCAGTCTTAGCTGCATTCATATGGTTCAAGCAAGAGTGAGCATGACTAGCTCAGCAAGTATAACAATTTCAATAATAACATGCTTGATACATATGAATCATATATCTCCGATAACTGAACAATAGCTATGAAGTACTATTAATGATTCAAAATAGCAATTCATCTTTCCTTTCAAAATGTTTCACAATGAATAAATCCAGTAAAACATTCACTCCGATCAAAGACCTTGAGTATTCATTCTTTCTTTGAAAAGGACAACCCGGACCTAAGTCCGTAAGCCCGATATTACTTACGAGCACTTCTAGGTGATCAGCCTATTGTACTCTGTATTGATCAATACTACATCCATTAAACGTATGTACGTTTAATCATTTGGAAACCTCGCGTGCCTGTCGTTTTACCGACAAAACATTTGTTTAACAATTCGGTCTTCTTTTGAAAACTATCAGTAGTTGACAAAAGATACTAGCATTTGATAACAGATGAACAGATTATCAATAATCCACTCAATATGTTAAGTCTAGCCAAAGAAACTGGCATTAACTTCATTATACTTCAATTCATGCGAAAGGATACATGAACATCATAAACTTGTTCAGATTGAACTGAAACAAGAATTAGAATACTTGCCTTTAGCGTCTGCTACTGTGTATTTTACTTTACGTTCAAGTCTTTCAAGTCTCTACAATACATGATCACATAATGCCTTACATTAGGTCACATATAATCAAGTATGTATCTGAATATATCTTACCCTTCATTTCAATCTAATTATAGATTAGATTTCATTCTTATGCGTTTTGACTTATCGTTTTCTTTACATTCATTCGACTTGGTTATATTAACCATTCTTCATTACTTTTAAGTCTTAACAATGTCCTAACAATGTTACTTTAAGTTGTTTAAGGTAGGTTTAATTCAATCTCCTACCATTCCCTTCCTTTCCCTTCATTTTTATTCTTTATTGTCAATGTTCTGTGCCTGGCGCCGCGGCGTGGGCATTACTCTTGCAACTCGCGCTGCGGCGCGAATTAGCAGTAGCCGAGTCCCAGATGTCGCGCTGCGGCGCGACCAAAAAGGCTGAGGGTTGGCGCCGCGGCGCCAACTCTGTGCACTAGAAAATTTTTCTAACTTTTAATTTTTGTGAACTTCCCGGACGCATAACTTCTTCGTTTTAAGTCCGAATTGGCTCGTTCAAAAGCCTACGGTTCACAAATTATGTAATCTACGCGTTTATGCAAGAATTTTATCTATTTGACTTCGTTTGCTAAAAGTTCACCTATTGGTTCATTTTTAACGAAAACGATAAAAGTTCGTGAACGTTAAACGCTCGTTTCTTCGTTCTAAGTCGGAATTCGTCCATTTTCGAGTCCACAACTCTTAAATGACAAACATGACTTGTCTCCATTGGAAAATACAATTTTCCAACTCAAACTCAAAATTTGACTTCCATTCCGGGAAATTTATGAATTCGACGATTATCGTCTAATCGTCCGATTTCCGGCAATTCTTTGTTCTTAGAACTTGTTCAATACTACCTATGAATTCCATTCATCATGTGAACATCTCAACATATTTAATACAACAACTTATATTCATTGTTGGATTTTGACTTATTTCTTCATAAGCTTATAACTTTATAAACTACTTATGATCTCATCATTCATGACTTATGATAATTAAAGTTTCTTAATCATCATACATATATGATTTCATCATATAACTTTACTTATGTATTCTTGATACGTATGATCATACAAGTTCTTTAACTTTCATATTACTTCAACTAACAACCTCACATAGGTTTATCACTTATACTAGTTCAAATGACTTATTACCAACTTATGTGGCTTAAGTTCATTACTCACACATACTTCTTACTTTTTATCATTCATGTTCCTCAATCCAAACTTTTATTATCAACTTATCATGTTAGAGATAGAAGATAATTGGAGAAGAGGTCTTACTTTTGAAGTCTTTGATATGAAATCTTCTTCTTCTTCTTTGCTTATGGAAGTAACGTATTTGCAACTTAATTCTCCTAACACTTAAGCACTTTGAGATAGAGTGATTGAATTATTTGAACAACTATTAAATGACTTGCCAACCTTCACTATTTATAGAAGTTGCAAGGTTTAGGGCAATTTAGTCAATTCCATCATCCCACCTCTTTTTGCACCTCCTTACTATTCATTAATTGGCTAGCTCTAATCTTATCCTTTCCTTGGCCACTACTCTTAATACTTGATCACTACATAACTTGGTCATTACTCATATAACTTGGTTACCACTTAACTTGGTCACCACTTTTCTTGGTCATTACACCTTAACCATATTAATATGGATTTCCTCATGGGGTCAATCCATTCATTAAATCCTAGCTTGGGCTTGAATCAACTTAATCTTTGGGCTTTGCTTTAATAAACTTTTATATGTTTATTAATTCATAAGTTGGGCCTTAACCCTAAATTCACTTGGGCTTGTAACAACTATAAACAATCTTCCAAGTCCATTACTAAGTCATAATACAAATACATATAATTTATATATTACTCTCGTATTCTAATTCATATAGAATTTATATACGATAATGCATTCTTCTTACAAACTCATATAATACTTTGTATTATACTCGTTTCCATTCTTTGTACAATACTCACGTATCATACCATCATTCCTTAACGCAATAGTTCTTAATTTTCCTTACGTTCTCGATTTAAGTCCGCAAGCGAAATATTACGTTTTCCATAACTAGATTATTATTACATAATCCGTCTTACTTTAATATTCTACCATTACGTATTTCTCGGAAATTCAAAAATAAATCCGATGAATAGTGTTTTTCGGAAAATTTCTCGGAAAACTTTTATTTTCATCTTGGAAATTCCAACACCTTAAATCCTTCACATAGTTCAAATACTACGATATTCCAATATCAATAGATTACAAAACGACAACCATCTTGATATCCCACATAATATGATTTTTATTATTATTTAATTTAATAAAATCATCTTACATAAAAATCCGAATTTCTCGGTCGTTACATTCTTCCCCCCTTATAAAGATTCTGTCCTCAGAATCTCATTTTTTTTTAATTAAATAAATGTGGAAAGTTTTTCTTCATCTTTTCTTCTAACTCCCACGTTGCTTCTTCAGCATCATGGTTCTTCCATAACACCTTCACTGATGATATTACTTTGTTCCTCAGAACTTGTTCCTTTCTATCGATGATTTGAATCGGCGATTCTTCATATGTTAAATCCTTCTGGATATGAATCGGCTCATACTCGATTACGTGCTTATAGTCCGGCTTATACGGACGTAATACAGATACGTGAAACACGTTATGTATTCTTTCCAGGTCTGGAGGTAATGCTATCTTATAAGCTACCTCTCCCACCCGATTTAATATCTCAAAAGGTCCTATAAACCTTGGACTTAACTTTCCTTTCTTTCCAAAGCGTATCTTTCCTTTCCAGGGAGATACCTTCAGAAATACATACGAACCTACTTCGAACTCTCGATTTAATCGATGTGAATCCGCATACTTCTTCTGTCTGTCTTGAGCCGTGACGAGACGCATCCGAATTAATCTTACTATATCCACTGTTTGCTGCACCAATTCTGGTCCTAGCATCCGGCGTTCTCCCACCTCATCCCAACACAATGGTGTTCTGCATCTTCTTCCATACAGAGCTTCATAAGGCGGCATACCTATACTTGCATGATAACTGTTGTTATAAGCAAATTCTACCAGTGGTAGGTGATCATCCCAACTACCCTTGAAATCCATGACGCAAGACCTCAGTATGTCTTCTAACGTTTGAATTGTTCTCTCGCTTTGCCCATCAGTTTGTGGATGATAAGCAGTGCTTAACTTTAACTGTGTTCCCAGCTGTTCTTGCAAACTTCTCCAGAAGTTCGATGTGAATCGTGGATCACGATCTGACACAATCGATATCGGTACTCCATGTCTGGAAATAACTTCCTTGACATAAAGTTTAGCTAACTGGTCTAAGTTATACTTGACCCTAATTGGTAAGAAGTGAGCCGATTTCGTCAATCGGTCGACTATTACCCAAATAGAATCGTACCCTTTTGACGTTGTTGGAAGTCCTACCACGAAATCCATCGAGATATGCTCCCATTTCCATTATGGAATCTCCAATGACTGTAGCAAGCCACTGGGTCGTTGATGTTCGGCTTTAACTTTTTGACAAGTCAAACATCTACTTACATACTCTGCTATTTCCCTTTTCATGTTTGACCACCAAAAACTCTGTCGAAGGTCTTGATACATCTTAGTGCTACCAGGATGTATCGAGTACCTTGAACTATGAGCTTCTTGTAACACTTGCTCCTTTAATTCCGTCTCATTCGAAATCCAAATTCTTCCTTCAAATCTTAATAATCCTTCATTATCAAGACTATACTTATCATCTCCTTTATCGGATAACCACTTCTTCATTTGGTTACACTCATCAGTCTTGAGTTGTACCTCCTTGACCCTCTCTATAATGGTAGATTGTCTCTCCATTGCAAAAAGTATCTGCCCCGATTCACTCGGCATTTTCACTTCTATTTCCATCCTAGCCATCTCTGTTATTAACTCATTTTGAGTCGTTAACATAGACAACTTTTCCCGACCCTTCCTACTTAAGGCGTCGGCAACTACATTAGCTTTCCCAGGGTGATACAGGATTTCACAGTCGTAATCCTTTATCAACTCCAGCCATCTTCTCTGTCTCATATTCAACTCCTTCTGAGTGAAGATATACTTTAGACTCTTATGGTCTGTATATATCTCACATTTCTCCCCATAAAGATAATGCCTCCATATCTTTAGGGCAAATACTACCGCGGCTAGTTCCAGGTCATGAGTAGGGTAAACTTTCTCATAATCCTTCAATTGCCGTGATGCATACGCAATGACTTTGCCATGCTGCATGAGCACGCAACCAAGCCCTCTATGCGAAGCATCACTATATACTACAAAATTTCCTGTGTGATCTGGCAATGACAAAACAGGTGCTTTACTTTGTCTTTTCTTCAGTTCTAGAAAACTGTCTTCACATTTATCCGTCCATACGTATTTCATCGTCTTCCTTGTTAAATTAGTCAACGGGGTAGCTATCTTCGAAAAATCTTGGATAAAACTTCGATAGTAACCCGCTAACCCTAGGAAACTCCGCACCTCAGTCGGCGTTTTCGGTTGTTCCCAGTTCATCACTGCTTCTACCTTTGCTGGATCCACTGAAATCCCTTCCTGATCAATGACATGACCTAAAAACTGTACTGTCTCCAGCCAAAATTCACATTTAGTGAATTTCGCATATAACTTCTCCTTTCTTAGTGTTTCCAACACTAATCTTAAGTGTTCAGCATGATCTTCTGGCGTCTTTGAATAGACTAGAATATCATCAATAAACACAACCACAAACTTGTCCAAATAAGATTTGAACACTCTGTTCATCATGTCCATAAATGCAGCTGGTGCATTCGTCAACCCAAATGACATCACTAGAAACTCGTAATGACCATAACGAGTTCTGAATGCCGTCTTTGGTATATCCTCTTTCCTCACATTCAACTGGTGATACCCCATCCGCAAATCTATTTTAGAAAAATACTTTGCCCCTTTCAACTGATCAAAGAGATCATCAATCCTGGGCAATGGGTATTTATTCTTTATCGTTAATTTGTTCAACTCTCGATAGTCGATACAAAGTCTTAACGATCCATCTTTCTTCTTGACAAACAACACTGGTGCACCCCACGGGGAAACACTTGGTCGAATGTACTTCCTATCCAACAGTTCCTGTAATTGAACCATTAGCTCTTTCATTTCCACCGGCGCCATACGGTACGGTGCCCTTGACACTGGTGCCGCTCCTGGCACAATGTCTATTACAAATTCGATATCCCTATCCGGTGGTAAACCCGGTAACTCACTTGGAAATACATCCATGAATTTGTTTACTATAGGTATTTGTTCCATGGTTGTTCCCACTCGCTGGGTATCAACAACATGGCACAAGTAACCCACACACCCCTTTCTTAAGAGTTTTCTAGTTTGTGTCATCGTAAGACAACACGATCTCCCCGGTGATTTATTACCGTAGAATACTACAGGAGGTTGCTTCAACATCCTAATGCTCACACGTTTCTTTTGGCAATCTATAATTGCTCCATGGTTAATCAACCAATCCATTCCGAGAATTACATCAAATTCTCCCAACCTTATTGGTATTAAATCTACCGATAACTTACATCCACGTATATCTACGCAACAACTCCTATGAATACTATCCACATGAATTATCTCTTCATTTGTTACCTTAATGATCACAGGTATAGGCAACTTTTCGGGAAATAATTCTAATCGTCTAGCAAAATCACATGCTATAAACGAACAAGTAGCACCCGAATCAAAAAGCACATATGCATTAATGTTATTGATTGGGATAATACCTGCAACTACGTCTCCGGATGCCACCGCATCTTGGACTGTCATATTAAAAGTACGGGCCATTGGTCTACCCGGCTGAACTGGACCGCTAATTGCTAATTTTCCACTATTAGTGCCCTTATTTCCTTCTATACCCTTCTTCGGGCAATTCTTTGCTATGTGGTCAGTTGATCCACATACAAAACATCCGTGATTTTTCTTCGGATTTGGACAGTTAGGCGAAATGTGCCCGCTCTGTCCATAATTATAACATACGGCCTTTCCTTTGAGACAGACTCCCAAGTGAGTCTTCCCGCAGGTTTTACAGGCCTCCATCCTTCTTTTTGAATCGCCTTGTTTCACTCCGGTATTCCCAGAGTTAAAACCCTTTCTTTTCTGACCGTCACCACTACCACTGGCTCCTTCGGTTTTAATTCCCCCATCAACTCTTCCTTTATTTTTCTTATCTTTGTGGTACTGGCTTAAAGCCTCATTCCCACCTTCGGCTATTATTGCCTTCTCTAATATGGTTCCAAAGGAAGTACTTTGGAACACAGAGATTCGGCTATAGAGCCAGGGTTTTAAGCCCTGCTCGAATCTTCTAGCCTTTCTCACTTCAGTGTCCACTTGAAGTGGAGCAAATCGTGCCAGTTCATTAAACTTGGCGGCATACTGGGGAACTGTCATATCCCCTTGCTTCAATTCCAGAAACCTCATTTCCATTCTCCCTTGCATACTCGTGGGAAAATAATTCTCGAAGAAAATCTCCTTAAACCTCTCCCACGTTAGGTTTCCTATATCGGCCTTAGCCTGGTTTGCCTCCCACCAGAAGTTGGCCTCTCCTTTCATCAAATAGGTTGCAAAGGCAACTTTTTGACCCTCCTCCACATTTGTAATTACAAATGCTTTCTCAATTTCTTTCACCCAAGTTTGGGCTTCTATAGGGTCCGTAGTTCCCTTGAACTCCGGTGGACCTACACTTTTAAAGTCCTTAAAAGTAGTAGCTCGTACTACTCCAGGAATTACAGGTACATTAGCCCCCGTTCTATTAAATGCAGCCGTTAAAAGATTAACGAACTCATGCATTGGATTAACCGGACCACCTTCCGGTTGGTTAACATTAGCTTCTTGATTTCGGTGTCCCCTTCTTGGCGGCATTTCGCTGTTTAAGAAAACAACACATCATTATTACTTTCTTCTTGTGAGTTAGTTATTATTTGTGATAAAAACAATAACTCATACTCATTACTCAATATGTTCCATAAAAGAGGCTTATATTGATTAATAACTTGTAGTATAAAACTACATTGTTTACATCATTCAGCCTTAGCTGATTACATTACTCAGTCTTAGCTGATTACATTACCATCCCGCAATTACTTTTCAAAAATTGGGATTTACAAAAGACTACCCTTGTTTATACAAAAGAGGGTTTTACGTCACTACTAGATACATAATATTTACATATCTACGTTACTCTAGCTATTGCTAGATTACATCTGCCTTAAGGCATTCTCAAAATCTTTGCTGGCCAGACCCGCAATAACATCCCGACTGATGGTATGTCGTGTCTGTCCTGACTCTACCGGATACCCAGCCACTTGCTGCTGGAAATCCACATAAGAACTCCTATGTATATAGGACATCCTCTCCAATCTCCTCTGTTTAGTCTTTAGCTCTTGCTTGAGCTCAAAGACTTCACATTTCAGCTCTCGGACCTTGTCCTTAGCTAAAACACGATCATCGTGTTCCTCCTCCCACATTCCCTCCATGCTAAGCTTGTCCTCACGGACAGCTTGGAGTTCCGCTTTCAACTCCTTTACCTCCTGGCAATAATGGACATTCCTATCCAATACCGTCATAAACAATGCTTTCATCGAATCCCCCGTAGATATCTCCTCTGCGGGTGGAACTTGGTCAAAGGACATTACGTCCACCTCCTCCTCTAGCATGCCATCGAAAATAGACATATAGTCTAAATTATCTGAGTCTCCAGACTCTATTGCTACCACTTCTGGCTCTATCGCTACGGGATTTGGTAGTATCTCTACCCGATTAACCAAATCCTCGCTTACAACATGTATATTTCTATACATATCATTTTCTCCTGACATCTACAATAAAACAATACAGTTTGATTAGTACATGTCAGTAACATAAATAAAAACACATAGCATACTATAATGCATTTTTATAAGGTTATCTTTCTTCTTTTACTTCTTTATTAAGGTTATGACTTAAGGTTCTAATTCCCTTTAAGTTTTATAACCTAGGCTTTGATACCAACTTGTAGCGCCCCCAAATCCGGGTATCTTACAACCCGACAGATGGTGCTATACTATACAAACATTCATACATTCATTCAATTGAAAGTCTCAAAGAATGAACATAACTTATATATATTTAATTCAATATTTACATTTCCCAAGTTCTAAACCCATTACAAAGGTTCTCTTGTCATAATATTCATTACATTACAATAATAGACCTATACTATTACATGACAGCTTAATCATTTGGAAACCTCGCGTGCCTGTCGTTTTACCGACAAAACATTTGTTTAACAATTCGGTCTTCTTTTGAAAACTATCAGTAGTTGACAAAAGATACTAGCATTTGATAACAGATGAACAGATTATCAATAATCCACTCAATATGTTAAGTCTAGCCAAAGAAACTGGCTTTAACTTCATTATACTTCAATTCATGCGAAAGGATACATGAACATCATAAACTTGTTCAGATTGAACTGAAACAAGAGTTAGAATACTTGCCTTTAGCGTCTGCTACTGTGTATTTTACTTTACGTTCAAGTCTTTCAAGTCTCTTCAATACATGATCACATAATGCCTTACATTAGGTCACATATAATCAAGTATGTATCTGAATATATCTTACCCTTCATTTCAATCTAATTATAGATTAGATTTCATTCTTATGCGTTTTGACTTATCGTTTTCTTTACATTCATTCGACTTGGTTATATTAACCATTCTTCATTACTTTTAAGTCTTAACAATGTCCTAACAATGTTACTTTAAGTTGTTTAAGGTAGGTTTAATTCAATCTCCTACCATTCCCTTCCTTTCCCTTCATTTTTATTCTTTACTGTCAATGTTCTGTGCCTGGCGCCGCGGCGCCGGCATTACTCTTGCAACTCGCACTGCGGCGCGAATTAGCAGTAGCCGAGTCCCAGATGTCGCGCTGCAGTGCGACCAAAAAGGCTGAGGGTTGGCGCCGCGGCGCCAACTCTGTGCACCAGAAAATTTTTCTAACTTTTAATTTTTGTGAACTTCCCGAACGCATAACTTCTTCGTTTTAAGTCCGAATTGGCTCGTTCAAAAGCCTACGGTTCACAAATTATGTAATCTACGCGTTTATGCAAGAATTTTATCTATTTGACTTCGTTTGCTAAAAATTCACCTATTGGTTCATTTTTAACGAAAACGATAAACGTTCGTGAACGTTAAACGCTCGTTTCTTCGTTCTAAGTCGGAATTCGTCCATTTTTGAGTCCACAACTCTTAAATGACAAACATGACTTGTCTCCATTGGAAAATACAATTTTCGAACTCAAACTCAAAATTTGACTTCCATTCCGGGAAATTTATGAATTCGACGATTATCGTCTAATCGTCCGATTTCCGGTAATTCTTTGTTCTTAGAACTTGTTCAATACTACCTATGAATTCCATTCATCATGTGAACATCTCAACATATTTAATACAACAACTTATATTCATTGTTGGATTTTGACTTATTTCTTCATAAGCTTATAACTTTATAAACTACTTATGATCTCATCATTCATGACTTATGATAATTAAAGTTTCTTAATCATCATACATATATGATTTCATCATATAACTTTACTTATGTATTCTTGATACGTATGATCATACAAGTTCTTTAACTTTCATATTACTTCAACTAACAACCTCACATAGGTTTATCACTTATACTAGTTCAAATGACTTATTACCAACTTATGTGGCTTAAGTTCATTACTCACACATACTTCTTACTTTTTATCATTCATGTTCCTCAATCCAAACTTTTATTATCAACTTATCATGTTAGAGATAGAAGATAATTGGAGAAGAGGTCTTACTTTTGAAGTCTTTGATATGAAATCTTCTTCTTCTTTTTTGCTTATGGAAGTAACGTATTTGCAACTTAATTCTCCTAACACTTAAGCACTTTGAGATAGAGTGATTGAATTATTTGAACAACTATTAAATGACTTGCCAACCTTCACTATTTATAGAAGTTGCAAGGTTTAGGGCAATTTAGTCAATTCCATCATCCCACCTCTTTTTGCACCTCCTTACTATTCATTAATTGGCTAGCTCTAATCTTATCCTTTCCTTGGCCACTACTCTTAATACTTGATCACTACATAACTTGGTCATTACTCATATAACTTGGTTACCACTTAACTTGGTCACCACTTTTCTTGGTCATTACACCTTAACCATATTAATATGGATTTCCTCATGGGGTCAATCCATTCATTAAATCCTAGCTTGGGCTTGAATCAACTTAATCTTTGGGCTTTGCTTTAATAAACTTTTATATGTTTATTAATTCATAAGTTGGGCCTTAACCCTAAATTCACTTGGGCTTGTAACAACTATAAACAATCTTCCAAGTCCATTACTAAGTCATAATACAAATACATATAATTTATATATTACTCTCGTATTCTAATTCATATAGAATTTATATACGATAATGCATTCTTCTTACAAACTCATATAATACTTTGTATTATACTCGTTTCCATTCTTTGTACAATACTCACGTATCATACCATCATTCCTTAACGCAATAGTTCTTAATTTTCCTTACGTTCTCGATTTAAGTCCGCAAGCGAAATATTACGTTTTCCATAACTAGATTATTATTACATAATCCGTCTTACTTTAATATTCTACCATTACGTATTTCTCTGAAATTCAAAAATAAATCCGATGAATAGTGTTTTTCGGAAAATTTCTCGGAAAACTTTTATTTTCATCTTGGAAATTCCAACACCTTAAATCCTTCACATAGTTCAAATACTACGATATTCCAATATCAATAGATTACAAAACGACAACCATCTTGATATCCCACATAATATGATTTTTATTATTATTTAATTTAATAAAATCATCTTACATAAAAATCCGAATTTCTCGGTCGTTACATTAGAATTGAAAATCACAGCAGAAACTGAAGTTTTCTCTCTCTATATTATCGAGCTTATTCTTGTGAGTATTTTGAGTATACTTTGAGTATTGCTATACGGTGCAAGTTCAAGTCATAGCCTATATCCGGTGTTTCAACTAGAAGTACTGTCTTTCGAGGTAAGGGATGTTATTTTCTTCTCAAATGATATTATTTCTTCAATATCATTATGGTAAAATATTGGTTGGAACTTTTTATCAAATTTGGAACATTTTCATGTCGGGGTTACTATTCATGAGTTACTATTCACGAGTTACTATTCATGAGTTACTATTCACGAGTTACTATTCATGAAGCATGATAATGTTTTTTTGTGAAATTTCTATCTTTTGGTGTCGGAGTTACTATTCACGTATACGACACTATTCACGAATACGGCACTATTCACTGAAAAATGAAATTTCTTCTTTTCGTCCAAAATATCTATTCTGGATACTAGCTTTGATTGTATCCATGTTTTGATCATTCTTGAATTTTACTCCACTCTGATTACTTATGAAGTATTTTTGAACTTGGATTGTTTAAAATACGAATCCTTAATATTTGTTCTTTTGTTTCACTGGATTCGTTTCCTTTAAAATATTTTTCATCATCCTCAGTCCTAAATGATGATATTATTGAATATCTTTGGCCTGTAGTGCAAAGATGAATGATTTCTTGATGAATATCTTTGGCCCGTAGTGCAAAGATGAACAGGTGTTGAGATGAACATGACCGACTGATTAATATCTTTGGCCCGTAGTGCAAAGATGAACAGGTGTTTAGATGAACATGACCAACTAATGAATATCTTTGGACTGTATTGCAAAGATGAATATTTGATTCCAGACATATATTGATTGATGTTACAGGGATAAAATATCGACGATGAACTTTTAAATTCATATATAGAAGATAATAGTTTGCATTCTCTACTTAACTCTTCTAATGAATTGTTGTTTCCGCTGCAGTTGTTGATTTAAAACTGGTTGTCTATTGTATTCTATTAGACTTTTCCCTGTTGAAGACTAACGATAATTTTTTGTATATTATCTTAGTCATAATATTTTTTACTAGGCTAGTTGAGTTCACCCTTTTCTTTTTTGTTCCATTTTTCTTCTCAGGAGGCGAGAATGTAGCGAGTACTAGTCGGGGTATGGAATGAAGGTTCTAGAGAGAGTTGTTTAGTAGTCCTCACTATTTTTGTAAAATAATGTATCAATAATTTTGATGGGGATTTATTTGCGTGTGGATATTGTCTAGACGTCAATATCTGTATTTAAACTCATAGTTTATATGTTGTAATAATAAAGCTGTAGTTATTTCTGTACCATGTATTTGGCGACTCAGAATGGGTTGGATGGAATAGACCTATTTTGGGGGCGTCACAGTTGGTATCAGAGCTTAGGGATATGATCTCTGGCAGAGATCGGGGAATAGAACTAGGAGGGGAGAGATGAGTAAATCCTTAGCTAGTGTGTCCTACCTAAGCTTATTTATTAGTTGGTCAGTATATAGGGATATTATGTGATATATTGATTTCCTTAATTAACCCTTGTTTTATGACAGTATTTGAGAATGTCGACTGAGAATATTAACAGTGGAAATGAGACCGTGGAGACGCCTGTACTCACCAAGGAGGAGAACCTGCAATAGGCTGGCAATGTTCCTCCTGTAAACAACACCACTGAGCAGATGATAGAGGGGATGTTTAGAAGTTTTTGCAGTTCATACAAAATCAGACGAAGGAGACTATTGTTCAAAATACAGGAGGAAATTATAGCAATTAACGGGTGGTCACAGCCAAGCAGTTCAAAGAGTTGGGACCACTAGAATTCTGGGGAAAGCCGGATTTGATTAAGGCGGAGACGTGGGTTGAATAAATTGCCAAGATAATCGATGTATTGGGATGTACGGAGGAACAGAAAGTTCCATTCGCTACTTTTATGTTCTGTAACGAGGCAGATTACTGGTGGGAATCTGTGAAGCGTACCCATCCAGCTACACTCAGCATGTCATGGGAGACATTTCAGAAACAGTTCAATGACAAGTACTTCCCTGAAAGTATTCGTCATATGAAGGAAGTGGAGTTTATTAGACTAGAGCAGAATAACATGACGGTGTCCCAGTACGAGGCGAAGTTCGCCGAGTTATCCATGTTTGTACCTCATTTGGTGGAGAATGAGGAACGTATGACGCGGATGTTTCTGAGAGGTTTAAAACCCGACATACGTCAGTATCTCATTTCTCATAAATTTTCTCTCTATTCAGATGTTGTCAACAGGGCTCAGTTGTTAGAGCGAGATAACGAGTACGTTCAACCGAGGGACTATAACCAGGATCATACCGAAGATAGCAGTCATCAGAATAACGATAACCAGCGGAGAAAGAAGAATACAGACAAAGGCGGTAACCACTCTGGTGGTAATCGTGGCCATGAAAATAGAAGAAGTGAGTCGGGAGGAGATTTTAAAAAGAGGAGATTTAACAACGACCATGTGAAGACGACAGTGCCGGCAGTAACTGGTTCCAAGGGAGGAGAAAGACAACCGGTCATATGTTACAAATGCGGGAAAGAGGGACATATCAGCCCAAACTGCCCACAACAGTTTAAGGTATGCTATAATTGTGGAAAAGAAGGACATATCGCTCGATATTGTACGGTATCGAAACCCAGTCTAGCGGGAATGATTACTCAAAAGGATGTCCTAGAAAAGTCAAAGTTAACGGTTCCTGGAAGAGCGTTTGTCATGACCTATCAAAATGCGAGGAACCCGAACGAAGTTAGCACAGGTTAGTTAATTATAAATTCTTGCGAAGTTTATACTTTACTAGATATCGGTTCTACCCATTCTTTTATCTCTCTTGCTTGCGCTCAACATTTGAACTTGACTACGGAGAAATTAGACTTTTACCTATTTATGGAGACTCCGTTAGGAGAAACTTTCATTACATCCGTTGTTTAGAAATCTTGCTTGATTCAGGTTGGCACTATCACATTACCTGTTAACCTTATTTCTATAGAGATATTTTCTTTTGATGTGATTTTAAGGTTAACTACTCATCATGCCGAAATTGATTACTTTTGTAAGGTTGTTAGTTTTCATATTCCTAAACAACCTGGTATTCGAATTCAAGCAATCAAACCATTGTAGTCAAACATTTTCATATCAATCCATGAGGTCATTCATTTATTACGGATGCCAAGTTTTCTTAGTCCATGTTATGGATTTGAATAAAGACACATCAGATTTAAATAATATTTATGTTGTTATTGATTTTTCCTGACGTATTTCCTAAAAAATTTCTTGGCTTATTCCCAAAGCCTGATATTAAATTTTGTATCGACTTTGAACCCGGTACAAAACTCATTTCTAAAATCTCATATCGAATGGCTCCTATTGAACTTCAGGAGTTAAAAATTCAACTATAGAATTTGGTACCTGAGCCTTTATCTGGTGACTTCCTTTGTGGAATGCACCAAAGCCAAACTCTCCGTAGGGGACGTCATATTCGTACGGTAGTAAACTGATAGGTGCTATTGTGATGTGCTATCCAAGATTGGGATATGAGTCACAGTTGAGAACAACCTAAGTCGGTAATCGAAATACGTAGTTTTTAGGCTTAGTTGGTTATTATCGGAGATTCGTTGAAGGATATTCTCGAATCGCTATTCCATTAATGCAGCTGACTCGTAGAGATACAAAGTGCGAATGGAGCAAGGAATGTGGGAAGAGCTTCGAAGAACTCAATAGGAGACTCATTTCAGCACATGTTCTGACCATGCCATCCTGGAAAAGTGAACGTGGTAGCTGACGTATTGAGTAGAAGATCGTATACAAGTACGAGTACGATATTATCAAAGACTAATTTCGTATAATTAACAAATAATAGAGATGGAGATGAAAACTCTAGGTACCCACGTGATGATATACGAGTATAATCGACTTTAATCGATAAAGTTAAAGCTGTTCAAGCTACACACCGGAGCTGATGAATTTGAAGAAGGAGGTGCAAGAAGTTGTTATTTCAAAAGCGAGAATCGGTGAGGTGAGGAAAGCTCAAACCTTCGATTTATTAATCCATTTGAAATTATCGATCGAATAGGAACTGTGGCCTATAGACTCGTTTTACAGCCAAGTATGACACGTGTTCATAACGTTTTTTACGTATCAATGTTACATAAATATGTGGACGACCCGAACCACGTCATTGAGTTATAACCGGATGAGATAGTTGAAGACTTAACGTACGAGGAGGAACCTGTCAAGATCTTGGATAGGAAAGAACATGTCCTATGTACCGAGGTTATACCACAAGTTAAAGTTTTGTGGAGAAACCATGCTATTGAGGAAATGACCTGGGAGTTGGAAACGGAAATGAAAGCGAGGTATTCTCATCTTTTCGAAACACCAGGTACGTACGTCAATTTCGAGGATGAAATTTCATAAGGAGGGGAGGTTGTAAGGCCCTAACTTATTATTAATGAAATTTAATTTTATCTATTTATTATTTTGAAATAGTAAGGGTTGATTTGATTAATGTAGATAGTTATGTGTAAAATACGCAAATATTTCGAATAAGCAAGTGGTTATAAAATATTCATTATTGTCGGGGAATATTCGTTTGGTCGTGGAATATTCGTACTGTCGGGGAATATTCGTACGACGACGCAGTCTTTTGTGGGCCCCATAACGGAAATCGATTGGATGAAGAAAACGACAAGTATAAGTTGTTTATAAATAACAGCGTAGTTGTTACCGTTAACACTGTTGGAATACCCCGGTGGTTAAAACACAGTAATACGCGTTGTTGCACAGTAGCACACGGTATTGCACCAATGATTGATTCTTACTTAAGAAGGCACAACTTAATAATTGTTACAGTAGTTACTGTTCAGTATTTTATTTTATTGATTCAATAATTGATGCGTTGATTTTTTTATATTACTGTTATTTCAATAATTGTCACTACACTATATTTTTCATTATCGGAGCAATAATTCATATTATCTGAATAATATTATTAGATAACATTATTGGCAATGTCTAGAAAGTTCTGTCTAAGGAGAGGTTTGGTCACCTAATTACGCGCCAGTAAGGAGAAATTCTTATTGGAAAGCCCCCTCTTTCCTGGTAACGGCCTGGTTGCCAGTACTGTGATTCTGTAATATTATTTATGAATAATTAATTATTGATTCATATGATGAGGAAAATATTGATTTTATGTTGATATAGATGGAGAAAATTTTTAATGTGACAATTGTTGAAAATTAATATTTTATCTTCTTCTAATAAAATAATTCATTTAAATATATTATTTTAATAATATAATAATGGTGTTATTTTTACAATGAATGTGAGATATATGAGTATATGTGGAGGAGGAGTATTTTTGTTACCAAGAATATTTAAAGCATGTTTTATGTGTCAGTGGACCCCATTTCTTAACTGAAATTTGATTATAGCATGTAAAATCATCCGTTTGTGGATTTCGGTCAATTTACGTTTGGAATTTGGAAAAATTTTCTTCTGCAAAGTTGTAGAGAATTGAATTTCCTATAAAAACTCGCGAGATTCGAATTTTCAGACAAAGGGCTATTTATTGTGAATTATTGAAGTTCCGAAGCTCCAAAATAATTGATTTTTGGAAGTATTAAATATATTTTTAATAAAAACGTTTTTTTAAGGTTGATGTGCCCCACTTATGAGGTAAATGTGCTGAAATAGGTTTTCCAAGTTTGCGTATGACTTATTTTATATATATTAATATTATATTAAATTTTCTAATTTGGTGTTCTAAGCAATTTCCTATAAATAGGGTGCTTAGGTTAGAATTGAAAATCACACCAGAAACTGAAGTTTTCTCTCTCTATATTATCGAGCGTATTCTTGTGAGTATTTTGAGTATACTTTGAGTATTGCTATACGGTGCAAGTTCAAGTCATAACCTATATCCGGTGTTTCAACTAGAAGTACTGTCTTTCGAGGTAAGGGATGTTATTTTCTTCTCAAATGATATTATTTCTTCAATATCATTATGCTGAAATATTGGTTGGAACTTTTTATCAAATTTGGAATTTTTTCATGTCGGGGTTACTATTCATGATTTACTATTCACGAGTTACTATTCACGAGTACTATTCATGAAGCATGATTATGCTTTTTGTGAAATTTCTATCTTTTGGTGTCGGAGTTACTATTCACGTATACGACACTATTCACGAATACGACACTATTCACCAAAAAATGAAATTTCTTTTTTTCGTCCAAAATATCTATTCTGGATACTAGCTTTGATTGTATCCATGTTTTGATCATTCTTAAATTTTACTCCACTCTGATTACTTATGAAGTATTTTTGAACTTGGATTGTTTAAAATACGAATCCTTAATATTTGTTCTTTTGTTTCACTGGATTCGTTTCCTTTAAAATATTTTTCATCATCCTTAGTCCTAAATGATGATATTATTGAATATCTTTGGCCTGTAGTGCAAAGATGAATGATTTCTTGATGAATATCTTTGGCCCGTAGTGCAAAGATGAACAGGTGTTGAGATGAACATGACCGACTGATTAATATCTTTGGCCCGTAGTGCAAAGATGAACAGGTGTTTAGATGAACATGACCAACTAATGAATATCTTTGGCCTGTAGTGCAAAGATGAATATTTGATTTCAGATATATATTGATTGATGTTACAGGGATAAAATATCGACGATGAACTTTTAAATTCATATATAGAAGATAGTAGTTTGCATTCTCTACTTAACTCTTCTAATGAATTGTTATTTCCGCTGCAGTTATTGATTTAAAACTGGTTGTCTATTGTATTCTATTAGACTTTTCCCGATTGAAGACTAACGATAATTTGTTGTATATTATCTTAGTCATAATATTCTTTATTGGGCTAGTTGAGCTCACCCTTTTCCTTTTTGTTCCATTTTTCTTCTCAGGAGGCGAGAATGTAGCGAGTACTAGTCGGGGTATGGAATGAAGGTTCTAGAGAGAGTTGTTTAGTAGTCCTCACTATTTTTGTAAAATAATGTATCAATAATTATGATAGAGATTTATTTGCGTGTGGATATTGTCTAGACGACAATATCTGTATTTAAACTCACAGTTTATATGTTGTAATAATAAAGCTGTAGTTATTTCTGTACCATGTATTTTGCGACTCAGAATGGGTTGGATGGAATGGACCTATTTTGGGGGCGTCACAATTATGACATGTTGGGGGGAGGGGAACATGTGGGGCCCACGGTATTGAAAATTGAATTGTTGGGAGGTTTTTTTAAAGTTGTGAAATTGGGTGCTTCGATTATATGGAGGGTAGAGTACCATTATTATCATTATATATATATATTATATATAATATATATAATATATTTTATTTAAAAGATTTTACTTTAAATATGGATCGTCCGATTAAAAGTAAATCAATCTGGACCGTTCATGAATTAGTTACTATGCAGTCCATTCTACTATAAATAGAAGCTCATTCCTTCATTATTTCTTACGAATTCACTGAAACTCTAGAGAAAGAAAATTATAGAGAGAAAGAAGAAAAGTTTTCTGCTACTTAACTACTCTTATATTCAGTTCTTTTACGGTAATGAGTGTTATTCTTTCTTATTCATGAAGAGAACTGTTGTTATTCCCTTTCTTATTATTCTGTTAGAATAACCTGTATACGCGGTCTACCCTATACTTGGTGACATTCTTATATTATTTCGTCTATATTATTCTGTTTGAAAATCCTGTCTGTGCGTTTTACGCCGGACCTGATTCCGTCTTTATTATTCTATTGGAATATCCTGTCTGTGCGTTTTACGCCGTACCTGATTCCGTCTTTATTATTCTGTTGGAATATCCTGTTGTGGGTTTTATGCCGGACCTGATTCCGTCTTTGTTATTCTGTTGGAACATCCTGTTGGTGCGAATTTCGCCTAACTTGGTTCCGTTATTTAGTATTCTGTTGGAATAACCTGTCTATGCGAAGTATCGCATGCATGGTGATTTCTTTTGTTATTCCATTATTTATTATACTCAGTTGGTTAAAACTTTGACTTCTATACTCCATGAAATTTGTGGAATATACTTGATATTTGCGCTTCATCTAGTATCTTTTCATGGAAATATTCTTCTGAGCATTCCTGAATTTTACTCTACAAAATAGTATCATGTTGATAATTTGGACGTTATCAGTTCCTAGATAAATTAATTCTTGAACTTTTTTTATTGAATTCTTATATCATTGTCATCATCCTCATATTTATATTTTTTTTGAAAGTCATCTGTGGCATGTATTGCATAGATGGACTTGGTATAATTATGACCAGGGATTATTCGGTATAATCATGACTGCAATGTTACAAATGATGTGGTAAAAGTCCTCATTGGCCCGTAGTGCATTTATGGACAGTTGTTGGCATGATCATGACCATTAATAAATACACAAATATTCTTGGCTCGTAGTGCAGGGGTAATTGTGGTCGAGATACTAAAGAATATCCTTGGCCGTAGTACAGGGGAGATTCGATGATGTGGATTATTTATTAAGCTAAGTCCCAATGATAACAATGATGAAAAACCTTTTAAATCATAAAAGATAGTAGATTTTATTTTCTACTTGACTCTTTTAATGGATTGCTTGTTCCGCTGCAGTTAAACTTGATGTCTATTATATTTTATCAGTTTAACATTGTTGGAGACTAATGATAATCTATTATGCATTATCTTAGTCATAATATTTCTTACTAGGCTAATTGAGCTAACCCTTTCTTTCACAGTTCTCTTCAGGAAATGAGAATATAGCTGGGACGAGTTGGGGAACGGAGTGATGGTCCAGAGGATAGTATTAGTAGTCCTCTCTATTCTGTGAAATAGTGTGATAATAATTGTAATGAGGACTCCTTTTGAGTTTGTATAATCTCTAGTAGACAATATTTGTATTCAACCTCATAGTTTATGTTTTGTCGTATTGTACACGACAGTTGTATTAGTAAGTTGTATTTGAATTCTGTAACATATATCTGACGACCCAAGATGGGTGATGTATACCTAATTTTGGGGGCGTCACAAAGGATACATAATAGTTCATTAAACTAGTCTATAGTTTAATTAAATTATTCTACATTAAAAGTCTCGGCTTGATCTTCACGCTCATTCATATACTGAATGGCACTTTGTTTGGATACATGTCAGCTTGATCTTTACGGGATCCTTAAGTTCTTCTACTCATATTCTGCAAATGTTTTTCATTCAAAGCAAGTGTGAGCATTCAATTTCTCAGCATGTCATAGCAGTTGAATAAATAACCTTAATAATTTAAACAATCTTTTAAAACTTCAATAACCAAACAAAGGTTATGAAATAATATGAATAATAGGAATAATTTCTTATTCCTATCATTTTAAAACATTAGTCACATTCACTTTGAAATACTTTCATTCTTCTACATTTTTCTATATACATCCTGTCAGGCTAGAATCTTTAGAACAGACTGAACAATAATGGTTCATGTATAAACAGAACATTTTTATATTGAACAGTTTAACCACAGAACAATTCATTTCATAGAAACACTGAAGTGTTAAAATTGCGGCATAAGGCCTCATACATTCTACTACCTTGTACAAATATTGCACACTTTCACGTAGATAACTTCTCATGTTCAACATCTGAGAAAGTTTAAGAAACTAGCATTCATTTAAAATATGAATGAAGTTAGGAAACTTGCCTTACGCACAGCTACAACTTACATTTTATGTGACACCCACAAAATAGGTATACATCACCTATTCTGAGTCGCCAAATACATGGTACAAAAATCAAATATAAACTTAATTATACAATACGACCAACAGCGTAGCTGAGAGTTTTTACACGAATATTGTCTTCTAGACAATATCCAAAATCAAATTCAATATCATTACAATTACTATCACACTATTTCACAAAATAGTGAAGACTAATAATACAAATATCTAGACCGTCACTCCGTTCCTCGACTATTTCCAACTATATTCTCATTTCCTGAAGAGAACAATGAAAGCAAAGGGTGAGTTCAACTAGCCCAGTAACAAATATTATGACTAAGATAATACAAAATAAATTATCGTTAGCCTTCAACAGTGTTAAACTGATAAAATATAATAAATATCAAGTTTAACTACAGCGGAACAAGCAATCCATTAGAAGAGTCAAGTAGAGCATAATATCTATTATCTTCTATGATTTAAAAAGTTTATCACAAATTTTATTGCTGTGACTCAGCTTAATAAATAACCCAGATCATCAAATCATCCCTGCACTACGGGCCAAAGATATTCATTAGTATCATGACCACGAATTATCCATGCACTACGGGCCAAGGATATCCGTGTTTTCATCAATGGTCATGATTAAGCCAACAACTGTCCATCAATGCACTATGGGTCAATGATAACTTTTACCACATTATTTGTAACATTACAATCATGATTATACTGAATAATTGATGAGTGAGTTTTTGGCGCTGTTGCCGGACACTTAATTGAATAATTATTTACCAATATTAATTTCAATCAAATTAGTCTTAATTTAAACATTTTTATTTTTATTTTACATTCTCTTCCTATATTTCTCTCTTTTTAGGTACCATGGATGACTTTGCATATCAATGGCCATACACGAACATGACTAAACCAAGGGGAGCGGAGATTGACAGACTCGAGAAACTTTCTGCATTGTCAGCACAGATGAAGACACTTTCGAGGATGTTTAAAGCTTTTGAAGCTCAACGTCGTCAAAGTGTGGCGGTTACTTGTGATTATTGTGCTAGAAATCATATGAGTCATCAATGCACCATCAATTTCCGGTCGATACAGTATAGTGGTGATTACCCCAACAGTTATGTCTATCCCAACAACTTTCATCAGGATTGGGGGTATCACCCGGATTTTTCATGGAGTAACAATCAAGATCAATTTTATGCCCCAAATCCAACATACCCACCGGACTTCTCGTGTCCACCTCCACTACAACAGGAAGAACATTAAAATTGGGAGGAAGCCTTGGAAAAATTTATTAAAGCTTCTGAAAAAAAGAATGACGAACAAGAAAAAAAAATTAATCAAATAGAGCTGAATATGCAAAGCCAAAGTGCGTCGATCAAGAATTTGGAAAATCAATTGGGGCAGAAAGCACATGCGTTGAACAACCGTCCTCAATACACTTGGCTCTATGACATGGATGACGAGACTGATGGTGAGCCCGAACAAAATCTGCAACTAGATGAGCCACAAGATATTGAAAGAGAGGAAACAATTGGGAATCAAGAAAAGGTGATCAACGAAGACGAACTGATTTCATTAGTATCCCATGTGCCGCCTCCACAAAAGTTCAAGAATTCGGGTAGTTTTGTAAAACCATATCCAATTGGCAGTCATGTCGTAGGCAAAGATCTTTGTGACATAAGAGCTAGTACAACTATGGAGTCATGGTGGGTTGAAAAGGAGAAGATAGAGGAAGATCCCATTGTGTTTATTAAGCTTCAATGCCCCAATCTGATCATAGACATAATGGAGAAAACACCTAGTTGTTGGACGTTCTTAATAGGGAACCTATCTACAAAGAGCATGCTAGGTGACTTCAATTCAAGGGTTTTTACAATTGGGAACTGCCAAAAGAGACATTGCTTCTGATGGATGGAGGGTTCCTCAATTTTCGTAGGGGAATTGGATAGAGAATTGAAGAAGTCAGGCTGAGACTATAAAACAATTGCTTATTGGGACGCAACCCAAGTTTAATTTTAATTTTTAATTTTTATTAGTTTTCATATTAGTTGATAGATTTTTTTTTTCATTTTTTTAGGATTTAATAAGCTTGCTTCTTTTGTGTTCACAGGTTAGTTAAGTCCAACTCAAGTGTGGTGCCCGATTCATTTCAATGTACCTAACCTATTCTTCAGACTTCGCAGACAAGGAGATAAATTGCTATATGTCAGGGAAGTCATCTCTTTTAATTTTTCCTATCTTAGCCATTGAGGACAATGTCTGTTTTCAATTTGGGGGTATTTATCATGTTTAGTATTTACTTGGGCAATGTTTTGAGGGAATTTGATTTTGGCCAATGATAAGTGGGTGGTTGATATTGTTAATTCTTGGAGAATTGATGAGCATGCTTAGTCTATATTTTAACTCATTAGTTGGTTTTCACATTACGTACAAATTTTTTTAAAATTTTTACATATCTATTTGTTTAGACAGTTGAGATTGACATTTTTTGGCTAAATGCTTATCAAAGATACCATTGCAACTTGAGAAATCTTATTTGAACATCATTCGATGTGAAAATTAGGCACTCACATAAGTTTGGGGGAAATCTTGGGGTATTTATTTTTTTAAAAAAAATTATTGGAACCTTCCCAAGTTGAATAATTGAAGCATGTGGTGGGTCGAGATGGAGCGTAAAACGCACTCGTTCAATGAAAAGTGGAAAACGAGATGGAGCGTAAAACGCACTTGTTCAATGAAAAATGGAAAGTGAGATGGAGCGTTAAACGCACTCACTAAATAGAGAAAACAAAATATGTTTGAAATACTTGGGAAGGGTTCATATGTGCTTAAAAGTTTGAATATCCAGTTGATCCTCAAGAAAGAAATTTTTTTTTGTGTTTTGTCTATTATAGCGGTGATTGATGTAATAAGAAGTTTTGAGAGTTGTTTTGAAAATCTTTTATGAGTGTTGGTTGATCTTAGATAAATCGTGACTAGTTTGAACATCTGGATGAACACACGCACTTAAAGAATCATGAGTAGATGTGAAGTTAAAGATAGTTGTTGAAATTTTAGACATGACATTGTTTTGAAATTTTTTGCGGGTTAACATTGTTTGTAACCTTTGAGGCCATTATGCAAATTCATATTGATTCATTGTTTGGGTGGATAATTGCTAGAGGATGAATTTTTCTAAATTATGTTTTTGCTTGAGGACAAGCAAATGTTTAAGTTTGGGTGTATTTGATGAGTGAGTTTTATACTCATAATTGAGTGTGTTTGAACTTAATCTTTTGGATGTTTTTAAGTGATTATGTCTATTCATGCAAGTTTTATGTTGTTTTATACGAATTGGGACAAAAGTTATATGGATCGACGTTTGGGGTGGCTAGATGCGTGTTTTCGGCTTGCCATTTACAAAGCAGTCACTTCAGAGCCAATTTGAGTATTTCTCCAGACATTATTTCGAAAAACTCAAAGAATAAAAGTTGTAGATCTACTTCTCCTCTTTCCGTATTATCTTGAATAATCAAAATCAGAGTTCGGACGAACACGTTATTGCCATTTTCCCAAAGGACGTCGGAGTAGAAAATTTCTAAATTTGGGGCCAGCGCCGGGGCGCCCAACCAAGGTTTATGCCTAGAGCCGAGAGCTGGAAGGTAGTGTCGTAGTGTCGTGCCCAGCACCGGGGTGCTGAGGAAGTCAGTGGTAAACCTTGAATGTGTTTTGAGGCGAATTGTGACACCTTTTTGACTCCAAATTGCATTGGGTTTGTTTCTAAGTTAAAAATTGGACTTGTAACCTAGAAATACATGATGTAAGGCATATAATAAAGGGGGATTACATAGCTTAGCTTAGATAAAACACTCCATTAGATTAGAATATAATCCCTAGTTCTTAATTAGCCATTGGAGATTGAAGCAACTGGGAGAACACTGAAGATCAAAAGCAAGAGCAAGAGGGGAGCATCAGATTTGCTGACAACATATTCTATTCTCTTTTTTTATCATAATTTTATCTTTTAATGTCTATTCAATTGTGGATTCTTGGTTTTAATTCATTAATTATGAACTAACTCTTTCATTAAGATTTCAATTGAACCTTTCATGTCTATAAATTTGTTATTCAATTTATTACAATTATTTATGTCAAATTGAATTGTTTATCTTGTCTTGTTCTTATTGCTTAATAATTTGATCAGTAATTACATTGTTACTCTAGAAGGAATTGAAAGAGAAATTCTAGGGTTAGAACTGGGTATGATATCATGTGACTTAGTTATTTGCAAAGTGAATAATTAGGTTTATGAATTGAATGGAAATATTTTCTTATCACTTTATTACTTGTTGACCGTGTATACTTGTACGTATATTTTGATTGTGAAATTGATCAACAATAATCCATGCTAATAATCATACCAATCAACAGTACATCTATGCACGTAAGCCACATATGACTTTTATCACAATATAAGCATGATGATGATGCCAATGATATAAGAATTCAATTAAAAGAAAACAAATGATAAATTTTTAAAGATTTATAATTTAATTTATCCAGAATTCATTAATGTCCAAATTATCAACATGATACTGCTTTGTGGAGTAAAATTCAAGAATAATATTGTATCAAAAATGATTTAGACCGAAAAGAAATCATTTTTTTGTTATGAATAGTATTCTGGGTGAATAGTAACCGAGTGAATAGTACCCCGTGAATAGTACTCCAGCATGAAAAGGTTAAAATTTATTAAGAATGTTCAGAATAATAGTTCCATGAAAAGATACTGGATAAAGCGCAAATATTAAGGATATTCTACTAATTTCATGGAGTATAGAAGCCAAAACTTTAACAAAATGAGTGTAGAATTCAAAATCTGAAACAGAATAATATTACTTACGTACTATAGAGTATGGAAGAAAATATTATTTCATACGAATATTGAACAAAAATAACATTCATTACCTTGAAAAGAAGAATATTCCAACTGGTATAACGGTGATATTCTTGAAGAAAACTTGAACTATTTTATACGCTCAAAGCTTCTTTAAAGTCTAAAGAAATAAGCTCAATATTATTGATGAAACATTCTCTAATTATGGTGTGATTTTTAATTCTAACTAAGCATCCTATTTATAGGAGAATGGAATGAAACTATTTAGAAACGGACTACACAGTACAAAAATTGGAAAAAATCACGGGCGCCAAACTGAATTCACAACTTTTTTAATGTGCACTGCATAGTAAAATACTATGCAATTAAAATATAATATATTTTATTTTTTTATAAAAAACAAAACTTATTATAATATAAATATATATAATAATAATATTACTCCCTCCATTCTACGTTATCTTCCCCCCCCCCTTTTTCTTCCTCCTGACCATTCATCCATCCCCCCCCCCACCAAAATGTCATTATTCACGTGTATACACCTGCACATATGGCACTATCCCTCTCAACTATCACAGCGTCTCTGGCTAATCTGGCCTCATCCCTCTCAACAACAGCGGCATCTCTACGAGCTAATGCCTCACCTCTCCCTAATAGTGTTGCATCTCTTCCATCAAGGGCTGTCAACATCAAGGCACTAGCCTGATCTCTTTCGAAGGTCATCAAATGAAGACTCTGCTCAAAGTACCGTGTCGAATGCTGGATCACAACAGTGCTAGTACTGGGAGAATCTAAAGGAGATGCTGGCAACCCAGTAGACTGCTCCTCCTCGATGTGAGATTCAATATCCTCCATGGGCTCTCCATCATCTGAATCGCTACTCGACACTGTAGATATTACCGCAACCGATGAAGTCTCTGTCTCCATCCACGCATAATACTCTAGCGAGCAGACCCAGATGGATAACAAAAAAATTAGCTATCTCACGCTGATCCCAACATTCATACACTCGTGATCGGTCCTCTGTTGATAGATGGAGAGAAGCTAATCACTGACCTAGCGCCCCCTCAAAAATATAGAAGTCCTGAAACTAGTCAAACTGCGACATCACGACCAGTGGGTGATAGGTAGTCATGCCCCTCAAACCAGCCAGAGGGAGATAGTCCATGCTCAGAGTATGAGTAATAATGATGTAGGGTGAGCTAAGCCCTGTGCACAGTAGAATGCCAAACAGATCTCAGATATCCGCCAAGAACATCAACCAAGACATAGCGTCTGTACACTTCGATGGCTGAAAGGAGTAAGACATAGCTATATCATGGGTGAAGCAATACCCGTTTCGACGGAAGGTCCCAATCGATCTCAAGTGTGACATAAACCACACGTACAGCATGACCAAACTCCCTGTGAATACCCCTTTAGGGTAAGTGCTGCAAAACGTGGGTGACCTCAGCGTCTCCGCCATAATCATCGGAATGATGGTACGACCCTCCCTAAGAGCTCTCACTACCATGATAACACCGATATCCAGCTCATCCATATATCGTGTCATGTACAAATACACCACTATGCACATAAAGAATGCATCCATTCTAGCCAAATGACACTGGTCCTCTGGTATGGTGAATTCCCTATAATGACGAGCATAGCTATCCTTAGAGCCAAATCTGTCAAACAGAAAATGCTGGGATATCACGTGGCCAGATGTGATCTCATCTTGCACAACCCTACGCCTCAATCCTGTGAGGGTCATGAACAGTCGACTCATGTTCCCAATAGCCATCTGTATGCAAGGTCTATCAAGTGGCAGCATCGTCAAACGTGCATACTCCTCCAGAGTCAGAGTTAACTCCTGGGGTCCCAAACCGAAAAACCTGCCTCTCCGGTACCCAGTGATCCAGCATGACCTCCACAAATCCTGCGGGAACCTAAAATATCAAGAGGGTCATAGTATGCTATAACATCTGGTCTACAGTCACTCTATCTGATGGTGACATACTATCGTACCACAATCTAATATGTGAGGCCACCAATAATGGTGGGTTATAATCTATACGGTTGACTGTCAAAGAAGACATCTGTGTAGGCCGTATTATAAGACCATCCAAGGGTCAACACTGAAATATCTCTGGACATACATACATATGCATAACATGATAAATGCATTATAGATAATAGATTGCAATATGATATAGGGAATGGAAAATAATACAAACATTCCTAAGTATATCATCATCTATATATATCATCTACGTACATCTAAAAATACAGGGAAATGGGGCACAGACGCCCTACTACTAACAGAGGCCTATCAAAAGATATAGCGAGAATGGGGCACAACCACCCAATATCTAACAGAGGCCTATCAAAAGAGATAATGAGAATATACACCAGAAGAAGACAACGGTGTCAATATCTACATCATCAATCCTGTCCACCTAATATAACTCCTCCTAAGTCACTGGATCTCTATCAGTAGAGATGTCAGGCCTATACAAAGGCGGATTTGCGCCAGCAAAGCCAAATGGGTTATCTGAGGGGCCAGCGCCTGAGCTTGAAGGATCAAACGAATTTGCCTCTTCCAGATAAAGAAATTTGTCCCGTCCAGTTGCTGGGTCAAACAGTCTATATGTGTCAAATTAGTCGGATCACGGACACAAGCTAGCCAATTCATCATCATCATGGATCCTGAAACCATATCCCCCATGAACTGAGTGGCGCGGGTCTGGGCTTCAATAGTACGAGGGGACCACCAATGTTGAACATCTCATAAGTGCAGGGACCCTCTGATACTGCAAAACTATCAACCCCCAACAATGGGATATCAATGACGGGTGACTATGACACATGCCAATAACGCCTGGCAGGAAGCAAGATCGGCATACAAATTTCTCATGTGGTGCTCCTAATAGCATGCTCTCCTAAATAGAGCTCTCATCCTCCATCATTGAAGAGAGGAACCCTACGGGTGGATATCACATGTTCGATGACAGTCAGGTACCCATCCTCAAATCCCATGGCCAAGTGCTCCCAATACTAGGGAATCCATGTGATGACATCAAGTGTCTATAACTCCAGCTGTAGGCGACAATGAGTAAAACCCTCAGCTACAGAGACCTTTGCTAGTATGGAATGATGCCATCGCCGTCCTCGTGGATAGGTATCTAAACCTAACATGCTCACAGGAAGCAAACATGGAAGCCTCTCATAGGCCCAAAACTGCCAACACAAAGGCAAACATCTGCGGTCAGTAAACACTCTTAACCTACATATGGGAAAGTACAAGAGAAATACTCACCAGCTAAAATGGGTAGAATCCTAACCAAGCCTCGGTCAAGCCCTGCAAACGCATACAAATGCCCCAGTCATACTCTCCGAAGTGAACGACACCTTAGAAGAGTTATCTGCTATGAAGCAGCCCCTAATGATCATCAGAAATAATCGCCGAAGAATGAAATCCCTGACTTTGACATCATCTGGCATGGGCTCGCTCAATAGCCCACTCATAGCATCTACGCTCAAAGGACCCGTGCGAACAATCTTGCCCTTGAGCGCCTCCGCCAGAACTTCCAGCAAGGATCTAACGGCAGTAGGGGTAATATCCGCCATGCAAGGCACTGGTGCCCCTCTGAACTCCATACCTATGATAAACCGTTAATCAATTGGCGTCATCATCACCTCAAAGTCAAGGAAATGGAGTGACTGAGTCTGGTGAAACCAGCACTCAGATAATACCCTGAGGTAACCCCAGGGACAATGACGAGGAAAGATGGAAAAGAATGCCCCAAATCTCCAGTCATGCAAAGTCACTCTATAGTCAGGATGTAGAGCCTGGTATATGGAGTGAATGATGAACCAGTTCCCTCGAGGTTGTGTAAAGTCGGGAACCTACATGAAATGCAGATCAATATCAAAATCCTTTACTCCTCTTAATAGGAAAGAATGGAGATTAAGATCTAATGTTATACCTAGTTGGCATACAAGTACATCGAGGGATGTCGACTCAAATCACCCACGAGCTCTGGGTTTGCCACCTGAATACTCGGGAGGTCCCTACGGGGAACATGTGAAGCACGACCGGTGTCCACAATAGGAACATCCTCCTCATCATCCTCAACGTCTGGCACATCAACCTAGACTGGACGTATCACTGCCTCCACCAAACGACGAGGCTTTCTAACAGAACGGGGTCGAGGCACTTCAGAAGCCCTCCTCCGTATACCAGAAGTGGTCCTGCGAAAACTACTCGGTTGATCCGGATCCATGTAATCTCGACAAAAGTATCCAAATCACCTCAGAAAGGGTGTGGTAATTTCTAACCTGGAGCTTTATTTTCAAAATGCATTTTATGACTACATGCATACATTACTTTAATATACATGTACATTAGAGTTTAAAATCATAACTATTCAAATGCCTACATTTTGAAAATTTTTGACATAGTTCCTTTGTAAATAGGACTATCCATGTAAGACCCCAACTTTTATAAATAAAGATGAATTTTCTATAAATATCATTTTTGAATATTATGGAGTAAATTTGATATAATGTTATAGTTATGGGTAATATTTATTAATTTTACAAAGTACGCAAGGTGTTATATAATATTCGATTGGTAGGGGAATATTCGTTTTAACAGGAAATATTCGTATAACGGCACAATCATTGGTGGACCCCACAACGGAATTATTATCGGATTGAGAAAACGACAAAAATACTTTAAGAAAATAACGGCGGAAGTTTTAATGTTAACGGTTTAAACACCCGGTGTTAAAAGTTCAGTAATACGCGTAGTTGTACAGTAGCACACGATATTGATTATTGATGCTTACGTGAGAAGTCACTCAGTTTTGTTCAATTATTACTACAGTAATTGCTGTATAATATCTCACATTATTTGATTCAATTATTGTCAATATTTTATATATTATTAAATCAATAATTGAGATGACAAAGTTATAAATATTATTATTTGGAATATTAACGATGTCTAGAAGTTCTGAGAAGGAGAGGTTTGGTCACCTAATAGCGCGCCAATAGGGGGAAATCCTCATTGGAAAGCCCCCTCTTTCCTGGGAACGACCTGATCGATTAATATTGTGAATTATAATAATGATGATAAATGTTGTTAAAAATATTGAGGAGATTTTACGAAGTATTTGTTATAAATTTTGCTTATTAGTTGTACCCCCATTTACCCATTTTTCAAATAGTCGGTAGAAAATTATTTTTAAGGGGGGCCCACGGGTGGGGTCCACATGTGAAGAAAGGTCTTGAAAGGTGGATGAATATTTTGGTGGCACGATATAGAGTAATATATATATATATATATATATATATATATATATATGTGTGTGTGTGTGTGTGTGTGTGTGTGTGTTTTGATTTAGATGTTGGTGAGGAGGGAAGTATTTTTTTTATTATATATATATATGTTAGTTGATTTTGGTGGAGTTTTTGAAATGGGGGGTTGTTAAGTTTGTCGGGTGGAATGGTGTGTGTGTGTATATATATATATATGTGTGTGTATATATATATATATATATATATATATTTATATAAGATGTCTAGTGGTGTATATATATAAATATATTAAATATAATCACGATAGTACGTGGGATGGTGCTTGGAAAGAAAAGAAGAAGAAATAATTGGCAAGAAGGGTACAATTATTGTTATGATACACATATACATGTGCAGGTTTAAAAAATTGTCAGAGGTGATAATCACGGGGGTGTCTTCCCGTGAATTATCAAACATGTGTTATATATATAATATATATTATATTTTATTTAAAAGTTTTTATTTTATTAGAATATTTTATTCCATAGTATCTTTTCCATTCTTCTATAAATAGAAGCTCATTACTTCATTATTTTCTTACGAATTCATTGAAACTCTAGAGAGAGAAACTATATATAGAAAGAAGAAAAGTGTTCTGCTACTTCACTACTTCTATAAATTTCTTTTGTATTCATGAAGAGAACTTCTGTTATTCCATTATTTATTATTCGGTTGGAATAACCTGTATACGCGGGCTACCCTATACTTGGTGAAATTCTTCTGTTATTCCATTCGTTATTATTCTGTTAGAATATCATGTCTGTGTGTTTTACGCCGGACCTGATTCCGTCTTTATTATTCTGTTGGAATATCATGTCTGTGCGTTTTACGCCGGACCTGATTCCGTCTTTATTATTCTGTTGGAATATCCTATCTGTTCATTTTATGCCGGACTTGGTTCTATTAATTATTCTTCTGTTGGAATAACCTGCCTGTGCGGTCTATCGCATGCCTGATGATTTCTTTTGTTATTCTATTCCTTATTATACTCAGTTGGTTAAAGTTTTGACTTCTATACTCCATGAAATTGGTGGAATATCCTTGATATTTGTGCTTCATCTAGTATCTTTTCATGAAAATATTCTTCTGAGCATTCTTGAATTTTACTCTATAAAGAAGTATCATGTTAACAATTTGGACGTTATTGGTTCCTGGATAAATTAATTCTTGAACTTGTTTTATTGAATTCTTATTTCATTGTCATCATCCTCATGTTTATATTTTGTTGAAAGTCATCTGAGGTCTATAGTGGATAGATGGACTTGGTATGATTATGACCAAGGATTATTCGGTGTAATCATGACTGTAATGTTACAAATAATGTGGAAAAAGTCCTCATTGGCCTGTAGTGCATTAATGGATAGTTGTTGGCATGATCATGACCATTAATGAATACACGAATGTCCTTGGCCCGTAGTGCATGGATAATTTATGGTCGTGATACTAAAGAATATCCTTGGTCGTAGTGCAGGGGTGATTTGATGATGTAGATTATTTATTAAGCTGAGTCTCAGTGATAACAGTGATGAAAAACCTTTTAAATCATAGAATATAGTAGATTTTATTTTCTACTTGACTCTTTTAATGGATTGCTTGTTCCGCTGCAGTTAAACTTGATGGTTGTTATATTGTATCATTTTAACACTATTGAAGACTAAGGATAATTTATTATGCTTTATCGTAGTCATAATATTTCTTACTGGTTTAGTTGAGATCACCCTTTCTTTCACTGTCTCTTCAGGAAATGAGAATATAGCTGGGACGAGTCGGGGAATGGAGTGATCGACAAGATGATAGTATTAGTAGTCCTCACTATTCGGTTAAATAGTGTGATAATAAATGTAATGAGGACTTATTCTGAGAGTGGATATTGTCTAGAAGACAATATTTGTATTAAAATTCATAGCTCTCTTGTTGCATATTAATGATTGTATTTGTATTCTGTACCATGTATTTGGCGACTCAGAATAGGTGATGTATACCGATTTTGGGGACGTCACAATCCCCATGCACATAGGCATGACTAGGTGGCCATTCAGTAGCACACCCGCTTACAGTCATATACATACTATATGCGTTAAAAGTCAAAGTCATCAATCTACAAGGGTAGTTTAATTACCAGGATTAATTTGTATTTTTACCTTTTGCTCATTTGTCCTCAAATAGGATAAGAAATAGCAGAAAAAGTGCCAATTTGACTTTCTCAAAAGTCAAATTTTTTCAAATTATTATTTTCAGCATGGTTTAATACTAATATTTACTATGTTGAATATTCTTTATCAAGTCATTTGAGCATGCATATTCACTACTATGTGTTTAGATGCATTTTGTGTGATAAGTCACTTTCCAACGGATAAAAACTAGAAACTATAACATGCTTATGTTACCAGGACAGTGTAGAACACTTGTACGTTTATAGAATTTACAGAAAGACGTCCAAACTCAATAGATCTGAAGAAGAGCTCTTAGATTTCCTTTGCGGCGTGACATGAAATGACTTGAAAATGCAACCTACAGTATTAATAGCCATCAACGGGTAGTCCCAGGTCCATCTGCGACTGCTGTAAGTGTACCTGTGGTACCCCTACGTGGGTCCCACCAGTCCGTCTTGATCCAGTTCGAGTTACAACGGAGTTCTCATAAGCTGAAAAAGTCAAATCAGGAATAAAAACGCTACGCGATTGAGCGAAATAGCTTATAATCCTAAGCAAGCCATGTGTATACACATCACTCGTTGGAATTCACCCAAGCATAGGGGACACTATGCCGATGATTTCAGATGTTACAAATCACACTCAGCAATACCTTACGCGGGTCTAATGCCACCAATTCAGGGTCGTCACCCTAATTCTTAATCAGAGATCCCCGGCGGGGGCATCACGCATTCTCAATCAGAGATCCCTGGTGGGGGCATCACGCATTCTCAATCAAAGATCCCCGGCGGGGGCATCACGTATTCTCAAGAAGAGATCCCTGGCGGGGGCATCACACATTTGTATATATCGGAGTACATATGGACCCGGCATGGGTATCACACAATGTCATCCATTGACACACATATCAACGAAGGTCAAGCAACCTTGACATCATTGTAACCGTTGGCAAGTAAATCCAACGAAGCATCAGAAGCCATCCGATGATCTCAGTCGTTCATTTACACGTCAACGAGGATCAAGTAGATCTCCGGTGGGGGTTACAATGCCTGTTCCATTGATTTACACGTCAGCGAGGATTAAACAACACCCTGGCGGGGGTTATAAATGCATGATTATCTGTTGATTCACACATCAATGAAGGTCATGCAGCCTTGATAGTCTGCCCAATATGGGTTTTTATCCGGTGACGTACGTGTTAGCGAAGTTCAGGCATCCCTAACAACACGTAATGTTGGCAATAAATCCAACATAACAAACTTGAGAAGGATAAGCATCATCGAGGAGGATCGATGATGGAATATGTTATACACATCCTCAAACATACAGAGCATTATCCCCATAGATCTCTTGTACACGAGAGGCACATCGTCAGAATCAAGTATGTATAAAGGATTAATGACTTTGGTGATAACCCCAACGTCAACATCCTAAAAGATTTGGATCACACATCCAATCTGGTCATTGTTGCCAATCCCCGGTAGAAGCAACAGGGAACCGACAATCATCCCTAACATATTGGGCAACAACCCCGCACCTATGCATCATGTTGCGGCACATAACATCATGTTTATCTTGTTGCATTTCAAGTGTCTAGGATTCTTTATCTTATCCATGCATTGCATTGCATGAATATGATAAAGAGGGGCATCTGTAGACACTCGAAATTTTCTGCACACCTGTTACTGACATTGCAGGAGGGCAGATTCGTCTTTCATAGATAACCCTGGAAGACAGCTCATATCCAGTTCGGATACTACTAGAAGTTCAGTATCAACCCCGGAACACACACCAGGAGTATCAGTTCCAACCTAGGAGATAACCCCGAGGCATGCAGTTCCAATTCCAGAAATTCCACCGGAGAAGACCGATCCATCTCGGAGATAACCCCAAGATATTCAGTCTCAGTCCCAACACTGAGAGTAGCAGTTACCAACCTTGGAGATAACCCCAAGGAATTCACTTCTGGAGATAACACCGAAAATGCTTATTTCAAATGCAATCATCTTCGACCTTGGCACTCACACCGAGGCACTCAGTACAAGACCCAGAGATAACACCGAGAAGACATGCACACCTTAGAGATGACACCGAAGACCTTTAACACTTGCAGCAGTCCAATCTCAGAGATAACCCAGTGCAATGTCTACTTTATCAGCCCAAACCGACGATAACCCTGGTGAGAAGAAAAGTCATCATCTTGCCGCCTTAATGCCACGTCGCGCCGTCTCAACATTTCATACATACATTTCTACACTGCAATATCCTATAAGAACCAAGGAGGTCCAATCCCGAGTGACTATTACACAGGATAATGGATAAAATTTTAAGCTTGAAGAACAGAGGGCATGGTCTTATCTTCCTGACTTCGTACAACCTCTAAGCCCATGTCATTACATAACTATTGACAACGGCGGTCCGAAATAGGTCTTACATACCTCAGTCGGATACCCAGATTATAATTCTAAAAGTTTGAGCGGACATTACAGTGCATGTGTGCACGTACTTTGAGACGGCGGGACCCGTGAAGCCAGGGGCAACCCGGCCAGCCGTAGGAACATCCGCAGGTACACATGTGGCTCCCTCCTCTATAAATAAAGGGTTTTGGTGGCCATTTTAAGAAAAGAAAAAGACGAAGAAGCACTATCATATTTGCTCTGCACTTACCCTACACTGAGTGCTTTCTCATTTTAAACACTTAAGAGCTCACATATAGCTACTTTTTGTACCGACAGGAGCCAAGTGTTCATCCCTTTAAAGATATATAAATCTTCTTTGGTAGCCCACTGGAAGCATTCTCACACACTTTAAAACCTTTCTCTTTATCTTTGCACATACCATTCTTCACGTTGAGAGTCATGTTGCTTGTATTTTCCCGGACTTCGGTCTGTGGTTTTATTTCAGTTTATATATATATATATATATATATATTGACTAACATTATCGAGTTATGCCTCGGTTGAGCCTAAACATCGGTCTAGAGCGTTTATTTTCTTTCGTATATATATATATATATATATATATATATATATATATATATATATATATATATACTTTAGTCCTGCCTAGAGTTTACTTTGTGGCAGTTGACCATCTTTACAGCTTTCTTTACTTTTCGTCCCACCATGAGTTTACTTCGTGGCAGTTGATTGCTTTTATAGCTTTATTTATATTTCTGATCCCCCATGGAAGTGCTTCGTGGTGGTTGATCAGGTCTGTATATATATATTTATAGCTTTTATATATATACCTGCTTACTACTTTATTATCAATTGCAGCATCATGTGAGCCTAGGAATCATGTGATCACATATCTAGTCTACTGGATCTAGATTTGGTTCCCGTGATGGACATTTTCAGATGTAAGCAGCTTGTAAATTTATTCACGGTGTTCGGATTTCCTCAGATTGTTTTCATACCCACGAGGAGTTCGGCACTTTTTTGTACATTTTTTTCTCAAAGATGCTTCGCATCTCTAAAATTAAAAACCATCAAGCTGAACACTTAATATAAAATGGGAGTGTAAAAGATCTCAATTACTATTAAGCACAAGGGTTTTAAAACCTCCTTTATAAAACATCATTGCTATATCTTGTTTAAAAATTAATTTTTATACAAATTCAAACCCTGTGTATAGAGGTGCGAATGAGGCCTCGCACTACTTCCAAATAATTGCACATTGATCCACACACACACACATTAATATAACAGTTTCTTGAAAAGAGGCAGTCATCGTGGTAACACAGATGTCGGGGGGTGCCTAACACCTTCCCTCCGCATAATCAAGTCCCCGGACATTAATGAATCTCGGTTTCACCGACCCATCTAGCAGTGTCACATCACTGGGTCAATGTACAAACCTTTTCTCGGTTGTGTTGGTACAACCATATATAAACCCAACTAGCGACTCTTAACAGTCCATCGTCGACATTATACATGTCAGACCTTTTTTACTTGTTTTTTCAAATAAATATCACCTAACATGAGAACACCAAAGAATAAGTAATAAAAAGGGACAAATAAAAATCCTGACATCGACAACGTACAAGGGTGGGAGATGAAACCCATGCTGCTGTAACGACTTGGGCTGACTTGAAGAAGAAATTAAAGGGGCAGTTCCTTCCGATAAATTCGAGTTAGAAAGCGAGGGAGGGATTGAGATGCCTAAAGTACGACAGGACTGTGCGGGTGTGACACCCCCAAATCCAGGTACTCCATTCCCACAGGATCTGGTGCTCACTATCCAAAACTATTACATCTAACTACCCATGATAAAGTTTAAAGACATAATTTAAATAACTTAAACAATAATATTCCCATTAAAGGGTTACATCAATAAAAACATTACCAGGTAATCTAACCTTAACTATTACATAAGTCTGCGGAATACATTACAAAATAGATTAAGTCTTATAACATAAATAAATTCAATAAATCTTAATCACTTTGACACCTTGCCCTTTCCTTTGCTAGTAGACGGCTCATCAACCTTCTCAACTTTGTTTGCAGTGTTAATTACAAGAGTGAGCAAACAGTTGATCCCTAATATAAAGAGTAATAACAATATCAACAAGAGTATGAACAACAAATGTTGAATAATGGTGAACTTGTACTACAAAACAGAATAGAAAACAATTTTGAATTTTATATCTGAGGGTCTTAAGACCTCTAACTATGTCCCCGATGATTAGGTATTACTACCCCAACCTAACAGTCATTTAGACTATACAACCCTACTTAACGTACTTAGAGGGATCAGCCTTCCGTACCATGTGTTGTGCACAAATATCTAAATGTTAACACATACAAAATCCCCTATATTAGGGTTTTTCATCTCAGTTTGAATTTAGGATTTCCGCACTAAAGAAAGTTTATCTCGGAACTAGCTTATCAGTGGTTCTAGAATTTAAGAACACTATTCTATCATAGACTAGTTCAATCAATAAGAGTTCGCTTACTATTTGAAGGTTCAACACGATAATATAGAATTGAACACGATTATTTAAGTCAAAGTTTGAGTGATGACAATATACATTGGAATAGACATGGTATATATATGCAAAGTACTATATTCAAAAGAGTTAAAACAATATCGGCCGGTTCATCACCGAAAAATGGTGATCCCCTTGTTTGAGGTAGATACATCTGATTTTTGTAAGATTTTATTTGAGGCGAAATGGTGATTTTTGTAAGATTTTATATGAGGTAGATATATCTGAGCGATTATAGTTATAATTTACTGTAGATTATTTTTTAATTCTAATAATATCGAATTCTGATTTTATTTCATTTGGTTGTATATGTATTGATTTCTAATAATATCGAATTACTGCTGAGATGGACGTGGTCGATTTGGGCATCGAAGAGGCTGAAGTAACGGAGACTATTGTCGGCGTCAACCACACCTGGGTTCTCCCGAAAAAGTGCGTAGTCCAGCGGAATGACGTCGGAGTTGGTTTCGTACGCGAAGAACGGGTAGGCATTTACCATTAGTGGTGACTCGATTTGGTGGAGGAAGTCAAGCATGGGTCTTGATTTGATTTTGGGTGTGCCCAAAAATTTGTTAATGAAATTTGTTTAAGATGATATTCTTGTTAAACGTGCAGGCTTTTTGATATAATTCCTAGAATTTTGATGAAGATATGTGCTTATAGATTATCCTTCATATCTCTAATTTAAATAAGTTGCCGATTCGTTTTATAAATGGTCAAATTAGTTGATACCTTTTTCCATAATAAAAGATGTTGATTCCATAAATAAAGGTTTCAAATTAATTGGAGCTATCCAGTTGATTCAATATTAATGTTGCCCATCCGATGTGGAAAATGATTTAATTAATTGAGTCATTCATTCCATAATTAAATTAGTTATTTAATTAATTCAATTGATTCCATATTAAAGATGCACATTGATTTAATCTATTAATATAAACCGAAACTATTCATTATTTAAATTCTTCCTCACATTAAGCAGTATGATTCCGTTATGTTTATTGGGAGAAATCAATTTGAAATAACATTTGAATATTATATTGTTTCCCTAACAATAATAACAAGATGTAAATTAATTTGAAATAACAGTTGAATATTATTATTATTATTATTATTATTATTATTGTTGTTGTTGTTGTTATTGTTGTTGTTATTATTGTTATTGTTATTTTTATTATTATTGTTATAATTATTATTATTATTATTATATTTTTTTATTTTATTTTTATTTTTATTATTATTGTGATTATTGTTGTTGTTGTTGTTGTTATTATTATTATTATTATTATTATTATTATTATTATTATTAGTATTAGTATTAGTATTATTTAATTTAGAGGAAATTCTTTGTTCGGTTATAAAGTATAATCCTTGCAAAAATATAGCAGCAAACCCCTGGTGCACGGGTGGTCAAGTTGATTGAAATTTGAGTGGGAGGTTTGGAGATCGAATTTGAGCAGCAACAACTTTTTTGGTTATATTCTAATAACAACCACGTCATATATGCCACGTGTAAAATAAAAAATAAAAAAAACTCACGTCAGATATGCCACGTGTGCCATGTAGGCACCACGTGAGCAAGTCAACGCATATCTGGCAACAAGGGCTTGAAGTCAAATTTTTTTAATTGAAAAGGGCTCAAAATGCGCTGACCAAAAGAAAAGGGCTCAATAGCCAAAAACTCCTAAAGTTCAGTGGTCAACCTTGCATTTTACCCCATTCCAAACTCTCACAACTTATTAGTTCATCATTTATAGTTTTAATGTTGTGATTACAACATGTTGTTATGTCTTATAACATGTTTTAGGGTCATTAAAATAAGTTAGGTTAACATTTCCAAAGTTATGTTGTTAACAACTCAACACTAGGTCTGACTAACCACTGGCGCGACCGCGCCATGGCACCCTTTGTATCCAGCGCGCCCTCGCTCGGCACCAGAAACAGTTTTTTAGAAACTCGAACAAAGTCTCTATTCTAGGCCAAAAATCCCAATTTCACGATAACATGGATAACCCACACACTACAAACTTAACTAAAGTCACATAGCATATACACACAATCCTTCTAACACCTAAAACAACTTACATAACCAAATTTAGAGGATTAAACCTTGTTTTTACCAATTTCTTCATTTTTATACTTTTAGCAAATTCGATCGCCACGAATTCATTTCTTAACTGATTGACATGATTTAAACTATGTCGTTTTCGTTTCTTAACATATTATCTCAATCTAACATATATTTGTACTTACTAAGCCATTTTTCATAAACATACACTATTTTTAAAATCTTCTACTACAAACCCAATTTTATGTATCTTAATCATCAAATAGCACTCGCATATGATGATTGACAGATTATAAACCTTACATACATGTTTATGTATCAATCCAACATAACTAGCAATAGAAATTTCAAAAATAAAAATTAAAATTTGAGTAAGTTATACCTTGATTTAGCAAAACGATTAGCAAACCCTTCTTTTTCTCTCTGTGATTCTCTCTTCCTTACCAAGCTCTTTCTATTCTCTATGTTTCCTTCTTCCTTCTCTAAATTCTTTGAACTTAGCCTTTAGGAATTATGTGCAACATATAACATGAAACCTCTCTCTCTCTCTCACGTATACATCAGTTAAAAAAACCAATAGGTGTCAGTTAAAAATAAGCCAAAGACCACAAGGCCTTGTTTGGCTAACACAACTCCCCCCCTTATAGATTATTTCAATAATATTTTTATTATATAGTTTTTATTTGTCACATATGTAACAAATTCAAATAACTTACAATTATAATTACAATAATTACAATTTTTTTATAAGTATACTTATGGTTAATAAATAATTATATATCTAATTTAATTAATAAATTAGACTTAAACATTACCTTATTTAATTTCCTTATTTTCTTTAATATTACACAATTCATTTAATTTAATTATTTCATTAAATTAAATCTTAAGATAATAAAATTATCATTAATCAATTTAATTAACATTACTCAATTTAGTTACTAAATTATTGCATCACAATTTCATCAATTATTTATTTTCCTGAATAAATAAATTTTTTAATATATTTATTTGATTCAATAAATATTTAAATTAATTACAAATTTCTCGATCAATACATCATTCTCTCCTTAAAAGGATTTTATCCCCAGAATCACAACTCGATAAATTTATTAATCACATTCTTCCCTCCTTAACAAGATTCTATCCCCAAAATCGCTATACAAGATTAAGTAAACAACTGAGGATAATTCCTCATCATAACATCTTCAAGTTCCCATGTAGCTTCTTCAGCATTGTGGTTCCTCCAGATTGCCTTAACAGAATGTATCACTTTATTCCTTAGTACTTGTTCTTTCATGTTAATAATTTGAACATGGACTTCTTCGTATGGCAAGTCTTTCTCAAACTGTAATGTCCCATATTAAATAATATGCTTATAATCAAGCTTATATGGCCTTAATACTGACACATGGAAAATGTTATGAATATGTCCTAATTCCAGAGGTAAAGCTACCTCGTACGCCACTTCACCAACTTGTTGAAGCACTTCAAAAGGACCTATAAACCTAGGGCTTAATTTCCCCTTCATGCCAAACCGAATTTTTCCCTTCCAGGGAGACACTTTGAAGAAGATAAAACTACCGACATTGAATTCTAGATTCTGTCGGTGTTAATCGGCATATTTTTTCTGTCTGTCCTGTGCAGCTATCAATCTTGTCTGAATCACCTTGATGATCTCGATAGTTTGTTGTACCAATTCTGGACCCAATAGTTGACGTTCACTTACCTCATCCTAGCATAATGGAGTTCTGCACTTCCTACCGTATAACTCTTTGTAAGGCGACAGACCAATACTTGCGTGATAACTATTATTGTAGGCAAATTAAACCAATGGTAAATGATCATCCCAATTTCCTTTGAAATCCATAATACATGCTCTGAGCATATCCTCTAGTTTCTGGATGGTTCTCTCACTTTGTCCGTCGGTTTGAGGATGGTACGATGTGCTCATTTTCAGATGTGTTCCCAAGCATACTTGTAATCATTTCCAGAAATTAGATGTGAAACGTGGATATCTGTCTTATACAATAGACACTGAATCACCGTGTCTTGAAACAATTTCCTTCACGTATAGTTTTGCCAACCGATCTAGGTTAAATCTAATCTTTATTGGAAAAAAGTGTGCCGACTTCATCAATCGATCGACAATCACCCAAATGGCATCATAACCTTGTTGAGTCGTTGGAAGATCGACCACAAAATCCATTGTGATATACTCCCATTTCTATTCTGGTATCTCCAACTGTTGCAATAATCTCCTTGGCCTCTGATGTTCAGCTTTAACTTTCTGACACGTTAAGCATTTCACCACACACTCAGCCACATCCTTCTTCATATTCGGCCACCAAAAATGATGTCTAAGATCCTGGTACATTTTCATACTCCCAAGGTGAATCGAATATCTTAAGTTGTGAGCTTCACTTAAAATTTCCTCTTTAACTTCCGGTACTAGCGGAACCCAAATTCTCCCTTCGAATCGAAGTAACCCTTCCGAATCGATTTTAAATTTGTTTTCTTCACCTTTTGATACTTTCTATCATATCTGTTCACAATCTTTATATTGAAGTTGTGCATTCTTCACTTTATCTACCAACATTAAACGGTTTCCCATCTGAAATAATTTATTGTCTGCTTCTGTTGGATATTTAATTTCTAACACCATCTTTGCCATTTCTAACATTAGCTTCTCCTGAGCAGTCAACATCATTATTTTCTCGCGTCAATTTCTACTTAAGGCGTCTGCAACAACATTCGCCTTTCCGAGATGATAGAGAATCTTGCAGTCATAAACTTTAATTAACTCTAACCATCTTCTATGTATCATATTCAAATCCTTCTGTGTAAAGATATACTTCAGACTTTTATGATTGATATATATCTCACACCCTTCTCCATAAAGATAATGTCTCCAAATCTTTACGGCAAACACCACCGCAGTCAACTCTAAGTCATGAGTTGGATACCCTTTCTCATAATCTTTTAATTGATGAGATGCATATGCAATAACTTTGTCGTTTTGTATAAGCACACAACCTAGTTATTTATGCGATGCATCACTATACACCACAAATTTCCCTGTATTATAAGGTAATAACATCACAGGTGCCGAACTCAACCTCTTATTTAATTCTTTAAAACTTTCCTCACACTTCTCCGTCCAAACAAACTTAATCGCCTTCCTAGTTATATTCGTCAACGGAGTTGCGATCTCGGAAAAGTCTTGAATAAAATGCCTATAGTAACCTTCCAATCCCAAGAAACTCCTTACCTCTAACAGTGTCTTCGGCTGATCCCAGTTTATTACAGTTTCCACTTGTGATGGATCTACCGAAATTTTGTCCTTATCAATAACGTGCCCGAGAAACTGTACACGTTCCAACAAAAACTCACATTTTGAATATTTAGCGTACAACATCTCTTTTCTCAATGTCTCCAATGTCACTCTTAAGTGTTCAACATGTTCCTCCTTGGTCTTAGAATATACCAGGATATCATCAATAAACACCACCACGAACTTATCTAAGAATGGTTTAAAAACCCTGTTCATCAAATCCATGAACGCTTCAGGTGCATTGGTTAAACCGAATGACATAACCAGAAACTCGTAATGACTATACCGAGTTATGAATGTCATCTTCGGTACATCCTCTTGTAGGGTTTCGGCACAGAAACGCACAACAGAATATAAAAATTTATAAAGCAATTTCTGAAACCAAACACAGGATCCATGGGAAACAAATTTAATTCAGTGGTTTAGAATTTATACCGATAATAGAAAACTATGAAACTAATTCGAATCTCAAACGTAATCCGAAAGAACTACGCCTCTACGGTATCCACACGAACGCCTGTGAATCGTTGCACGATTCTGCAATAAAGGAAGTTGCGGTACTAGCTACCAAAGGAATGGATTTTCTGTTTTCTCTCTAGTCTCTCTCTAAGAGCGGCTAGGGTTTTCTTAGGTTTTGATTAACTTCCCTAAAACACTGATATATCATATATATAGCAGTAAATAAGAATTAATCAAAACTCTAATCTAATTATAATAAAATCTGAATTTATATATATATATATATATATATATATATATATTATATCTTAATTAAGTCTTACTTAATTAATATACATATATATATATATATATATACAAATCATCTTTTTTAATTTAAATTCGTGATTTAAATACTATCAATTTGACAACCCCAAATCCGGGTACTTAAATTCCACGGGATTTGGTGTTCACTATACAAATATCATCTATCTATCTACCCATAATAAATGCAAACCATGCAATAGATAGAAATAAATCCTCCCCTTATGGGGTTATAACATCTGAATAAAAAATACAATCCCAGGTCAAACTAACCATAAACATCTGTGCAAAAACATAAACAAATAAGTCTTAAACAACATCAAGTCTTTACGATAACATTCTAAAAATTAAATAATAAGTCTTCATCACTTATTAGCTTTGCCTTTGCCATTACTAGTAGAAGGCTCAACGTACCTTTCGTTCTTAACTGCAATGTTATTATTACGCAAGAGTGAGCATTAATGCCCACAAGTATAAAAATGAAATAACAATATTTAATAACATGCGAGTGAATCAAAGACTTCTGAAATAAAAGCTCATCTTTTGAATCAAAAATGAATAACAAGAATCAAAAGATTTTTGAGGGTCATAAGACCTTGAACTATGTCCTAGGTTATCAAGGGTTATACTTGAAACCTTTAACAGTCATAAGACTATGGACTCTTCTACTCGTACTTAGGGGGATCAGCCCTTATTACCATATTGTGCATAATATCTTAACGCTAACGCATAAACAATCCCTATACAGGGTTGTTCATCTCAGTTTGACATTAGAGTCCGCACCGAAGGATGTTTGGTTTGCATAAATCAATAAGGGTTCTGAAATTTAGAATGTTCATCAACTATGGGCTAGTCAAATCAAATAGGGGTTCACTAGTGTAACAAGGTTCAACAATAATTGATAATTAGATTGAATAATAATCTCAAGACGTATAAAATAGAACAAATATTGTATAACAAAATCATACTTTGAAAAGATAATTAATCTTTAATATAACAATTGAACTTGATTAATAATAATGAGAATAACTTGAATAATGATAACGAGTAGGGTTAGGTAACTTGCCTCGTGCGTAGATTATACGTTAATTAAACGCGTTCCTTGAATTTAATCCTACATATCATTTTCATTCACAATTATAGTTAATTATAATGTAACTAGTCATCATAAGTTCATTCTCATTGTCTAACTTTGATTATGACCATACTTAGTCAAATTACTACATTCATTGTCACATAATAACATTTCACGAATAATAAGCTAATTATGCACTCAATAATTCAATCCATATGCAATTATGTTATTGACATGTTAATAATCTGTTTTAACATCCCACTATACTCTTAACATATTTTTATGTTCATTAGATTAGGTTAACATCACATTCATGGATTTGAACACTTTAAAAAAATTCGGTTCTGAACATTCTGTAGAGTGGCGCTGCGGCGCGGTGGCACTGCAGCTGGACTTCTTGGCGCTGCGTTGGGATGGTCCTGCAGCGTGGGTATTAAGGCACGAGATTGGCACCATGGCGCGGCGAACCAGTAACTGTTTTGCAATTCGCAAAAAATTGCAGAACATGGCCAAAACCTCGAATTAAAATATTTCTACACGAATTTAGATGTACCCATACATTATAATACACATATAATCCCTACCAAACCCTTATAGCATGCTTTTAACAAGTTATAACACATAATTAACAGAATCAACACATTTAATTTTATTGTTCTTGATTTTCTTGAAAGTTTTGAACACAAAACATAAAAATTATCACTACGGATTCGTTATAATACCAAATCCATCCATTCCAGTTTTGTTTTCTTCATTTTAACATGCATAATCATATATGAGTGAGAATTTTACAAAACAATTTATGTTTGGCATATTAAATTCATGTATAAGGGCCATATGGCCATATTCTATACTCCGTAAATTTTGAAGCAATAATATACGTTATAATATTATGAAACTGATGATATGGGAATCTATATTATATATAATCAAATACGATATGATACATCTTAACACATACATGCACATAATCCTTACTCTTTCCAACTTACAGAGACTTTATAGTAAACTTGAAAGCCATTTTTATAAAAACTTAAACAACGTAATTAAACAGGGTTAAAGAAATTACCCAAAACATAGATTAGTAGGAGATGAATTTCTTCTCAACTCTTCTTTATTCACACACTCACAATCTCCTCAACAAATATCAATTTTTCTCTCTGAAATCTCTGACTCTCATGTTGAACACTTAATTGAAAAATACGTAAAACAAAACAAACTGATCATTTATGCTCACAGTTGAAGTTAGTTAATCCATAAGTAGTTTAACTGTCCCCAACTCCTCATAAGGCCTCGTTTGGCTTGAAACATGAATAAACCTCCTAATTATTTAAATTAATCTACTATACTATAGTTTAATAATGTCACACCCAATTAAATAATAAATCAAATAGTTAGTTTAATTTAATTCGAGTAACATATAATAATTTCTCCTTAATTCACATAGTCACATAATTAAATTGCTCATTTATTAATAATGTCAAATTATTAAATCTCTAATTAATTATTACATTAATTAAAATAACATTATGCTTAATAAATATTTCATTTAATTCAATAAGTTCACATAAATACATACTTGAATAATAATTATTCTCCACATTAATTTAATAAATATAACACATATAATTAAATTAATCTACCACAACTTCATCAATTAACTATTTAATTAAATAATTAAATCATCAAAAATATTTATTTAATCCAATAAATATAAAAATTAAATTAAAAAATCTCGTTTGTCACATCTTTCCCCCCCTTAAAAGGATTCTGTCCCCAGAATCACGACTCAATAATTTTGACCCTTTACATTCTCCCCCCCCCCCCATACAAAGATTCTGTCCCCAAAATCGCTTACACAAAATTAAGTAAATAAATGAGGGTAATTCTTCATCATATTCTCTTCGAGTTCCCACGTAGCTTCTTCAGCATTGTGGTTCCTCCAAATTACATTAACATAAGGTATTACTTTATTTCTGAGAACTTGTTCTTTTCTGTCGATAATTTGAACAGGAATTTCTTCGTAAGATAAGTCTTTTTCAAAATATAGGGGTTCGTATTCAATTACATGCTTGTAATCGAGTTTGTAGGGTCGTAAAACAGAAACATGGAAGACGTTGTGGACATTCTCTAGTGCTGGAGGTAGGGCTACCTCATACACAGCTTCTCCAATTCTTCTAAGTACTTCAAATGGTCCAATGAATCGTGGGCTTAATTTTCCTTTCTTTTCAAACCTGATCTTTCCCTTCCATGAAGAGACCTTCAACAATACATAATTACCCGATTCAAACTCAGAATTTGTATGATGTGGATCGGCATATTTCTTCTGCCTATCTTGTGCTGCTACCAGTTGTGTTCATATTACTTTGACTATTTCTGATGTCTGTTGTACGAATTCTGGCCCTAACATCTGTCTTTTGCCAACTTCATCCAAGTAAAGCGAAGTTCTGCACTTTCTGCCGTATAACGCTTCAGAAGGCGGCATGATAATACTAGCATGGTAACTGTTATTGTAGCCGAACTCTACAAGCGGTAGGTGATCGTCCCAATTTCCTTTAAAGTCCATCACACAGGCTCTTATCATATCTTCTAATGTCTGAATCTTTCTTTCACTCTGTCCATCTGTTTGAGGGTGATATGTCGTCTCATCCGTAATTGTGTACCCATGCATTCTTGTAGACATTTCCAGAAGTTCGATGTAAAGCACGGATCCCTATCGGAAACAATTGAAACCGGCACTTCGTGCCTCGAAACAATCTCTTTCACATATAACCTTGCCAACTATTCTAAGTTGAATCTGATTTTGATAAGAAAGAAGTGTGCGGATTTCATCAGTCGGTCAACGATAACCCATACAATGTCGTAGCCTTTCTGAGTCGTTGGAAGGCCAACCACGAAGTCCATTGTAATATGTTCCAATTTCCATTCTGGGATCTCCAACGGTTGTAGTAACCCACTTGGTCTCTAATGTTCTGCTTTCACTTTCTGACAGGTCAGACACTTGGCAACACATTCTGCAACATCACATTTCAAATTCGGCCACCAGAAGTGTTGTCGAAGATCATGATACATCTAGGTACTACCAGGGTGAATCGAATATCATGAACTATGAGCCTCACTCAAAATGTCTTCCTTAATCTCTGGTACTAGCGGTACCCAAATTCTGCTCTAAAATCTAAGTATTCCTTCCTTATCAATCTTAAATCTTGGTTCAGTTCCTTCGAATATCTTCCATATCACCTTTTTGCATTCATCGTCCTGAATTTGAGCCTCCTTAACTTTATCCAGTAGGGTTGTACCAGATTGCATCTGAAATAACTTCTCATCAATTTCCATAGGATACTTCACTTCCAACTCAAGTTTCTCTATTTCAAAAATTAGCTCCTCCTGAGTGGTCAACATCATTACCTTCTCCCGACCCTTTCTACTTAAGGCATCGACAACGACATTTGCCTTACCTGGATGGTATAAAATTTCACAGTCGTAGTCCTTAATTAACTCCAACCACCTTCTTTGGCGCATATTCAAGTCTTTCTATGTAAAAATATATTTCAGACTCTTGTGGTATGTATATATTTCACACTTCTCCCCGTATGGATAGTGCCTTCAAATTTTCAAAGCAAAAACTACTGCAGCTAACTCCAAGTCGTGGGTCGGATATCCCTTCTCATAATCCTTCAACTGTCGTGATGCCTACGCAATGACTTTGTCATTTTGCATCAGCACATAGCCAAGTCCTTTGTGTGACGCATTGCTATAAACAACAAAATTTCTTGTATCGTCCGGAAGAGACAACACAGGTGTTGTACTTAACTCTTCTTCAATTCTCGAAAGAATTCCTCACACTTCTCCGTCCAAACAAATTTCACAGCTTTTCGAGTTAAATTCGTTAACGAAGTTGCGATCTTGGAAAGGTCTTGAATGAACCTTCTGTAATAATCTGCCAATCCAAGAAAACTTTGTACTTCTGACGGCGTCCTCGGCTGATCCTAGTTAATCACGACTTCGACTTTGGATGGATCTACCGAAATTTCATTTTTATCGATCACATGCCCAAGAAATTGCACCCGCTCAATCTAAAATTCGCATTTCAAAAACTTGGCATACAACTTCTCCCTCCTCAACACTTCCAACGTTAATCTCAAATGCTTTTCATGTTCTTCCTTGGTTTTCGAATAAACCAAAAAGTTGTTTATAAATATCACTACTAATTTGTCCTAAAATGGCTTGAACACACCATTCATTAGTCCCATAAATGTTGCAGGAGCATTCGTTAGACCAAACGACATTACCAAAAATTCGTAGTGACCATATCGTGTTCTGAATGTTGTATTCGGTACATCCTCTGGCCTCACCTTCAGTTGATGATAACCACTCCTCAAGTCTATTTTTGAAAAGTATCTCGCTCCCCTCAATTGATCAAACAGGTCATCGATCCTCGGTAATGGATATCTATTCTTAATCATGACCATATTTAGTTCTCTGTAATCAATGCAAAGCCGCATCGTTCCATCCTTCTTTTTCACAAACAACACCGGCGCTCCCCACGACGATACGCTCGGTTGAATGTACTTCTTGTCCAGTAATTCTTGTAGTTGTACCATTAATTCTTTCATCTCTACTAGTGCCATTCAGTATTGTGCCTTCGATATTGGAGCGGTTTCTGGCGCCAAATCGATCATGAAATCAACTTCTCTATCTGGAAGAAGGCCTGGCAAATTTTTTGGAAAGACATCGACGAAGTCTCTCACTACCGGTATCTCATCTACTTTCGGGTTCTCTTTACGACTGTTGACTATGTAAGCTAAATATCATACACAACCTTGTTTTAACAACTTCCTGGCCTGTAACATCGTCAGACAACTCGCTTGTCTAGGTGACTTGCTACCATAAAACACAACCTTTGACGGAGTCATAAGGTTAATACGCTTCTTTTGGCAATCAATTATAGCCCCGTAATTGAATAACTAGTCTATTCCCAAGATAACGTCAAATTCCCCAAGTCCAATAGGGATAAGATCTACGTTCATGATATTACCCTTAATATCCACTCTACAGTTCTTATGTACGTACTTAACATGGATTATTTCTCTATTCGCAATTTCTATGTTCATGGGGTAATCCAACTCATCCTTAGGCAAATCTAAGTTCTTAGCAAAGTCATCGGATATAAAGGAATAAGTAGCACCTGAATCAAATAATACATAAGCATTGCCTTTATTGATCGGAATGATACCTGATACCTGACACTACATCACGAGACTGAACTGCATCCTGCACCATCATGTTGAATGTTCTGGCGGTCTGTCGGTTAGTTGTGGTTGGTCCTGTGATAGTCAAGGTTTTCCCACTGTTGTTTCCTCGATTTCCTCCTGATCCTGCCCCTCCAGATCCCTTCTTAGGACAGTCTCTTGCTAGATGATCCTTTGAAACACATGTGAAGCAGGCACCCTTCTTTAGGTTAGGATAGTTAGGTGCTATGTGGCCCTCCTAACCACAATTGTAGCACACCCGCTTTCCCTTCATACAAAACCCCAGATGAGCTTTCCCACAGGTCGGGCATGCTTCAATCCTCTTCTTCTAAGCTCCTTGCTGATTCCCCGATAATGAGTTGTCATTCCACCTCTTCTTCTGATTAAAATTACCACCTCATGTGCCACTTCCACTAGTCTTGTTATTTCCTTCACTTTCAGTCTTCTTCTTTTTCTTCTGATCCTGATTGTACTTGGTCACCGTATCACTTCCACCTTCAGCGAGGATGACCTTTTCCAGTACTCCAGTAAAAGTGTTTAGCTGCAACATTGATACTTTGCTATATACCCAAGGCTTCAGTCCTTGTTCAAATCTTCTTTCTTTTCTCTCATCTGTGTGTACTTGATACGGGGCAAACCTCGCCAACTCGTTGAATCTAGCCGTATAATCTGGTACGGTCATATATCCCTGCTTCAACTCAAGAAACTGAACCTCCATTTGGTTCAGCGGGCTGGTCGGGAAATACATCTCGAAAAACATCTCTTTGAATCTATTCCAAGTATCACGTTTTCACCTCCACGGACCTTGTTTGCTTGCCACCAGTAACTAGCTTCAGACTTCAGCTTAAACGTTGCGAAAGAGGTCTTCTGGTCTTCTCTAACTCTAGCAACATTAAAAACCTTTTCCATTTCCATAACCCACGTTTGAGCCTTAATCGATTTCATAGAACCTTTAAACTCTGGCGGTCCCACCGCCTTAAAATCCTTAAACGTAGTATTTGGCGGGGCTTGAGGTTGATTATTCATTGCTCCAGCTAGTAACTTAACCAATTGCTGAACAGGATTAGCATTGGCGTTATTGATGTTATTTATAGATCCTTCTTGAGCTGGTTGACGTTGTTGTCTTCTTCTTGGCGGCATATTTCTGTTAAAATATATGCTTATTAAATCTCTATTAAATTCTCTAAATAGTTAAAACTTAACTCAACAATTTAATATAATTATTTAACACATTATCTCAAACAACTTGATATATTTAATTAAATCAAAAGGTTTAACATCAAACGATAGCATCACTACTATTTACATCATCCATCCCGAGATAAAGAATCTAGAGGATTTAAAATATTAAAATATTCCTTCGTTCATAAACACATCTGAATTTACATATAAATACCAGATAAGTTTTTCACATAATTAAACATATCCTATCTTTGCTGGTTAAGGCGCTGAATAGCCTTGCTACGCACCTCTTCCATGATGCAAGACATCGTTCTACAATCTAGTATGTACGATGGTAGCCCTTCGAACTGGATTGGGTACCTCAAAACTCGATCATGGGCCTCATCCATTGCCTTATTAAGTGTAGAATACGTCTCCCCAAGCTTAGCCTTCTTTGCACGACCATCATCTTCTGCAAGATCAACACGAGGTGACTCTCTTACCCAGTCCTCCTCTGCTATGATCAGCCTTTCCGAGATTTCCTTCAGTTCCTTCTTCAACTTCTCTATCTCCTCAGTCTTATCCTCGGTTTGACCCTTCTAGTGGACCAAATCCCATTCTATATTTCCTAGTCGTGTGTGAAGAGTCTCAATTTCCCTCTCCTTCTGTTCGAGAGTAATCTGCGGAATAATCATTCGCTCAGTCAGATCCTGGACATTGTCTCGTAACTCTATGTTACTGTTATATAACGTGTCGTATATCTCAGCATCAATGGAGTACAGTGGGAACTCCTCTTCTTCCTCTTCATCTTCTTCCTCAGGATCGGTCTCAGGTTCATGCTCCTGACCAACAATGGTGATTAATGGAGATGACTCTCTCTATACCAACTGCTCCCTAACGACATGAATGTCTCCAGGCTCCTTCTCTGTCGGTACTGCAGGTACTCGGGGCTCCTCATCCCCAGCTCGACTAGTTCATCCAACATCAGACATCCTGACAACACAATTTCAAGTTTTAGTTACTAAGTCGTACTAGTGAGCACATAATTTCACACATAAGCACATAAAGTCTTTTATTATCTTCAATGAATTACAAAAATTCATTTCCAAGAACTCGATAAGATTTTTCCATCACTATGTTCTTCCTATAAGGCTACTACCTAAGGTTGTTCCCCCACCTAAGGTTCATAACCTACAGCTTTAATACCAACCTGTGACACCCCCAAATCCGGGTACTTAAATTCCACGGGATCTGGTATTCACTGTACAAATATCATCTATATATCTACCCATAATAAATGCAAAGTATGTAATAGATAGAAATAAATCCTCCCTTATGGGGTTACAACATCTGAATAATAAATACAATCCCAGGTCAAACTAACATTAAACATCTGTGCGGAAACATAAACAAATAAGTCTTAAACAACATAACGTCATTACAATAACATTCCTAAAATTAAATAATAAGTCTTCATCACTTATTAGCTTTGCCTTTGCCTTTGCTAGTACAAGGCTCATCGTAAATTTCGTTCTTAACTGCAATGTTATTATTATGCAAGAGTGAGCATGAATGGCCACAAGTATAAAAATGAAATAACAATATATAATAACATGCGAGTGAATCAAAGACTTCTGAAATAAAAGCTCAACTTTTGAATCAAGAATGAATAACATGAATCAACAGATTTCTGAGGGTCATAAGACCTTGAACTATGTCCTAGGTTATCAAGGGTTATATTTGAAACCTTTAACAGTTATAAGACTATGGACTCTTCTTCTCGTACTTAGGGGGATCAGCTCTTAGTACCATAATGTGGACAATATCTTAACGCTAACATATAAGCAATCCCTATACCGGGTTTTTCATCTTAGTTTGACATTGGAGTCCACACCAAAGGAATTTTGGTTTGGATAAATCAATAAGGGTTCTGAAATTTAGAACGTTCATCAACTATGGACTAGTCAAATCAAATAAGGGTTAACTAGTCTAACAAGGTTAAACAATAATTGATAAGTAGATTGAATAATAATCTCAAGACGTATAAAATAGAACAAATATTGTATAACAGAATCATACTTTGAAAAGATAATTAATCTTTAATATAACAATTGAACTTGATTAATAATAATGAGAATAACTTGAATAATGATAACGAGTAGGGTTAGGTAACTTGCCTCGTGCGTAGATTACACGTTAATTAAACGCGTTCCTTGAATTTAATCCTACATATCATTTTCATTCACAATTATAGTTAATTATAATGTAACTAGTCATCATAAGTTCATTCTCTTTGACTAACTTTGATTATGACCATACTTAGTCAAATTACTACATTCATTGTCACATAATAACATTTCACGAATAATAAGCTCATTATGCAGTCAATAATTCAATCCACATGTAATTATGGTATTGACATGTTAATAATCTGTTTTAACATCTCACTATACATATTTTTATGTTCATTAGATTAGGTTAACATCACATTCATGGATTTGAACACTTTAAAAAATTTGTTTCTGAACATTCTGGAGAGTGGCACCGCGGCGCCATTGTTGTACTTCATTTCGGCGCTGCGGCAAGGTGGCGCTGCAGCTGGACTTCTTGGCGCTGTGGCGCGGGTATTAAGGCACGAGACTGGCACCGCGGTGCGGTGAACTAGTAACTGTTCTGCAATTCGTAAAAAATTGCAGAACATGGCCAAAACCTCCAATTAAAATATTTTTACACGAATTTAGATGTACCCATACATTATAATACACATATAATCACTACTTAACCCTTCTAGCATACTTTTAACAAGTTACAACACATAATTAATAGAATCAACACATTTAATTTTACTGTTCTTGATTTTCTTGAAGGTTTTGAACTCAAAACGTAAAAATTACCACTACAGATTTGTTATAATACCAAATCCATCCATTCCAGTTTTGTTTTCTTCGTTTTAACATGCATAATCATATATGAATGAGAATTTTACAAAATAATTTATGTTTGGCATATTAAATTCACGTATAAGGGCCATATGGCCATATTTTATACTCTGTAAATTTTGAAGCAATAATATACGTTATAATATTATGAAACTGATAATATGGGAATCTATATTATATATAATCAAATACGATATGATACATCTTAACACATGTATGCACATAATCCTTACTCTTTCCAACTTATAGAGACTTTACAGTAAACTTGAAAGCCATTTTTATAAAAACTTAAACAACGTAATTAAACTGGGTTGAAGAAATTACCCAAAGCGTAGATTAATAGGAGGTGAATTCCTTATCACCTCTTCTTCAAGCACACACTCACAATCTCCTCAATAAATATCAATTTTTCTCTCTGAAATCTCTGACTCTCAGGTTGAACACTTAATTGAAAAATACGTAAAACAAAACAAACTGATCATTTTTGCGCAAAGTTGAGGTCAGTTAATCCATACGTGGTTTAACTGCCCCAACTCCTCATAAGGCCTCGTTTGGCTTGAAACATGAATAAACCTTCTAATTTTTTTTATTAATCTCATATACTATAGTTTAATAATGTCACACCCAATTAAATAATAAATCAAATATATAGTTTAATTTAATTCAAGTAACATATAATAATTTCTCTTTAATTCACATAGTCACATAATTAATTTGCTCATTTATTAATAATGTCAAATTATTATATCTCTAATTAATTATTACATTAATTAAAATAACATTATGCTTAATAAATATTTCATTTAATTCAATAAGTTCACATAAATACATACTTGAATAAAAATTATTCTCCACATTAATTTAATAAATATAACACATATAATTAAATTAATCTACCACAACTTCATCAATTAATTATTTAATTAAATAATTAAATCATCAAAAAATTTATTTAATCCAATAAATATAAAAATTAAATTAAAAAATCTCGTTTATCACATCTTTCCCCCCTTAAAAGGATTCTGTCCCCAGAATCACGACTCAATAATTTCAACCCTTTACATTCTCCCCCCTTACAAAGATTCTGTCCCCAAAATTGCTTACACAAAATTAAGTAAATAAATGAGGGTAATTCTTCATCATATTCTCTTCGAGTTCCCACGTAGCTTCTTCAGCGTTGTGGTTCCTCCAAATTACCTTAACATAAGGTATTACTTTATTTCTGAGAACTTGTTCTTTTCTGTCGAAAATTTGAACAGGAATTTCTTCGTACGATAAATCTTTTTCAAAATGCATGGGATCGTATTCAATTACATGCTTGTAATCGGGTTTGTAGGGTTATAAAACAAAAACATGGAAGACATTGTGGACATTCTCGAGTGCTGGAGGTAGGGCTACCTCATACGTAACTTCTCTGATTCTTCTAAGTACTTCAAATGGTCCAATGAATCGTGGGCTTAATTTTCCTTTCTTTACAAGCTGATCTTTCCCTTCCAGGGAGAGACCTTCAAGAATACATAACTACCCGATTCAAACTCAACATTTTTATGATGTGGATCGGCGTATGTCTTCTGCTTATCTTGAGCTGCTACCAGTCGTGTTCAGAATACTTTGACTATTTCTAATGTCTGTTGTACGAATTCTGGCCCTAACATCTGTCTTTCGCCAACTTCATCCCAGTAAAGCGGAGTTCTGCACTTTCTGCCGTATAATGCTTCAGAAGGCGGCATGCCAGTACTATCATGGTAACTATTATTGTAGCCGAACTCTACAAGCGGTAGGTGATCGTCCTAATTTCCTTTAAAGTCCACCACACAGGCTCTTAGCATATCTTCTAATGTTTGAATCGTTCTTTCGCTTTGTCCATCTGTTTGAGGGTGATATGTCGTCTCATCGGTAATTGTGTACCTATGCATTCCTGTAGACATTTCCAGAAGTTAGATGTAAAGCGCAGATCCCTATCAGAAACAATTAAAATCGGCACTTCGTGCCTCGAAACAATCTCTTTCACATATAACCTTGCCAACTATTCTAAGTTGAATCTGATTTTGATAGGAAAGAAGTGTGCGGATTTCGTCAGTTGGTCAACGATAACCCATACAGTGTCGTAGCCTTTCTGTGTCGTTGGAAGGCCAACCACGAAGTCCATTGTAATATGTTCCCATTTCCATTCTGGGATTTCCAATCATTGTAGCAACCCACTTGGTCTCTGATGTTCTACTTTCACTTTCTGACAGGTCAGACACTTGGCAACACATTCTGCAACATCACATTTTAAATTCGGCCACCAGAAGTGTTATCGAAGATCATGATACATCTTGGTACTACTAGGGTGAATCGAATATCGTGAGCTATGAGCCTCACTCAAAATGTCTTCCTTAATCTCTGGTACTGGCGATACCCAAATTCTGCTCTTAAATCTAAATATTCCTTCTTTATCAATCTTAAATCTTGGTTCAGTTCCTTCGGATATCTTCCATATCACCTTTTTGCATTCATCATCCTGAATTTGAGCCTCCTTAACTTTATCCAGTAGGGTTGTACCAGATTGCATCTGAAATATCTTCTCATCAATTTCCATAGGATACTTCACTTCCAACTCCAGTTTCTCCATTTTTGAAATTAGCTACTCCTGAGCGGTCAAAATCATCAACTTCTCCCGACCCTTTCTACTTAAGGCATCGGCAACGATATTTGCCTTACCCGGATGTATAAAATCTCAATGTCGTAGTCCTTAATTAACTCCAACCACCTTCTTTGGCGCATATTCAAGTCTTTCTAGGTAAAAAAATATATTTCAGACTCTTGTGGTCTGTATATATTTCACACTTCTCCCCGTAGAGATAGTGCCTCCAAATTTTCAAAGCAAAAACTACTGCAGCTAACTCCAAGTCGTGGGTCGGATATCCCTTCTCGTAATCCTTCAACTGTCGTGATGAATATGCAATGACTTTTCTGTTTTGCATTAGCACACAACCAATTCCTTTATGCGACGCATCGCTATAAATAACAAAATTTCATGTATCGTCCGGAAGAGACAACACAGGTAATGTACTCAACCTCTTCTTCAATTCTTGAAAGCTTTCCTCACACTTCTCCGTCCAAACAAATTTCACAGCTTTTCGAGTTAAATTCGTTCACGAAGTTACGATCTTGGAAAAGTCTTGAATGAACCTTCTGTAATAACCTGTCAATCCAAGAAAACTTCATACTTCTGACGACGTCCTCGGCTGATCCCTGTTAATCACGGCTTCAACTTTGGATGGATCTACGAAAATTCTATTTTTATCGATCACATGCCCAAGAAATTGCACCAGCTCGATCCAAAATTCCCATTTTAAAAACTTGGCATACAACTTTTCCCTCCTCAACACTTCCAATGTTAATCTCAAATGTTCTTCATGTTCTTCCTTGGTTTTCGAATAAACCAAAATGTCGTCTATAAATACCACTACAAATTTGTCCAAAAACGGCTTGAACACACAATTCATTAGTCCCATAAATGCTGCAGGAGCATTCGTTAGAACAAACGACATTACCAAAAATTCGTAGTGACCATATCCTGTTCTGAACGCTGTCTTCGGTACATCCTCTTGCCTCACCTTCAGTTGATGATAACCACTCCTCAAGTATCTTGCAATTGCACCATCCACTCTTTCATCTCCACTAGGGCCATTCTGTATGGGGCTTTAGATATCGGGGCCGTTCCTGGCACTAAATCAATCACGAACTCGATTTGTCGATTTGGCGGAAGACCCCGTAAATCATCTGGAAATACGTCTACAAAATCTCTAATGATCGATATCTCTTCTAACTTCACACTCTTCTTCTGTGTATCAACTATGCAGGCTAAGTATCCTACACATCCTTGTCTGAACAACTTCTTGGTTTGCATCATCGTCAGACAACTTGCTTATCGATGTGACTTGTATCCATAAAACATAACCTTTGACGGAGTCATAAGGTTAACACATTTCCTTTGACAATCAATTACTACTCCATAATTGAATAACCAATCCATTCCGAGTATAACATTGAATTACCCAAGTTTAATTGGTATCAAATCTACCATCATCTCGTAACCTTTTATAACGACTCTACAATTCTTATATATGAATCTAACAGGAATCACCTACATATTCACAATTTCTATGTTGAAAGGGTAATCTAATTCTTCTTGAGGCAATTATATGTTCTGAGCAAAATCATCGGATATAAATGAACAAGTAGCACCCGAATCAAATAGCAGATAAGCACTAATACCATTAATCAGAATGATACCTGACACCACATCCTTAGACTACACAGCATCCTGCACTGTCATATTAAAAGTCCTCGCAGTAGGTCGGCTTGATTGTGCTGGTCCAGTGATAGTTAAAGTACCACCATCGTTGCTTCCTTTTCCTCCGCTTGCATTTCCCGCTGTCTTTATAGGGCAATTACGAGCCATGTGATCCTTCAAATCGTAGGTAAAACACACTACTTTCTTTGGGCCAAAATAGTTCGGTGCAATGTGCCCCTCCTGGCCACAATTAAAACACACCCGCTTTCCTTTCAAACACACACCAGTATAGTTCTTTTCGCACGTAGCATAAGCTTCAAATTTCTTCTTTTGTTGACTTCCTTGTTGTCCTCCCATATTCGAATTCTCGCTGCACTTTCTCTTTTGACTGTTACTCCCATTACTGCTTCCACCAACCTTGTTTTTAGTCTCATTCTTTTTCTTCTTCTGTTCTTGGTTATACTTGGTTAAGGCATCGCTTCCACCTTCTACGATTATTGCCTTTTCTAATACAGCAAATGTGTTTAACTGGAACATTAAAACCTTGCTATAAAGCCAAGGCTTCAATCCAAGTTCGAACCTTCTTGCCTTACGCTAGTCGGTATTGACTTGATAAGTGGAAAACCTTGCCAACTCGTTAAACTTCGCAGCATATCCTGGCACCGTCATGATTCCTTATTTCAGCACCAGATATTGCACCTCTAACTGATTCTGAGAACTCGCTATAAATTATATTTCGAAAAACATCTCCTTATATCTAACTCATGTTATCACTCCTTGTCCCCCATAAACCTTATTTGCATGACAACAGTAGCTAGCTTCAGACTTCAGCATGAAGATTGTGAACTTGTAGATTACCTATATAATAGTATAGGATTGTAATGATAATATTTGATATTATGACAAGAACAAATGTAAAGATTATAAAGAACATGAGGAATGGTAGTATTGTTTTAGAATATATATAAGACATATTCGTTCTTTTGAGGAATTTCAATTGAATATTTATGTGAACTGTAGCACCGTGTAGCATCATATGTCGAGTTGGAAGAGACCCGAATTTGGGGGCGTCTGATAAGTAGGTTTTATACCTACTTATCCGGTATCTGTTACTTAAATTATTTGCTTAATCTCATGTTTCTTAGTTACTTTTCATATATTTTATGTTGTTTTGTAGGCGATGACATGACATTGGCAGGAAGAAGCAAGGGAAAGGAATTCAGACATCTTTTGGACTAAAATACGCAAGCAAATGCAAGAAAGGAATATCAAAGGACTTTTAACACCAAGTTGGATGCATGTTCTTGGCTTAGAATATGGAATTTATTGTTGATCTACTTCTTAGCTCTCCGGAACATCTTCAATCATCCCAATCGGAGTTCGGATGCGAGAGTTATGGCCTTTTTATCAACAAAGATCAAAGCTAAGAGTTGTCATGTTTGCCATTTACAAAGCATCTACTTCAACCCCGATTTCCGCCTTGATCCGGACGGAATTTATCAATCCTCAAAACTTGAAAGTTTTAGATCTCGTCGATATCCTCGATTTGATAGGTGGCAGGCCCCGTAATTCCTAGCAGATCAAATGTTATGCATGTTTTACCAAAGGACGTCACAGTAAAAAATAGAGTAGCGTGGACCGCTCTAGGGGCGCGCTAGGTCACCAGACTCACTGCTACAGTAGCGCGGGGCACGCCTGAAAAGACTTAGGGGCAGCGCGAGGCGCTCTAGGCGACGGGAAAAGAGTTGTTTTGGGTTATTTGGTGTCCAATTTGTGCTAGAATAGGATTCTTAGTTGTCTAACTTGCTAGGGTGTTCATTAAAACTCTAAATACTTGAGTTTAACTTGGATTGTGAGGCTAGTTCTAAGACTCCATTTAATCCCTCTTGGGATAGATTTCTATTAACTTATTCTTTACTTTCTTTCTTAGATTAGGATTCCATTGGATTAGATTAGAGTAGATTAGATCAAAACCCTAGTTCTTATGAGATTTGGAGATTGAAGCAACTTGGAGACCATTGAAGATTCAAAGTAGGACCAAGGAGGGAGCTTCAAATCTACAGACAATAGATTCTGTCTTCTCATCTTCTTCTATCTTTATCTTTTAACGATTATTCAATTGTGGATTCTTAATTTTAATTCAATAATAATGAACTAATTCTTTGTTTGAGATTACAATGGATCTTATTGTGTAGTTTATTTTAATATGCTTTGCTATTAATTATTATGTTCTATTGTGAGGATTGTCTATTGTGATTTGGACTTAATTGCTTAATTTCCTAGATAACAATTACTGTGATAATCTATATGAACTCGAGAGATGGAGTATTGATTTAGATCTTATCGTGATAGCATGTGTTTGTGATTTCTGCATAGATGGAATTGATGATTCGTGTTTAGGATAGAGATATGCATTTACGCCATATTTAATCTTATAGAGAACTTGTGCTTTAAATCCTTTTTAATTGTATTTCACATTGAGATATAGTGGATTAGTTAATTAGGGTATCTTGCTTAATTCTATCATCTGTGGATTTAAGTGAGTATGTGTATTATGCATCGAGATGTGGTTTTATCTACTTTAGCATTCTTGATTAACAAATCATGATAGAGAATAATTGATGATAAGTGTGTTAACTTAAATGAAGCAATAAGTGAAGTTGTGATCTTAAATGTCCATAATCTTAATTTAACTAGTGGAATTTAATAGTAGTTTAATTTTTATAATTTGAAATTCATTTGTTTAAATAAGATTGAGTTTGTTACGGGTTAGTACTTGGTGATTTTTATTAAACAATTCCTTATGGGAACAATACTCTACTTTCACTTTATTACTTGTTGACCACGTATACTTGCGTGTTGTGCGTAATTAGATTTTACCCAACAAGTTTTTGGTGCCGTTGCTGGGGAATTAGTTAATATATTTTTGCCAATATTATCTTCAATCAAATTAGTTTTAATTTAAACATTTTTCCCTTTTTATTTAATTTTCTTCCTATTTTTCTTTCTTTTTAGGTACCATGGAGGAATTTAATAATCAATGGTCGTATACGAGAATGACTCAATCAAAGGGATCGGGGAGTGAATGTCTCAATGCATTTTCTGCAATATCAGCGCAGCTTGAGACACTTTTGAGGAGGTTGGACGTTGTTGCAGCCCAACGTAATCGAAGGATAGCAGTTAATTGTTATTATTGTGATGGTAATCATCCAAGTCATCAATGCACCATTAGTTTTGGGCCGAGACGACACGGTGGTGAATACCTCAACGATTATACATATGTTAATTATCATCAAGTTTGGGGGTATCACCCGGATTCATCATGGAGCGATACTTATGAAGACCAATACTACGCTCCAAATCCAACATTCACACCGGAATTTTCATGTCCACCTCCATTGCCACAAGAAGAAAAGCCAAATCTGAGGGATGTAATATTGAAGGGCATAACAAACCTAGAGGAGATGAGGACTAGCCAAGAGTTGTCAATCTAAAATTTTAATAATCAGATGGAACAACTCGTCACTACCTCAACTAATGGTCCTCAATACATGGCTTCTAAGATTGAGACATATAATTCAAGGTTGGAGGAATTTTGGTCCAAGTTCATAGCATCAAATGAGGATAGGAAGATTAATCAAGAGCGATCAATTCAGAATCAAGAGAAATCAATTCAAAATATGCAGAACCAGATTGATCAAATGATCAAAGCCTTGAACAACTGTCCTCAAAATAATTGGTGTTATAATGAGGATTCTGAGATTGACGAAGTGCCCGAACCAAATCTACAGCTGGATGAGACACGAGATTTTGAAAAAGAGGAGACAAGTGGGGGTAATGCAAACAAGGTCAGCGAAAAACTAACTATGGGTACCAACGATGATGAGCCTATGTTATTTATGCCCCAAGTGGCTTCTTCACCAAAGTTCAAAGATCCGGTTAGTTTTGCAAAATCATGCCCACTTGGTAGTCATGTCGTCGGCGAAGCTCTTTATGACATAAGAGCGAGTGCAATAATGAAGTCGTGGTGGGAAGAGAAAGAAAAGATAGATGAAGAGCCCAATCTATTTGACACACTTCCATGCCCAAATATGATCACAAACACAATGGAGATAGCACCTAGTCATTTTCCTTTTCTTCATGGAGATTATACCGAGTCATAACATACTAGGTGACTTTGATGCTATGGACATCGCTTGTGGGAACCTCCCAAAAGATTATTTGGTACTGATGGATGGAGGATTCCTTAACTTTCGAAGAGGAATTGTATAGCGTTGACCAGACAAAGTCTGGCTAAAGTACTATAAATCAATCGCTTATTGGGAGGCAACCCAAGCTCTAAACTTTTTCTTCTTTATTTATTCTTTATATTTTAGTTTATAGTCTAGCTCAAATATTTAGTTTTCAAAGCATAATAACTCCATAATGGTATGCTCGCAGGTAAGGCAAGAAAAAGAGAGTCACCAAGCTATTGACCCCCTAACACGGGCCATGCTACACAATGCCTATACCAAGCGCGGGGCGCGCTATCAGTCCAGAAATCACTGCTTGCCTAGCGCGGGGCGCGCTACTCAAGGGTTATACCCAGCACAGACCGTGCTACTCAAGAATTTCAGTCGCTGAACGGATTTAATCGACGTGTCTCAGATTTGAACAAATCCAATTCTCGTTAATACATGCATCTTCTCCACTTCACCTACACCCATTACAGCTCCAATACTCCACAACCCCTATTACACCATCCTTACCTCTCCTTCTCCTTTTCAACTTCAATTCCTATTAAACCCATTCATGCCCAACTTCCAATCCACGCTGGTTTTCCATTTCCAATCCACGTTTATTTTCAATTTTCGCACTACTCAAAATTCCCAGGCACTAAAAATGTTTTAATTGAAATGTTAGTCAAGTCCAACTCAAGTGTGATTCCCAATTTATTCCAATGTGTCTGGCATATTCTTCAGACTTAGCAGACAAGGAGGAACATGCTGTATTTTCAGGGAAGTCATCTCTTTTAATTTTTCATATTTCAGTAATTGAGGACAATGTCTAGTTTAAGTTTAGGGGGGCATTTTAGTGACGTATTACATATAGTTAGTTATTTATATTGTAGTTCATATAGTTACATTTAGTTTTTGTATTCAGTTTCTTGAAATAAAATTTTTATTGAAAATTTGAAAAAATTAGTAGTTAGTTTACTATGTTTATATAGCATTTAGTACATCTTGCATGAGTCCAGTTGTTTAATATTTATAGTTTGTTCTGGCCAATGATGAGATTGGAATTGGGTAGACAAGTATAGTACTGACTATTAGAGCATTGATGTGATTTTCTGTTAGGAATTGAGTATTTTTCTGCTTGAAATTGGTATAATAAGGATAGCACGGTAAAAATAACTTGTTGATTGATTGAGTTTAAATGGATACATAATGGGACTCTAAAGGATAATGCTAGTTTAAATAAGAGAATGCCAAGAATAGGTAGTGAAGGCGAAGAATTAGGTAAGAACCTAAGTTTGGGAGAAAAAATGGGCTATATAAGCTTCTAAGAAAAGAAAAAAAAGAAGAAAAGATATTGAGTTGAATAAATTGAGTCCTGTGGTGGGTCGAGAAGAAGCGTGAAATGCACTCCCCATAAACACAGACGTGAGATGGAGTGTAAAACGCACTCACTATAAAAAAAAAAGAATGAAAAAAGAATAAAACGGGAAATAAGAGCAAAAAGCCCCCGTAGATGAAAAATGAAGCATAAGTATCCCATGGTGACTTTCGATATTGGTGATTGTTTAACTTCAGTTGGATCTAGCTTGTTTTTAGATTTCTTGAGTTTACACTGTATGATGCCTTTGAAGAGACTTGTTATGTGTTAAATTTGATTTTATATCAGTTAACATTGTTGTGGAGCACACACGCACTATATTAGTGATAACAGTCTAAGATTTGATGATTGATTGAGAAGTTATTGATTGGTTTTGATATGATGTATTATCGTGTTTATTTGATTTCTCTAAGGCTGGTTGAATAGACTTGTTTATTTCACTACTGCTGGATTCATAGACATGTAGATTAGTTGCATTTCATTGCATTATTGTTTTGTGTTTTTCCTTGAGGACAAACAAATGTTTAAGTTTGAGGGTATTTGATAAGTTTGTTTTATACCTACTTATCCGGTATCTATTACTTAAATTATTTGCTTAATCTCATGTTTCTTTGTTACTTTTCAGACATTTTATGTTATTTTATAGGCGATGACACGACATTGGCATGAAGAAACAAGGGAAAGGAATTCGGACATCTTTTGGACTAAAATACGTAAGCAAATGCAAGAAAGGAATATTGAAGGACTTTTAACACCATGTTGGATGCATGTTCTTGGCTTGGAATTTGGAATTTACTCTAGATCTAATTCTTAGCTTTCCGGAACATCTTGAATCATCCCAATCGGAGTTCGGATGCGAGAGTTATGGCATTTTTATCGACAAAGATCAAAGCTAAGAGTTGTCATGTTTGCCATTTACGTAGCATCTACTTCAAGCCCGATTTCCACCTTGATCCGGAGGAATCTATCAATCTTCAAAGAATGAAAGTTGTAAATCTCGTCGATATCTTTGATTTGATAGGTGGCAGGCCCCTTAATTCCTAGCGGATCAAATGTTATGCATGTTTTACCAAAGGACATCACAGCAGGATATAGAGTAGCGCGGACCGCGCTAGGGGCGCGCCAGGCCACCAGAACCACAGCTACAGTGGCACGGGGCGCGCCCGAAAAGACTTGGGGGTAGCGCAGGGCACGCTAGGCGGCAGGAAAAGAGTTGTTTTGGGTTATTTGGTGTCCAATTTGAGCTAGAATAGGATTCTTAGTTGCCTAACTTGTTATGGTGTTCATTGGAACTCTAAATACTTGAGTTTAATTTTGATTGGGAGGCTAGTTCTAAGACTCCATTAAATCCGTCTTGGGATATATTTCTATTAACTTATTCTTTACTTTCTTTCTTAGATTAGGATTCCATTAGATTAGATTAGAGTAGATTAGATCAAAACCCTAATTCTTATGAGATTTGGAGATTGAAGCAACTTGGAGACCATTGAAGATTCAAAGTAGGAGCAAGGAAGGAGCTTTAAATTTATAGACAATAGATTATATCTTCTCGCCTTCTTCTATCTTTATCTTTTAATGATTATTCAATTTTGGATTCTAAGTTTTAATTCAATAATAGTGAACTAATTCTTTGTTTGAGATTACAATGGATCTTAATGTGTAGTTTTTTTTAATATGTTTCGCTATTAATTATTATGTTCTATTGTGAGGATTGTCTATTGTGATTTGGACTTAATTTCCTAGTTAACAATTACCGTGATAATCTATATGAACTCGAGAGATGAAGTATTGATTTAGATCTTATCGTGATAGCAAGTGTTTGTGATTTCTGCATAGATGGAATTCATGATTCCTGTTTAGGATAGAGATATGCCTTTACGCCATATGTAATCTTATAGAGAACTTGTGCTTTAAATCTTTTTTAATTGTAATTCAAATAGAGATATAGTGGATTAGTGAATTAGGGTGTCTTGCTTAATTCTATCATCTGTGGATTTAAGTGAGTATGTGTATTATGCATCGAGAGGTGGTTTTATCTGCTTTAGTGTTCTTGATTAACAATTCATGATAGAGAATAATTGATGAGAAGTGTGTTAACTTAAATGAAGCAATAAGTGAAGTTGTGATCTTAAATCTCCGTAATCTTAATTTAACTAGTGGAATTTAATAGTAGTTTAATTTATATAATTTGAAATTCATTTGTTTAAATAAGATTGAGTTGGTTACGGGTTAGTACTTGGTGATTTTTATTAAACAATTTCTCGTGGGAACGATACTCTACTTTCACTTAATTACTTGTTGGCCGCGTATACTTGCGTGTTATGCGTAATTAGATTTTACCCAACAGCGTCATAAGTTGGTATCAAAACATTATGTTATAAAACTTAAGGGGGGAAGAACCTTAGGCTAATAACCTCGTTAGGGATGGAGATGTCTGAAGGAAGTAAACTCGAGCTTTACTTAAGTCAAATGAGTTAATAAGGTATGAGGAAACTAAGTACCAAAAGATTTAAAAGATGGAAAATAACCCTATATAAATTAAATGTGATTTGTGCCTATACTATTATGTATTACGTACTAATCAACATGTTATGCTTTATTCTAGGATGTCGATCGATAGCTTGATGTATAGAGATATACATGTGGTGTACGACGAGTTGGTGAACAGAGTAAAGCATGTACCTATGCCAGTGGCAGAGGTACCATTAGTGATTCTAGAGGATTCAGAGACAGAGGGGTACTTTTCTGAGGAAGACTACTCTGAGAGAGATATGGATATAACGTCATACCTAAGTATGATGAACGATGTGGATGAAGGAATAGAGGTAACATCGGTTCATACGGTGGTACCTACACTAGAGTCATCACCTCCAAATGCAATGAGATCATTGTATCTGGCAGAGCTTGACAAGAATGTGCAACTGAGTACAGTTGTACAGAATCAGAATGAAGAGATTAATGCCCTTTTTGAAGTGTAGGAGTCTGCAGAAGCAGATTTTGAGTCAGAGCATGATGAGAAGGTAATCATGATAAATAAGGCTAGGGATTATATGAACGAGGTAGTAGAGCTTCGTAAGAAACTGGAGGAGAAAGACCAGAAGATAGCACGGATGTCTTACATCCGTAAGAGTACTCATGATAATTTCAAGATGAAAGTTGTTTGTCATCCCATGGAGTCAGGACAAACCTGTCACACTATTAGTCAGGATACCATAGCGATGATTGTGAATGAGAAACACGAGGACGCTGTTATGTATTATTAAAGTTCTAGAATAAATAAATATGTGTGTTGTGATGTAAAACCCTCTTTTGTATAAAAGGGTTGTCTTTTTGTAAATCCCCACTTCTGTGAAGTTCAATTGCGGAATAGAAGTGTAATAGCTTTTGGATGTGGAAACAAAATGTAAATAGTTTCAAACTATGAAGAAGAATATGAATATAATGAAGTTTTCATTTAATATGCTTTGTTATGATATGAGTTCGTATATGGCAATAATAATGAAGTAAGTAAATAGATAATATTGAAATTTTTATTAGTCAGAAAATGCCACCACGAAAAAGACAACGTAATCAGAAAGCAGAATCACATAATGATAACCAAGGGGGGCTCAAAACAACCCTATGCAAGAGTTCGTTAATTTATTAACTGTTGCATCTAACCAAACCGGGGGTAGAGTACTTGCGGGACCTAGAGTAGCTAGAAAGACTACCTTTAAAGAATATAAAAGTGTAGGTCCGCCAGAGTTCAAAGGAACGACGGACCCAAAAGATTTCTTGTACGACTTATATGACGAAAGGGGAAGCCAACGTTTGGAGGGAGGCTCACCAGGTTGGAGCTAGAACAGATGCGGTAAAGTGGGAATAATTCAAGAAGGTTTTCTTCGAGAATTATTTCCCTACAAGCATGCAAAGGAGAATGCAGATTAACTTAAGTAAGGGGACATGACGGTTCCTTAATACGCGGACAAATTCATTGAATTAGCAAAGTTTGCTCAACACTAAGTGGACACTAAGGAGAGGAAGTCTCGTAGATTTGTGCAGGGCCTGAAACCCTAGCTCTATAGTAGAATTTTGGTGTTCTAGAGTTTTTCCTATGGGACCATTCTGGAGAAGGTGATTATAGCGGAGGGTGGTAGTGAGGTGGCGACCCAATACCACAAAGAGAGAAAGAATAAGAGCAAGGGAAAGGGAGGAGTCAAGGAAGAGAGTGCCAGTGGTAGTGGCAGTATGCTAAAAAGAAAGAATTTTAACTTCAGAAATACTGGAGTGAGACAAGGGGATCCTGAGTATAGGATCAGAGCATGTAATACATGTGGAAAGACACATCTAGCAGTCTGTCTAAAATGGGGTATAAGTACCTTTAAACATTAAGGTAGAAGAGGAGGAAATAACTTTAGTTAATTATATTTGTGGAAATTGTTTCATGAATAATAAATGTAAATAAGTATCGGTAGATAAGCACTGATAATGTTGAAAGAATTTGAAGTAATTCTCGGTATGAATGGTTGATTAATCATAGAACTTTAATAAATTATAAGAATAAAAGTATGAATCTTCGATTTTCTAAGAAAATCCAAGTTAGTAATTTACGGTAATAAAATACCGCGACGCTCTTGTTGTCTAGCCATTACGCAAGTTAGGAGGTTGTTAAGTAAGGGGATTAGTCGTTACATTGCGTATCGACTATCGTAAGAGGAGTAAAATAGTGGTTAAGAATAAATTCTCATGGCCCAAGATGGATGATCTATTTGATCAGTTGAGGAGGGCAAAGAATTCTTCTAAGATAGATTTGAATACGGGGTATTGGCACTGGAATGTCAGGAAGTGCGAGGTACCTAAGATGATGTTTAGAACTAGTTATAGTTATGACAAGTTTCTGGTTATGTCATTTTGGTTTAGTAATATGCGGCAGTTAGATTTTCCCTAAGAGGCACCGAGCAAGTCGGTGGTAAATTGATAGGTTCTCTTGAGAGGTGTTATGGTTGAAATACCATTAGCGTCACAGAGTGTTCAAGTAATATTTGGATGAGGGTGTCGTAATGATTATTGGAGATATTCTAGTCTAATTCAAAATGTCAGAAAATCACGCTGAACATTTGAAGATAGCGTGAGTAACACTCAGAGGGAGAAGTTGGATACAAAATTCACTAAGTGTGAATTTCAGCTTAAAAGATATACAGATATGTTATTGATAAGTATGTTGGGAATGAGAAGTGAGAAAAAAAAATTCGGAAACTAAAAGGGAAGGTTAATTGAGGCACCTGTATTATCTTTATCAGATGATATGGGGAATTTTACAGTGTATCTCGATGTTTCACATAGATGACTAGATTGTGTGCTCATGTAGCATGGAAAAGTCATTGTGTATGCATTATGCCAGTTAAAGGATTATGAGGAGGTTTATCCTACTTATGATCTATAATTGGCAGCTATAGTTTTTGAATTAGAAATCTGAAGATAGTATTTATACGGGGAGGAGTGTGAGATATATACGGACTCTAGTAGTCTGAAATATATCTTCACACAGAAGGAGTTCAAGATGAGGTAGAGAAGGTAATTAGAATGAATAAGAGATTACGATGGTGATATGTTATATCATTCAGGGAAAGTTAACGTAGAAGCAGATGCATTAAGTAGGAAGGTTAGGGAAAAGCTATCGATGTTAACAACTCAGAATGAGTTAATAACGGAAATGGCGAAAACTGAGTTAGAGGTTAAATTATGGAATGAAGTATTAGAAATGTTATTCACAATATAAACTCAATCCACGAAAATGGAACGAGTTAAGTAAGTACAACTAAGTAACGAGGAGTACAAGCGAATGAAGAAGAGAATGCAGGATGAAGATACGATCAAGTATCATCTCATTTTGAAGGAGAAATTTGAGTTCCCAATAATTTTTAAAGTTAAAAGGACTAATAAAAGTTAGATAACATAATATGTTAATAAGTGTTTAACTTCCAACTCAAATTAATGATAGGAAGGAACAAGTTCTGTGAAATGAGATAATACCTTCGGTGAAGGTGAATGTGAGGAACCACAATGCCAAAAAAGCAACGTGAGGTCTCAAGATTAAAATAAAGGAAATAAAATTCCTCAATGGTGTATGTATTATTAGCGAGATTCTGGGGACAGAATCCTTATAAGGGGGGAAGAGTGTAACGCCCCAGAAGATCGGATTTTTAGTAGAATTAAAATTTTATTTAATTATATGGATTAAATGAATTTAATTGATTATTTATGGGAGTAATCTAATTGAAGGTCGTTATATGACCTAGTTATGTTGGAACGTCGTAGTATTTTGGCTACGTGGTATAATGAAAGTGTTTGAATTTCTAAGATGAAAGTAAAAGCTTTCCGAGAAATATTCCGAAAAACACTATTCACACATTTCTTTTCTGGAATTATTTTTTAATTTTCGAGAAATATGTAACAATAGAATATCGAGGTAAGATAGAATATCCAATAATATTTCAGTTATGGCAAACACAATTTTTCGCCTACGGACTTAAAATCTAACGGTTAGGGAAAGTGATTTCTTTGAAAGAATTTAAATGCGTATAATGAATTAAGTGATGATCATATAATACGTATGTATCGTATGAGGTAATATATATGTGTATGATACGAGGTATTATACGAGTATGTATGAATGATGATATGTCGTATATGATGAATAATTATACGGGTTAAACTACGAGATTAATACGTAGATAATACTTTATAAGGATTTAAGCCATATGTAATGGATTTGTTAAATTGTGTAGGAAATTGTACTGTCCATTGGGAATTATGATAAGGCCCGAATGTAGGAATGTTTAAGTCCAATGTAAATTAATGAACAAGCCTAAGTATTTGTTTAATTAGAAGCCCAATGTATAAGTTAAATTAATTAAGCTAAAGGCCCAAAGTAAGAACCAATGGGTTATGGGATGATTTAAACCCGTGGGGCAAACCATGGATGATCCAAAGTAGGAAGCAAGTATACTTAATGGCTAAGTTAAGTAATTACCAAGTAATTAATATTGGTGAGCAAGTAAAGGATAAGCTAGATGATTAACAAGTAATGTTAAAGGCTAAGTTATGTGATTAACAAGTTTACTTAATGGTTAAGTAAATGTTGTGCCCAAGTATTGGATAAATGTTGTGGTGGCCAAGCAAAGAGTGTGGTGGCCAAGTTAACTTAAGAGTTAGGTAATGAATAGTAAGGAGGTGGATGGTTTAATGACCATTAAGCCCTCATTTATGATTTCCTATAAATAGAAGGAGAGATAACTCATTTGTTGGTTGTTGTATTTCATCCAACAAGTTCAGAGCTTATTTTCTTGAGAGAAAAAGCTAGAAAGCTAGATTTTTTATTTAAGAAACAAGAAGAAGAACAAGGATTAAACAAGTGATCTTCAAGGGTAAGAACCTAAACCATGAATCTCTTTCTCCTCATTTATTATAGAAGTGAGTAGTGGTAGGATTTGTATGCTAAGAAATGAATGGAATGATTAATTAATGGACTTAAGCCGTATAAGTCATGAATAAGCTATTCGTAATCATATAAGTTATGAACTAAGGAAGATCTTGTAAGAACCTATCATATGTTAATAATAATGAAGTTGGTATGATAAGAAGAAGTAAGGATGGTGGTTAAAAGAATGAAGCCATAAGAAATCATGAGAAATGAAATCATAAGTAGTTTATACTTTTATAAGTAATAAACTCATGAGGAACAAGTAATAACTTATCATATAAATAAGTTAATATAATATGTATGTTAAGATGTTAATATGGTGGATTGAATCTGTTTGAAGTGATGAACAAATCATAAGAAATGAAGTTATGCCGGAATTCACACGATTGGACGATAATCGTCGAATTAGTGAAATTCTCATAATGGAAGTCGAATTTTGATATTGAGCATGGAAACATTGGTTTTAAATGGAGACAAGTCTTATTTGGCATTATAGAGTTACAGACTCGAGAATGATCGAATTTCGACTTAGAAGAAAGAAACGAGCGTTGAACATTCACGAACGTTTATCGTTTTCGCTAAAAATGGACTAATAGGTGAATTTGTAGTTAACGAAATCAAAAAGATAAAATGCTTGCATGAACACGTAGAGTGTGTAATTTGTGAACCGTAGGTTCTTGAACGAGCCAATTCAGACTTATAACGAGGAAATTATGAGCCCAGGAATCTCACAAAGTAGAAAATCTGTCAATATTTTTTGAGGCACGGAGTCCGCGTCGCAGCGCAATTCAAGGCTGAAAGGACCACGCTACAGCGCGAGGCCAAGGCATAGTGCATTGTTAGTTGGCGTTGCAGCGCGACCGATAACACTAAGACTCGCGCCGCAGCGCCGATTCCGGACCATAGCCACCTAAGCATCACGCCGCAGCGCATCATAGAGAAGAGAAGTTGGCATCGCAGCGCCAACACTAGGTTTTGTACAGTAATGAAGGCTTATGAAGATAGAAGGAAGTTGATTGTTTATTAATGTAATAAACACTGAAATGACATGGTTTAAAATGTTTAAACCTTAAGTAATACACTAAAGGTTGAAAGAAAGATTAGTTGAATATAAGTTATTAATACTGAAGCGATGAATAATAATAAGCCATAAAGGTAGATAAGTACTTGAAATGAGTTTCATTAAGTATTTGATAAGCAGGTTTTATACCTACTTATCCTGTATCTATTACTCGAATTATTTACTTAATCTCATGTTTCTTAGTCACTTTTCATATATTTTATGTTATTTTATAGGCTATGACATAACATTAGCATTCAGAAGCAAGGGAAAGTAATTTAGACATCTTTTGGACCAAAATATGCAATCAAATGAAATGAGGGAAGATTTAATGACTTTTAACACCCATTTGGATGCATGTTCTTGGCTTGAAACTTGGATTATACTGTAGATCTTCTTCTTAGCTTTCTGGAACATCTTGAATCGTCCCAATCGGAGCTCGGATGCGAGAGTTATGGCCTTTTTATAAACAAAGATCCAAGTTAATAGTTGTCATGCTTGCCATTTACACAATATCTACCTCAAGCTAGATTTCCGCCTTGATCCGGATGGATTCTGTCAATCCTCAAAGCATGCAAGTTGTAGATCTCGTCGATATCTTCGATTTGATAGGTGGCAGGTCCCGTAACTCCTAGCGGATCAAACGTTATGCATGTTTTACAAAAGAACGTTGCAGCAAAAAACAGAGTAGCGTGGACCGCGCTAGGCCACCAGAACCACTACTACAGTAGCGTGGGGCACTTGAAAAGACATAGGGACCTAACTTGCTAGGGTGTCCATTAGAACTCTAAATACTTGAGTTTAACTTGGATTGGGAGGCTAGTTCTACGACTCCATAAAAATCCCTCTTGGGATAGATTTCTATTAACTTATTCTTTACTTTCTTTCTTAGATTAGAAACCCTATATTATATTAGAATGGGAGATTGAAGTAACTTGGAGACCATTGAAGATCAAGAGCAGGAGCTTGAGGAAGATGAAGATTTGCCGACAACATATTTATTCTTTACTCCACTCTTACTTTAGTCTTTTAATGTGTATTCAAGTGTGGATTCTTAGTTTTAATTCAATGAACTAATTCTTTGTTTGAGATTACAATGAATCTTAATGTGTTGTTTATTTTAATATGCTTCGCTATCAATTATTATGTTCTATTATGAGGATTGTCTATTGTGATTTGGACTTAATTGTTTAATTAATTGGCTATCAATTACCGTGATAATCTATATGAACTCGAGAGATGATGTAAGAACCCGAATTTTTAGAAATTATTAAAATAAGAATTTAGTAAATAAAATTCTTAAGGCATGAGAAGGGTTCGAATAAGAATATATATGTGTTGTGAGGTATCTGGAATGGTGTTGTATGGGGTAATATAAACTATGCAATAAGTGATTTATGTGTTTAATAAATATATCATTATTATATATTTATTATGAATTGTAAAGATAAATTAGTTAAAAGATGGATAAAAATTATCTATTGATATTAAATAATTTATGTTAATTTATTTTATAATAGTAAGTTGATGACATTAAATATCTGTGATAATCACCAATTTCTTGAGTATTGGTACGAGTAAGTATCAAGTCTAAGGCAGTGCAACCTTACACTTTAATGATATATGTATAGGAGATGGGCTAAATGATTCCTTCAGAGAGCGGAGGTATATACGAATTAGTAACCGATCTAACTCACTGTGAAAACAATGTAGACGAGACGGAAACAAATTTGTTGGTTATTTGTGGGAAACCACTCAATGTACTATATTGAATACTATTAAAGACTCGATGAGTGCTAGGTTTAGACTTGTATATTAGTACGTTGTTGATGAGAGAAGAAAATCGATATACCATTAAAGTTGTTAGAGAAATATTCAGTAATTTGATATATGACGAGAAGGGAAGATTAAAGGAATGTATATGTGTTATAAATATACCTTGAATTATGTGATTTGGTGGAAGAGAAATAATTATATTATATTTCTACTAAAGGATATTAATATAAATTCTAGCATTTGATTATTTTAATAAAAGGGGGAATATTATTTTGATATTACCTTATATAGCTTTGTACGAGAAAATGTGTGTGATTAAGTAATGTGGTAAATATATTAAAACATATTTACTATATAAGTTGATAGAAACAATTTATCATAATAGTAAATAAACTTATTTTCTATATATAGTGTGTACGTATGTCGTACATTTAAATATTTTAATAATACAAAGGTATTATATTAAGAATAATATCTTGCGAAAATGAGTAAATGGTGTTATTATGATTAGTTTTTATATTTAGAGAAAACATGATAAAAACATCTTATGTTATGGAGAAGTACATAATTTTGATTATAGTAATGTGGTGAGAAATGAATAAGTAATGAGAATAAGTAATAAACTTAATGTAAGCTTGTGTGATATGCTTAGTGTGGCAAAGTGATGGAATAAGCATTCATTAAATAATTGAATGAATGAATTTGTATGTGCAATGATTTTATATTATATAGTAGCTATATCTATATAATATGAATTGAAGTGTGACACTTCAATGGTAACTATATAATATAGGTAGTATTTGAATATATAGGTATAAAGGCTTGTATGTCAGCATTATGTACACGTGAGATAATAAAATGTAATATGGTGCAATAGATCGCTTCCATGACCATGTTATAAGATGTAATATTGAGAATAATATTAATTTGTGAGATTATATTATTATAAGCTTGTGGACTATTAATTACTAAGTTCATATAATTATGTCTTGTGTGGCATAACTAGTGAAGTTAAATTAAAGGGAGATTTATTGGGAAGTATTAAGAGAAAATAAATGAGGAGTTAATAAATATTTGATATTAATTATCATTATAATAATTAAGTGTATTTGAGATGATAACTTTTATGGGAAATGATGGATTGAGAATATCCAAGTATTTTATAATTAGCCCAATTAAAATATTTATTGGAATAAACCAATGTATATGGATTATATAATTCTATTTGAGTGGGTATATATGTATACACATTTGGGGGACAAATATTAAATAAACCTAAGTATGCTAGTAGTAGTTTTGCAATGCTGAGTTATAAGCTTTTGTCCCAAATAGAGAGTCTCATTTCTCTTATGCACATGAATAGGCCAATGGCCTACTCCTCTATTGCTTAAGCTCAGCCATGGCTAGATATAGTGATGATGAAGGGAAGAATGGTTGTGGAAGGAGTTGGTAAGCAACTCTTCTTCATCCAATGGCTTCTTCTTCTTCCTCTTAGTTTAAATCTTTGGGCAAAGGTATTGTATGGATAATGAATTTTCTATAAATAAAAACTCCTCCTTCTCTTTCCCGTTAGTTTTTTTTTTGCTGAGAATTTGGTTATGGAAGTTAAGAAGTCTTGAGATCAAGCAGAGGTTTGGAGTGCTATAAATAGCAAATTGAAGCCATTAAGAGGTAATGAATCTAATGTTTATGCTTTTGATTCCTAAGTCTTGAATTCCTTAGAAATAACAAGAAAAAGTCATTTTTGAGTCACAAAATTGATGGCTAAGGATTATTATAATCCATGAATTGTTGTTAGATATTGTTAATATAGTCAAATACGAAATCAACGGAAGTTAAACGAACCAATTTGGTTTAGAAACGAATTAGTAGTGAACGAATTCGCTAATTTGTTAAAACATAAACAATTAGTATAAACATGAGTTATAGATTCATTTTTGGGTTAGTTAATGTTTATTTTAGTTTATGGGTATCTAGTATGTTGTATTTCTATGAATTACGAATCCATAGAATCGAAAACGGACTAATTTGGACATGTATAACTCAAATTATGAAGGTAGAAAGGATTTTTGGCTTGTTATTTTGTAATAGAGCATGAATCCGTGAGTTAACAGTAGCTATCCCAGCCCTGGAGCGCTATTTATAGGGCAAGATCATAGGTTTTGTGCAAATCAAAGTAGCAATCAAATTGCAAAAATAACGGAAGCATAATAAAATCAGATTTTAAAATTTTTCACAAACCAATTACCCGGATCATCCTTTATGCATATTATTAATTAAAACGAAGAACAAGAAGTTATGTAATCATATCCTTGCAGATACGAGCTTCCACATGTACGAGTTCAACTCCTACTTCTCCGCGATCTCCTTGAATTTTCGGGTAGATTCCTTCCTTTGATCAATATAAACCACCCAAGTGTGTGGCCTCTAGAGGTGATCCACTAAGAAAGAAGAATTTTCAATAAGAAGGGTGTATTGACTCAAACCCTAGTTTTTCCTATCTCTATAGAAAAAGGGGGCGTACTCTCCAACTATTGGAATTACGTATATTTGATATCTGATATAAGACTCCTCTTATAAAGATATCAGTTAACCCTATTTAATTAAAATAAGGTATTATTTATTTAATTAAACTCTGTTAATTAAATGGGCTCCCTAATCTTATTAGGGATAATTAATTAAACTCCTTTAACTAATTTTCCCTCATAATCCTTTTAGGAATAAATGATAGTACTTTTATTAAATTAATTCCTAAACCATTTTTAGAAATTAAAATAATAATATTTGTAATAATATTAATAAGACTCCTCTTATTAATTTATATTTAATATTTCTAAAATATTAAATAATAAATATTAAGCTATTTAATTTATTCTATCACCATAGATTAAATTAAATAGATTAAATTACATATACTTAACATATTATTACGATTATGCCATTAACTTCTTAAATAATTATTCTTCCTTTTATGGTGTGACCCTTTAGGTTCTCAATATTAAACCAGTTGTGAATAAATCAATTAGAATAATTCTAATCTTATGTAAATAAATAAATAAAACAATTAATTTATTTAAATAAATAATATTTATTCTACAATAGGGATAAGCATCCCTAGCGATCAACGACTTTCAAGATAATATAGATTTCAACATTAATCATAAAAGAACCTTTGAGTTAATAGTTACCGTACAATTCAATCCTTCTACCATACAATGTCCCAATTAAATATAAGACATGGAATTACTGTCAAGTCTTATTTTATTTAATTATATGTATTTCGATTCCTAAATGCACAACTCCTAATGAATGCAAATTAGAAACTACTTTGTAATTTCATTCCACCTTGGCAAAGGATTCTTGGGTTGTCGTTTATCGAATCATATAGGACATTTCTCTTTTTTTACTAGAAGTGGAAGATTCTTTATTGATCATTCATTATCTTCATATATAACTTATTACACCCAAGCATAGCCTTTGATATACTCTAAGAGTCTTAAGGAATAAGTTAAAGTGAAATTTATTATATATAAGATACTATGATGATCTCAAGTTTAAGGATCATTTGTACTACTATCACTATAGGAATTCCTATTGACAGACAAGTAAAACTCCATTAGGTATTCCTTAGCGAGTCACGTTCAGTGAACTTATTCTCTAATAAGCACCTACATACTTGCTTTAGTGTCTCCACACAAATGATTATGAGATCAATCATCCTCATCCAATGAGCAAGCAACGTACATACCAATCTATCCGGATTCATTAATCCCCTTTTTAGTAATCCATTGATTAGAAATATTTTAGTTTTAAGCTATCTAAGAATTTAGATCTCATTAACATGATCTCATCATGATTCTAAAAGCATTACTTAAAACTATGGGTTTATCACATATTGTTAAAACATCACCATATAGATAATACATGTCTTTGTTAAATAATTCTTTTATTAATAAATAAATAAGATTGATTAAAAAGTATATGCTTTATCATCATACATGATTGGCTTGTATGTATACTACTTTCATAATACCCCCGCCCCGGCGGGGGTGGTCTGAGTGCATCTGCTGAGAAAAATCTGACAGAACATGTTTTGGTAAAACGGCCATAACGTTTTCATACGAACTCGATTGAGGAAATTAAAGATGATCTGGAACGAGGACGAATAGACCTACACCTTTTGTGCTTTAAGTTTTTCAATTTGAGGTCATTAGGAAGGGTCAAAATAGTCGTTTTATGACTATTACGTAATCGAAGACCATCGAAGGTCGTCGAGCGAGCACGTACGCAAATATAGTGCTCCCGACGATGGAATATGTTATTCTAAGTGATGTAACATAAAAATGCATGATACTAGACATGACATATAAGATTACCTTACTCATTATAGAATGTTTTAGCATGGCTTAGTATGTGTTTTAAAAAGAAACTTAGAGTTTTGAAAAACGAATACTGACAAACCTTGAGTATTTGAAGTTATGATATTTTAATACATACATCTTGTTGAGTTATGAGTATACTTAAGAATGAGAAGTGATTTAAAGTTAATTTACTTATTATCAACTTACAATAGCTTAGTTGAAAAGGATTTCTAAAGAAAACTTGAAACTTTAAGAACAAACTTAAAGTAATTTGTGTACTTAAAGTTCTAAACATGATAACATATATTCATGGATTAGTTAGCTATGAAATGAGAATAAAAGTTTCACCTAGTTGCTTGACCTTAGCCCATAATAACTTTTAAAAGTGAACTTGAACGCCTTATGACCCTAGACATGACGATTATGTTCATCTTTTTGCTAAGCATGAATTGTACGTTTCAAGTGTGGTTTAAAATATGTTTTCAAATAATGAACTATGCTATATCTATGTGAAGCATACTAGTAGAGGCTTATTAGTACCAATATATGGTTTAAAAGCTTATATCATTGAATCTTGTTAAAGTAAGTTGTTAAGCTTTATTGATTGAAATAAATCATTATGGAACTAAGTAGTTTGAATATGAATGACGTATATCACGTATCAATAAACATTAAATATGTGTCGAACACATAGCGAGTCAAGTGTGTGATAAATGTATGTGAAGTTGATGTCAAGTACGGATGGTTAAGGAATACCTATATATATATAACAATTCTAAGAATATGATGAGAAAGTGAAATGTAGGTGTTACGAACCTAGTTAGAGAATAATGTAACATTATTATTACATTAAGAATGTATAAATTGTGACGCCCCCAAATCCAGGTACTTGAAACCCGAACTCGGTGCTTCACAATACCATTTTTATGAGCGGAATAATACTAATAATAATAACAATAATATAGATTTTCAAACTTAATTTACATATTATCAGAGTTTAGTTCCCAAGTACGAAACCTTTAAACATTCGTTACATGATAATAATAATAATATTTATTATCCTTATCATAAAGTCAGACTATTACATAAAATAGCTTAAACATTTAATCAGCAACTTTCCCTTTCCTCTTGTTCTTGGCAGATCCTTCGGGTTGTTCACAGTTAGCTGAAAATATTAAAAATTAAGCAAGAATGAGCATTCGAATGCCCAGCAAGTAATAGCAACAATAATAGTTAACTGAAAGGATTAAATGTTTTCTTTGAAAGATACTTCTACAACGGATCAACAGTTGTGAAGTAAGTTGAACCAATAATCAACAACATGTCATTTTGATTTCAAATTTTTGAAACTACGTATTGACTATAAATGAGAATTAGTTGACAGACTATGAACATATTTTCTATTTTCGAAAAGCTTTAAACAGAAATTCATCTGTAAACCGTCATTGCTTACGGGCACGGGGGTGATCAGCCCGTTATGCCCTGTATTGATCAATACTACATTGCTAGAACGATATTATCGTTCATCCTTTGTCCGCCTTAGCACATAAAAATTTCCCATAATTGGGATGTTCATAACAGTCTTGAATCCAAACCAAAACAATTCGGTTGAATAACAGTAAAGTTTTATCTTGTTCAACAACAACTTATCATGAGTTCTGGTTAAATAAGACATGATTTAACTTATATTCTAAACCTTATCATATAATTTTAATATATTAAACTTATTTTATTACTCAAACATGAGTTCATTTCCATTAATTAAAAATAATTTACATAACATAGCCCATAATATTATCCCTTTATGACCACAAGAGTCAGGATTTACAACTTAGATTAACACAAAAGTTGAGAATATTACATTACACAAACATACTAAGCACACATATAATATTAAACAAACCTACACCACAGAACCTATACTACCTATTCACTATGCCTTTTCCTTGATCGAGGACAACCTTTTGCTTGATGACCTTCTATCCCGCAAATAAAACAGACACACTGCTTAGGATTGGGACACTAAGGAGAAAAATGTCCCCCATGTCCGCAATTGTAGCAAACATTTTCGCCCTTCCTACACACGCCTTCATGCTTCTTGTCACATTTTGTACACTTTTCTATGTGTTTAAAGTTCCATTGGTTATTATCAGGATCACGATCATTCATTTTTCTTTTTCCCTTCTGGTTCGGAGCTGCACTTGACTTGTTGCTTTTAGCTCCTATTTGGTCAATTTGGATTTTAAGCTTATCTTGTTCCTCCATTGTTTCAATTAATGCTTTTCGCAGTTGACTATTTAGTAATTTTTCTATTTTCCACAGCCGTTCCAAAGAGGAAACCTAGTCCCACAGATTCTGCACTTCAGTTGATGCTTGGTCAGCTCCAACTTCAGTGTCTGAATCACTGTCGGTTAGTTCCACCATTTTTGGATCTGGTATTACATTCTCCACAATAACCACCTCATCGAGGTTGCTTTCGCTTTGAGCCTCTATTTCAGCTATTGGCTTTGATATCGGCTTCTTCTTTACGATCCAAGGGTATCCTAATCCTTTTTCACCTGACATCTACACACACAAATTATCCTGATTAGCATGGAATATATACACATAACACATAAAGGTTTTATATAAGTTATCTTTTAGTTTGTTTGGCGATGAATTTATCCGATTCATCTACCTTTAAACTCTATATGAGTTAATTATATTTTCAACGTTTCCCTCTGTACTAAGGTTATAGCCTAAGGTCTATCCCACCTAAGATTTCTAACCCTATAGCTCTGATACCATTCTGTGACGCCCCCAAATCCAGGTACTTGAAACCCGAACTCGGTGCTTCACGATACCATTTCTATGAGCGGAATAATACTAATAATAATAACAATAATATAGATTTTCAAACTTAATTTACATATTATCAGAGTTTAGTTCCCAAGTACGAAACCTTTAAACATTCGTTACATGATAATAATAATAATATTTATTATCCTTATCATAAAGTCAGACTATTACATAAAATAGCTTAAACATTTAATCAGCAACTTTCCCTTTCCCCTTGTTCTTGGAAGATCCTTCGGGTTGTTCACACTTAGCTGAAAACATTTAAAATTAAGCAAGAATGAGCATTCGAGATCCCAGCAAGTAATAGCAATAATAATAGTTAACTGGAAGGATTAAATGTTTTCTTTGAAAGATACTTCTACAACGGATCAACAGTTGTGAAGTAAGCTGAACCAATAATCAACAACATGTGATTTTGATTTCAAAATTTTGAAACTACGTATTGACTATAAATGAGAATCAGTTGACAGACTATGAACATATTTTCTATTTTCGAAAAGGTTTAAACAGAAATTCATCTGTAAACCGTCATTGCTTACGGGCACGGGGGTGATCAGCCCGTTATGCCCTGTATTGATCAATACTACATTGCTAGAACGATATTATCGTTCATCCTTTGTTCGCCTTAGCGCATAAAAATTTCCCATAATTGGGATGTTCATAATAGTCTTGAATCCAAACCAAAACAATTCGGTTGAATAACAGTAAAGTTTTATCTTGTTCAACAACAACTTTAAATTTATGTCTAGCTGGATCAAATAGCTTAGACGACTTTTATTTCAATGTATACATACTAGGCAACTATAAGTATATATCAACATGTGATAAAATATAATGATTATCCAAGTGGGGACACTTGTATAACCATGTTATAGAAATTAAAGAACAAAATAAATAACTTGATCAATATTAACAGGATAAAGGAAATTGTACAACAATTATTGCTTAATAGCTTACTTATACAGATTCATTGCATAAGTATATACAAAGGTTAAAATATTTGAACAGTTCAGATATTATCTTACGCATGTCCTTAGCATAAAGTAAATGCAAAGGGTTAGATACTTGCCTTGTCTGCTGCTTACACAACTTAGATATATCTCTTCTATCAAGTCCTATCATTAAATAGATCATTGTCTGATTAGAATAATATATCATATCATATAATACTGCTTATTACAGTCAGCACATTCCTAATCACATTGTCACATAACTTTACCACCATTGAATCACAAATAATTCACTTATCAAGTCAATCTATCAAAGTCCAGATCAATTTCTGAAATATGTCGGTCTACCGACAACTTTATCGGGTAATTATCGAGTCTATGACTATATACAGTTATACAATATCCACTTAGATATCTTAAACACCAGTTATAACATTTTTCATGACCTTATAATAATTTTTAAATAATTATTATCATTTATCATAATTTTTGAAATATCAAAATCATTATTAAATGATTTAAATATTAAACAATTCTATTATCATTAATATTTAATAAATAATAAACTATTTATGAAACCATTGCCAAAATATTAAGTTATTTGAAATAACTTAAACTATTTTTAAAACATTTATATTACCTTTAAATGATTTTTAAAACATTTAAAATCATCATTAAATAATTACCATTAATATTAATTTATCATTATCCAAATATTAAAAGTTATTAATTACAACTTAAAATATTTTTAATTCACTTATATCCTTTTTAAATGATATTTAAATAAATAAAACTATTTTTAAACTATTTATTTAATATAATTATTAAATAAATTTAATATCATTAATAATTAAATAAATATCATTAATATTAAATTATTAATGAAATTATCCTTTAAATATTAAAAGTTATAGTTTATAACTTAAAATATCTTCAAATACTTTATTTTCATTTAAAATGATTATTAAAATCATTTTTAAACTAAATTATTTAATATAATTATTAAATAACTTTAATATCATTAATAATAATTAATTACTGAAATTTACGTTTAAATATTAAAAGTTATATTTTATAACTTCAAATATTTTTAAATACCTTATTCTTATTTAAAATGATTTTTAATTTAATAAAATCATTTTTAATTCATTTATTTAATTCATTTAATAAATAACTTAATTATCATTAATATTAATTTATTAATGAAAATTATCACATAACATTAAAAGTTATCAAAAATAACTTAAATTATTTTCTTATGCCATAATATAATTTTAAATAATTTTTCAAATATTAAAATCATTTTTAAATAATTTATTTAATATTATAATTAAATAAATTAGATACTTTTAATATTCCAAAAATATTAAATATTTATGAAATATATTTAAAATAATTAAAAACTAATTTTCAGAATTTAAAATAATTTTTAATAATTTATTTATTATTTTTAATAATTAAAAACTATTTTTTTCTATTTATTTAATAATTTCCAAAAATTTAATTAATATCTGTCGCTAAAGACCACCTATAGCGACAGAACCGTCGCTATAGGTGTTCTTCATGTTGAGCTGTTCTTAAACATTCATAGCAGTTTGCAAGGTATCGAGTTTGACCACGATTTCCGGTCAGATCCTGATGTTAATGGACATGTTATTACTCAGATATTGTAGTACTAATGCACGACTACAAGATCCAACAACTAACGTAGCCATACAACCCATAACAAAGTAGATCTGGAGCCACGAACAAGCTGTCAGAGCTATTCTTCATTTTCTGGGTTACCTAGAAATGAAGAACAGTTCGACAGGCTCGTTTTGGGCTTTCATAACTTGTTGATCTTATAATGTTTTAGTGATATTAAGCCTTCACTATGTAGGACACATGTAAATCTACAGATTCATTACATAAAAATATTTTAAAAACATCACATAAGACAGTTATGAACCGGTCAAAGTAGTAGTCCGAAAATGCTTATGAAGGTTTCTAGGTTACCCATAAACTTCAACCGGCAGTTTCGTACTTACTACTTTGACCATTGATCTCGTTGATTCAGAGAACGATATAATGATTCTAGAGGAATGTTCATGTAGAGTAGACATCAGACAACAATATTACAACAATAACAAGGTCTAACACAAAAACAGAAGCAAGATCCAAGTGCATGAATAGGCTGTCAGAATTTCTGGGCACGTTCTGGGTTACCTAGAAACGTGTGGTCAATGCCGGTCAACGTGGTTTGACCACTAATAACTTTCTACTGGCTTAAGGTTTGACTTTGATTGCAATATCAGATCAAAGATCTTACAGCATACTACGAGATCAAAGCTTAAAAACACGAAAACACATTACAGGACGAGATCTATGGGACCTGACATTTGGTTGTCAGACCATATTTCTCACTTTTCCAGATTTTACAAATCTTCAAATCTAAGACTCTAGATGTTATGGATCTAACATCTAGCAACCCAGATCATCATTAGACACTATAACAAACATGTTTAACAAAAAAAATATAACATCTAACAACAGAATTTTGGACAGAATTTAAGCTAGGGTTTATACCTCCTTATGAACAATCTTTGATTCTGTGCTTCTGATTTGGTTGTGATGTTCGTGGGGCTTGGTTATGGAACTGTAATACCTTAAAATTTCGTTGGTTTTGGGTGGAGAGAGTTTAGTTGAGTGTTTGTAAAAAAAATGTACAAATGCTCACTTTTCTCTCTCCAATTCTATTTATCTCATTTGGGTTCAATGTATTGGCTGAGCTTTGCTTGATTTGCTGGAGATTTTGTAGCACATGGGGCAGGTAAGTTAGGTTACCAACCCATCCTATTGTCAAACCCTACTAATTTAGCCAAAAAAATTCACTTAGGGGCAAAAAGGTCATTTAATTTCTAATTTAATGGCAAAAATGGAAATTGACAAACCCTTAGGGTTTGGCCCTTAGGGTTTAACCCTTAGGGTTTAACCCTAATATTTAGTACATAGCATTTGTAGGATTTAGCAATTAGGGTTTGTGCCAAAAAATAAAATAAATAAATAAAATTATTTTAGTTTCTAAAATTTAAAAATTAAGATTGTTAATTAGATTAGGTGTACTAATTACGTTATACATGAATGTTAGGGTTTAGTACCCCTAATCATAATTACCCTTGCCAATTTGGCAATTAGTGTTTACAATTTTTAATAATTAGGGCTACTAAAATATATAATTAGAGTTTCTATTAATTAAATTAGGGTTCTCGATATAAATTTAAATTCTTTATTTATATATGGACATTAGGGTATTATAACGTAATTAACTTTACCACTTGAATAATTAGTGCTTAAAATTAACAATTAGGGTTCAAAAAATATCGATTAGGGTTTCTATTTCACAATTAGGGTTTCGCGACAAAATTAGGATTTTTCCTAATTAGCGCTTCATGAAGTAATACGTAAACATATATCATATAACACAGATATTTAATAATCATAAATTTCCCATTTAAATTGATAAATAGGGTTAAATCAATTAATGCTAGGGTTTGGTCAATATACCATAATTGACTATCCATCAACAGTATAATTTTTACAGTACATATTTATAGCACTGAAAAATCAAAATATCATAATATTATAATATTATTATCATTCCTTGATCAAAACCCAAAATTAGGGTTTGGATTCCATATCTGATTTTATCCGCCATAATTAACCTTATAATTAAGTAAAAATAATTTACTTAATAACTTGAACAAAATTCTTATAATAAAATAATTATTATAATTATTCAAAATCATTTCATGTATTATTTGAATAATATAAACATATAATTTCATGGAAAAATAATTATTAAAACATTTCTAATATAGAATTAATTACTATAAGAATATCATTTATAATAACCAATATTTCTAAAATAAAATTTATTTACAATTATTAATGTAATAAATAAATTTTATTTATCACACATATAACTATAATTACACATTACCTTTGCACATATCATTTATATTTATTTTTTAATAAATAAAAAAAAATATACGCAAAATTTATGATTTATTTATATAGAACATCGGGTTATTACATGAAATATGTGACTAATGGATATGAATCCATGATTATATAACTATGTAGGAATACACGAAGTGCAGTTAAGCGTTAAGCAGTAAGTCATAGTTTATAAACTACGAATCAGGCAAGTCTTTCAGTTCCTATTTGTTATATGAATTTGATAACTGTTAGTTGAGCTATATTATATGATGCAAATGTTGATGTATATATATGAAATGCATATGCGATATGTATGAAATGTGAAAGTTGATCTTTAATGATATGTTTGTGATATAAACCTCTATGCTTGTTATGTGAGAAGTAACATGTGTGGTAAATATTAATTGATTATAAATGCATGAACTGAATATGCTATTATATGCTATGTGCTGAATGAAAACTATTTGAATTGCTGGGCTGTCGAGCTCACCCTTGTAAATAACCACTTTTGCATGTTAAGGACTCACGGTAACGATTTCGTGTTTCTTGGTTGACAAAGTAGATAGTTTCACAATGAAGGATACTATTTAGATTATCTCTTGAACCATGTTTAGGTTCTAGGAGTGTACTTGATATGTACTTATGATGTTTAATACTTGTTGTATTGTAAGGATGTATTAGTTAATAGAGGATATCGAATCAAGATGTAAAATCTTATACAGTAATTCGAATAGAATGAATTATAACATAATTTGATTCAAGGATATGTAATCAATTCAAGTTAAGAAATCAATAGAAGATTTATTTTCAAAGGATATTGAAAAAGTTAAAATTATTCCGCATATTTTTATAATATCGAAGGTGATGTAATACAAGAATATTAAATGACCAGGATTAATCACTTATAAAAGTTTGGGGTCATTGTGCTGATCCTGGAAATGGAATGAATTTATATTCTAAATTATAATAAGTAAGGTTATATGAATTTATGTTACGAATAAAAGATATAATAGTTTGACGATAGTAGTATCGTGGCGGACTGAATTCGAGGTTCGAAGGGACCCGGATTTGGGGGCGTCACAGGTTGGTATCAAAGATGTAGGTTATAAACTTAGGTAAGTGTAGCTTAGGCTATAACCTGAGAGAGAGAAAGATAAAAATAAATATATATAAGTGAAGATTCAAAGAAGAATCTTGAAGTATCTAAGAGAATGAGAATTCAGGAGTTTCCTAACTCCGGTAATAAAATTTTTAATATGGTGTCTATATGACAAATATAATGAAAACGAACTCGGGTGGAGTTTTGTTGATAATAGGGAAAGAACCCTAAGGTAAATTGATGATCACGACGTGATCAGATTGAGCTATGAAGTGATAAATAGTCTATAACGACTAAATGTGTATAGCTTGATGCTATAAGTGAATGTACTGTGAAATGGTACGATGTGAACTCATGAGGAGTTGTATGTGATGAGATACGAAGAATTTGTATCGAGCAAAGAGCAAGTTAAGTGTAAGATAAAGTAAAGTTGGATTTCAGTTGAGGACTCATGTGAGAGCTGAGTTGTACAAACCTTTGTGTGGGCGGAGGCTTTGTGCTCACGCTCGGTTCCTCACAATGATAATCAATGGAATGTTGGTGTCACGCTATCGATATGCTTATGGTGAGAAGGTGATTCTTTTCTCATATCATATTTGATAGATAGATACTATTAAGATTAAGATAGAGAATATTAAGATTAGGTGCGAGTTCTTAAAACTCATGCACATGGTACGTTCGTGACTCATAATTATATGAAATGTTTTTGAACCCCTCATCGAATGGACGCCTATGGTCTGACTAGAACAAGTTCTTAAAATCAAATAATTATGGCAAGTTCCTGAATTTCCAAAGTGTGGTAAGTTTGATGAACTGTATCGGGTATATATATGTTATGAAGTTAGAAATTTTAGTGTAGTAAAGATTGAAATTGATGGAGAAACGTGGATTTTCTAAATCTTCTAGCTCTGCTAGATTTTCAAAGTTTATTGATTTCATGCTGATGATTCGCACTTCTATTTTCTTTAAAAACATTGGATCTTGTGATTGAACCAATGATGTTTAAAAACAATACCTTTATTCTTATGTTTATGCCAATTATTTCGGCTGAGACAAAAATGATTTGAAAATTTTCAAAATGTATTTCTAACCATGCACATCATTGATATGATGTATGGTAAACGATGGAGTCATCCATGCAGTTGAACCTAGTGTTGGATGTGATCAAAAGATCGTCAGCCAATTTTGGTATGGTGTAGTATGACAAAGTCACATAATGCCGGAATCCTCAACGTACTACTAATCTAGTACGGTATCATGATGTCATAAAAGAATTTTTGGTTTTCTTTTAAATTATGAAGAAGGTCAATTAAGTTAGCTAAATTATTTTGATTAAAGTCCGAGTTATTGATAAAAGTCTAAGCTATTTAATTCGGCTAGATGGCTGTTGAAAAATATTTATGGAATTCAAGCGTTCTTGAGTAATTATGGAAAACTAGATTACTCTGGTGCGGATTCAGTTGTTGAAAAGCTGAGGTGAACAACCCTATAAGGGGACATGTTTTCGGGGACAATGGTTCTGAGTGTAACGCATATAGTCGTTACAAAACACTACGTTACGGCCCAACGTATTGGTACAATAGGTTGGCCACCTAGTGTACGCATGGAGGGTGTTTTCAGTCTTTGTGAATGATAAACACTCTAGTTTGCAGTGTGAAGGATTTTGTTGAAGCATTTGTAAACCTAGAGAAGAGTTCACGGTCTTGTGACCCTTCAGCATAATTTGGAATCTAATATTATTCATACTACTTCCCGATTATTGAAAAATCGTGGAAGATTCTTATTCTTCTGAAGGATGAATGTAGTAAGTAGCATGTTCCTTACAAAGGAAAAGTGGTAGAATGCAAGTGAGCAAGTTATAATAAAACTTTCGAAAAGAGAATGGATAAAATTATTCAAAAAGAATATGTATTATTCGGAATAACACCGAGTAGAGGAGGTTTCGGTGATTCCGAGGACGACATCCTTATAAGGGGGAGAGGATGTAAGAACCCAAATTTCTAGAAATTATTAAAATAATAATTTAGTAAATAAAATTCTTAAGGCATGAGAAGGGTTCGAATAAGAATATATATGTGTTGTGAGGTATCTGGAATGGTGTTGCATGGGGTAATATAAACTATGCACTAAGTGATTTATGTGTTTAATAAATATATCATTATTATATATTTATTATGAATTGTAAAGATAAATTAGTTAGAAGATGGATAAAAATTATCTATTGATATTAAATAATTTATGTTAAATTATTTTATAATAGTAAGTTGGTGACATTAAATATATCTGATAATCACCAATTTCTTGAGTATTGGTACGAGTAATTATCAAGTCTAAGGCAGTGCAACCTTACTCTTTAATGGTGGATGTATAGGAGCTGGGCTAAACGATTCCTTCAGAGAATGGAGGTATATACGAATTAGTAACCGATCTAACTCACTGTGAAAACAGTGTAGACGAGACGAAAATAAATTTGTTGGTTGTTTGTGGGAAACCACTCAGTGTACTATATTGAATACTATTAAAGACTCGATGAGTACTAAGTTTAGACTTGTATATATGTACGTTGTTGACGAGAGGAGAAAATCGATATACCATTAAAGTGGTTAGAGAATTATTGAGTAATTTGATATACGGCGAGAAGGGAAGATTAAAGGAATGTATATGTGTTATATATATACCTTGAATTATGTGATTTGGTGGAAGAGAAATAATTATAGTATATTTCTACTAAAGGATATTAATATAAATTCTAGCATTTGATTATTGTAATAAAAGGGGGAATATTATTTTGATATTACCTTATATTGCTTTATACGAGAAAATGTGTTGATTAAGTAATGTGGTAAATATATTAAAACATATTTGCTATATAATTTGATAGAAACAATTTATCATAATAGGAAATAAACTTATTTTCTATATATAGTTTGTACGTGTGTCGTGCATGTAAATATTTTAATAATACAAAGGTATTATATTAAGAATAATATCTTGCGGAAATGAGTAAATCATGTTATTATGATTAGTTTTTATATTTAGAGAAAACATGATATAAACATCTTATGTTATGGAGAAGTACATAATTTTGATTATAGTAATGTGGTGAGAAATGAATATGTAATGAGAATAAGTAATAAGCTTAATTTAAGCTTGTGTGATATGTTTAGTGTGGAAAAGTAATGGAATAAGCATTCATTAAATAATTGAATGAATGAATAATTGAATGAATGAATTTATATGTGCAATGATTTTATTTTTATATAGTAGCTACATCTATATGATATGAATTGAAGTGTGACACTTCAATGGTAACTATATAATATAGGTAGTATTTAAATATATAGGTATAAAGGCTTGTATGTTAGCATTATGTACAAGTGAGATAATAAAATGTAACATGGTGCAATAGATCACTTCCATGAACATGTTATAAGATGTAATATTGAGAATACTATTATTTTGTGAGATTATATTATTATAAGCTTGTGGACTATTAATTACTAAGTTCATATAATTATGTCTTGTGTGGCATAACTAGTGAAGTTAAATTAAAAGGAGATTTAATGGGAAGTATTAAGAGAAAATAAATGAGGAGTTAATAAATAATTGATATTAATTATCATTATAATAATTAAATGTATTTGAGATGATAACTTTTATGGAAAATGATGGATTGAAAATATCCAAGTATTTTATAATTAGCCCAATTAAAATATTTATTGGAATAAACCAATGTACATGGATTATATAATTCTATGTGAGTGGGTATATATGTATACACATTTGGGGGAAAAATATCAAATAAACCTAAGCATGCTAGTATTAGTTTTGCAATGTTGAGTTATAAGCTTTTGTCTACAATAGAGAGTCTCATTTCTCTTATGCATGTGAATAGACCAATGGCCTACTCCTCTATTGCTTAAGCTTAGTCATGGCTAGATAGGGTGATGATGAAGGGAAGAATGGCTGGGGAAGGAGTTGGTAATCAACTCTTCATCATCCAATGGCTTCTTCTTCTTCCTCTTAGTTTAAATCTTTGGGCAAAGGTATTATATAGATAATGAATTTTCTATTAATAGAGACTCCTCCTTCTCTTTCCCAATTTTTTTTTTGCTGAGAATTTGGTTATGGAAGTTAAGAAGTATTGAGATCAAGCAAAGGTTTGGAGTGCTATAGATAGCAAATTGAAGCCATTAAAAGGTAATGAATCTAATGTTTATGCGTTTGATTCCTAAGTCTTGAATTCCTTAGAAATAACAAGAAAAAGTCACTTTTGAATCACAAAATTGATGGCTAAGGATTGTTATAATACATGAATTGTTGTTAGATATTGTTAATATAATCAAATACGAAATCAACGGAAGTTAAATGAACCAATTTGGTTTAGAAACGAATTCGTAGTGAACGAATTTGCTAATTTGTCAAAACATAAACAATTAGTATGAACATGAGTTATAGATTCACATTTGTGTTAGTTAATGTTTATGTTAGTTGATGGGTATCTAGTATGTTGTAGTTCTATGAATTACGAATCCATAGAATCGAAAACGGACTAATTTGGACATGTATAACTCAAATTATGAAGGTAGAAAGGATTTTTGGCTTGTTATTTTGTAACAGAGCATGAATCCGTGAGTTAACAGTAGCTATCCCCGCCCTGGAGGGCTATTTATAGGGCAAGATCGTAGGTTTTGTGCAAATTAAAGTAGCAATCAAATTGCAAAAATAACGGAAGCATAATAAAATCAGATTTTAAAATTTTTCACAAACCAATTACCCGGATCATCATTTATGCATATTATTAATTAAAAGGAAGAACAAGAAGTTATGTAATCATACCCTTGTAGATACGAGCTTCCACATGTACGAGTTTAACTCCTACTTCTCCACGATATCCTTGAATTTCCAAGTAGATTCCTTCCTTTGATCAATGTAAACCACCCAAGTGTGTGGCCTCTAGAGGTGATCCACCAAGAAAGTAGAATTTTCAAGAAGACGGGTGTATTGACTCAAACCCTAGTTTTTCCTATCTCTATAGAAAAAGGGGGCGTACTCTCCAACTATTGGAATTACGTATATTTGATATCTGATATAAGACTCCTCTTATAAAGATATCAGGTAACCCTATTTAATTAAAATAAGTTATTATTTATTTAATTAAACTCTATTAATTAAATGGGCTCCCTAATCTTATTAGGGATAATTAATTAAACTCCTTTAACTAATTTTCCCTCCTAATCCTATTAGGAATAAATGAGAGTATTTAAATTAAATTAATTCCTAAACTATTTTAGAAATTATAATAATAATAATTGTAATAATATTAATAAGACTCCTCTTATTAATTTATATTTAATATTTCTAAAATATTAAATAATAAATATTAAGCTATTTAATTTATTCTATCACCATAGATTAAATTAAATATACTTAACATATTATTATGATTATGCCATTAACTTCTTAAATAATTATTCTTCCTTTTATAGTGTGACCCTTTATGTTCTCCATATTAAACCGGTTGTGAATAAATCAATTAGAACAATTCTAATCTTATTTAAATAAATTAATAAAATGATTAATTTATTTAAATAAATAATATTTATTCTACAATACGGATAAGCATCCCTAGCGATCAATGACTTTCAAGATAATATAGATTTCAACATTAATCATAAAAGAACCTTTGAGTTAATAGTTACCGTACAATTCAATCCTTCTACCATACAATGTCCTAATTAAATATAAGACATGGAATTACTGTCAAGTCTTATTTTATTTAATTATATGTATTTCGATTCCTAAATGCATAACTCCTAATGAATGAAAATTAGAAACTACTTTCTAATTTCATTCCACCTTGGCTAAGGATTCCTGGGTTGTCATTTATCGAATCACATAGGACATTTCTCTTCTTTTACTAGAAGTGGTAGATTCTTTATTGATCATTCATTATCTTTATATATAACTTATTACACCCAAGCATAGCCTTTGATATACTCTAAGAGTCTTAAGGAATAAGTCAAAGTGTAATTCATTATATATAAGATACTATGATGATCTCAAGTTTAAGGATCATTTGTACTACTATCACTATAGGAATTCCTATTGACAGACAAGTAAAACTCCATTAGGTAATCCTTAGCGAGTCATGTTCAGTGAACTTATTCTCTAATAAGCACCAACATACTTGCTTTAGTGTCTCCACACAAATGATTATGAGATCAATCATCCTCATCCAATGAGCAAGCAACGTACGTACCAATCTATCCGGATTCATTAATCCGCTTTTTAGTAATCCATTGATTAGGAACATTTTAGTTTTAAGCTATCTAAGAATTTAGATCTCATTAGCATGATCTCATCATGATTCTAAAAACATTACTTAAAACTATGGGTTTATCACATATTGTTAAAACATCACCATATAGATAATACATACCTTTGTTAAATAATTCTTTTATTAATAAATAAATAAGATTGATTAAAAAGTATATGCTTTATCGTCATACATGATTGGCTTGTATGCATACTACTTTGACAAGACCCCCGCCCCGGCGGGGGTGGTCTGAGTGCATCTGCTGAGAAAAATCTGACAGAACATGTTTTTGTAAAACGGCCATAACGTTTTCATATGAACTCGATTGAGGAAATTCAAGATGATCCGGAACGAGGACGAATAGACCTACAACTTTTGTGCTTTAAGTTTTTCAATTTGAGGTCATTAGTAAGGGTTAAAATAGTCATTTTTATGACTATTACGTAATAGAAGGGCATCGAAGGTTGTCGAGCGAGCACATACGCAAATATAGTGCTCCCGACGATGGAATATGTTATTCTAAGTGATGTAACATAAAAATGCATGATACTAGACATGACATATAAGATTACTTTACTCATTATGGAATACTTTAGCATGGCTTAGTATGTGTTTTGAAAAGAAACTTAGAGTTTTGAAAAACTAATACTGACGAACCTTGAGTATTTGAAGTTATGATATTTTAACACATACATCTTGTTGAGTTATGAGTATACTTACGAATGAAAAGTGATTTAAAGTTAATTTACTTATTATCAACTTACAATAGCTTAGTTGAAAAGGATTTCTGAAGAAAACTTGAAACTTTAAGAACGAACTTAAAGTAATATGTGTACTTAAAGTTCTAAACATGATAACATATATTCATGGATTAGTTAGCTATGAAATGAGATTAAAAGTTTCACCTAGTTGCTTGACTTTGGCCTAGAATAACTTTTAAAAGTGAACTTGAAAGCTTTATGCCCCTAGACATGACGATTATGTTCATCTTTTTGTTAAGCATGAATTGGACGTTTCAAGTGTGGTTTAAAATGCGTTTGCAAATAATGAACTATGCTATATCTATGTGAAGAATACTAGTAGAGGCTTATTAGTACCAATATATGGTTTAAAAGCTTATATCATCGAATCTTGTTAAAGTAAGTTGTTAAGCTTTATTGATTGAAATAAATTATTATGGAACTAAGTAGTTTGAATATGAACGACGTATATCACGTATCTATAAACTTTAAATATGTGTCGAACACATAGCGAGTCAAGTGTGTGATTAATTTATGTGCAGTTGATGTCAAGTACGGATGGTTAAGGAATACCTATATATATATAGCAATTCTAAGAGTATGATGAGAAAGTGAAATATAGGTGTTACGAACCTAGTTAGAGAATAATGTAACATTATTATTACATTAAGAATGTATGAAATATGTGACTAATGGATATGAATCCATGATTATATAACTGTGTAGGAATACATGAAGTGCAGTTAAGCATTAAGTAGTAAGTCGTAGTTCATAAACTACGAATCAGGCAAGTCTTTCAGTTCCTATTTGTTATATAAATTTGATAACTGTTAGTTGAGCTATATTATGTGATTCAAATGTTTATGTATATATATGAAATGCATATGAGATATGTATGAAATGTGAAAGTTGATCTTTGATGATATGTTTGTGATATAAACCTCTATGCTTGTTATGTGAGAAATAACATGTGTAGTAAATATTAATTGATTATGAATGCATGAACTGAATATGTTATTATATGCTATGTGCTACATAAAAACTGTTAGAATTACTGGGCTATCAAGCTCACCCTTGCAAATAATCACTTTTGCAGGTTAAGGACTCACGGTAAAGATTTCGTGTTTCTTGGTTGACAAAGTAGATAGTTTCGCAATGAAGTATACTATTTAGATTATTTCTTGAACCATGTTTAGGTTCTAGGAGTGTACTTGATATATACTTATGATGTTTAATACTTGTTGTATTATAAGGACGTGTTAGTTAATAGAGGATATCGAATCAAGATGTAAAATCTTATACAGTAATTCGAATAGAATGAATCATAACATAATTTGATTCAAGGATATGTAATTGATTCAAGTTAAGAAATCAATAAAAGATTTATTTTCAAAGGATATTGATAAAGTTTAAATTATTTCGCATATTTTTATAATCTCGAAGGTGATGTAATACAGGAATAGTAAATGGCCAGGATTAGTCAGTTATAAATGTTTGGGTTCATTGTGCAAATCCTGGAAATAGAATGAATTTATATTCTAAATTGTAATAAGTAAGGTTATATTCATTTATGTTACGAATAAAAGATATAATAGTTTGACGATAGTAGTATCGTGGCGGACTGGATTCGAGGTTCGAAAGGACCTGAATTTGGAGGCGTCACAGGTTGGTATCAAAGATGTAGGTTATAAACTTAGGTAAGTGTACCTTAGGCTATAACCTGAGAGAGAGAAAGATAAAAATAAATAAATATATATATATATATATATATATATATATATATATATATATATATATAAGTGAAGATTCAAAGAAGAATCTTAAAGTATCTAATAGAATGAGAATTCAGGAGTTTCCTAACTCCGGTAATAAAATTTTTAAGATGGTGTCTATATGACAAAGATAATGAAAACGAACTCGAGTGGAGTTTTGTTGATAATAGGGAAAGAACCCAAAGGTAAATTGATGATCACGACGTGATCAGATTGAGCTATGAAATGATAAATAGTCTATAACGACTAAATGTGTATAGCTTGATGCTATTAGTGAATGTACTGTGAAATGGTACGATGTGAACTCAAGAGGAGTTGTATGTGATGAGATACGAAGAATTTGTATCGAGCAAAGAGTAAGTTAATTGCAATGTTAGTCAAGTCCAACTCAAGCGTGGTTCCCGATTTATTCTAATCTGTCTGGCCTATTCTTCATACTTAGCAGACAAGGAGGAAAATGGTGTATTTTTAGGGAAGTCCTCTATTTTAATTTTTCATATCTTAGCCATTGAGGACAATGTCTATTTTAAATTTGGGGGCATTTTAGTGTCATATTACATATAGTTAGTTATTTACATTGTAGTGCATATAGTTATATTTAGTTTTTGCATTCAGTTTCTTGAAAAAAAAAATTTAAAATTTAAAATTTGAAAAATTAGTAGTTAGGTTACTATATTTATATAGCATTTAGTACATCTTGCATGAGTCCAGCTGTTTGATATTTACAGTTTGTTTTGGCCAATGATGAGATTGGAATTTGGTAGACAAGTATAGTACTGACTATTAGAGCTTTGAAGTGATTTCCTGTTAGGAATTGAGTCTTTTTCTGTTTGAAACTGGTATAATAATGCTAACACAGTAAAAATAACTTGTTGAATGATTGAGTTTAAATTGATACATAATGTGATTCTAAAGGATAATGCTAGTTTAAATAAGAGAATGACAAGGATAGGCAGTGAAGGCGAAGAATTAGGCAAGAACCTAAGTTTGGAGGAAAAAGTGGGGTATATAAGCTTCTAAAAAATAAAAAAAAAAAGATATTGAGTTGAATAAATTGAGTCCTGTGGTGGGTCGAGAAGAAGCGTGAAATGCACTTCCCATAAACACAGGTGTGAGATGGAGCGTAAAACGCACTCTTTATAAAAAAAGAAAAAAAAAGAGAAAAAAAAGGAATAAAACGAGAAATAAGAGCAAAAAGCCCCCGTAGATGAAAAATGAAGCATATGTATCCCATATTGACCCTCGATATTGGTAATTATTTAATTTTAGTTGGATCTAGCTTATTTTTGAATTTCTTGAGTTTACACTGTATGATGCCTTCGAAGAGACTTGTTATGTGTTAAATTTGATTTTATATCAGTTAATATTGTTGTGGAGCACACACGCACTATATTAGTGATAATAGTCTAAGATTTGATGATTGATTGAGAAGTTAATGATTTGTTTTGATATTATGTATTATCATGTTTATTTGATTTCTCTAAGGCCGGTTGAATAGACTTGTTTCTGTCATTACTGCTGGATTCGTAGGCATGTAGATTAGTTGCATTGCATTGCATTGTTGTTTTGTGTTTTTGCTTGAGGACAATCAAAGGTTTAATTTTGGGGGTATTTGATAAATAGGTTTTATACCTACTTATCCGGTATCTATTACTTGAATTATTTGCTTAATCTCATGTTTCATAGTTATTTTTCATACATTTTATGTTATTTTGTACGCTATGACATAACATTGGCATGAAGAAGCAAGGGAAAGTAATTCGGACATCTTTTGGACCAAAATACGCAAATAAATGAAAGGAGGGAATATTGAAGGACTTTTAACACCAAGTTAGATGCATGTTCTTAGCTTGGAACTTGGATTATACAGTAGAGCTTCTTCATAGCTTTCCGAAACATCTTGAATCGTTCCAATCGGAGTTCGGACGCGAGAGTTATGGCCTTTTTATAAACAAAGATCAAAGTTAAGAGTTGTCATGCTTGCCATTTACACAGTATCTACTTTAAGCTCGATTTCTGCCTTGATCTTGACGGAGTCTATCAATCCTCAAAGCATGAAAGTTGTATATCTCGTCGATATCTTCGATTTGATAGGGGCCAGGTCCTGTAACTCCTAGCGGATCAAACGTTATACCTGTTTTACCAAAAAACGTCGTAGCAGAAAATAGAGCAATGCGGACCGCGCTAGGGGCGCGCTAGGCCACCAGAACAACTGCTATAATAGCACGGGGCGAGCCCGGAAAGACTTAGGGACAGCGCAGGGCGCGCTAGGTGGCGTGAAAAGAGTTAAATTGGGTTATTTGATGTCCAATTTGAGCTAGAATAGGATTCTTAGTTGCCTAACTTGCTAGGGTGTCCATTAAACTCTAAATACTTGAGTTAAACTTGGATTTGGAGGCTAGTTCTAAGACTCCATAAAAATCCCTCTTGGGATATATTTCTATTAACTTATTCTTTATTTTCTTTCTTAGATTAGAAACCCTAGATTAAATTAGAATGGGAGATTGAAGCAACTTGGAGACCATTAAAGATCAAGAGCAGGAGCTTGAGGAAGATGGAGATTTGCTGACAACAGATTTATTCTTTACTCTACTCTTATTTTTGTCTTTTAATGTGTATTCAAGTGTGAATTCTTAGTTTTAATTCAATGAACTAATTCTTTGTTTGAGATTACAATGGATCTTATTGTGTAGTTTATTTTAATATGATTCGCTATCAATTATTATGTTCTATTATGAGGATTGTCTATTGTGATTTGGACTTATTTGTTTAATTGATTGGCTATCAATTACCATGATAATCTATATGAACTCGAGAGATGAAGTATTGATTTAGATCTTATCATGACAGCATGTGTTTGTGATTTCTACATAGATGGAATTCATGATTCGTGTTTACGATAGAGATATACCTTTACGCCATATGTAATCTTATAGAGAACTTGTGCTATTTTTTAATTGTAATTCACATAGAGATATAGTGGATTAGTTAATTAGGTTGTCTTGCTTAATTCTATCATTTGTGGATTTAAGTGAGTATATGTATTATGCATCGAGAGATGATTTTATCTGCTTTAGTGTTCTTGATTAAGAATTCATGATAGAGAATAATTGATGAGAAGTGTGTTAACTTAAATAAAGCAATAAGTGAAGTTGTGATCTTAAATTTCCGTAATCTTAATTTAACTAGGGAAATTTAATAGTAGTTTAATTATAAATTGAAATTCATTCGTTTAAATAAGACTGAGTTGGTTACGGGTTACTATTTGGTAAATTTTATTAAACAATTCCTCGTGGGAACGATACTCTACTTACTATTATATTACTTGTTGACCACGTATACTTACGTGTTGTGCGTAATTAGATTTTACCCAACAGTAGATAAGTGCGATTAAGAATACGAAAGAAAAGATAGTTAATTGATAATGAATTAATTAACTTAACATATAATTTTTTTTATGATGGCAATAACGTTGTGAGTTAAAACTAAATGTTGATGAATATTACGTAAACGCGAACGGTATGCAATAAATGTATTTCACCATTGACGATCGAGTTTCAATTAATAATGTAAGGACATTGGTAAGCCGTGAGGAGGAATGATTAACTCAAAATAAGTTGTATTATTGAAATAATTTCAGTTAAGTTATAAAAGAGAAAGAAGTTGTTAAGAAGGATGTAAACTTTAACGGCAAGCCGGAACCAATAATAACAAATCTAATACATGATTAGATTGAGAAGAAGGGTAAGATTCATTAGGAATCATGTATGTTCATTCATGACCTAATGTGATATGTTATATGGTTATGTGTTCTAGACACCATAAAGACTCAAATGAAAAGTAATTTTATTGTAGCAAACGCTGAAGGCAAGTTTTTCTTAAACGCTTGTCTAACCTTCGTGCTAGCCAAGTTTTCTGTTATTCATGTTATGAGATGCATGAATTGTTTTACTAAAGGGTCGATCCCAGTTTTACCTCGGCTAGACTAATCTTGAAGAGTTGATTAATTTATTTACAAGTCTTTCAATATAGAATTTCCAACACTATCCTACGCCAATTGTTTGGTACGAATTCAATGTAAGCCTGAGTATGAATAAACAAATATATTTTTCATCGATTATTCGATGGGCACGTGAGGTTGCCATAACTTAAATGTACACACGTTTAATGAATGTAGTGTTGATCACCTAGAAGTGCTCGTAAGCTATGCCAGACTTACGGACTTAGTGTCGGGTTGTCTTTTTCAAAGAAATTATGAAACGCTAATGGTCTTGGACCAGAATTGATGTTTTACTGAATATTGTCATTGTAAAATGTTTTGAAGGAAAAGAAATGCTATTTTGAATTATTGATAGTACTTTGTAACTATTATTCAGTTATTGAAGATATACGATTCTTATGTTTCAAGCATGTCATTTAAAAGAAATTGTTATACTTACTGAGCTTGTTATTCTCATTCTTTCTTGAACCATATGAATGCAGCTTAGACCGAACGGACTGAAGGATTCAGCAAGGATAAAGGGAAGGCTAATGCGAACTTGTAGATTACCTACGTAATAGTATAGGTTTGTAATGATAATATTTGATATTATGACAAGAACAAATGTAACGGTTATAAAGAACTTGGGGAATGGTAGTATTGTTTTGGAATATATATAAGACATATTTATTCTTTTGAGGGATTTCAATTGAATGTTTGCGTGAACTGTAGTACCGTGTAGCACCATATGTCGGGTTGGAAGATGTACCAACCCCGAATCCAGGCCCCAAATCACCGCAGATTCGGTACATTGTTACTATCACTATTTACGGAGGATATAAACATAAATTATTTATACATTACATTACACACTATTCCCCAATGTCGAGTAACCTTAACTTATACACAATTCACAAACTTTCTAACATATAACATATTTATCAAACTATACTATTACAAAATAGCCTTACATTTTATCCCAAACTAAACTTGGTATTATCTTTTCCTGTATCCGAACGCATTCGCCTTATCTGTAATGTTTTATCATGATATAGCAAGGGTGAGCATGAAATTTGCTCAGCAAGTTTATATACAACAATATAACGATATATCATGATTGAAGAGTATGAATAATGAGCTTGCTATAATTCATCAATATAATTGAGAACTAGCACAAACAAATTTTTGACTGAACAAGTTTTAAACATGAACAAACATTTCTGAACCAACTGGTAATGAAGGTGATCAGCCTTTCATACCTGACTTATACATGCAAGATGTACAGAGTACAATTTTCATGGCAATCAGCAATGATTAACCATAAGCTTGAATAAAATACTCTTATTAGAGTTAAGTACAAAGAAACTTGCCTGAACCATTGATTACCGCAACGCAATTTATAACACTTTACCCGAAGACCTAATATTAGTAATATAGATCTCCAATATTAGAATAATATCATCACAGTATAATACTGTTATATATACATATCCACAGAATAACCTAAACACATAGCACATAAGCCTATCAGTCTATACAACACATAAGACTTGGTATTAGGTCAAACTATTTCAGTTTGACTTGAAACCAACACAATTCTAACATCCCGACGGTCTAGTCGGTCAACACTCGAGTTTAAGTTCAATTAAACTCTTACTTAAATACTTAACAATTATCACAGATAATTATCTAATCAGTCAAAATAATTTTCATAAACTCGTAATAATTTTTAAATAATTATTACCGTTTATCAACATTTTTCGATCATTAAAACCATATTTAATTGAATTAAATACCACATAATTCCTTAATCATTAATATTCATTTAATAATGTAAATCATTACATAATATTATAATATTTCAATTAATACCTTAAAATCATAATTATATGATTTTTAAACACTTAAATCCATTATCTGATAATTAATATTAATATTAAGATATTAATATTTTCATACCAAAATATCAAAAGTTATATTTTATAACTTAAAATATTTTTAGATCACTTAAATCATTTTTATATAATTTATAAAGCATTAATTCCATTTTTCCTTAATTTATTTAATATATCTATTAAATAAACTAATTACCATTAATATTGATTAATTAGTGAATTTCATCACAAAATATTAAAAGTCATCAAAAATAACTTAAAATATTTTCTTATACCAAAATTTTTTTTTTCATGATTTTTCATGAATTAAAATCATTTTTAAATAATTTATTTAATATTTTAATTAAATAAATAAATACCATTTATATTCCAAAAATATTAAATATTTTTGAAATATACTAAAAATAATTAAAAACTATTTTTCAAGCTTTAAAATAATTTTTCATAATTTATTTAGTATTTTTAATAATTAAAAACCATTTTTTCTATTTTTTTAATCATTTTCCGAAAAATAAAATAATAAATTGTCGCTAAAGGACCCTATAGCGACAGAACCGTCGATATAGGTGTTCTTGGCCAATTTCCAGATCTTCATGTCAGAGTTCGAGGGGCTAGGTTTGACCACTTATAATGTCTTGATCCTAAAGTTTCTGAGTAATCTAATGTATTTATGTTGTAGTATAAGTGTAATACTACAACTATCAATCAAGATCCTGGACAATACACAACATACCAGAGAGATCTAAGCTAAACAATTCGCTGTCAGACTTGTTCTTTAAATTCTGGGTTTTCCAGATTTGAAGAACAACCTTAGGTGCCTTCTATTGATCCTTGTAACTTGCAGTCTAGGTTTTGTTTATGAGATCTAATGGTTATATCATGTAAAAACAATGTCAAGCTACAACTACATAACATCATAACATAATAAAAGCAATAATTGAGCGAGATCTGGCATGGTCAAACCATGTCAGAAATCCGCTCTTCACGTTTTCTGGGTTTTCCAGAAGTTTAACAAAACTGGTGGTCAACGATGATTTGACTGCTTATAACTTTAATTCTAAACCTGTTCTCGACTTGATCTAAGTTGCAGAGCAAAGAAGACATAACATACTACACGTTTCAACATTTAAAACATAAAAACAATCAACATAAACCAATCTAAGTGCTCTGACATTTGCTTGTCAGACGATGTTTTAGCAATTTTCCAGATTTTATAAAATGCAAGATTCGAGCTCTTTAATGTTATGGATCTGGGTTTTAACAACCCAGATCACTAAATGACACCTAAATACACAACATTAACTAATCAACAACAACGTTTAACATCAAATCATAAGATTTCAAATTTTTAGGGTTTTATACCTTTTGAGCTTAATTTTTGGATCTGGTCCTTAAGATCTGTTCTTGGCTGGCTAGTACTTGATCATGGTTCATCTTTTAACTCTCTCTCACTCTAGATTTTGAAGCATGAAGAGAGAGAATGGTTTGGACAAAAATGAGAAGTAAAGTAAGATTTTTCTTACTTTAAATCTTTATATTTTGTACACATTAAATGTATTGTTGCAAGGTGGCAAGAAATGGTTGATTTGTATGGATTTTAGGCACATGCTAGACTAGAGTTAGAGCTAAAGTTGTTCAACCACCCAAGATTATGACAAGATTTGCAAGCTACAATTATAAAATATAACATAAGGGCATTCTTGTCATTTTCATGCAAATTTTATTTCTAGTTTTGTCATTTGATCAAACCCTTAGAGTTTAACCCTTAGGGTTAAAACCTAAGGTTTCCATAAATACCAATTTCTAGAATTTTTGGATTAGGATTTTCGAAATAGAAAATTTAAAATTTAAAATCGTAATTAGAATTCTCTAATTACATTAAAATTTCCTAATCATATTAGGGCTAACACAATTTAGGATTAATAATTCCTAATTCATATTGCTAATTTAGCGATTAAATCCAAAATTTCACATTAGGGGTTTTGACGGAACAATTAAGGTTTAAAAATTCTTAAATTAGGGTTCGCTAATTAATTAAGCTTTTCCCTAATTAATATCATAATTAATTGCATTAAAGTATTATAATTCCCCGTTAATTTCCCAGATTAGGGTTTTAAATTACCAAAATCTGAAATTAGGGTTTCCAAATCTGGTATTAGGGTTTTCTTAATAATCAATTAGGATTTCAAATGGTTCATTAGGGTTTTCCCTAATTAAGTATAATTAATAACGTTTAATCTTATATATAGCATTTGCATTCCCGATCTAGGTTTTCAATATCCGAATTAGGGTTTCGGACTCCCAATACTGAAATTAGGGTTTCAGAACCAGTTTCTAGGGTTTCTTATCAGATGTTAGGGTTTTCTAACGGAACACTGCCGTTCTTAATATACGATTAGGGTTTAACACATATATTCTTTATCTAGTCAACCCTTGACCCTTAACCACATTCTGAACACATACATAACCATTTTCACCGAACTTATTCACATAAACACTTATTCCTGAATAATTCACCTATATCCTTTATAGAATTTTGAAATCAACAAAATTTCACCCTAATAATATCAAACGCATACACTTATTTTCTGTCTAGGTCAATTATTTGACTTTAAATAAATCATTTAAGATTTTAATAAATTGTCTAAATTCTCGGGTTGTCACAGAAGAGACCCGGATTTGGGGGCGTCACAGGTTGGTATCAAAGCTCTAGGTTATAGAACTTAAGAGGGGAAGAACCTTAGGCTAATAACATCGTTAGGGAAGGAGAAGTCCGAAGGAAGTAAACTCGAGCTTTACTTAAGTCAAATGAGTTAATAAAATATTGAGGAAACTCAGTACCGAAAGATTTAAAAGATTGAAAGTAACCCTAAATAAATTAAATGTGATTTGTGCCTATACTATTGTGTATTATATACTAATCAACATGTTATGTGTTATTGTAGGATGTCGATCGATAGCTTGATGTATAGAGATATACATATGGTGTACAACGAGTTGGTGAACAGAGTAGAGCATTTACCTATGCCAGTGGTGGAGGTACCATTAGTGATTGTAGAGGAGTCGGAGATACAGGAGTACTTTTCTGAGGAAGACTACTTCGAGGGAGATATGGATATAGCGTCATACCTTAGTATGATAAACGGTGTGGAGGAAGGAATGGAGGTAACATCGGTTCTTACGGTGGTACCTACACTAGAGTAATCACCTCCAGATGCAATGAGATCATTGTATCTGGTAGAGCTTGATAAGAATGTGCAACTGAGTATAGTTGTACAGAATCAGAATGAAGAGATTAGTGCTCTTTATGAAGTGAAGGAGTCTGCAGAAGCAGATTTTGAGTTAGAGCATGATGAGAAGGTGCCCATGATAAATAAGGCTAGGGATTATATGAACGAGGTAGCAGAGCTTCATTAGAAACTGGAGGAGAAAGACCAGAAGATAGCACGGATGTCTTACATTCATAAGAGTACTCATGATAATTTTAAGATGAAAGTTGTTTGTCATCCCATGGAGTCAGGACAAACCCGTCACACTATTAGTCGGGATACCGTAGCGATGATTGCGAATGAGAAACATGAGGACGTTGTTATGCATTATTAAAGTTCTAGAGTAAATAAATATGTGTGTAGTGATGTAAAACCCTTTTTTGTATAAAAGAGTAGTCTTTTTGTAAATCCCCACTTTTGTTAAGTTCAATTGCGGAATAGAAGTGTAATAGCTTTTTTCTATGGAAAAAAATTGTAAATAGTTTTAAACTATGAAGAAGAATATGAATATAATGAAGTTTTCATTTAATATGCTTTGTTATGGTATGAGTTGGTATGTGGCAATAATAACGAAGTAAATAAATAGATAATATGTAGTGTGCGGCAGCCAAGGGCGATGGGCGCACTTAGTTGGCAGTGTGCAGCAGGCAAGGGCATTGGGCACACTTAGTCGAATAACGGGTTGACACTTAGTCGTTTGAGCAGCAATGAGTGTAACGATCGAGAAATTATAATTTAATTTAAATATTTACTGATTAAATAAATAATTTAAATAATTTTTTTATTGGAAAAAAACTTATGAATTGTGGTGCATTAATTTAGTAACTAAATTGATTAATGTTAATTAAATTAAATAATGATAATTTTTATTTGAAAGATTTAATTTAATAAAAATAATTAAATTAAATGAATTATTTAATATTTAAGAAAATAAGTAAATTAAATAAAGTTATGTTTAAGTCTAATTTATTAATTTAAATTAGATAGATAATTATTTATTATTCTTAAATATAATTATAATATGAATTATTATAATTACTATTATAAGTTATTTAAATTAACTAAAGTGTGACAAGTAAAAACTATATAATATAAGACTATTAAAATAAATGGGAATGGGGGAATTGGTGTGTGGCCAAACAAGGCCTTGTGACCTTTGGTTTATTCAATTGACGCCTTTTTATTTTTTAAACTGATAAGTACGTGCCATATCAGTTTATGTTTCATGCATTTTATTTTGCTAAGGAGAAATAACAGAGTATTGAGAGAGACAAGCACATAGGAGATTGTGAGTGAAAGCTTGAGAGAGTTTCTGTGATTGTCAAGTGGAAGAAAAGGATTTGGTAATCATTTTGCTAAATCAAGGTATAAACTATTCTTAATTTTAACTCTTAATTTTAGTACTGTGTATTTTATATGATTTGGAAATCATGTTGAATTGATATATATATATATATATATATATATATATATATATATATATATATATATATATATATATATATATAATGCTCCGATTCATAATCAATTAAGAGTTATTAAAAAGGATTTCGTGTTAGATTGGGATAATTTAGTCCAAGATTTTAATTGTGTTGTATAAGATGTTTCTTCACCAAAATGAAGATCATAGTCATTCGTGGTTTTTACAATTCGACCACAAATTTAAAAGTCAATTCCCCAAATGGTTCATCCTATGGTGACAAGAATAGGTTTGTGCCATGAGATCCTACCACAGCCTCTCTCTGCACAACTTGAGCATTTCGCTTCCCATAGTAATTATCATCCAAAATATGAGGAAATTCCCATATGACAGCGGGGTAAGTTTTTAAAAGAAAAACTTAAACAGAAAAGAAAAGATTAAAAAGATGACCGGTTAATCGGGAAAGTAATCTCTTTCTTTAATTTATAAACATTTAGGGAATGGATTACATTAGATACTAAGACTAAATGTTTTTGAGGGAAGATCAAAGTACGAAGGACTTCGTCTTCATCTTCTAACTAAGAAGATCAAAGCTGAAAGCTTGGTCTCCGGCTAACTAAGAGAGAAGGGAGAGGACCTCAGAAGAGCTTTCTAGAGAGAGAAGCTCTGAGGCTATACTGAACTAAGCCTAAACAACTCTAAACACTTGAGTTGTTTAAATAAAAACTGAAAATTAAATTACTACTGATTCACGCAGGAATAACTATTACATTAACTGAAGTAGGAGTAATTTACTTATGTAAAAGTAAAACGTAATAAACATTTTACATTTACTTTTACATTGGTAAATGTAAGAAACATTTAACTAAGTTAAAAACATTTAACATAAGTAAAAGTAAAAGTTTTATTCTTTTACTTTTACTTTTATATTTTTACTAAAGTAAAAGACTTTTGCTTTTTGGAAAGCAAAAGCTGAGATGATGGCTGGGGCCATCACCTGTCGGTGACTGAAGAAGGCCTCTGGCGTCTTCTTCGTTGACTAGTCCATCCCTGTTGGTGCCGGAAGGTGCTGTTGATCAACTTCTCAGATGAGTCACCATCCCCATATATTTCCACCTCAAAATTTTTATCCAGGAAATAACCCTTTCAGCCCAAAAAATTTGTTTACAAAAACGAGGAAAAAAAATTTCACCGAAAAATTTGGTCAGATCTTTAAAATTTCTTTAATTTTTGAAAAGATTTTTGTTTAAAACCAAATCAGACTAAAATCTGAAATAAAGGATTACTCTATTGGTCCAGATCTATCAGTTATATATATATATATATATGTAAGGTGTTAGAATCTGTTAATCATCATTTATGAGTGTTATTTGATGATTAAATGCATGAAATTTTGTTTTATAGGGAGAAAAATAAATAATAGTGTATGTTTATGAAAATAGATTAATGAAGTACAAAGTTTCATGTTTAATATATATAAGAATCTAAAAATTGATGTTGGATTATGTTAGTATGTTAAGAAATGAAAGCAGCGTAGTTTGAATCATGTAATGAAGTCTGCTTATTTGTAGGTCGTGAATAATGGACTTAAACTAGTTTGATATGCATGGTAATGATGTTAAAATATAATGTGGACTATAATAACAGATTGTAATATGTTGTAATACCAAAGTGTAAGATTTTAAGTGATTGATTAATTAAGTTATGTAATGAATCAAAAAGTGATGTTATGAAAGTTAAAGTAAATGATGAGGTTTATGTGAGTTTATAATGTAATTTCAGATTCATTAAAGGTGTTAATCAACATGGCTTGATGTTAAGTTAAGGTTATGACCTAAATGAGGGGTTAAACACATAAAGTTAATATTAATACAACTAATTGTTATTGCGATTCCAATGATATGTGTAGGGTAATTGGAGAACATTGTTATACTTACGTAGCTTAAATACAAGGCAAGTTTCTTATCCTAATCTTTTATTGGGCAAGTATCTCTAACCTATGCTACTTATTATTCAGCAATGTTTAATTATCATTGTTATGTTATACTTATGCAAGTTTTCTATTCCTAAATTATCGTTGCATAAGTTCCTAATTTTTATGTTGGAATTAAGCAAACATAAATTGTCGTGCATATGTTTGTAAAAGCTCTTGTAACCTAATTCGTTACCTCGAGCGAGTTTTACTTTTCTAAATCTTGATATTATTATTCAAAGCATATATTGTTCTAATACATCGATTCAAATGAGATTGTTCTAACTCTTTTGGATATAGCACTTTGCATGTATACCATGTTTATTCAATTATACATTGTTGTTATTCGGTCTTTGACTTTGATAACCTTGTTCAATTATATATTGATTATATTAAACCTCCAAGTAATAAGCAAACTATTATTGATTGAACTAATCTATTATGAATTGTGTTCTAAAATTTTAGAACCACTGATAAGTTAGTTCTGAGCTAAACTCTCTTTAGTACGGAAATTCTAAATTCAAACTGAGACGAACAACCCTAACATAGGGGATTTTGTACGTGTTAACGTTTAGATGTTTGTGCACAATATATGGTACAAAGAGCTGATCCCCCTAAGTACGTTAAAAAAGGTCTGTATAGTCTAATTGACTGTTAAGGTTGGGGTAGTAATACCTAATCACTGTGGATATAGTTCGTGGCCTTAAGAACCTCGAATATTAAAGTTCGAACTTGTTTTCTATTTTTGATTCATAGAACCAAGTTCATTATTGTTCAGTATTCGTTTCTCAATCTCATATGGTTATTATTACTATCTTTATATCAGTGAGCAATTGTTTTCTCACTTTTGGAATTAACACTGTAACTAAAGTTGAAAGAGTCGATGAGCCATCTACTAGCAAAGGAAAGGGCAAGATGTTCAAGTGTTGAAGAATTATTTAAAATTTATTTAAATGTATGATGTGATAAGGCTTGTTTTCTTTTATGATGTTTTCGCACACTTATGTAATAAATTTAAGGTTAGATTACCTGTGATTGTTTATGAGATGAGGTAACCCTTTAATGGGAAATATTATTGTTTAAATTAATTAATATTTTATCCTTTATTATGTGTAGTTAGATGTAATTATTTTGATAGTGAGCACCAAATTCTATGGGAATGAAGTACCTGAATTTGGAGGTGTCACAGGTTGGTATCAAAGCCATAGGTTATGAACCTTCGGTGGGGGTAAACCTTAGGAAGTAACCTTTAAGGAAACAGAAAACATAAGACGTGTCCAACTCTTATCGAGTTTTAAGGAATGGATTAAGGCATCCATTGAAGCTAAATAATAAAAGACATTATGTGCTATGAATTAATAACTTATGTTCTTGCGAGTATTGATAATGTTAAGTAAAACTTAAAATATTTTATTGTCAGGATATCGAACGAAGGAGGATCCAGTCTAGCTAGGGAGATGATACCTCAGATACCTAGATATGACGAACCCAGGGATATTCATGTAGTGCGGGAATAGTTGATTCAGGAGGATGAGCCTGTGACCAATCCCGATGAGGATAGTTCTGAGGAGATAGATGAGGATGATGAGGAAGAGGATCTTGTGGAGTTTCCACCAAACTCCATATCGACTGAGATGTATGATGCTTTGAACGATCATAACATAGATTTACAAGATAATGTAGAGGAACTGAAGGAGTTGGATGAGATGCATCATGCTACGATGGAGCAGAAGGATGCAGAGATTCAGGAACTTGACTAAAAACTTGGAAACACAGAGTGGGACCTAGTTCATACTAAGGGTTAGCATGAAAATTTATTGGCAGTGAATGAGAAGATGAAGACTGACATGGAGAAATTAAAAGATGACTTCAAAGAGGAATCAGCTAAGCGTGCAAGAGCAGAGGAAGCTTGGATGAAGGCAACTCAACGTGCAGACCGTGCTGAGGCTAAAGTACAAGTGAAGAAGGCCAAAATGAACGAAATAGATCATGCCTTTAATTATGCAATTGATAGGGCCCATGAACGAGTCTTTTATTACCCGCCTCAATTTGAAGACTCGCCGGGGTTCGTGATGGATCGTAGGACGGCATATCGTATTATGGAGGAAGAGCGCAGAGAAGCCTCTCAACGTCTTAATATGCATAGATAGAAAATAAGAGTGATAATAATATGTGGTTATTTATGTGAATAAATAATGTTTTAAATCCATTATTTTGAGATAAATAAAGGGGTAGTATGAGTATGTAATCCTGAAACTTGTTTAGTTCAGGAAAAAGGATGTTAATTGCAGATATAGTATCTTTTATATGTTTTAAAGCATTGTGAATGAATAAAATATCAAAGTTATTTGAAATGTTATGTGTTATAACTTTAATCTCAGAATGTTTAACGTTAAACTTTAAAATATTCAAGGAATTGAATAAATAAACTAATAAGCGTATATTTTAACAGAAAATACCTCCTAGAAGAAGACAACCACATCAACAACCACCTTCTATTGGGTCTACTAACAATAACAACGAGGCCAACGCTAACCCGGTTCAGCACTTGGTGACTTTGTTGACGGGAGCACTTGCGAATCAACCGCAAGCTCAAGTTACGACCTTCAAGGAATTCAAAGTGGTTGGACAGCCAGAGTTTCAAGGATCTATGAATCCTGTGGAAGCCCTAACCTAGATAATGGAAATGGATACAGTGTTTAATGTTGCTAGAATTAACAAAGATTAGAAGACTGCGTTCGCGACGTTCATGTTGAAGTCCGAAGCTAGCTACTGGTGGCAAACAAATAAGGTTTGTGGGGGACAAGGAGTGATAACGTGGGATAGATTTAAGGAGATGTTTTTCGAAATGTACTTTCTAGCGAGTTCTTAGTATCAGTTGGAGGTGCAATTTCTTGAATTGTAACAAGGAACTTTGACGGTTCCAGAATATGCTGCGAAGTTTAACGAGTTGGCCAGGTTTGCCACTTATCAAGTCAATACGGATGAGCATAAGGAGAGAAGGTTCGAACAAGGATTGAAACCCTAGCTGTATAGCAAGGTGTCAATGTTCCAGTTAAATACATTTGCGGCTGTACTGGAAAAGGCAATTATCGCATAAGGTAGAAGTGATGCCTTGACCAAGTACAATCATGAACAGAAGAAGAGAAAGAATGAGAATGAAAATTAGGATGGTGGAAGTAACGTTGGAAGTAACAATCAGAAGAGGAAGTGGAACGAGAATTCGACTACGGGAGTATAGCGAGGAAGTCAGCAGAAGCAAAAGTTTGAAGCTTGTGTTACTTGTGGAAAGAACCATACTGGGGTATATTTGAAGGGAAAGCGAGTGTGTTTCAACTATGGTCAGGAGGGACACATTGCACATAATTGTTTTAGCACAAAGAAAGGAGCATGTTTTACATGCAGCTCGAAGGATCACATAGCTCGTGATTTCCCTAAAAAGCCAGCGGGGAGTGCAAGTAGAGGAAAGGGAAACAACGGTGGTGGTGCAAACCAGACCGTCACCAAACCAAACAAACCTCACGTATAAGATAATCCTCTTCCTCGACACAAATAGGAAGAATTTATATGATTAATTGGACCAGTGGACAGAGTTCTAATTTAAATGGTGAATCATCCCAGACCATCAAAGACGGTGCTGACAAATGGGATTATGCAAAGTTCCAGTTTGTGATGGAACGAAAGATGAAAACTCTATGTAAGTAAATTGAGCAGTTGGTAGAACTGGTGACCCATCAACGTCAAGTCAGACAGCAATTAGTCAGTCAGGAGCATGCTAGTCTCCTCCCTTTTGTTATAAATACTCCATCATCGCCTTCAGAAATTGAAATAATGGAGGATAAAATTACGAAGAGAGTAAATGCCGAAGCCCGTCGGGATTTTGCCAATATAAGGGAATTTATATACCTGGGCCAACCTGTGGAAGAGATATTTCAGATGTTGATCAATGAAGGAATGATCACCTCCCTTCTACCTCTAATTAATCCCCGTTCAGGATGTTTCAATTCTGATGGAGTATGTCAATATCGCTCCCATTCTCGCGGTCACAACACGGAAGAATGTTGGGGACTCCGCCACCTTATTCAGAATCTAATTGACAGCTGTGTCCTGCTACTAGCAGACGATGATACTGTGTTATTTAAGAGTGAGAATACATGTCCTACTAAATGGAAGGGATTGGTAGCAGTTATATCCGCTGAGGCGGATGAGACTGTCAAACCATTCACAATACAAGCAATTAAACTTAAAGGAGTTGACAATCCTTTGAAAGTGCTTACACCGGAGCCAATTAGCTTACCATTTAGATCACAGTATCCCGTTATTAGCTTACAAAAAGTCCTTTGGAATTATGGAGATGATGAAGGATCCACCTCTCATACAGCTGCTGCAGTGGAAGGAGAATCCAATGTATCTACCCCGACGGGTGATAAAGCCTACCATCAAATCAAAGGGGAAAGTTCTCATGGAGAAAATTAAAAAATTCCTCCGTACTATGGGCCATAATGACGCCAAGGTAGTTTTAAGCTTAAGAGAAGCTCCACATCAAATTTTAATACTAGACTTGGTTTTCTCTTCCGATGATCACATGAAGATCTTACTAAAGGTTGTGGAAGAAGCCTACTTTCCGAAATCAGTGGATGTGGACAAAATTTAACATTTGGTTGATCACATTTTTAACAACAATGTGATATCTTTCACTGATGATGACATACCGCCCGAAGGGACCGGTCATTGCAAGCTATTACACATTGCGGTTTTGTCCTCTGGATACATGCTAGTTGGAGTCTTGGTAGATGGAGGGTCTTCTCTGAATATCTGTTCATATGCTACTTTGGTGAAGATGGACGTCAATCTCCAATGGATCCGAAGCAGCCATACGGTTATTAAAGCTTTCGATGGATCCCGCCAAAATTCAGTCGGAGAGATTGAACTACCAATTAAAATTGGTCCCAATACATTCTGTGTATCTTTTCACGTGCTCAAGAAAGATTCAGGATACAACCTACTATTGGGAAGACAGTGGATTCATATGGCGTGGGTCGTCCCCTCCACTCTTCATCAGTAACTTAAATACGCCATTAACGATAGCCTAGTCACGGTTAATGCTGAGTCGGAATGTCTTGTACAGGGTGACATACCACTCATCAGCTTCAATTCAGAAGTTGAGCCGGTCAGTTTTCATGACCTAGAGGTGAGCAACACTCACTACCATCATATTGGGACCCCACCTCTCACACCCAAGATTTCTGCCGAAGTGATGGCAGCTACTCAAGAAATGATGTCATTGGGTCATCAGCCTAGACAAGGGCTATGTAAAAATCATCAAGGCATTAAGTGCTCAATTCAAATTTCCAGTCAAACCGGGACAGCAGGTCTAGGCTATTCTTCCAGTTCTAGTCACAGGAATCCTGATAAGCACAAGTAGATTCCTCCAGCTTCAGCCGCAGGGCGATTATATCCACCTGCAAATCCTTAGCCCGCCCAATCTCCGGTAAAGGTGCTAGCCAACGTAATGTCTATATTATTTCCCCAAGCCTATACCGGTCAAGGGAAAACAGGGCCTAGTTCCTAATCCCAAAGGGGATGAAGAGGAACAAAGATGTAAGCAAGACATTGTCAGGATGATGTCCAACATACGCATTATTGTTCATAATGAGCATACAAACAGATACACCCTAGACGATGATTGCCCATACGTAATGGTCATCATTCGGGAGAAAAAGGACGAGGAAAGCCCCTCCATCACTGCAGTCCACCAGGACTTTTCCCTCAACAATTGGAGCAGCACTTCTTTCATTAGTCGACAATTGTAAAATGGGTAGAAACTCCTTCTGCCCTGTAGATATCATTAACAGCTTACTTTTCCGTATAATATTAGCAGTTGTTTTATCAGTACATGCTAACATTTTGTATGATTAAACAGTTTCATATAATAAGTGAAAGCACATTTTGTTTCAGGACTTTGAATTTAGATGTGCTTGTACTTTGTGATAAGGTGCCTCTTCTCCACAAGGATTGTAACTTTGATGAAAAGTTGGACTTAGTCTTTATGGAAATAGAAGAGGACATTAAGATACCTCAGGAGATCAAAAAATGGGTCGAAGACAAACTTAAACCCAACCTTGATCAAACCACTTCCTTTAATCTCTGAACCATAGAAAGCCCTAAGTTAATCCAGATTGGTTCAGACCTCACTCCAAACCAAAGGAAGGACATGGTTACACTACTAGCCCAATTCCAGGATGTGTTTACATGGTTTGTCCACTGACATTTTCCTTCATCGCCTTCCCATTAAAGAGGGATTCAAGCCAGTCAAGCAGAAGCTTAGGCGATTGAAACCTGAGTGGAGTTTAAAGGTTACAGATGAAATTGTGAAACAATTTTAAGCTGGCATTATCATGGTGTCCACATATCCTAAGTGGATATCCAACATAGTTCCCGTACCTAAACCTGGAGGAAAAGTGCGCGGATTATCGGGATCTGAATAAAGCTTGCCTTAAAAATAGCTTTCTCATGCCATTTATCCACATTCTCATCGACAATACTGCTTAATACAACATGTACTCCTTTACGGATTACTTCGCGGGATACCACCAGATTATGGTTGCTGAGGAGGATCGTGAGAAAATTACTTTCATCATGCCTTGGGGAACATTTTTCTATAGACGGTTGTCTTCCGGCCTCGTCAATGCCGGAGCCACCTATTAGCGAGCTATTATGACTCTTTTCCACGACTTAATGCACAAGGAGATAGAGATCTACGTTGATGACTTCATTGTCAAATCCCAAAGGGAAGAAGACCGCTTAGACCATCTCAGAAAGCTCTTCAACAGGTTGCATAAGTACAACTTCAAGTTGAATCCAGCCAAGTGCGCCTTTGGCATTAAATCAGGCAAGTTACAAGGATTGATAGTCAGCCACAAGGGGATTGAGTTGGATCCCACCAAAATCTAGGCCATTATTGAAATGCCCATTCCTCAGACAGAGAAGGAAATATGGGGATTTTTGGAAAGAATCAACTTCATTAGCAGGTTTATTTCTCAACTCACAGCAACCTGTGAGCCCATCTTCAACCTGTTAAGGAAGAACTCCTCCATGAAATGGAACGATGAGTGTCAAAATGCCTTCTTTACAATCAAAGAGAAGCTAGTCAAAGCTCACATTTTGGTACCTCCCAGGGATGATGTTCCCCTGTTCATGTACCTGTCCATAAGTGACAATGCCATGGGATGCATGCTGGGACAGAAAGACGATAGAGGCCGAGAATGAGCTATCTACTATCTCAACAAAAGATTCAGCATCAGTGAACACGAGTACAGTCTGATTGAGAAGACTTGTTGTGCTTTAGCATGGGCATCCATGAGGTTATAGCATTACCTCCATGGTCACACAACGCATCTCATATCCCGATTGGATCTTCTCAAGTTTGTGTTCAGTAAACCCGTGTTAAATTATCAGCTGTCCAGATAGTAGTTGATCCTACAACAATTTAACATCGTCTACATGATGCAAAAAATCCATCAAAGTTCAACGAATGCGGATCAACTGGCTGCCGCACCTTCAGGGGACTTCAAACCCTTAGAAACGTATTTCCCCAATGAAGGGATAATGCAGCAACACGATCAGTACGATACATGTCGTACATGGAAAATGTATTTCGATGGAGCTGTTAATATGGAAGGCTTTGGAGCTGGAGCAGTTCTAGTATCTGGTGCAGGGGAACAGTATCCCATCGCAATCATATGGCAGTTTATCGACACCAACAACACAGCTGAGTATGAAGGCTGTATCATGGGGCTAAAACTTACCTGTTCAATGGGCATCAGGTGGTTAACTATCTTTGGGGATTCGGAGTTAGTGATTAGACAATCCACAGGAATCAATCAAACCAAAGAGCTACATTTGTTGCCTTACTATAGGCAAGTTTTACAGATGGTTTCGGAGTTTGAAGAGATCTCCTTTCTACACATTCCCCGTAACAGGAATGACTTTACAGATACACTAGAAACTTGGCCTCCTTGATTCACATACCTGACAAGGAACACATGCCAAGCATCACATTATCCTTGCAAAAGGTACCAGCCTATGGGAACTATGTTGGAGAAGTATCGGATGAGCTACCTCCCATCCAGCATCCTTGGTATCAGAACATCAAGGAGTATTTACGAGATGGATCTACACCCGCTGAGGCGAGCCCGACTGAGAAAAGGCGGATCTATCGACTTGCTATGAAATTCTACCTGAGAGAAGATGCACTCTACAAAAGAGATGCAAGACTATGTCTCCTCAAATGTCTAGACAAGGATCAAGCTCAGAGGCTCATAGATGAGGTCCATGGTGGAGTATGTATGTGACGACTCAGAAATTCGGGTTGTCCAGAATTTATGTTTAAAGAATTTGTTATTAATAAAAGGAATTTTTTTTAATATTATTTTATGTTATGTGTTTATTAATCGTTTTATAACATAGGATGATTATAAATCGAGAGTATTCTGGCTACGAGCTAGATTGAGCGAATAAGAATTTTCAAGATGAAAAATAGAAGTTTTCCGGGAACAAAATATCTTCAGGAAAAAAGACGAAATAGGCACTATTCATCCGTTTTTGCTCGGAGATTTATTTTGAAATTCGGAGAAGCTATAGATTACGTTTAATTTTGAGACGTGATGGAATATTCAATAATATTTTAGTTATGGCAAAAATGAAGTTTTCGCCTACAGACTCAAAACCTAAAGGTTAGGAAAAGTGAGTTCCGAGTATTTTATGATCATGTATAATAATTAAGGTTATTATGTGTGATAGATATGAGTATGATATGAATTATTATACGATTATAGTACGAAGATTATTACGACGTATAATACGAATATCGTACGAGCTATATATGAAGAAAATACAAGAATAGGAGAATGAGATGCGTAGAATACGATAAGTCTTAATGAACTTTGAGTTCATGGACTTTGTAGAATCTAATTGGACTTGGATTATGTCAAACCCAACTCTTTGTGAAATCAAGCCCAAGATAGGCCTAATAAGAATTAGGGTTAAGGCCCAAACCAAGAAAAGAAACCGCGGATCGAACCGATTGGTAAACAGATCAGTAATAACCAATGGGCAACCCATGGGCATGTGGGGCGGCTACTTGGCCACCAAGTAAGGGTGTTGGCCAAGTAAACTTGGTGGCTAAGTTGTGGGAGGAGGTGGGAATAGTAAGGAGGTGGGGGCAAAATGACTAAAATGCCCTTAGCTTTGAAAATCTATAAATAGTAAGCTTATTTCATTATTTGTGGATTTTGAAAAGCCCACACTTGAGAGAAAGAGAGAGACAGAAGTCGGATGGGAGAGAGAAGGAAGAGCATGAGCAGGAATGATCGGATCGAAAGTGATCTTGTAATAACAAAGCTTGCAAATCGTCGGCTTTGTATAACGGAAGAGGATTAAAGAAGAACGGTAATCCGGAACCTAATCTCTTTTAATTTTCTTTAAGTTTTTATGTTTAAAAACATAACTTAATGAAGATAAGAGGTAGATAAGGTTAGAGATGATATGATATGGTTGAAATCATAAGAAAATGAAGAAATAATAAATTAGAAGTTTAGTTTGTAAATTTCTCAAGGAAGTATAAGATTCGTAATGAATTAGAGCGATCCTAATGGATTATATGAATAAGTAGGTGAAATAAGTAAGGAATAATGTTCTATAACATCAAATTCCAATAAAAAGTGGAATCGTAATCCAAAAGATCGATTAAAATGAAGAATGAACGAAGAACACGCGAAGAACACGAAGAACGTTGTTGATGGACAAATTTAAAACCATTGTAGTGTAATTGTTGTTGATGGACAAGCTTAAAACCATCGCGTATAAGTTAGATGTGTATTGTTTGGTTAGGAACGGTAGAAACGTTCATGAAGAACAGATTAAAACTTAGATATAACGAAGTTCTAGCGAAATTTCGTAAAAGACGAACGAGAATTAGAAAGTTAGTAAATGAACCCAAACGTGTAGAGTTTCATAAGAAAGTAATAGAACATAGAAAACGTGAGTGATAGACTCAAGAACAAACAAGTTCTAAGTTCGAATGATCGAATTACGGAAGAACAAACGAAGAGCGTTAAAAAAACATAAAAATGAACAAAGAGTGAAGATCAAGCCAATCTAATGGCACGTTAATAGACTTAGAACAAAGTTCTGTCTAAGGGGTATTAAAGTACAAAAGATAAGGAAGAGAATGGCCTTTGAACGACCTCATTACGAGTTATAACGAAGGAGATATGAGATCGCAAAGTAAGCAGCTCAAAATTTATTTAACACTTGGAGAAAATTTCTAGGGTTAGGTGTTGCAGCCTCGAATCCGGGCCCCAAATCACCACAGATTTGGTACACTGTTACTATCACTATTTGCGGAAGATATAAACATAAATTGTTTATACAATACATTACACACTTATCCCCAAGGTCGAATAACCTTAACTTAAACACCATTCATAAAATATCTATTACACAACAATATTTATCAAAATATATTATTACAAATTAGCCACACTTTATATCCCAAGATGAACTTGGCCTTAACCTTTTTCCTGTATACGAACACGTTCGCCTTATCTGCAATGTTTTATCATGATATAGCAAGGGTGAGCATAAAAGTTGCCCAGCAAGTTTAAATACAACAATATAACAATATATCATGATTGAAGAGTATGAATAATAAGCTGACTATAATTCGTCAATATAGTTGGGAATTATCACGAACAAACTTTTGACTAAACAAGTTTTAAACATGAACAAACATTTCTGAACTAACTGGTAATGAAGGTGATCAGCCTTTCATACCTGACTTATACATGCAAGATGTACAGAGTACAATTTTCATGGCAATCAACAACGATTAACCATAAGCTTGAAGAAACTACTCTTATTAGAGTTAAGTAAAAAAAAACTTGCCTGAACCGTTGATTACCGCAACGCAATTTATAACGCTTTACCCGAAGACCTTTTATGCTTTAATTCTTGAATCTGACTCTTTGATCTATTTCTAGTACACGTGGGGCTTGAATTTTGGGACTGATTTGCTTGCTATTTTCGGAGGTTTGGTGAGAGAGGGAGTTGGTGAGAGCAAAAATGATTTTGGCAAAGTTTTTGTGCATTTTCTCTCTCCAAAACCTTATATAAAGCTTTGATTCATTGCATGTTGCTGAATTGCTGAGATTGTTGGACATAAAAGTCACATGCTAGTGTTAGGCTTAGACTAGGGTTGGTCACCAACCAAGGATTTAGCAAGATTTGCAAGCTTCCATAAAATAATACACAAAAGGGCATTTTTGTCATTTCCTTTAATTTCTAGATTTCTCAATTGTTGCAACCCTTAGGGTTTAGGGTTTGGAGCATTTTAGGGTTTAGGTTTTAACCCTTAACTTTGCAAATTTAATTTCTAACATTTCCGAATTTCGGTTATAAAAATAGAAAATTAATATTTCTAACTTATAATTAGGATTTACTAATTATATTAAAATTCCTTAATCATACACAAATCTTGTTAATTAGGATTAATAACTCCTAATTAAAATTGCTAATTACGCAATTAGGGTCAAAATCACAGATTAGGGTTTATAACCCACTAATTAGGGTTTCTAATAAATTTTCTAATTTTAGAAATTAAATCTCGTAATTAGATTAGAGTTTTCTAATTACTCATACATTAAAATAATTAGGATTAGGGTTTCCTAATTAACATTGCTAATTTTAGCAATTAAATCCACAATTGAGCATTAGGGTTTTTGACGGAACAATTAGGGTTCCAAAAATTGGAAATTAGGGTTTGTTAATTAATTAACCTTTACCCTAATTAGTACTTAATTAATAGAACTGAAGCATTAAAATTCTCCGTTATATTCCCAGATTAGGGTTTCATTTTATTAGAATATGAAATTAGGGTTTTCGGATCTAGTATTAGGGTTTCTAATAATCAATTAGAATTTCCAATAATTCATTAGGGTTTTCCCTAATTAATTTAATATTAAGAACGTTTAACCTTGTACATAGCATTGCATTCCCAATCTAGGGTTTTCAATATCCGAATTAAGGTTTCGAACTCCCGGAACTGAAACTAGGGTTTCCAGAACCGATTTCTAGTGTTTCTTATTAGACGTTATGGTTTTCTAACAGAACGTTGACGTTCTTAAAATATAATTAGGGTTTGTCACAGATGTAATTTATTTGATCAACCCATGACCCTTAACCACATTCTGAACACATCATTAACCATGTACACAGAGCTTAATCACATAAATCCTTAATCATGAGTAATTCACCTATATCCTTCACAGAATTTTGAAACCCTCAAAATTCCTTCCCAATAACATCAAACGCATACACTTATTTTCTGTCTAGGTCTAATATTTGACCTTAAATCAATCATTTAAGATTTTAATAAATTGCCCAAATTTTTGGGTTGTCACATTAGGGCTTGGCGCCGCGGCGCCAATCATGCCTTGTAGAATGGCACGGCAGTGCCAGACTGGGGGTCGGGTACTGCAAACTCGCGCCGCGGCGTGAGAGATAACAAAAGGAGTGGCGCTGTGGTGCCAGTGTTGGGAAAAAGCCAGAGATGATCTTTTAACTGCTCAGCTCTTGGGGGAAATATAAGGGACAATAAAGAATATAATATTCAACTAATTAATCAAGTGATGTAAACCTTTATTAAAGGTTGAACGTATAGATTAAACAAGATTAAATGATAAAGAATATAATCGCGAGTTACGTAACCGATATCCGGGGACCGTAGTCGTGATGAACGAACGTGAGGAATTGCTATAGTTGTGATTCCTTAGACGTTGAGTGACGAGGGTAATGAATAAAATTTTGATGTTATATCATGATAATGATAGATAAGTGTGAAGCGTATAGACGCTGTGAACGCAACGTCGTTGCGATGGACGCTTGGTCTTAGCATACAATGATTGGTATGGCTTTGACACTAAGAACGAGTAATGAACATAGGGTTCATATAATGGATAACGAAAGTATTAAATAGTATATGAATTATCAAGAAAGTCGTAACAAATGGTAATAAGATTATTGAAAGTTGAATGTGATTCGATAAAGAATGAATCCGGAAGGATGACATTTAGTTTTCAAAAAGTCGTAAGGAATAAGAAATTGACTTAATCGAACATTATAGTTTAATAGTTCGTATAAGTTAAGAGAAGTTAGGTTTTGGTACAATCGTAACCTTTGATGGTTGACATATGGGAGCTGGGCTTAACAATTCCTTCAGAGAGCGAAGGTATATACAAAACTGGCAACCGATCTAACTCATTATGATGGCAGTGTAGATGAGACGGGAACTTGTTTTTGGTTGTTTGTGGGAAACCACTCAGAGTAACATATGGACTACTAGCATAGACACGATGTGTGCTGAGTCGTAGAGAAGTTATAAAAAGAAGATAAGAATATAAATCATCCAAGATGATGAACGTATGAGTAAGACATCTCCGTATGTCATAAAGCCGTAAATTGGTAAAAGAAGTTAGTCGCGTAAACTTATATTGCAAGAACGTGAACTCTAAGAAGTAAAGTTAAGTAAACCAATGCGTAAGTTCAATATATGACTAATTGGTGTTTATGTTTTCTCTTTATGTGTTATATAGGAATTGTAATGAACATTTCGACGTAAGTTGTAGCTGGGCGTAAGGCAAGTTTCCTGACTTCATTCATATTACATGAATGCTAGTTTCTTAAACTTCTCAGATGTTGTAATTGAGAAGCTCTGTCTATGTGCGAATGTGCGATATGTGTACAGTGTGGTAGAACATTTGAGGCCTTGAGCCACAATTTTAACACTTCGGTGTTTCTATGATATGCATCGTTCTGTGATTGAGTTATTCAATAAAAGTATGTTATGTTTATACATGAGCCGTTATTGTTAAGTATGTGCTAATGATTCTAGCCAAACAGGATATGTATGAAAAAGGTAGAGGGATGAAAGTATTTCAAAGAGAAAACGATTGATGTTTTAAGATGATAAGAATCAAGACTATTCCTATTATTCAAGCTGCTTTATAACATTTGTTCGGTTATAGAAATTCTAAAGAAATGTTTTAATTCTGAAGTTGTTTGTTCAACTGTTATGACTTGCTGGGCAATTGAATGCTCACACTTGCTTTAAATGAAAAACAATTTTCAGCGAACAAGGTTAAAAGAACTTAAGGATCCCGTAAAGATCAAGCTGAAGGTCTCCTGATGAATTGTCATTCAGAGTGTGAAGGTAGCGAGAATATCAAGTGAAGACTTGTAAATTAGAAAGATGAATTGAATTATAGACTAGTTTAATGAACTGTTATGTATCCTTGGTGGCGTATAAAAGTCACTCTTGTAAGATGAAATGAATAAATTAATTACCATTATTTGTAATGAAAGAGGTTATAAGGTTTCCAGAACCTGGGATTTGAGAGTGTATGTTGTTATATTTTAGTATATAATGATGTATGTTGGATGAATGATGTACTCATGACGTACGGAATTCGGGTGTGAAGATAGACCAAATTTTGGGTCGTTACAATGTAGCCCACACACGAGTGACCCCCTACTTGTTAAGAATATCCTCAGGATAGGACATTACTGGCTTACCCTAAAGGCTTACTGTGATGATCACGTCAAGAGGTGCTACCAATGCCAAATTCATGGAAATGCCATCCACGCCACTCCAAGGGAACTCCATAATATAAGTTCACTTTGGCCCTTCTCAGTGTGGGGAATGGACGTGATCCGGCCCATCGAGTCCAAAGCCAGTAATGGGCATCGCTATATATTCCCCATGATCGACTACTTCACCAAATGGGTAGAAGCAGCCTCCTTCCCCAAGGTTACCAAAGAAGTCGTCATTGTTTTCATCATAAACAATGTCATCTGTCGATATGGACAACCAGAGATAATTATGTCAGACAATGCTAAGAACCTCAACAACAAAATGATAGAGGATTTGTGCAGCAAATTCTATATCAAACACCTTAACTCTATCATCTACCGTCCAAAGATGAATGGTGTTGTTGAAGCGGCTAACAAAAATATCAAGAAGATCATGCAAAAGATTTTTTCCAGCCACAAAGGATGGACTGACTTATTGCCTCTTACTATGTCAGCCTACAGAACATCAATGCGCACTTCCACAGGGGTAACCCCCTGCGCATTAACCGATGGGATGGAAGCAGTGCTACCCATAGAAGTGGAAATGGAATCCATCAAAGTGTTGATAGACGCTCAGCTGGATGAAGACCAATGGGTACAAGATAGGTATCACCAATTGTCTCTAATAGAGGAAAGGTGAATCGCGGTTATCTTCCATGGTCAGTTATATCAACAAAGGATCGCCAGATCCTATAACAAAAAAGTTCAGCTACAGCAGTTTAAATAACATGACTTGGTTTTAAAGAAGATCATTGACAACCAAGATCAGTCCAAGGGAAAATTTGCTCCAAACTGGGAAGGCCCGTTTGTTGTCAAGGAGGTGCTCTCAGGTTACAAGAAATGGACGGCGATGAATTTCCACAACTCATCAACTCGGACACCGTGAAATGGTACTATGTCTAAGGTTACCATCAAGCAAACATCCTAGTTTTAGATTGTAAGATCACCAGTCATTCCGGTTCTTTAACGCTTCATTCCATACAACTCTTTTTCACACTTTTCCCCTCAGAGAAATATACTCTTCAAGCCAGCAGCATGGCTTCACTCCATTCATACAACTTCGGTTATCCCACTAGGGATTGAACCTTTCACACTTGCAGTTTGTCTCAAACATGGAATCAAACTTTTTCACACCTGGAGTTTATCCTGAACTTAGGATCAAACTTTCTTTTCCCCCGCAGTTTGTCCTGCACATGGGATCAAGCTTTTCATCAACTACAAATCGTCCTCAAAGGCGAACTACGTCAACCTGATTTCCCCGATACTCGGGAGTACATAGGCAACCATTTTATATGGACCGATCGCAATAAAACAAAAACCACAAAAACATTTCTACACCCTTCTCATTACAAAAACAAAAAACAACAAAAACATTCCTACACACTTTTTGCCACATACAACGTTAAACCGCTTACACCAAGTTTGAACTACGCAAACCTGATCTCCTCTTCAATAGGAGTACGTAGGCAGCCATTCATGGTTCGGTCTCACCCCCTACCAAAACACAAACACTTGTAAACGGTACTGGGATCAAACTTCAATCCACTACATTTCATCGGCTTCAGACCAAAGAGGTGGAATTACCCGAACTCCTCCTAAATAGGTGATTCGGAGACCATCTAAGTTGCGGTTGTGCCTCAAAGCGCAATACAAATCCATAAGAGATGGAATTAATAGGGCTCCTCCTAAATAGGAGTAATGGCGACCATCTGTGGTGCGATCATTCTCAGAGAGGAAAAGCCACACTCCTCTCCACATTTCCATATAGAAACCAGTCCCAAGACACCAAAGAGATGGTAGGGAATACACACAGATCAACGATATAGGAGGAATTTAGAATACATCAAGATCACAAGCTCTAAAGAAGCAGGAAAAATATCAAGCAAGTATCCAGACATAACAAAAAGGGAAGTGATCAAAAATATATTTCCATACTATATATAATGATGTTTGATATATACAATATGAATTATACATGAAAAAATGGCTAAGCTAGTCAGTGCAGGAAAATACAAGCCCATCTACAAATCAGTGCATATGCGAGCTATCAAGCCCAACATGGTATCCCTCTCAGCAGAAGGAGGTAACGATGTGGTCTCCTGTACAAGGGTATCCACACGAGCTAACAGATCTACATCCATCTACATGGTGACTCTATGTTCATTAATGTATGTGTTCATCTTTGCAATCATGTCAGTGGTAAGGGACCTCACTGTAGTACTATCGGTGATGGTTGTATCCCGGGCAGATATGGAGCTATCCCTCTCAACTGGTATGACATCTCTGGCTGATCTGGCCTCATCCCGCTCAACAACAGCGGCATCTCTACGAGCTAATGCCTCTTCTCTCTCTGATAGAGTTGCATCTCTTCCATCAAGAGTTGTCAACATCAAGGCTCTAACATGATCTCTCTAAAAGGTCATCAGATGAAGACTCTGCTCGAGGTATTGTGTTGAATGCCGGATCACAATAGTGCTAGTACTAGGAGAATCAAAAAAAGCTACTGGAAAACCAGTGGATGGCTCCTCATCGGTAGATGAATCAATGTCCTCCATGGACTTTCCACCATCTAAATCGATACCCGGCACTGTGGATACTTCTACAGCAGATGAAGTCTCTATCTCCATCCACGCATAATACTCTGGCGAACAGCCTAGATGTCTAATAGAAAAATCAGATATCTCACGCTGATCCCAATATGCATACATCCGGGATCGGTCCTCCGCTAATAGATGGCAAGAAGTTAAACGATGACCTAGCGCCCCCTCAAAAGGATTAAAGTCCTGGAACTGGTCAAACTGTGACATCACGACCAGTGGGTGGTAAGTAGTCATGCCCCTCAGACCAGCCAGAGGGAGATAATCCATGCACGGAGCATGAGTAATAAAGTTGTAGGGTGAGCTGAGCCCTGTGCACAGTAGGATGCCAAACAGATATCTGATCTCCACCAAGAATATCGACCAAGACATAACGTATGTACACTCTAATGGTTGAAAGCAGTAAGACACAGCTATATCATGGGTAAAGCAATACCCGTGTCAGCGGAAAGTGCCAATCGGTCTCAAGTGTGACATAAACCATACGTACGACGTGACCAAACTGCTCATGAATACCCCCTGTAGTGTAAGTGCTTCAAAATGTGGTTGACCTCAACGTCTTCGCCATAATCATTGGAATGATGGTATCCCTTAGATCTCTCACTGCCATGATAACACCGATGTCCAGCTCATCCATGTACTGTGGCATGTATACATACGCCACTATGCACATCAAGAATACATCCACTCTGGCCAAATTCCACTGACCCTCTGGTGTGGTGAAATCCCCAGAATGACGCTTGTAGTTCTCCAATGAGCCAAACCTATCTATAAGGAAACGCTGAGATAGTACATGACCAGATGTAATCTCATCCTCTACTACACTAAGCCGCAACTCGGTGATGGTCATGAACTATCAGCGCATATCTCTGATAGCCATATGAGCTCAAGGTCTATCTAAGGGCAAAGCCATCAACCGCTTATACTCCTCCAATGTAGGAGTCAGTTCCTAGGTACCAAATTAACAAGAAGACATGTCTCTTTGGTATCCAACGCTCCAGCATACCCTCCACAAAACATGCGGGAACCTGAAACATAAAGATGGTCATCGAATGTTGTAGTAGCAGATCTATGGTCACCCTATCTGGAGGTGACATACTATCATACCACAACCTCAGACGGGATGCTACCAAGTTTGATGGGGTGTGATCTATGCGGCTGACTGTCGAAGAAGACATCCGTGTAGGCCGTATCATAATACCATCCAGTGGTCAATGATGAATATCTCTGGACATATATACACATGCATAACATGATACATAACATTACAGATACTAGATGGCAATATGATATAGGGAATGAAAATTTGTATATACATTCCTAAGTATATCATCATCTAATACATCATCTCCATACAGCTAAAAATATCGGTAAATGGGGCACAGACGCCCTACTACTAATAGAGGCCTATCAAAAGATATAGCGAGAATGGGGTATAGCCACCAAATATCTAATAGAGGCCTATCAAAAGAGATAACGAAAATACACATCAGAATAATACAATGGTGTCAATATCTACATCATCAATCTTGTCCACCTGATGTAACTCCTCCTGAGTCATTGGATCTCTATCAACAGGGATATCAGGCTTATACAAGGGAGGATTCGCACCGGCAAAGCCAAAGGGGTCATTTGAGGGGTCAGCGCCTGAGCTGGAAGGATCAAAAGTATCTGCCTCTGCCGGATCTCTGCCCAAATGCCGGATAAAGCAATGTGTCTGGTCCAGTCGCTAGTTTAAACTGTCAATCTGTGTCAAATGAGTCGGATATCAGATATAAGCTAGCCAATCTGTCATCATCACGGATCTTGGAATCATATCCCCCATGAATTGAGTGGCGCGGGTCTGGGCTCCAATGGTACGAGGGGACCACCAATGCTAGAATATCTCCTGAGTGCAGGGATCCTCTTAAAGTGCAAAATCGTTAACACCCAATATCTCTTGAGTATGGGTGACTGCAACACAGGCCAATAACGCCTGGTAGGAGGTAAGATCGGTATACGGATCTCTCATGTGGTGCTCCTAATAGCACGCTCTCTTAAATAGAGCTCCCATCCTCCATCTTTGAAGAGAGAAACCCTATGGGTGGATATCACGTGCTCGATGCCAGTCGGGTACCCATCCTCAAATCCTATGGCCAAGTGCTCCCCAGAATAGGGAATCCATATGATGACGTCAGCTGTCAATAACTCCAGCTGTAGGCGGCAATAGGGAATCCATATGATGACGTCAGAATAGGGAATCCATACAAATTTGTTCATGATTTAAAATAAATTTTTCTTTAAGTCAAGGTTCTACTTGGGTATTTGATACCAACTTTGGTTATCATAAATATAGATTTTTGAAGGGACCAAGTAGAAGTAGAAAGCTAAACAAATATAAGTAAACCTATGTGTGGGAAATGAAGCAAAGGTTGCTGCATTAGCCATAGGAACTTATAGTTTAGCAATGCCTACGGGCAAGTCTATTAAGTCAATAAGTTGTTATTGTATTCCAGTACTTGTTAGAAACATTATTTCCATTTTATTGTTAGACAATAAAATCTTTGATATTATATTGAAGAACAATTGTTGTTCTATTTATAATAAATATGTTTTGTATAGAACTAGAATATTACTTAATGGATTTTATATACTTGACTTACGTAAAAAATAATTTTGCAAATTGAACAAACTAGTATTAGAAAAGGAGATGATCATTCAAAGAGTTGAATGTATGTATTTGCTGAAATACAAGTGTGAATTATTTGAAAGGTTCAAAGAATTCAGAAGTGAAACAAATTGACAAAGTATTAAGATTCTTTGATTAGATCAAAGAATAAATACTTGTGCAATAAGTTTCTAGATCATCTTAAATGGTTTTCTCATAATGGATACCTCCTGATACACAATAATTGATTGATGTATCTAAATGAAAAATCGTACCTTGTTGGACATGGTGCGGTCCATAATGATTTTACCGACATTTCAGTATCCTTCTACGATAATGTCCTAGAAATGGCTGCATATCTACGGACAAGGTAACCTCAAAATCCAGCCCCAAGACTCCATAAAAGTTATGGACAGGGAGGATTCCTAATCTCAAGTATGTTAAGATAAGGGGTTGTCCAACTTATGTGAAAAGGTTTCAAAGGATAAGCTTGGGACAAGATTTGACAAGTACATATTTGTGGGACATCCTAAAGTAAGTTTAAGGAATGTGTTCTATAATCCTACTTAGCAAAAGGTGTTTGTTGTGAAACATGATGCCTTCTAAGATAAAGGTGTTTATCATTGAAGGGGCTAGTGAGAGGATAATAGATCTTGAAAAGTTCAAGAGCCACAAAACACTACAAGTCAAATAAGAGGAACCTATAGATAGACATATTGTACCACAACCGAATCGTAAATCTGGGATAGTACCAAAGATACCTAGGAGGTATGGATTCATCATGGATGATGATGATGAGGTACGTATCATAGAAGATGATGATCCAGTTACATACGATGAGGTAAGAGTTATAGACACTCAGAGAAATGGATTGAAGCAATCTTCTCAAAAATGGAACATTCATTTTGATATGATAATCAAAAGAGTTTGATTTTATCAAAAACAAGAATGAACCTAGTGTGTACAAAAGGGTCAGTGGGAGCGCCGTCACATTCCTAATATTATATGTTGATATACTACGGATAAGGAATGACATGCCAATGCTAAAATCAATAAAGATAAAGTTGTCTAAACATTCCTCCATGAATGATTTGGGAAGAGCTCGACTTAACCCAATGAACGTATATTCATTTGATGTTAAAGTTGTTTAGCATGGGAAACTCCAAGAGATGTCTCATGTTGATGAGCCATGGAGTGTATCTCTCTTAATAGTCCCCATAGACTCCTAAAAGAGAGATCGCATGAGTGACAATCATGTATGCAATGAAATATACGCGACCTGATGTTGATCAGTCATATTCTGGAGAAGTTCATTGTGAGACAGTGAAAAACATCTTAAAGTTCTTAATCAGCACTAAGGATGTGATCATACATGGTGGGTCTGAATTAAAACTAGTGGGCTTAACAGACTCAAGTTTTTTCAGATAGACCAAGACGACAGAAAATCCACTTTAAGGTAAAGGGTTACCTTGAACGGTGGTGCAGTGAATTGGAAAAGTTCCAAACAACAAAGAGTTGTTGGTTTAGTGATAAAGACAAAGTATATAGCTGTAAATGAATCTACAAGTTGATTGTTTGGATTATAAGTTCATTACAGAACTAGGAATAGTTCCTAAGTCTCATCTTGGATCTAAACATGTGTTGTGGCACTTTCATTTGATTATAAGAATCATTGAAAGATGAGAAATCACTATAGAGATAGTGAACTCTCAAGAACAACATTACATATCCATTAACTAAAGCTTATCCAACAGCAGGATAATCGTCACTTAGAGAAGAAGGGTATGAGATACTATGGCGATTGGCTTTAGTGCAAGTGGGAGATTGAAAGTAGTATACACACAAGCAAATCATGTTTGATGATAAAGCATATACTTTGTAAACAATCTTATTCATTTATTAATAAAAAAATATTTATTTATTAAAGGCTTTTAATTATCTACATGATGCTGTTTTATAATATGTGATAAACTCATAGTTTTAAGCAATGCTTTTAGAATAATGATGATGATCATTCTAATGAGATCTAAATTCTTAGAAAGCTTAAAACTAAAATAGTTCCCAATCGTTGGATTACTAAATTGGGGATTAGTGAATCCGGATAGATTGATACATACGTTGCTTGCTCATTGGATGAGGATGATTGATCTCATGATCATTTGTGTGGAGACACTAAAGCAAGTATGTAGGTGTTTATTAGAGAATAAGTTCACTGAACGTGACTCACTAAGGAATACCTAATGGAGTTTTACTTGCATGTCAATAGGAATTCCTGTAGTGATAGTTGTACAAGTGATCCTTGGACTTGAGAACATCATAGTATCTTGTGTATGATGAGTTATACTTTGACTTATTCCTTAAGACCCTTAGGGTATATCAAAGGGTATGTTTGGGTATAATAAGTTGTACATGGAGATAATGTATGATCAATAAAGAATCTACCACTTCTAGTAAAAGAAGAGAAATGTCCTATGTGATTCGATAAATGACAACTCAGTAGTCCTTGGCCAAGGCAGAATGAAATTAGAAAGGTGTTTCTAATTTGCATTATTTGGAGTTGTGCATTTAAGAGTCGAAATACATATAATTAAATAAAATAAGTCTTGACAGAAATTCCATGTCTTATATTTAATTGGGACATTGTATGGTGGAAGGATTGAATTGTACGGTAACTATTTACTCAAAGGTTCTTTTATGATTAATGTTGAAATCTATATTATCTGGAAAGTCGTTGATCGCTAGGGAGGCTTATCCCTATTGTAGAATAAATATTATTTATTTAAATAAATTATTAGTTTAATTTATTTATTTAAATAAGATTAGAATTGTTCTAATTGATTTATTTACAACCGGTTTAATATGGAGAACCTAAAGGGTCACACCATAAAAGGAAGAATAATTATTTAAGAAGTTAATGGCATAATCGTAATAATATGTTAAGTATATTTAATTTAATCTATGGTGATAGAATAAATTAAATAGCTTAATATTTATTATTTAATATTTTAGAAATATTAAATATAAATTAATAAGAGGAGTCTTATTAATATTATTACAATTATTATTATTTTAATTTCTAAAAGAGTGTAGGAATTAATTTAATATAAGTACTCTCATTTATTCCTAATATGATTAGGAGGGAAAATTAGTTAAAGTAATTTAATTAATTATCTCTAATAAGATTAGGGAGCTTCATTAATTAAAAGAATTTAATTAATTAAAATAAAACTCAATTCCTTAATTGTTAAGGAGGGTTGACCACATCTATAAATAAGAGGAGTCTTATTATGGGTGAAGAGGTTATTGACTTTAATAACATACGTAATTCCAATTGTTGGAGAGTACGCCCCTTTTTCTATAGAGATAGAAAACTAGGGTTTGAGCCAAATACCCATCTTCTTGAATTCTTCTTCTTCCTTGGTGGATCACCTCTAGAGGCCAAACACTTGGGTGGCTAATGTTGATCAAAGGAATGAACCAAACCCGGTGGATTCAAGATGAACGCGAAAAGGATTGGAGGTGAACTTGTACCTGAGGAAGCTTGGATCTTCAAGGGTATGATTCTTGTTCATTCTTTTTCGTTTAATTAATAATTGCGCATAAAGGGTGATCCGGGTATATGGTTTGTCAAATTTTAAACTCTGATTTTTACACGCTTCCGCATATTTTTTGCAATTTGATTGCGTTCATGAATATTACAAACCTAATATCTAAACCTAACACACTCATAGGACACAAATATGGAAGCCTCTCATAGGATGAAAACTGCCAACACAAAGGCAAAACATCAATTATCAATGATCACTCTTAAACTTGTAAATGGGAAATCAAAAGAGAAATACTCACCAGCAGAAATGGGTAAAATCCTTACCAAGCCTCGGTCAAACCATGTGAACGCATTCGCATGCACCTGAGGAAATATGTAAAGGTGTAGGAACCCCAATCATATACTCCTATACGATCCACACGTCGTGTGGCGCTGATCAAGGCAAACGACACCGTAGAAGAGTTATCGGCTATGAAGTATCCCCTAATGATCATCAGGAACAATCGTCGAAGAATACGATCCCTGACTCTAACATCAGCTAGTATGGGCTCACTTAATAGCCCACTCATAGAATCTACGTTTAACGAACCCGTACGGATAGTCCTGGCCTTAAACGCCTCAGCTGAAACTCCTAACAAGGATCTGACGGCAGTCGGGGTAATATCAGATATACAAGGCATTGATGCCCCTCCAAACTCCATACCTATAATAAACCGCCAATCCATTGGGTCATCATCACCTCACAGTCCAACAAATAGAGAGACTGAGTCTGGTGAAACCAACGCTCAGACAACGCTTTGAGGTAACACCAGGGACAGCGGTGGGGAAGGATAGAAAAGAACGCCCCAACTCCCTAGTCATGTACAATCGTACTATAGTCAGGATGCAGAGCCTGGTACATGGAGTGAATATTGAACAAGTTCCCCCGAGGCTGTGTAAAGCCAGGAACCTACATGAAATGTAGATCGACAAAAAAATCCTATACTCCTCATCAATAGGAATGAAGGAAGATTAAGATCTAATTTGATACCTCGTTGGCGTTCAAGTACATCAAGGGATGTCGATTCAAATCACCCAGAAATTTTGGGTTTACCACCTGGATACTCGGGAGGTCCCTAAGGGGAATATGTGCAGCAGTAGCAGGGTCCGCAACCAGAACATCCTCCTTTTTGTCCTCGACGTCTGGCTCTTCAACTTGGACTAGATGTATCACTGCCTCCACCAACCGATGAGGCTGTCTAATATCATGGGGTCGAGGCAATTCAGAAGCCCTCCTCCGTACACCAGAAGTGGTCATGCGAGAACTACTCGGCTGATCTGGATCCATAATATCTGGACAAAAGTCTCCAAATCACCTTAGAAAATGTGTGGTAATTTTTAACCTGGAGCTTTATTTTCAAAATACATTTTTAGACTATATGCATGCATGCATTACTTTAACATACGTCTATAGTAGAGTAAAAATGCATGACTACTCAATGCCTAGATTTTAAATTTTTTTGCCATAGTCCCCTATGTAAATAGGACTATCCACATGCACATGTACTTGACTAGGTGACCATTCAGTCGCACACCTGCCCATAGTCATTAAAAAGTCAAAGTCATTAATCCATAAGGGTATTTTAATTACCAGGATTACTTTGCATTTTTACCTTTTGCTCATTTATCCTCAAATAGAATAAGAAATAGCAAAAAAAAAGGTGCAAAATGGACTATCTCAAAAGTTAAATTTTTTCATATCATTATGTTCAACATGGTTTAATACTAACATTTACTATGTTGAATATTTTCTATCAAGTCATTTGAGCATGCATATTCATTACTATGTGTTTAGATGCATTTTATGTGATAAGTCATTCTTCAACGGATAAAAACTGGAAAAGAAGACATGCATACGTTACCAGGACAATGTAGAACACTTGTACGGTGACAGAATTTGCAGAAAGACGTCCGAACTCAGCAGATCTGAAGAAGAGCTCTAAGATTCCTTTCGCAGCGCGACTTGAAAATGACTTGAAAAGGAAAGCCTGCAACCTTAATAGCACCACGGTTGGCCGTAGGTCCACCTGCGCTTGCTGTAGGTGTACCTGCGGTACTCTTACGTGGGTCCCACCCCTCCGTCTGGGTCCAGTTTGAGTTGCAACGGAGTTCTCACAAGCTGAAAAAGCCAAATCAGGAATAAAAACTCTACGCGATTGAGCATAATAGCTTACAATCCTGGTTTTCTTAGACCGAAATGTGAGTCTAAACATCACTCATTGGTGTTTGGCCAAGCATAGGGTACACTATACCGATGATCTCAGCTATTACAAGTCACACTCGACAATACCTTACGCAGGTTTAATGCTGCCAATTAATGGTCGTCACCCTAATCCCCTCAGTATCCCCGGCGGGGGCATCATGTATTTTCATCTGTCCAAATACAAAGACCTGACGGGGGCATTACGCATTCTCAAGAAGATCACCAGCGGGGGTATCACACATTTTCCGTTGATGCACATGTCAGCGAAGATCAAGCAGAACCCCGGCGGGGGTATCATGCATTTTCATCTGCAAAATAGAAGTCCCCGGCGGGAGGTGTCATGTATTTTTCATCCATTGATGTACATGTCAATGAAGGTCAAGAAACCTTAATGTTATTTCAGTCGATGGCAGGTAAATCCATCGAAGCATCGAAAGTCATCCGATGATTTCATCCATTGGTGTATGTATCCATAAAAGAAGTCCCCGGCAGGGGGTGTCAAGCATTTTTCGTTGATGCACAAGTCAATGAAGGTCAATCAACCTTGATAGTTTTCCCAACAGGGATGTTATCCAGTGACATACATGTCAGCGAAGGTCAGGTAACCCTGACAACACAAACTGTTGGCAGTAACTCTAACAGAACATTGATATGTCCTGGTGATATAAATCAGGAAGGATCAACCTCATCGGGGAGGACCGATGATGGAATATGTTATATACATCCTCAAATAGACAAGGCTACATACACACATAGTCTCTTGTAAATGAGAGATACGTCTTCAGTATAAAGTCTGTATGAAGGATTCAAGACTTTGGTGATAACCCCAATGTCAACAATCCAAAAGATTCCCGGTAGCTGTGGATCGCACGTCCATGATAGTTCATCAGTCTGCTTATCTATTGCAGTCTCCGGTAGAAGCAACAGGGACCCGACTATCTTCCCACCATATTGAAGAACAATCCAACATAACATATGCATCATACATTTACATCATGTTGTTGCACATGACATCATGTTTATCTTGTTGCATTTCAAGTGTCTAGGATTCTTTATCCTATACATGCCATTACATTGTATGAATATGATAAAGAGGGGCATATGTAGACACTCAAAATTTATTGCACACCTTTCACTAACATTGCAGGAGAGCAGATTCGTCTTTCAGAGATAACCTTGGGAGCACTACAAAAAAATGGGGCTTCAACAACAACTGATTTTCATTGCTAAAGGTACCAAATTTTGTTGCAAAAGGGTTTTGGCAACGACTTTATTGTCATTGCGCCTTTCTTTGCGCAATGAGCATTGCTAATTGTTCCGCAACGAACGTTTTTTTTTTCGTTCCGCAATGAGCGTTGATAATTGTTGCTAATTTATCTTTCGTACAGAGACATCGATCCTTTAACAAAAAATGTATTGTTGTAGAATAATTAAAATGTCGTTGCTAAAAACCCCATTTCGTTGCAAAAGCCTGCTAATTGAGCATAAGGGATTGAAAAACCTTTTTTATAAAACAGCATTGCCATATCTTGTTTAAAACTAAATTTTTACACAAATTCAAACCATGTGTATATCGGTGCGAACGAGGCCTCGCATTACTTCCATATAACTGCACATTGACCCACACACACACACATATTCATATAACAGTTTCTTTAAAAGTGGCGGTCACCGTGGTAACATGGATGTCGGGGGCTGCCTAACACCTTCCCTCCGAAAAATCAAGTCTCCGGACCCTAATAAATCTAAGTTTCACAGACCCGTTTAGCAGTGTCACATCACTGGGTCAATGTGCAAACCTTTTCTTGGTTGTGTTGGTACAACCATTTAAAAACCCAATTGGTGACTCTTACAATCAAATCGTCGACATATACATGACGGACCTTTTCACAACTTGTTTTTTCAAACAAATCTCACCTAACATGAGAACACCAAAGAACAAGAACATAAAATAGACAAATAAAAATCCTGACGTCGACAAATAGTTCGCATAATTTAACAGGAAGTGTATTGGTCTAAGTGAAACAATAAATGAAATTATAATCTTAAGTCTTCATTATATGGTTTAAATCTAGTGGTATTTAGAATTAGTTGAATTATATATTTTAATTTCATAAATTTACAATCTCAAATCAATTGTTTAAATAAATCTAATTTTGTTAAGGGTTAGTACTTGGTAATTGTTATTAAATAATTTATCGGGGGAACGACCCATACTTTTCTTATCACTTTACTACTAGTTGACCCTGTATACTTGCACATATGTTTTGATTTCAAAATTGACCAACAATAATTTCATGTCTTATATTTAATTAGGACATTGTATGGTGTAATGATTGAATTGTACAATTACTCTTTACTCAAATGTTCCTTTATGATTAATATTGAAATCTATATTATCTAGAAAGTCGTTGATCGCTAAGGAGACTTATTCTTATTGTAGAATAAATGTTATTTATTTAAATAAATTAATAGATTAATTAATTTATTTAAATAAATTAATAGATTAATTTATTTATTTAAATAAGATTAGAATTGTTCTAATTGATTTATTTACAACCAATTTAATACGAAGAACCTAAAGGATCACGCCATAAAAGGAAGAATATTTATTTAAGAAGTAAATGACATAATAGTAATAATAAGTTAAGTGTATTTAATTTAATTTATGGTGATAAAAAAATTAAATAGCTTAATATTTATTATTTAATATTTTGAAAATATTAAATATTATTATAAAAGAATACTAATATTAAGAGCAATGAATAGTGAAAAGAGAGAGCATTCTCCTTGTATTTTTATTTGTATCATTCTCTGTACAGTACATATATTTATAGGTACATAAACATCAGTATTTGGAGATTTCAAAACTCAAAGGTCATGAGTGTCAAAACTTAAAGGATATGGGACTTTCAAAAGATCAAAGATCATTATAATAAAGATATTAGGAATGAATCTAGACATCCATATATATATATATATAGATATATATTATAATTTTAAAACATTCCCCCATGGATGTCTATTGTATAGCCATATGCATTGAAAGTTGCCTCATTAAAAACCTTACCAGGAAAAACCCAATGGGAAAAAACCTTGGTTAAGGAAAAAAGAGTTCAGCGCGTATAATATTCTTGTATAACTTCTAGTGCCTTAAGATTGCTCCTTTAACAACAAAATGTATTATTGTAGAATAATTAAAATGTCGTTGCTAAAAACCCCATTTCGTTGCAAAAACCTACTAATTGGCAACGAAATGAACTCTTTTTTTTTTGCAACGACCATGCATTTTCGTTGCAATTGACACCATTTTGCAACGACATTTTTCGTTGTAGTAAATTATGAAAATTGTTTCCTAAACTTGCTTTTGTTGTGGAATGTAAACTTTTTAGCAACGATTTTCGTTGCTAATTATATTATTTGGCAATGACATTATGCTGACTCAGCACCGAAAATGTTTGTTGCTAGTTATTTTTCAATAGCAACGAAAGTCGTCGATTATCAACGATATTATATGTTGCTGTTTCTTTATATGTGTAACGAAAGTTGATATGATTTGCAATGATAAAAAAATGTTGCCTTTTATTTTAGTATTAGCAACAATATCCTCTCCGTTGTTATTAGGTTACTTTTTCGTTGCTAAATATTATATTTTTAATTCTATTAGCAACGAAAATTTGTTACTAAATGTATAAAAAATTGTTGCTATATTAAAACTTGTTCAATGGTTTGGTAGCGAATTATATTGTTGCCAAATCAAAATTTTACATTCTTTTTGTGTACCTGACTGGCTCAATGTCTCCGTAACAAATAATGGTAAAAATGCAAAAAACTAAAATATTATTAACTTAATAAAATCATTCACTACATAATCGTTCATTATCTTTACAATTAACCATCTAAAGCTACCACAGTTCTTCAATCAAAGTATATATCTACATATATAGAGAGAGTACACTTCATAATTTCGTCCCTTGTCTTCCGTAAACGTAGCACAAAAATTTGATACCCAGTATTGCAAGGCATGTCGTAGAAGCAGTCTTCCTCAATATATTTAAAAACAGATGAAACACATAAATAGAATATATGCTATTTTGTATAAACTTCATATGTTAAATCATAGAAAACTTAAAAACCACCAAAATTATAGTATATTGCTTGCAACATCCAGCTGTAATATTTTAAGCAAAATATTAGCAAATATATGACGAACTTTAACTATTGTAAAATGAATATGAAACTGACTTCACAAAGATGAGACATCTATTTCGATTCCAAAATTAGTCTTGAAATTTGTTTCTATTAACCAATCTTATAGTATTTTAATGACTAGCTTGCATAAAGAGGAAATCAAAAGAATAAAATTTTCATGTTTTGTTTCCAGCTTTTTCCCACAAAAGTAAATCAACAATAAAACTATGTTCTCAAATTGCTGCAAATATTTTAATTAACCTCATCATCATTTGTGCTCTCTGTAATTCTCTGAACTACAGGGAGAGAATGCTTGCACTTCTCCAATATGCTCACTATCATATCTTCCTTCAATTACACATGAATTCGTATTCATTGCTATTATATTATTTATAATCCATGAACAAGTCTATTAACTTAATTAGAAATTAATAAATAATAGACTTTCAGGACAAGATCTAGAAATAAACCAATACCAGCTTTATTGTTCACATAAACTGTTTAAACTTTAACGCTACCTTGTGACAATATTAGGGTATCCTTTTGCTGTGATAAATATGTGATCTTCAGTCAGGTGCTGGAATATTGCATGCTACAAGAGACAGTTGTCCAAAATTATATTGAAGCATTAGTAACAAAGCCATCACAAACAAAAATGAACAAGCATACCTACTCCACCATGAAAATATATTGAGCATCTGTCTTCATTACCAATTTCTCTAACAAATTTAGGTCACCAAAAATAGCATAACCAGAAGATCCACATGTAAAATAGTCTACAGTGTCAAGGCATGGCTCCTATTTCATAATACTTTAGAAGCAAGAGAATATCACATGGAAAAAAAATGGTAGGTTGAATTTGTTGCTTCCAACTACAAGAGAAAACATAATATAAATATGATAAAATAAATGATGAATCATTCTCACCAACCATACTAAGCACTTATCCTTTCTTCTTTCCTAGGATGGGCAGTTGATTTGAGACAGACAACCACACACATACTAAACGATGAATCTTAAGACATGTATTCTTTAAAGTTTTTCTCATTTTTCTTACGCACACAAAGAGTACACAGTCGGACAAACTTTACGTTTTTCATAAATCTTTGGGGACTGAAGTAACAATATTTTTACAAGCTTTGAAGAAATCTAAAAATTTATGGGATACCCAGACCATCGGCCTTTTATTTTTCTGAGCAATAGAATTTTTGAAACCCTTACTATCAATTCTCAACCGCTCTAGTGTCAAGTTGTCTTTCTGTAGCAAACTCTGATCAGCCTAAAAGTCACATTATCAGTTCATGAACATTTAAATCAAGCACAGATCATTAAGTTGAGTGATCTACTTTACTTAATATATCATATACTGAATACTGAATATGGTCTTATAAAAACATGCTTATTGGGATTATCTTAATTTAAGGCAACAATTTAATAGTCGTTGAAAAACGTTGTATAAAATATGCAACGAAATCAAAAATTGTGGCCAATGAATGTGGTCCATATTAGGCAACGAAATATAGCAACAAAAAAACTTTCGTTGCCCACGATGAGGAGAAAACAAGTGGTTGGAAATTTTGCAACGAATTTCTAACGAATTTAGTTTCCAAATTTTGCAACGACTTATGAATTTCGTTGCAAAAAGTGAAAACCTAACACAATCTGTAACGAAGGACAAGTTTCGTTGCTAAACATACACTTTTAGCAACGACTTTATAACGATTTATTAAGTCGTTGCCTGAAAAATCTTTGCAAAAGCCCAATTTTTAGCAAAAGAAAACTTTCGTTGCCCACGATGACGGGAAATCAAGTGGTCGAAAATTTTGTAACGAATTTCTAACGAAATTTTTTTCCCGCCAATGAATTAGCAACGAAATTTTGCAACGACTTATGAATTTCATTGCAAAAAGTGAAAGCCTAACACAATCTGCAATGAAGGAAAAATTTTGTTGCTACAAATATACTTTTAGCAACGACTTATAAAGTCGTTGCGTAAAAAATCGTTGCTAAAGGTCCATTTTTTTGCAGTGGATGATGCAGTTCAAATACCAGAAATTCCACCGGAGAGGACAGTTCTATCTCAGAGATAACCCTGAGATGCTCAGTTCCATTCCTAGAAATAACACCAGTAATAGAAGTTCTAACCTTGGAGATAACCCCAAGGAGTGCAATTGCAGTTCCGAAGATAACCTCAGAAATGCTTGCTTCAAATGCATGTAATCAGCTTCAATCTTGACACGCACATCGAGGCACTAAGTACAAGACCCGGAGATAACACTAAGAAGACAGGCACAATTTAGAGATAACCCTGAGGACCTTCAGTACATGCAGCAGTCCAACCTTAGAGATAACCCTGAGCAACGTCTTCTTTATCAGCCCAAACTGGAGATAACCCCGGTGAGGGGTAAAATCATCATTTTGCCACCTCGATCCTACATCGCGCCATCTCAATATCTCATACATACATTTTTACACAATAATGTCCCACAAAACCAAGGAGGTCCAATCTCGAGTGACTACTACGCAAGGCAAAACACCGGATAGAATTTGAACCTTAAAGACCGAGGGCATGGTCCCATCTTCCTGACTTCGTTTAACCTCTAATCCCATGTCATGGTGTAGCTCTTGACAATGGTGGTCCGAAATATGTCTTATACACCTCAATCGGTTGCCCAGATTGTAATTTTGAAAGTTCGAGAGAACATCACAATGCACGCGTGCATGTAGTTTGAGACGATGGGACCCGCGGAGCCCGGGGCACCCCGGGCAGCCGCATGTACATCTACAACTACAATTTCCCCCGTACACACCCTAAACTGAGTGCTTTCTCATTTTAAACATTTATTAGCTCACATATAGCTACTATTTTTACCGACGGGATCCGAGTGTTCATCATCTCAGAGTTATAGAAGTCTTCTTTGGCAGTCAACTCTAAGCCTTCTTACACAGTTTAACATCTTTCTCTTCATCTTTTCACACATCATTCTTCACGTTGAGAGTCGTATTGCGTGTGTATGCCCTAACTTCGGTCCGTGGTTTCATTTCAGTTTGTATATATATATATATACATATATATATTCTTATAATTTTATAACATTTCCCCTTGGATGTTTATTGTATAGCCATATGAATTGAAAGCTGCCTCATTAAAAATCTTACCAAGAAAAACCCAATGGGAAAAAACATTGGTTAAGGAAAAAAAGAGTGCAGTGCGTATAATATTCTTGTATAACTTCTAGTGCCTTAAGATTGCTCCTTTAACAAAAAAATGTATTGTTATAGAATAATTAACATGTCATTGCTAAAAACCCCATTTCGTTGCAAAAACCTGCTAATTGGCAACGAAATAAACTCTCTTTTTTTTTGCAACGACCATGCATTTTCGTTGCAATTGACACCATTTTGCAACAACATTTTTCATTGTAGTAAATTATGAAAATTGTTTCCTATGCTTGCTTTTGTTGCGGAATGTAAACTATTTAGCAACGATTTTCGTTGCTAATTATATTATTTGGCAACGACATTATGCTGACTCAGCACCTAAAATGTTTGTTGCTGGTTATTTTTCAATAGCAACGAAAGTCGTCGATTATCAACGACATTATATGTTGCTGTTTCTTTATATGTGCAACGAAAGTTGATATGATTTGCAACGATAAAAAATATTGCCTTTTATTTTAGTATTAGCAACAATATCCTCTCTATTGTTATTAGGTTACTTTTTTGTTGCTAAATATTATATTTTTAATGCTATTAGCAACGTAAATTTGTTACTAAATGTATAAAAAATTGTTACTATATTAAAACTTGTTCAATGGTTTGGTAACGAATTATATTGTTGCCAAATCAAAATTTGACATTCTTTTTGTGTAACTTGCTGGCTTAATGTCTCCATAACAAATAATGGCAAAAATACACAAAACTAAAATATTATTAACTTAATAAAAGCATTCACTACATAATCATTCATTATCTTTACAATTAACCATCTAAAGCTACCACAGTTCTTCAATCAAAGTATATATCTACATATATAGAGATAGTACACTTCATAATTTTGTCCCTTGTCTTCCGTAAACGTAGCACGAAAATTTAATACCCAGTATTGCAAGGCATGTCGTAGAAGCAATCTTCCTCCACATATTTAAAAACAGATGAAACAAATAAATAGAATATATGCTATTTTGTATATACTTCATATATTAAATCATAAAAAAATTAAAAACCACCAAAATTATAGTATATTGCTTGCAATATCCAGCTGTAATATTTTAAGCAAAATATTAGCAAATATATGACGAACTTTAACTATTGTAAAATGAAAATGAACCTAACTTCACAAAGATGAGACATCTATTTCGATGCCAAAATTAGTCTAGAAATTTGTTTCTATTAACCAATCTTATAGTATTTTAACGACTAGCTTGCATAAAGAGGAAATCAAAAGAATAAAATTTTAATGTTTTGTTTCCAACTTTTTCCCACAAAAGTAAATCAACAATAAAATTGTGTTTTCAAACTGCTGCAAATATTTTAATTAACCTCATCATCATTTGTACTCTTTGTAATTCTCTGAACTACAGGGAGAGAATGCTTGCACTTCTCCAATATGCTCACTATCAAATCTTCCTTCAATTACACATGAATTCGTATTGATTGCTATTATATTATTTATAATCCATGAACAAGTCTATTAACTTAATTAGAAATTAATAAATAATAGACTTTCAGGACAAGATCTAGAAATAAACCAATATCAGCTTTATTGTTCACATGAACTGTTTAAACTTTTACGTTACCTTGTGACAATATCATAGTATGCTTTTGCTGTGATAAATACGTGATCTTCAGTCAGGCGCTGGAATATTGCATGCTACAAGAGACAGTTGTCCAAAATTATATTGAAGAATTAGTAACAAAGCCATCACAAACAAAAATGAACAAGCATACCAACTCCACCATGAAAATATATTGAGCATCTGTCTTCATGACCAATTTCTCTAACAAATTCAGGTCACCAAAAATAGCATAACCAGAAGATCGACATGTAAAATAGTCCACAATGTCAAGGCGTGTCTCCTATTTCATTTTACTTTAGAAGCAAGAGAATAGCACATTGGAAAAAAAATTGTAGGTTGAATTTGTTGCTTCCAACTACAAGAGAAAACATAATATAAATATGACAAAATAAATGATGAATCATTCTCACCAACCATACTAAGCACTTATCCTTTCTTCTTTCCAAGGATGGGCAGTTGATTTGAGACAGACAACCACACACATACTAAATGATGAATCTTAAGACATGTACTCTTTAAAGTTTTTCTCATTTTTCTGATGCACACAAAGAGTACATAGTCGGACAAACTTTACCTTTTTCATAAATCTTTGGGGACTGAAGTAACAATATTTTTACAAGCTTTGAAGAAATCTAAAAATTTATGGGATACTAGACCATCGGCCCCTTAGTTTTCTGAATAATAGGATTTTTAAAAACCTTACTATCAATTCTTAACCGCTCTAGTGTCAAGCTGCCTTTCTTTCGTAAACTCCGATCTGCCTAAAAGTCACATTATCAGGTCATGAACATTTAAATCAAGCACAGATCATTAAGTTGAGTGAGCTACTTTAGTTAATATATCATATACTGAATACTGAATATGGTCTTACAAAAACATGCTTATTGGGATTATCTTAATTTAAGGCAACAATTTAATAGTCATTGCAAAACGTTGCATAAAATATGCAACGAAATCAAAAATTGTGGCCAATGAATGTGGTCCATATTAGACAACGAAATATAGCAACAAAAAACTTTCGTTGCCCACGATGAGGAGAAAACAAGTGGTTAGAAATTTTGCAACGAATTTCTAACGAATTTTGTTTCCAAATTTTGCAACGACTTATGAATTTCGTTGCAAAAAGTGAAAACTTGACACAATCTGTAACGAAGGACAAGTTTTGTTGCTAAACATACACTTTTAGCAACGACTTTATAATGACTTATAAAGTCGTTGCCTGAAAAATCTTTACAAAACCCCAATTTTTAGCAAAAAAAAAACTTTCATTGCCCACGATGACGGGAAATCAAGTGGTCAAAAATTTTGTAACGAATTTCTAACTAATGTTTTTTCCTGCCAATGAATTAGCAATGAAATTTTGCAACGACTAATGAATTTTGTTGCAAAAAGTGAAAGCCTAACACAATCTGCAATGAAGGACAAATTTTGTTGCTAAAAATATACTTTTAGCCACGACTTATAAAGTCGTTGCGCAAAAAATCGTTGCTAAATGCCCATTTTTTTGCAGTGGATGATGCAGTTCAAATACCGAAAATTCCACCGGAGAGGACAGTTCTATCTCAGAGATAACCCCGAGATGCTCAGTTCCAGTCCTAGAAATAACACCGGGAATAGAAGTGCTAACCTTGGAGATAACCCCAAGAAGTACAGTTGCAGTTCCGGAGATAACCTCGGAAATGCTTATTTCAAATGCATGTAATTAGCTTCAATCTTGGAACTCACATCGAGGAACTAAGTACAAGACCCGAAGATAACATTGGGAAGACATGCACACCTTAGAGATAACCCTGAGGACCTTCAGTACTTACAGCAGTCCAATCTCAGAGATAACCCTAGCAACGTCTGCTTTATCGGCCCAAACTGGAGATAACCCCGGTGAGGGGTAAAATCATCATTTTGCCACCTTGATCCTACATCGCGCCATCTCAATATCTCATACATACATTTCTACACAACAATGTCCCACAAGAACCAAGGAGGTCCAATCCCGAGTGACTACTACGCAAGGCAAAACACCGGATAGAATTTGAACCTTGAAGACCGAGGGCATGGTCCCATCTTCTTGACTTCGTACAGCCTCTAATCCCATGTCATGGCATAGCTCTTGACAACGGTGGTCCGAAATATTTCTTATACACCTCAATCAGATGCCCAGATTGCAATTCTGAAAGTTCGAGCGGACATCACAGTGCACGCGTGCATGTAGTTTGAGACGATGGGACCCGTGGAGCCCGGGGCACCCCGGGCAGCCGTAGGTACATCTACAACTATAATTTGCTCTGTACATACCCTAAACTGAGTGCTTTCTCATTTTAAACATTTATGAGCTCACATACAGCTACTATTTTTATCAGTGGGATCCGAGTGTTCTTCAACTCAGAGTTATAGAAGTCTTCTTTGGCAGTCTACTGTAAGCCTTCTTACACATTTTAACGCCTTTCTCTTCATCTTTGCACACATCATTCTTCACGTTGAGAGTCGTGTTGTGTGTGTATGCCCTAACTTCGGTTCGTGGTTTCATTTCAGTTTGTATATATATATACTTATATATATTTTTATATATGGACTTACATTATCGAGTTATGCCTCGATTGAGCCTAGACTTACGTCTGGAGCATTTATTTGCTTTCATATATATATATATATATATATATATATATATATATATATACACACTTATATATATGAACTGTTTGTAGAACTATATTCGATGAGCCTGAATTTTAAATCCAGTGCGTTTACTTCTTTAATATATATATATATATATATATATATATATATATATATATATATATATATATATCAACTGTTGTCAAACTTTGTTCGATGAGCCTGGATTTTAAATCTGGTACGTTTATTGCTTATATATATATTTACTTTTTGCCCCGCCTGGAGTTTACTTCGTGGTAGATGATTGCTTTTATAGCTTTATTTACATTTCTGATCCCCCATGGAGGTGCTTCGTGGTGGCTGATCATGTCTGTATATATATATATATATATATATTTACATCTTTTATATATATAATTGCTTACTACTTTCATATCAATTGCGGCATCATGTAAGCCTAGGAATCATGTGATCACAGATTCAGTCTATTGGATCTAGATTCGGTTTCCATGATGGACATTTTAAGTTGTAAGCAGCTTGTAAATTTATTCACGTTGTTTGGTTTTCCTTAGATGGTTTTCATGCCCACGAGGAGCTCAGCTTTGTACATTATTTTCTCGAAGATGCTTCGCATCTCGAAAATTAAAAGCAATTAAGCCGAACATTTAATAAAAATGGAAGTGTAAAAGGTCTCAATTATTATTGAGCATAAGGTTTGAAAAACCTTTTTTACAAAACATCATTGCCATATCTTGTTTAAAACTGAATTTTTACACAAATTCAAACCATGTGTATATAGGTGCGAACGAGGTCTCGCACTACTTCCATATAACTGCACATTGACCCACACACACATTCATATAACAGTTTATTGAAAAGTGGCGATCACCGTGGTAACACGGATGTCGGGGGTTGCCTAACACCTTCCATCCGAATAATCAAGCCTCCGGACCCTAATAAATCTCAGTTTCACAGACCCGTTTAGCAGTGTCACATCACTGGGTCAATGTGCAAACCTTTTCTCAGTTGTGTTGGTACAACCATTTAAAAAACCAATTTGTGACTCTTACAATCAAATCGTCAACATATAAATGTCGGACCTTTTCACAACTTGTTTTTTCAAAAAAAAAATCTCACCTAACATGAGAACACCAAAGAACAAGGACAGAAAAGGGAAAAATTAAAATCCTGACGCCGACAAATAGTTCTCATAATTTAACAGGAAGTGTATTGGTCTAAGTGAAACAATAAATGAAATTATAATCTTAAGTATTCATTATATGGTTTTAATCTAGTGGTACTTAGAATTAGTTGAATTATATATTTTAATTTCATAAATTCACAATCTCAAATCAATTGTTTAAAAAAATCTAATTTTGTTAAGGGTTAGTACTTGATAATTTTTATTAAATAATTCATCAGGGGAACGGCCCATACTTTTCTTATCACTTTACTACTAGTTGACCCTGTATACTTGCACATATGTTTTGATTGCAAAATTGACCAACAATAATTTCATGTCTTATATTTAATTAGGACATTGTATGGTGTAATGATTGAATTGTACAATTACTATTAACTCAAAGGTTCCTTTATGATTAATGTTGAAATTTATATTATCTAAAAAGTCGTTGATCGCTAAGGAGACTTATTCTTATTGTAGAATAAATGTTATTTATTTAAATAAATTAATAGATTAATTAATTTATTTAAAAAAATTAATAGATTAATTTATTTATTTAAATAAGATTAGAATTGTTCTAATTAATTTATTTACAACTGATTTAATATGGAGAACCTAAAGGGTCACGCCATAAAAGGAAGAATATTTATTTAAGAAGTAAATGGCATAATAGTAATAATAAGTTAAGTGTATTTAATTTAATTTATGGTGATAAAAAAATTAAATAGCTTAATATTTATTATTTAATATTTTGAAAATATTAAATATTATTATAAAAGAATACTAATATTAAGAGCAATGATTAGTGAAAAGAGAGAGCTTTCTCCTTGTATTTTCATGTGTATCATTCTCTGTACAATACATATATTTATAGGTACGTAAACATCAATATTTGGAGGTTTCAAAACTCAAAGGTCATGAGTTTCAAAACTTAAAGGATATGGGATTTTCAAAAGATCAAAGATCATTATAATAAAGATAAGAGGAATGAATCTAGATATCCATATATATATATATATATATATATATATATATATATATATTATAATTTTATAACATTCCCCCTTGGATGTCTATTGTATAGCCATATGCATTGAAAGATGCCTCATTAAAAACCTTACTAGGAAAAACCCAATGGGAAAAAACCTTGGTTAAGAAAAAAAGAGTGCAGCGCGTATAATATTCTTGTATAACTTCTAGTGCCTTAAGATTGCCTCATTAAAACCTTGCAAAGGAAAACATAGTGGGAAAAAAATCTTTGCAAAGGAAAAAGAGTACAATCAGTACATATCCTTTTTACTCTCCCACATGATTATATAGAATTTTAATTGTTCATGATAAAAATTTCCTTAAGTCAACGCATGCCAATATTGTGCACCATCTTCTTAAAAGTCACAGTTGGTAATGGCTTAGTGAACATATCGGCCAAATTATCACATGCTCATATGTGTTTAACATCAATATCACCATTCTTATAGAGCTCATGTGTATAAAGGAATTTTGGTGCAATATGTTTGGCTCTATCACTCTTGATATAATCTCCCATAATTTGAGTGATACAAGCAATATTATCTTCATATAATATCGTTGGACTATTTATGATTGATGATAATCCTAGTTATCACGAATATGTTGAATTTCCAACATTAACCAAACACATTCACGACTCACTTCATGAATTGTGATAATCTTTGCATGATTTGAGGAAGTAGCCGAAATTGTTGGCTTAACAGATCTCAATTAAATAACATTATTTCCATAAATGATCTTTTGGTGGAATCATCATATCCAACTAACTGTGGTATTAATCCATTTGGATAAAATAATCCAAAATTAATAGTCCCATGAAGATATCGAAAAATAAATTTACTTCTATTCCAATATCTCTGAGTTGGTGCAACTGCAAATGCTATATTAGGTCGCGTGAAATTTGCAAGATACATCAAAGCACCAATTACATTAAGATATAGTACTTCATGACCAAATCACCAATTTCACGAAGATATGGTACTTCAGGACCAAAGGTTTCTTCATCATTTTCTTGTGGTCAAAACGGATCTTTCTTGATATCAAATGACCAATCTATCATTGGAGTACTCAACATTATCTATGTTAAGTTGCTTTAGGACTTTTTTTGTTTGTCTTGATTGATGAACAAGAATTCCATAGTTTAATTTGTAGACCAAGAAAAAAATTTGTCTTACCAATATCTTTCATCTCAAATTTGTTGTTTTTGTCAACTCTTCTGGAGAAATATCTTTCATCAATAAATACAATAATAATAACAAATCCCGATCTTTTGATAAAAATGCATGCACAAATTGGATTATTCTCAAATCTTTCTTTCAAAATATATCCACTCAGGCGATTATACCATAATATGCATCTGGATTGCTTTAACCCATATAAGAATCATTATAGCTTGATAGAATACATACTTCGAGATATAGAATTTATGTTTCAAACATTTATATCCTTCAGGGATTTTCATGTAGATATAATTATTTAATGATCCATACAGATATGATGTAACAACATCCATTAATTTCTCTTGCTACCAAACTAATTTAAAATCTTAATGTAGTTGCATCCATTATAGGAGCATATATTTTTTTCATAATCAATATCAGGTCTCTGTGAGAAATCTTATGCTATAAGTCGCGCTTTGTACCTTATAATTTCATTTTTCTCATTTCGTTTACGTACAAATACCCATTTATATCCAACAGACATTACACATTTAGGTGTTCGAACTACAGGTCCAAGAACTTCACATTTACTTAGTGAATTTAATTTTTCTTAAATCGTCTCTTTCCACATTAGCCAAACATCTCTAAATTCATCAAAAATTTGTGGTTTATATTCATGATCATTACTTTTGGTAATATCAAGAACAACTTGTCTCCTGTATATACATAATGTATATATTTGTCTCCTGTATATACATAATGTATCGAGATCTCGTTATTTTCAGGTACCTGATTGTGACGACTACAAAATAAGTCCACACAACCCATTCTGAGTCGCTAAATACATAGTACAGAAACAACTACAAATGTCATAATTACAATTGTCGTGCAAAATAGGACAACACATATGTTGTGAGTTTAAATACAAATATTGTCTTCTAGACAATATCCAAACTCAAATAAGTCCTCATTACAATAATTGATACATTATTTTACAAAATAGTTAGGACTGCTAAAACAACTGTCTGAAAACATCACTCCACACCCCTACTAGTTCCCGCTATATTCTCTCCTCTTGAGAAGAAAAATGGAACAAAAAGGAAAAGGGTGAGCTTAACTAGCCCAGTAAAGAATATTATGACTAAGATAATATATAACAAATTATCGTTAGCCTTCAACAAATCAGATAAAATATAATGGACAATAAGTTTTAGATCAATATTCACAGCAGAAATAACAATTCATTAGAAGAGTTAAGTAGAGAATGAAGTCTACTATCTTCTATGATTTACAAGTCCATCATTAATATTTTATCCATGTAACATCAATCAATATACATCTTGAACCAAATATTCATCTTTGCACTACAGGCCAAAGATATTCATTTGTATCACCAGTTGGTCATGTAAATTTCAACACCTGTCCATATTTGCACTACGGGCCAAAGATATTGAGACGCCCCCAAATTCAGGTATCTTCCAACTCGACAGATGGTGCTACAATGTACTCATAATTGTACAATCATTCTATTGAAACAACATTAAAATGTGTTTATCAACGACATTCGTATTATATAAATAATATTACATCTCGTTCCCAGTTCTGAAACCATTACATTCTTTGTTCATCATAATATAATACATACACTTACTAGTCTATTACAAGATAAACTAATCATTCATCTTCACTTTGCCTTTATCTCTATTGGAACCCTCGATTCGATCGACCTTAGCTGCAATCATATGATTCAAGCAAGAAGTGAGCATAACAAGCTCAGCAAGTTTAACAATATATTATATAGATACCACTTTATGAATCATATAATTATTCTTCATTAACTGAACAATAGTTATGAAGTAATATACAACATAAAATAGTACTTCTCATCTCATAAAACAATACCTAAGTACATATAGTAGTTTGGAAATTCTGAGTAGGTCTATAGACCATGAACATTCTCTTTAGCTTTTATTCATAAAAAGGATAACCTGGCACTAAGTCCGTAAGTCCGACATATCTTATGAGCACATCTAGGTGATCAGCCAATAGTACTCTATGTTGATCAACACTCATCCATTAAATGTATTTAGTTTAAGTTTTGGCAACCTCGCGTGCCCATCGAATAATCGATATAAAATACATTTGTTTATTCATACTCAGGCTTACCTTGAATCTGTACCAAACAATTGGCGTAGGATAGAATTATCAATTCTATATTGAAAGACTTATAAATAAATCCATCAATCTTTCAAGATTAGTCTAACTGAGTTAAAACTGGCATCGACCCTTTCTTTAAAACCATTCATCTATCTCATAACATGAATCACTGAAAACCTGGCTAACACGAAGGTTAGATAAGCGATTAGAAAACTTTCCTTCAGTGTCTGCTACAGTAAAATTACTTTCCCTTTTAGTTTTTACGGTCTCTACAACACATAACCACATAACATACCACATTAGGTCATGAATGAACATACATGGTTCCTAATGAATCTTACCCTTCTTCTCAATCTAATCATGTGTTAGATTTTTTATTATTGGTTCCGGCTTGCTGTTATAATTTACATCGTTCCTACGTTCACATTCAATTATTTATCTTCAACCTTTAGTTATCATACTTAAGGTTTAATAATGTCTTAAACAATGTTACATTAAGTTATAGTTCATTACTAATCAGTTTACTTTCTTTCCTTGCTTATAAGCTTTCCTTATTGCCTTCCTTCTAGTGCTGGCGCTGCGGTGCCAGCTTCCCTTCTCTATGACACGTTGCGGCGCAACACTTCAGTGGCTGAGGACCGGACTCAGCGCTGCGTCGCGAGTCCTAGCGTTACATGCCGCGATGCGGCGCGAAACTTGTAAGACCCCAACTTTTATAAATAAAGATTAATTTTTCTCGAAATATATTTTTGAATATTGTGGTGTGTATTTGATATAATGTTATAGTTGTGGGTATTATTTACAAATTTTGCAAAGTAAGCAAGTGGTTATATAATATTCGATTGGTCAGGGAATATTCGTTTAACAGGGAATATTCATACAATGGCACAATCATTAGTGGACCCCACAATGGAAGTATTGTCGTAGTTAGAAAATGACAGAATTATCTTTTTATAAAAATAACGGCAGAAGTTTTACAGTTAAACTGTTGAACTACCCGGTGGTAAAAGTACAGTAATACCTGTGGTTGAATAGTAGCACATGGTATTGATTATTGATGCTTACGTGAGAAGTAACTGATTTATACTCAATTATTACTACAGTAATTGCTACATAATATCTCTTATATTATTGATTCAATTATTGTCACAGTATCATCTGCATAATATTTTATATTATTAAATCAATAATTGAGACAACAAAATTATTCATATTATTATTTGTAATATTGATAATGTCTAGAAAGTTCTATCAAGGAGAGGTTTGTTCACCTAATTGCACGCCAATAGGGAGAAATCTTTATCGGAAAGCCCATTCTTTCCTGGGAATGATCTGGTTGTTAAATATTGTGAGTTATAATATTAATGATGAATAAGTTCATGTTGATTAAAGATGAAATTGATATTTCCATTGTGTGTAGATTATTAGTGTTAGTGGAAATCGACATCTATTCCGATAATAATTGATGTCCGGAGGTTATATTGACCAATCGGGTAATTAATCGGATAAATGAGCAATTAATTGCTATTAATTCAAATGCTTATATCTATTTGTTCACATGCGTGTACTATTGATTCACATGCATGTACTATTAGGGGAGGTGGTGCAAGATTGGTAATACTTACATGACTAAATTTAAAATGGAGGTATAGATGAAGGTATTATACTGTAATTATTTTTTTCACATGTATAGAACTATTAATTCACATGAATGTACTATTGATTCACATGATGTACTATTAGGGGAGGTGGTGCAAGTTTGATAATACTTGCAGGACTAAATTAAAAATGAAGGAAAAGATGAAGTTATTATACTGTAATATTTCGAGCCCCAAAACGTGCAATTATCGAAACTATGTTTTCCTATAAATAGAAGCTCATTCTTCTTTCATTCACACCAATTTACTAAAACTCACAAGAGCGATTATAAAAAGAGAAGCTATAGAGAGAGAAGCTTTAGAGAGAATGTAGAAGAGAAGTTTGCTACCTCACTATTCCAGTATCCAGTCTTCTTCTAAGGTAAGGGATATCATTTTTTTAGTATTCATAAGGAATAATATTTTCTTCAATACTCTGTAGTATGTGAGTTATATTATTTCGTCTCGTATTCCTGATTATACCCTCATTTTGTTAAAGTGTTGCTTCTATACTCTGTGAAATTAGTAGAATATCCTTTAAATTTGTGCTTCATCTAGCATCGTTTCACAAGGATATTTTCAGCACATTCTTGTTAACCTTTAAGATTTTCATGTCGGAGTATTATCCATAAGTAGTATTAATTTTTATGGTACTATTCATAAAGTATTATTCATAGGGTATTATTCACAAAGTACTAATCATGGGTACTATTCACAAAATACTATTCATGGGTACTATTCACAAAGAACTATTCACGCGTACTATTCTCGAAGTATGATAAGTGGATTTTATATCCACGAATCGATGTTTATTTCAAGCTTAATTCGTTGTTACTTCCTTATTTTCGTGTTCGTTTTCACTCGTTTCATGTTCTTTTATGTGCAAGGTGGTTATCATGGAAAGTGTTGAAGAAAGGAGGTCTTTTGGAGCATGTTTGGAAAAATACATGAAACGGAAAAAAATTCTTTGACAATGTACTAGCCCGCGGGAGCGGGATCTTTTTAGGCATAGACCCCCGCCGGGGTGGGGGGTCTCGATCAGGTTACTCTCCTGTTGTTTGTTGAACTCTGCTGCCACATGGATTTGAGACTTGGTGCGGCGTAAGGACTCTATTTGATAAAGGTTTTCAGCTGGGACACTATGGGATGGATATATTACTCAACTAACAACAAATCAAAGGGATATAAGGCATATTACGAAGATTAGTTTCCAGAAATTGATAGCAAGCTTTGGAGGAGTATTTGGAAGGGAATTTCCTGACGATTGTAGATTAAGGCTACGTGAAGGGTGGTTTCGCATTGTTCTTCATCTTAGATTTATATTTGTAATTGGAAGGATGTTTCCTTGGGTTTATTCAGTTTTTATTTCATTTATTATGAACTAATTTATTTTTTAGGCTTATGATGGATCCTTAAGTGAAATGATGATTTTATAACTTTAATTTCCAGTTCAATAAACTATTTCCCAGTTTATCTATATTAATTTGAGCATGAATTTGTGAATTGCCTGATCATTGATTCGTTGTGGACTTTTATGAACTTGAGAGATGAAATACAATCTATATTAGTTAATATAACATGTGTTCTCGAATTTTGTGAATAACGGAATCTTGATAAATGTTAAGGTAGAGATATGCTTGACATCACATGTAATCGGATAAAGAACTTAATCTTAACCCTTCTTTAATTGTAATTCACATAGAGATATAGTGAGTTAGTTAATTAAGGTGTTTAACTTATTTCTATCTAATTTGTGGATTTAAGTTAATACAGTATTAGTTCATCGAGAGGTGGCTAATACTACATTCGTGTTCTTGATTAATAGACTGGGAGAGTAATTTGAATTGGAATAGACGTGTAAAAATCAAAGTGAAATTAGGGTGAAATCATAGGTCTAATTCTCCATTAATTGTTTGAAAATTCAGTTTTATTATTTGCATTTTTTTGTGATAGAACATTTATTAATAATTTACTTTTTATAATCTTAACCATTGAATTTGATAGTTTGATAAAATTAGGATTAATAGGAAATTGGTAATTGTGAGGTTTAAATTCTTACTAAGTCTCTAAGGGAACGATACTCTATTCATTACTATATTTCTTGTTGACCACATATACTTCCGTGTTGTGCGTATATAGATTTTACCCAACAAGTTTTTGGCACCGTTGCTGGGGACTTTAGTATAGATTTAATTATTTTTGCAATATCAGTTTAATTAGTCCAATTTTACTTAAACACTTTTTGTTTTGTTTTGTTCTTCTTATTTCAGGTTTTTGACATTGTTTTATGCAAACTCGATCCAAAAATCCAGACTTGCTTCTTTTTGAGGACGACATTGAGAGAAGGCTTCAGAGGTTAAGTAAGTGGATCAAGGAAACAAGGGACGAATTCAAAAACTCTGATAAGGAAGAAGCAATGGCTGCCGAAGACTAGGAAGCGTTGAGGGATTTTACAACACCTAAGGTGACTGAGTTGCAGTCAAGTATCAACAAGCCTGCAAACGCTGCGAATACTTTCAAAATCAAGCCTGGGACAATTCAAATGATGCAAAATTCAGTGCAGTTTGGGGGAATGGGAAATGACGATCCTAACGAGCATTTAATCAGTTTTCTGGAAATCTGCGATACTTTCAAGTATAATGGGGTGTCGGATGAGGAAGTTAGACTTCCCTTGTTCCCATTCACTCTGTGGGACAAGGCGAAGAGTTGGTTACACTCTCTACCAGCAGGTTCGATAACGACATGGGAGGACCTAGCTCAGAAATTCCTAGCAAAATTCTTCCCGCCAGCGAAAACTGTAAAGATGAGGAATGAGATTACTATGTTAGATCAACAACATGGGGAGTCACGGTATGAGGCGTGGGAGAGATACAAAGAATTTCTCAGAAATCCCCACATCACGGATTGCCCAAGTCGTTGCAGATGAATACATTTTACAACGGACTACATGGGAATCTCAGAATGAGTATTGATGCATCATCGGGGGGAGTGTTTATGGCAAAGACTTATGAGGAGGCATACCAGTTGATAGAGACGATGGCTGCTAACAACTACCAGTGGCCCACGACAAGAATGACACAACCTACGGTCGCTGGAGTGTTAGAGGTAGATGGAGTGACGGCAATAACGACACATATTTCAGCACTCTCCAAGAAGTTCGACGGTTGGTCAGGGGGACAGACACAGCAAGTTGAAGTTATTTGTGAGTTGTGCGCGGGGGAACATTCGATGGATCAATGCGCAATCAACCCAGAGTTGGTATAATTCATGAGTAGCTACAATAAAATTCCTTAGAATACATATCAGAATGCATATAATCAGGGGAATAGGAATAATCTAAATCAGTCGTGGAATAATAATCAGAATCAGTAAGCTCCACGACCATCGTATCCCCGGGGTTTCAGAATCAACAACAAACAGTTCAACGTCAAGAGAGGAAATCATATTTAGAGGAATTGATATCAAAGTATATAACGAGTAATGAGGTAGATATGAAGAATCAAGAAATGTCAATGAAATCACAAGAAATGGCAATAAAATCACAAGAAATGGCCATCAAGAATTTAGAAAACCAGATGGGACAAATTGCTTTAGCATTAAACAACAGATCACAAGGGACCCTACCGAGTGACACCAAAAGAAATCCAAAGGGAAATCATGAACAGTGTCAGACAGCCACCTTGAGGAGTGGAAAATAGTTGGATGGGAAAGATACAGAAAATTCAACTGTCTCGGATGATAAGAGTAATGACAACAAGGTGGTTGAAGAAAAACAGGGTGAGAATACGCAATTTGAGAAAACGAAGTTAGATGACAAGCCAGTTGTGTATCCTCCACCGTCGTTTCAACAAAGAGTTTAAAAGTAGAAATTAGACAAGCAATTTGCAAAATTCTTGGAAGTATTTAAGAAACTGCAGATTAACATCCCGTTCGCAGAAGACCTAGAGCAAATGCTGAGTTATGCACAATCCATGAAAGGGATTCTATCCAGGAAAAAGAACTTATAAGATTTCGAGACAGTGGCACTAATAGAGGAGTGTAACGCGGTTTTACAACGAAAGTTGCCACCCAAGTTGAAAGATCCGGGGAGTTTCACCATTTCATGCATGATCGGGAATATGGCTTTCAATAAATTCTTATGTGATTTGAGAGCGAGTGTGAACCTTATGTCGTTGTTAGTTTACATAGAATTAGGTTTGCCAGCTCCAAAGCGTACGAACATCTCATTACAGTTGGCGGATAGGTCAGTCACATATCCGAAAGGCATTATGGAAGTCATATTGGTCAAAGTTGATAAGTTTATATTTCCCACGGACTTTATTATTCTGGATTTTGAGGAGGATAAGAACATCCCGATTATCCTTGGGAGACCTTTCTTGGCGACAGGTAGGATACTCATCGACGTACAAAAAGGTGAACTAACAATGAGGGTCCAAGATCAAGAAGTTAGGTTTAACATTTTCAAAGCCATGAAATTTCCCACGGATGAAGAAGAGTGTTTTCGGATGAAAATCATTGATCAAATAGTCAATGAAGACATGGGAAAGAGTCCGGTCAACGATCTTTTAGAGACAACATTATTGGGGGATGAAGAGTTCGATGACCCTGAATATGTGGACTACTTATAGATGTTAGATTCATTTCCACGAGTTAGCCGATTCAGAGCATCATTTGTACTACTACACACGGAGGAGGATATAGCCACAAAAAAATTGAAACCATCATTGGAGGAGCAACCAACTCTAGAACTCAAGCCACTCCCTAAACATTTCAGGTATGCGTATTTAGGCAATTCAAATTCTTTAAATGTGATTATTTCTGCTGTACTTAACGATTTATAAGAAGAAAAGTTGTTGATGGTGCTTAGGGAACATAAAGCAGCAATAGGGTGGACGATCGCGAATATCAAGGAAATCAGCCCTTCATTTTGCATGCACAAGATTCTGATGGAAGATGTTGCAAAATCGATGGTCGAGCAACACCTATGACTTAACCCAATTATGAAGGAATTGGTAAAAAAGGTGATGAGTGGGATTTATACCCACGAATTGGATACTTTATAACTTAAATAATTGCTTGAATTCGTAGTTTTTATGTAGTTTTATATAAATATAGTGCTATTGTGCTTAATCGTTGCATTGCAGAGCTTCACAGTGATTTCCAGCTTTAAAGGAGCAAAACAGATAATTTACGCATAGCCGCGTCGCGATGCCAAAGTCCAACTTAAAGACCGCGCCACGGCGCCACCTCTTGATCCTTAATGACATCAGCACTGCGCCGCAGCATCGCTATTCCTCCTTTGGCTCGCACTGCACCGTGAGCTCTATGTCCCTGATTTTAATGTGGCGTTGCAGCGCCAACTACAGCTTGGTGACCAGCGCTGCTTCGCCACCTACGGTGCCCAGACAATGAATGCCTTGGTTTGACCTAGAGAAGGAAGGAAAACATATATAATGTGATAACCCGGGATTTTGAATAATCAAAATTTTACGAATAAAATTTTTTTATTTAATATTGACATTGACTGTTAATATTATACTGAGAATTTGTGTGAAACGTCTCGAGAATTAGTTAATATGTGATTTGACTAAGAAAATAGAGTAGAATTGTGCTTAACAAGCTTTAGAAACCCTAACCCTAATTGCCGGATAGGGATTCAGTAGAAAATATAATTTAAAATAATTATATTGCTAAGAATGTGTTTGTACTATATGTTGATTATGTTGACCAATATTTGATCGGATAAGGTTTGTAATTAATAAACCTTAATAAGGGATTTAAAACCCAAATCTTAAATTTAGAAAATAAATTGTACAGTTAAAAACCCTAATTGTACGTTAAGGAACCCTAATTTAAAATCTGGGATTTCCTAAAACCTAATTAGGCAACTCTAATTTTTATTAGCATGTCTAAAGTGTATTAAACTTTAATATGATTAAAAAACCCTAATTATATTTTAGTTATACTAATTTCTATTTTACAAACCCTAATTGTAATTTAGGAATTTAATTTTTATAATTATAACCTTAATTGGAAATTTTAGTAGTTGGTATTTTAAAACCGAAAGGGTTTAAACCCTAAAGGGTCCAAACCCTAACCTAGACCCTAAACTCTAAGGGTTTGTCTATTGGACAAGAATGCCATTAAAAATATTTATCAAATGACCATAATACCCTTTTTATTATATTTTAGAAGCGAACTTGCAAATCTTGGTGAATTTGTAGTTGGTGTCCTAACATTTTGACTTGGTGACATTTGTATCAGCCATTGGGCACTCCATTTGACAGCAAACATCAAGTATACAATGAATCTATGTAATATATATAGATGTGGGAGAGAGAAAAATCATAAAATCTAGTCTTATTGCTCTTTTGCTCCTACCAACTCTCTTTCTCTCTCTCCTTGTGTCCGAAAATTCATAGTAGATCAGTCATATTTTCAGTCCTTGATCAACCAAAAAACAGATTGGAGGATTAAAAATCAAGAATTGAAGCTTGAAGGTATAACCGAAAATTTCAATTTTAATCTTTGATGCTTGAGAAATTTTTATGTTTATGTGTTTAAGATCTTGTTATTGGATGTTTTATGAAGATCTATGATGATCTATCATGAATCCATAGCATCAAAATGGATAAAAATGCATGTTTTCAAAATCTGTTCTTGAGTCAAAAAGTCGTCTGAAAAGCTAATGTCAGACGCTCTAGATCTTTTTCTGGTCATGATCTGTAAGATGTTATGTGTTAGATCTATAGTTTGCTATGTTTTCTTTAATCTGGAAGTGGTAGAACAACCATCAGATGTCTAAATCATGAGTTATAAGCGGTCAAAAAATAGTTGACCGGCCATGACCGAGCCGGATCTGGGCAAGCCCAGAAATTTAAAACAGCGCCTGATAATAAGTTTAAGCCTCTTGATCTGTCAGTAGTTTACGTTTTTGATGTTGTTGTTTTGTAAATGTTGTAGCTTGTAGGATGGACTACAGATCTGGGTTCTTATATCTCTTATAACTTCTTCAGATCAATCGTGAAAGATGGTCAAACTAGCCATCCTAGGCTGTTTTTGGATTTTCTGGAAAATCTAGAAAATGTTTGAATATTTTTTTCTGACCATCTTTGACCATGTGTTTCATGATGACTCGGTTGGTTATAAGGTGCGTTTCTGCTTTAGTAATGTACCTTGACACTAGAAATACAAGTTTGAGCCATTAAACTACATGAACCATGACCAGAACATAGATTAAATTAAGCTTGAAAGTGACCACCCAAATCTGTCTGGGCCCAGAAAACCCAGATTTGTCCTGACAGCAACTTTTGAGGTTTAGATCTCCTTGTTGTGATGTTGTTTAACCAAAGTGTTGGTTGGATATTGTAGTATGACATAAATACCGCAATAACAAAGTTTTAGTTAACCCAGAAGCTTTTTAATCAAAGAGTTATTCACGGTCAAACGGGCCACCATGAAACTGGTCTTGTCAGTGTTCTTGAGGCCAAGAACACCAAAGGCGACAGATTTCTGTCGCTATAGGCTATAGCGACGGTTCCTATTTATTTTATTTTCTGTTTTTCTGAAAATTACTTAAAAATAGAAATAAATTCTAAAAATTGCTAAAATTGGTTTTAAATTTTTTTTTAAATTATGAAAAATAATTTTTGACCAATTGGAATATTTTTCTTTAATATTTAAAATTATTTAAATATTAAAGGTATTTAATTTATTTAATTAGTGTATTAAATAAATTAGAGAAAAATGATTTAATATTATGAAAAATCATTTTAAATAAGAATAATATATTTAAAAATATTTTGAGTTATAAAATGTAACTTTTAATATTTTTTGAGAATTTTCATTAATAATTTAATATTAATGATACTAGATTTATTTGATTATTAAAAATAAATAAGATAAAAATGATTTTAATAATTTAAAAATCATTTTAATTAAGAATAAAGTGTTAGAAAATATTTTAAATTATAAAATATAATTTTTAATATTTTTGGAGAATTTTCATTAATAAATTTATATTAATGATGTTTGATTTATTTAATTATTATATTAAATAAATAAATTAAAAATGATTTTATTGATTTAATAATCATTTAAAAATGAGAAAAATGATTTTAAAATATTTTAAGTTATAATTAATGACTTTTAATATTTAGATGATAACTTCATTAATATTTATTTATTAATGGTGATAATTTAAAAATGATTTTTAATTATTATAAAATTATTTAAGGAGAATATTATTGATTTAAAAATATTTTAAGTTATTAATAATAACTTTAATATTTTGACAAGTATGTTATTAATATTTTGATATTTTTAAATATTAATAATGATACGATTAATTGATAATTAAATCATTTAAAAGTGATTCTGATATTTGAAAAATTATTATAAATTATAATAATTTCTTGATAATTATTAAAAGCTTTCGAAAAATATTATAAACGATAATTGACTTATCTACATTAATATTGAAGCTTAGAGACCAAGTGTAATTGACAGATAACTGTGTTAATTGTCGGATAGGGTGACCAGAACACCGAGAAGGGACTGAAGTCCAACCAGACTGAATTAGTTTGACTTGTTAAGTGTTTATATAGGTTATAAACACTTGTATGGCTATGTGGTAATGTGTTTAGGAGAAGTTTGACTGTGAATTACAGTGTTGTGTGTTATGTGAATTATTGTGCTAATTGTTAGACCGATATTATTGGTTATAGGTCTTTCGAAAGTAGATAAGAATTTTGTGTAGTTGTAATCAGCGGAAGATGCAAGTTTCCTAACTCAACCTTGAGTTAAATTCATTCAATTATTATAGTGGTTAATTATTGTTAATTACACCACATCCAGGGAATTTATTGTTGATTATTCGCAGTTAGTGCATGTTTTGATTCAGAAATATATATTTATAGAATAACTGTTGTTGAATATTCATATCTATAGAAGTTAGAATTGACAATACAGATAATTCCTGTTTATTGTCAAATTATACTAAGAAATGTCTTAGCTAATTATTCTGGCTAGACGAACAATTGTTAGAACTTGATAGATTCGAGAAAATAAATTCAATTATTATTGATAGATCGATGCCAATTATTTCGGCTCGACCGAGAACTAAATAAAATTTTAAATACCAGTATTTCGTTATAAAATCAAATTCTTGATTCTAAGACTGAGAAGAACAACCTTTTATATAAAGGGAACATTTTGTTGGTCGTGAATTCGACCTTTGCGCGTGTTTTAAGTATTATGCATAATATAGGGTATAATAAGCTGGTCACTTGTTATACTTGCAGAGGGGTATGATTTAATCTTTATGGTTATCTGATACACCTGAGTATATATCAAAGTAAATCTTCGATATCTACCCAAGAAAATAAGTTCAATATCTTGTGTGATCGCTCAGTACTAAATTTGGAAAACATTCCACTTTGTTATTTCGTAGAATTGATTCTTGATTATTCATTAGAATATCGTAGAAACTTTGAAAGTGTTGTACTCATTCATTATTGAATTATTGTGTTGTATAGAATATGAGAAGACCTGTTATTGAATAACGATTTGTTCAGCTATTTCAAAGTTCCCTAAACTTTTGTTTCATTCTATCAAAATAGATAGTCTGTTGTTTTGAATTCTTATACATTTATTGTATGTCTTAACTTGCGGGGCAAATTAGTTGCTCACCCTTGCTAAATAAAACCTTTCAGCTAGGGACGAAGTTGTAGAAGGTGCTGCGAAGAAGGATAAAGGCGAAGGCATAGTTATTAATTAGTTATGATTAGCATATTTATTATGTTGTATTTTTAAACCCTTTATGTATATCTCAAGGGTATGTTTGTAATGTTAAGGTTAGAGAACCTGGGTAATGTATTATCAAACTCTGATAAAATCTTATGTATGTTGCTATCTATATAAAATGGGTAGTTAAATATTATTTATATTGTGAATCGTGAGCACCAGACTCGGGGGTCAGGTAACCCAGATTTGGGGGTGTCACATATAACAGCAGCAGCTCTGCATATCTCAATACCAGACATCATATATCATAGTTTTTAGGTTACCTTAGCTTAATTTAGTTTTCTTTTGAATTTTTTCTCTCTAGATCTTAGCTTATGCTTGTAAATATAGATTAGATAGATTAAGGAGAAGTTTGTATTTCTTAGGAGCACAAGAGCAACGAGTGACACGGAGTGGAAAGCTTGATTTGAAAGGTTTGATTGGAGACTGAAGGGGCTTTGACAGAGTTTCTTCTATCCATTTATCTTTTGTGACACCCCAAATCCTGGTACTTCATTTCCTCAAGATTTGGTGTTCACTTAATCAAAACATTCATTTATAACTACCCAATTATAATAAAATTAAATAATAAAACATGCCCATACAAGATTAAATTTAAATAACAATCTCCCAGGTTAACTAACCTTTAACAACAATCATTCAAATACGAAAATTAAATAAACTTCATTACAATATTTAAACCAAAGTCTGATAATAAAACTATCAAATCTATTACAAGTCTTCAATACTTGTTCATCTTTCTTTTTCCCTTACTGGTGCTAGGTACGTCAACAGTTTTAACTTTAGCTGTAAGAAATTTTACAGGCAAGAGTGAGCAAAAAAAGCCCACTTGAAATAACAATAAGTAAATCTTTAAACTTTTACATCAATTGCCAATATTAGGCTCAATAGAACTGAACAATATATTCTATTAACTTTCTGAAATATATTACTGAGGGTCTAATGACCACGAATAATGTCCACGGTTATAAGTAATCTTTCAACTTTAACTTTAACAGTCATAAGACTATAAGGACTCCACGTACTTAGAGGGATCAACCCTTCGGACAATGTATTGTGCACAACCATTTCAACGCTAAACGTAAACCTCTATTAAAAGAGGTGTTCATCTCAGTATTTTGAGTATAAGTCCGCACCAAAGGAAGTTTGGTTTGGATAAGTTTTCAAGATAATTTGGAATTCAACGAACATCAACTAAGGAGTAGTTAAATAAGACCAATAACACTATACTATAGAAAAATCGTGATTGAATCAATCATAGTAAACTAAAGTCATGCATTAGGAATAATCTAATAGCATACAATTTGAATAACTATAGCATACCTTGCTTGAACAACCCTAAGCCAAGGTTAATTAGAATTGAATAATAAGCATGCATATCATATATAGTTGTGCATGCTAAACCACAAGTTAAATCCAAGAATAACTTGCTCCAAATAACTCACATCATTATATTGTAATCGAAATGAAAACAGTAATTGAATTAACAAGATAATAGATTAGAAAACTAATGAGTAGGTTTTTAACCTACGATTTATGTTTGTTTAGCTTATATATTGTTAGTCTTTGGTAATTTCATGTTACTTTTGATAGGTTGTTTTCTTGTTGCAGGATAATACATGGGCTTAATCAAAATCTGGCAATTGGAGGAAGATTTCAAGGAATTAGAATATTTCTGACTACATAGCGCAGAACGCGATGTGCTGCATGGAATCATAGAGCGGGGCACGTTGGATCGAGGAAATTTACTGGGTCGAGAGCGCAGGTCGCGCTGTTTGTGCGTGTAACGTAGCGCGGGGTGCGCTGCGTTGGGATTTATTGGGTGAATTTTGTTATTTGGATAGAAGATGGGCTATGTTGGGACCTAATATTCTTTATGTATTGTGGTAGTAGTAGGAGGGTGTGTAGGGGAGTCTTTAATTGATGAGTGGTTGATTTTGAAAAGGTTTAGAGGTCTCCACTTGTTTTCTTATTTGGGGAGTTAGAGTTGGAAAAGGAGAAGGGTGGAGCTATTATTGATATCATTTTATGATAAGTTTGGAGAAGGGTAGAGAGATCATATAACACAAAGATATAATTCAAGAGCGTTTTTGGGGGTTTCAAGTGCAACTTTGGAGGAGCAATTTTCAGAGATTGTCACGACGGTTGCGAATCAAGACTACGTGAAGGGGTTTTTATTATTCTTCTTCTCTTTAGTCTTATTTATAATTGGAAGGATGTTTTCAAAAAATTATTCAGTTTTTAATTCATTCGTTATGAACTAATTTACTTATTACACTTTTGATGGAACGTTGGGTGAAACGATGATTCTATAACTTTGATTTCCAATTCAATAAGATATTTTCAGTTTATCTATGTTAATTTGAGCGTGAATTTATGAATTGCCTGATCAACAGTTCTTTGTGGATTTGAAAGGAATTGAGATAGGAGATTCGAATCTAGACCTAATTAATATAGCATGTGTCATAAATTTTGTCGATAGTAGGTTTATGATTATTGTTAAGATAGAGATACGCTTGATATTGCATGTAATCGTATAAAAAGCTTAAACTTAAACCTTCTTTGATTGCAGTTCACATATAGATATAGTGAGTTGGTTAATTTAGGTGTTTAACGAATTTCTATCTTAATTGTGGATTGATGTTAATATGGTATTAGTGCATCGAGAGGTGGCTCTTACTACGTTCATGTTCTTGATTAATAAACTGAGATATTAAATTGAGTTAGAATAAAGGTTTAAAAATCAGAGTGAAGTTCAGGGTGAAATCATAAGTCTAATTTTCCATTAATTATTTGAAATTCTAAATTTCGTTATTGGTGACTGTTTTGTGATAGTTTATTTCTTTATTAATTTAGTTTTTGTTTTATATATAATTTAAAACCATTTAATTGATTAGTTTAATAAAATTAGGGTTAATACAAAATTGATAATTGTGAAGTTAAAATGTTTGATATTTTGTCCTCGTGGGAACGATACTCTATTCACTACTATATTACTTGTTGACCACGTACACTCGTGTGTTTTAAGCGTATTGATTTTACCCAACAAGTTTTTGGCGCCTTTGCCAGGTATAATTTAGCCGAGATTTTAATATTTTTTTACAATATCAGTTTAATTAGTCCAGGTTTACTTAAACATTTTTATTTTGTTTTGTCTATTTCAGGTTTTCGACATTGGTTTATGCAAACACGATCTAAACATCCAGACTTGCTTCCTTTTGAGGACGACATTGACAGACTATTTCAAAAGTTGTGTAAGTGGATTGAGGAAACGACGAATTCAACAATCCTGATAAGGAAGGAACGATGGTTGCCGAAGACCAGAAAACGTTTAGGGATTTTGCCACACATAGGGTGACTGATCTACAGTCGAGAATTACTAGGCCTGCAATAGCTACGAACACTTTTGAAATTAAGCCTGGGACCATTCAGATGATGTAGAAATAATGTCAGTTTGGGGGAATGGCAAATGATGATCCGAAAGAGCATTTAATCAGTTTTCTGGAAATGTGCGACATGTTCAAGTACAATGGGGTGTCGGATGAGGCAGTAAGACTTTGCTTGTTCCCATTCACTTTACAGGATCAGGCGAAGAGTTGGTTACATTCTTTACCGCCAGGTTCGATCACTACGTGGGAGGATTTGGCTCAAACATTTCTTGCCAAATTTTTCCCACCAGTGAAGACTTCGAAAATGAGGAATGACATCACAATGTTTGAGCAGCAGAATGGGGAGTCACTATATGAGGCATGGGAGAGATACAAGGAATTACTCAGAAAGTGCCCACATCATGGATTGCCCAAGTGGTTACAAATGAACACCTTCTATAACGGGCTACATGGAAATGTCAGAACCAGCATTGATGCGGCATTGGGTGGTGCATTCATTGCTCAGAGTTACGAGGATGCATACAATTTCATAGAAACAATGGCGGAAAATAACTACTAGTGGCCCACAGCAAGAATGACAAAGTCAAGGGCGGCTGGGATCTTGGAATTAGATGGAGTAACAGTTATACAAGCATAACTTTTTGCACTATCCATAGAGTTTGATACAATGAATGAGAGGGTAAATACGATGACAGGGGCTCAAGTTCAACAAGTTCTGCAGGTTATGGTAGTATGTGAATTGTGTGCGGGTGATCATCCGACAGATCAGTGTGCAATAAATCCAGCATCCGTTCAGTTCATAGGTAACTACAATAGAATTCCGCAAAATACTTACCAAAACACCTACAACCAGGGGAATAGGAACCACCCATACCTTTCATGGAGCAATAATCAGCAAACTCAAGCTCCACGACCATCATATCCCCTGGTTTTCGTAGTCATCCACAATAGGTTCAACAGCAGGACATGAAATCCGATGGGGAGGAAATATGGGCAAGGTACGTGACTAGCAACGATTTGGCTATGAAGAATCAAGCGATTACTATCAAAAATATAGAGAATCGGATAGGTCAAATTGTGTTGGCATTGAATAATAGACCACAAGGAACATTACCTAGCGACACTGAGAGAAATCCTATGGGTAATCAGGAGCAATGTCAAGCAGTTATGTTGAGAAGTGGAAAACATCTCTGTGGGAATAGTGAAGAAAATTTAGCAACACCGGAGGAAAAGGCTGACTACAGTAACGCAGTGGAGGGGAACAAAACAGAGGAAACCAAGTTAAATAGTGGGCCGATTGTTTGTCCTCCACCACCGTTTCAGCAGAGGGTCCAAAAACAGAAATCAGATAAGCAGTTTGCAAAGATTTTAGACGTGTTCAAGAAACTCCAGATTAACATCCCATTCACAGAGGCCCTGGAGCAAATGCCGAGTATGCGAAGTTTATAAAAGGAATTCTGTCGAGGAAGAAGAAATGGGAAGAATTTGAAACGATGGCACTAACAGAGTAGTGTAGTGTGGTGTTACAGAAGAAGCTTCCACCAAAACTCAAAGACCCGGGGAGCTTTACTATCCCGTGCACGATCGGAAAAATGTCGTTTAACAAATGTTTATGTGATTTGGGAGCGAGTATAAACCTGATGCCATTGTCTGTATACTCAGAATTGGGTTTGCCTGCGCCAAAACCTACAAATATTTCATTGCAGTTGGCAGATAGGTCAGTTACGTATCCGAGAGGCATTATAGAGGACATTCTGGTTAAATTTGATAAGTTTATATTCCATGCGGACTTTATCATTCTGGATTTCGATGAAGATAAGAACATCCCAATCATCTTAGGGAGACCTTTCTTGGCCACGGGAAGGACACTCATAGACGTGCAAAAATGAGAACTTACTATGAGAGTCCAAGACCAAGAAATAAAATTCAATGTGTTCAAGGCCATGAAATATCCTACGGACGAGGAAGAGTGTTTTCGAATGGATTTAATTGATTAAATTACCAGTGAAGATATGATCAAGATTTTGATCAACGATCCATTAAAAACAACCTTATTGGGGGATGAAGAAAAAGACGACCCAGAATTTGTGGACTTATTACAGATGCTAGACTCATTGCCATGAGTTAGCCGATTCAGAGAACCGTTTGAACCTTTGCATACCGAGGAAACAGTTGCAGAAAAATTAAAACCATTGGAGGAGCCACCGACATTGGAACTTAAGCCACTCCCTAAACATCTCAGGTATGCGTATTTAGGCGATTTAAATTCTTTACGTGTAATTATTTATGCTGCACTTAACGAGTTGCAGGAAGAAAAGTTGCTAAGGGTGCTTAGGGATCACAAATTAGCGTTTGGGTGGTTGATTGCGGATATAAAAGGCATTAGCCCATCATTTTGCATGCACAAGATTCTGATGGAGGATGATGCAAGTCCATCGGTGGAGCATCAACGTCAAATTAACCCAATCATGAAGGAAGTGGTCGATAAGGAAATTCTGAAATTATTGGATGACGGTGTCATATATCCAATTTCCGACAGTAAATGGGTAAGTCTGTTTCATTGTGTGCCGAAGAAAGGGGGAATGACGGTGATACAGAATGAGGACAACAAGTTAATTCCAATAAGGACAGTAACAGGTTGGAAGGTGTACATCGATTATAGGAGATTGAATAAGGCAACCCGAAAGGATCATTTTATGCTACCTTTTATCGATCAAATGTTAGACAGGTTAGCGGGACATGAGTTCTACTGTTTATTGGATGGATACTCGGGATATAATCAGATCACCATCGCTCCTGAGGATCAAGAAAAGATAACATTTACATGCCCTTATGGCACATTTGCATTTAGGACGATGTCATTCGGGCTATGGAACGCACCCGCAACTTTCCAACGGTGTATGATGGCTATTTTTTTAGATATGGTGGAGAAGAATGTTGAAGTCTTCATGGATGATTTCTCGGTCTATGGAGACAATTTTGATACTTGCCTAGAGAATTTGGTCATGGTATTGCAGCGGTGTAAGGATACAAACCTCATACTAAATTGGGAAAAATGCCACTTCATGGTTGAAGAGGGCATAATATTGGGCTATAAGGTGTCCTCTTAAGGATTGGAGGTGGACAAGGCAAAGTTGGACACGATCGAGAAACTACCTCCACCGAGCTCAGTTAAGGGTATTAGAAGTTTTCTGGAGCATGCTGGGTTCTACAGGAGGTTTATAAAAGACTTCTCTAATATTGCAAAACCTTTATGCAGTCTTTTAGAGAAGGATGCTACTTTTAGCTTTACTGCGAAATGCATGTTTGCGTTTGAATTATTGAAGGAGAAATTAACGACAACCCCTGTGATAGTCGCACCGGACTGGAAAATGCCATTCGAGCTTATGTGTGATGCGAGCGACTACGCGGTTGGGACTATTTTAGGCCAAAGACGAGACAAGGTGTTTCACGCCATATACTATGCAGGCAAAACACTCACAAAGACTCAAATGAATTACACTACCACGAAAAAAGAATTGCTTGCAGTGGTGTATGCTTTTGACAAATTTCGGTCGTACTTGATTGGGACTAAGGTAATAGTCTACACGGATCATTAGGCGATTCGGTACCAAATAGAGAAAAAAAATGTAAAACCACGCCTTATCTGATGGATTCTCCTACTCCAAGATTTTGATTTAGAAATTAAAGATAGAAAGGGGACGGAGAATAAAGTTGCCGACCATTTATCAAGGCTGGAAAATCTGAAGAAAAAGGATGAAGATAGATGCGCGTTCAATGAGTCATTCCCGGATGAGCAACTATTTTGGTTGAATGCAGAATTTTTGTGGTATGCAGACTTCGCGAATTATGTGGTAAGCAAAATGCTCCCCCCCCCCCCCCGGATCTTACACGACAACAGAAAAAGAAGTTTCTTCATGACGTCAAGTGGTACATGTGGGATGAGCCGTATCTATTAAAGAAGTGCGCCAATAAGATGATTCGATGATGTATCCCCTACAGTGAAGTCCACAACATACTGCAAGAATGCCACTCATCAGCATATGGTGCACATTATGGGAGTGAGCGCACCACGGTAAAAGTTCTTCAATCCGAGTTTTATTTGCCTACATTGTTTAAAGACGCCCACCAATTTGTGAAAACATGTGATAGATTTCAACGGGTGGGAAACATATCGAAATAGAATGAGATGCCCTTACAAACAATTCTTGAAGTAGAAATATTTGATGTATGGGCATCGATTTCATAGGACCATTCCCATCGTCTTTGAGCAGTCAGTATATTTTTCTCACGGTAGATTATGTCTCGAAATGTGTCGAAGCTTCTGCACTACCATCTAACGATGCCAAGGTGGTCCTCAAATTCCTACAGAAAAATATTTTCACTAGGTTTGGCACGCCAAGAGCAATAATAAGTAATGAAGGTAGTCACTTCTACAATAAAGCTTTTACTGCTCTTTTGGCTAAGTATGGAGTTAACCACAAGGTGGCTACAGCATATCACCCTCAAACGAATGGACAGGCTGAGGTGTCAAATAGAGAAGTTAAGAAAATATTGGAAACAGTCGTAAATTCGAGTCAGAAATATTGGTCACTTCGGTTGGATGATGCACTATGGGCATACCGGACTGTTTATAAGACGCCAATAGGTATGTCACCATACCAACTAGTGTACGGGAAGGCCTGTCACCTACCAGTCGAGCTACAGCACAAGGCCTACTGGGCCATTCAGAAACTATACTTCAACCAAGCAGTTGTAGGGGAAAAGAGGTTATTACAACTAAATGAGCTAGATGAATTCTGACATCAGGCATACGAGAATGCTAAACTATACAAGGAGAATGTCAAGAAGTGGCACGATAAGAAAATTATGCCCAAAACATTCAAACCGAGGCAATCGGTATTATTGTTCAACTCTCGTTTGCTGTTGTTCCCCGGTAAGCTGAAGTCAAGATGGTCGGGACCATACACCATAAAAACCGTGTTTCCACATGGCGCAGTTGAACTCTACAGCTGAAACCCAATGGAGACATTCAAGGTCAACGGTCAACGGATAAAGCAGTATTGGGGCAGAGAGGCAAACTAGGAAGCTGACAATATTACCCTAGCCGATGCTCAGTTACACGAGAGTCATCTTCGGGCTTACGACATTAAAACTAGCGCTACTTGGGAGGCAACCCATGTTCTACACTTATTATATATATATATATAGGAAATTAATTTTCGTTGAATTTTTACGTAAATTTGTATTGATTTGCAGGACAAAGAAGAAAACATTTTGCCATCACAAGGCGGGCTGCGCTCTCCAATAGGTAGACGTAGCGCTGGACGTGCTACTAGATCAGAATAGTCAGACCATGCAGCGCTGGGAGCGCTACTTCGTCGATAGCACAACACTGGGCGCGCTTGAACCAGCGCGGGGCGCGCTAATTAGACCAGATCCTCTGACCCACTAGCGCGGACCGCGCCTCCACCAACCATTACAAAGCGCTAGCCGCGCTGACTTGTTGCAAAACTCTTGACTCAATAGCGCTGACCGCGCTGTCTCCTCCTATATTGCAGCGCGGGCCGCACTGAGTTAATGTCCCAGGCGCCCACGTCTAAAATCGATACCTTGCCTCTCCTTAACCCAAACAAACTCCTTCACCACTACTTCACCTCTCCTTCACCTAATAAAATTCCACCACTTCTCTTCCACTACTTCAAATTCCAACCCTCATTAAAATCACCAAGTATGACAACATCTCATAACTCCTTATGCTCTTCAACTTCTACTCCATGGCTACCCCTTCACCTTTCATCTTCTAGTATTCAATTCACGTTGGAATTCCCTCACCTATATAAACTCCAAACTTCACTCTCCCAATTCATATCAACTCTTCACTACATCCATTACATACCTTCAACCAATCACTTGGGGAAACATATTCAAATGGGGGGAGTCAATTAGCACAAGGAATTACATCTCACCTCTTGCTTGCTCATTTTCCTCAGTCTGAATATCAAGTACGTAGACAAAATTGGGTATTGGTTTTTGTTTCTATAGTTTGGCTTGCAAGATTACACTAAGTATCCTAAGTTTGGGGGGAAAACTTAGTTCACCCACCAACTGTTCGATAAAACACCTGAACCAAACCTTGAACCCATCCACTCCACAAACAACCATGTCATCCAACAAAAGACAACGTCCATCCTACTCCACTGCTAGGCCTCAATATGACCACACTAGATTTGTTAGTGAGAGGGCCGCTGACCGATTCAAGACAACCATCGACAAGAAAACATTGGTGCTCGAATGTGGGTTGAAGCCGAATGCTAATTTGAATGGCGACATGGCTTTGCAAATTGTGGAGAGGAATTGGTTTCAGTTGGTCAAACAACCACTTCCAGCGGCAATTAACATAGTGAAAGAGTTTTACGCAAATGCAATGGAGCATGTCAATCATGTAGTCATGGTTCGGGGGAAACCGATGGCATTTCACGCCGATGCTATTAATGAGTATTTTGGGTTAGAGGCACCAGAAGAGGACAGATATGAAGATGACTTGTCCGAACTAGATGAGTTGATTGTTCGACTATGCAAACCTGGAACTCAATGGGCTATTCAAATCGGAACCAATGAAAAGTTAAGTTTCCCACATTCTGCCCTTAGTCGATATGGAAAAGCTTGGTATGCGTTTATATGTGCTCGATTAATGCCCTCGCGCCATCAGACCGAAGTCACTACGACACGAGCTCGGTTATTGTATGGAATTTTACACCACCATTTCCATTTGGACAACTCAATTGCTTTCTATAATGTCGATGTGGGAGAATGTATTTAAGGGTCTATTGACCGGGTGTTACGCGTGAGCACTACTGGTGGGTTGTTGCACGGATTTTTAATAACTGACTTGTGCCGTAAAGCGGGAGTGCAGTGGCAACCTACTGAACCTATCCAACACACCATGGCTATCATCGATCATGCAACCCTCACCATGGCTATCCACGCAGTGAAGGCTATATTATGATCCGACAACCCCCACCCCTAGTGACAGCGGAACCAAGGTAAGAGCCACCACCGAGGACTTCAAGGAATCAATTTCTTTGGTTGGCTCAATGTCAAGATTTAATGCATGAGTACAATGCAAATGCATTTAACACGCTTGCTGATACGTTTTCCCGCTGTAATCCATCTGAACCTCCAGTTGTCATGCCCAATCCTCCCAATCTGCCTGCATATCTTCCAGAGGACGACGACGAGCAGTAACTCGTTTACAGGGATGGCCTCTTACTTTTATTTGACTTATTTTGGCGTAATGAGGTCATTAATTGTTTTAAGTTTGGGGGGTACTGTTTCATGATTTTTAGTCATTTCATGTTTTTTTAGTCATATTTTCAGTGTTAAAGTGTGTATATATATATATATATTAAAAATATAATCGTGGGCATAAAGTTGCATGAATGCAGTTATTAGATCGTATATGTGATTGGCCAATGATGAAACTGAAATCGTATAGACAAGTATATTACTAAGTATAAGAATCTTGATGCGGTTTCTATTATGATGTGGATCTTGTTCTGCTTGAAACTAGTATAATAAGGATAGCACGTTAATAACATTTGTGTTAAGGGATTGGTTCAAATTGTTACATAATAATTGTGACGCCCCCAAATTAGGTATACATCACCCATCTTGAGTCGCCAGATATATGGTACAGAATTCAAATACAACTTAATAATACAACTATCGTGTACAATACGACAAAATATAAACTGTGAGTTTTAATACAAATATTGTCCTCTAGAGAGTATACAAACTCAATGGAGTCCTCATTACATTTATTATCACACTATTTCACAGAATAGTGAGGACTACTAATGCACCATCTAGGACCATCACTCTGTTCCCCGACTAGTCCCCGCTACGTTCTCATTTCCTAAAGAGAACAGTGAAAGAAAGGGTGAGCTCAACTAGCCCAGTAAGAAATAGTATGACTAAGATAATGCAGAATAAATTATCATTAGCCTTAAACAGTGTTAAACTGATACAATATAACAAACATCAAGTTTAACTGTAACGGAACAAGCAATCCATTAAAAGAGTTAAGTAGAGAATAAAATCTACTATCTTCTATGATTTAAAAGGTTTTTCATGACTTTTATCGCTGAGACTCAGCTTAATAAATAATCCACATCATCGAATCACCCCTGCACTACGGCCAATGATATTCTTTAGTATCACGACCACAATTATCCATGCACTACGGGCCAAAGATAATTGTGTTTTCAACAACGGTCCTGATCATGCCATAAAATAATTCATCTTTGCACCCATGGCCGAAGAGAATCCATAGCCATAATCATACCAAAAACTGTCCATCAACGCACTACGGGCCAATGAGGACTCCTTTTTTCACATCATTTGTAACATTACGGTCATGATTACACCGCATAATCCCTGGTCATAAACATACCAAGTCCATCTATGCACTACAGGCCACATATGAATTTCAACATAATATAAACATGAGGATAATGACAATGATATAAAAATTCAATAAAACAAGTTCAAGAATTAATTTAACCAAGAACCAATAACGTCCAAATTGTCAACATGATACGGCTTTGTAGAGTAAAATTCAAGAATGCTCAGAAGAATATTTTCATGAAAAGATACTGGATGAAGCGCAATTATCAAGGATATTCCACTAATTTCATGGAGTATAGAAGTTAAAACTTTAACCAACTGAGTACAATAAAGAATAAAATAACAAAAGAAATCACCATGCATGCGGTAATTCGCATAGACATGTTATTCCAAGAGAATAATAATAACGGAACTAGGTCAGGCAAAAATCACACCGACAGGATGTTCCAACAGAATAATAAAGAATGGAATAACAACAAAAATGACCATGCATGCGGTACTTCGCATAGACAGGTTATTCCAACAAAATACTAATAGAGACGGAACCAAGTCCGGCGTAAAATGCACAGACATGATATTCCAACAGAATAATAATAAAGATGAAACCAGGTCCGGCGTAAAATGAATAGACAGGATATTCCAACAGAATAATAAAGAATGAAATAACAGAAGAATTTCACCAAGTATAGGGTATCCCGCGTATACAGGTTATTCCAATGGAATAATAAAGAATGGAATAATAGAAGTTCTCTTCATGTATAAGAAAGAAAGAATACCCCTTATGAGTACAACAAATAATATTATTACCTTAGAAGGAAGAGTACTGGATATAGAAGTAGTGAAGTAGCAAAACACTTTTCTTCTTTCTCTCTATAGTTTCTCTCTCTAGAGTTTCAGTGAATTCGTAAGAAATAATGAATGAATGAGCTTCTATTTATAAAAAAATGGACTGCATAGTAACTAACTCATGAACGGTCCAGATTGATTTACTTTAATCTGAAGGTCCATATTTAAAGCAAAATCTTTTAAATAAAATATAATATATTTTATTTATAATCTAATAAAACGAATAACTTTATAAAAGATTTTACTATGCAAACACTATGCATAATAAAATATAATATATTCTAATTATTGTCTAACAAAACAGATAAATTTATAAAAGTATTCTGTTTTATATAAAAAGATTTTATTATGCAAAATACCATGTAGACACTATACAACACTATGCATAATAGAATATAATATATTATATTTATAGAATAACTTTATAAAAGTATTCTGTTTTATTACATTAATAATACCAATAAAACAAAACTGAGTGACTTATCATGTAAGCATCAATAATCAATATCGTGTGCTACTATGCAACCACACGTATTACTGTACTTTTAACACCGGGTGTTTCAACAGTTAACGTTAAAACTTCTGCCATTATTTTCATAAAGTATTTTTGTCATTTTCTCAATCCGACAATAATTCCGTTCCGGGGTCCACCAATGATTGTACCGTCGTACGGATATTCTCCGACAAAAAGAATATTCTCCGACCAATCGAATATTATATAACAACTTGTGTACTTTACAAAATTTATAAATATTACCCACAACTATAACATTATATCAAATCTACATCATAATATTCAAAAAATTATTTCGAAAAAATTAAATATTTATTCATAAAATCTGGGATCTCACAATAATTTTCTAAAGGATAGTGTTAGAATAAATGAAAAGAATGACAAAGATAGCATTAACCTAAGTTTGGGGGAAAACTGGGGTATATAAGCTCTAAAAAAGAGAAGATAATATTGAGAATTAGTTAAGTCTTGTGGTGGGTTGAGAAGAAATACTCCCCATAAGCACAAGCATGAGATGGGGCGTAAAACGCACTCACCAACCATCTATTAAAAAAAGAGTTGATGAAAGAAAGAAAAGACGGAAAAATAAGGGTGAAGAGCCCCCCATCAATGAAAAGAAAAAAAAGAAAAGAAAAATGGTGCTAAAGAAGTGAGCATGAATACCTTATTCAGAACTTGAATCATGGTAATTATTTGAGCTAAGCTAGAACGAGTTTGTTTTTGGAAATTTTTTAGTTTATGCTGTATGATTCCTGATAAAAAACTGGTTATGTAACTAAATTTGATTCAATATCAGTTGACATGAGTGTTGCACACACACACACACACACTGTATTAATTATAACAGGGTAAGATGTATGAATTGATATAAAGTGCAGAATGATTTTGATATGAAGTATAACGTGTTTATATGTTTTTCTGAGGCCGTATGAGTGAATCATATTTGTTATCTTAATTCTGGATTCGTAGTTAGTTTTTAGTTAATTGCATTGCATTTTGCTTGAGGACAAACAATGATTAAGTTTGGGGGAATTTGATGAGTAGGTTTTTAACCTACGATTTATGTTCGTTTAGCTTATATATTGTTAGTCTTTGGTAATTTCATGTTACTTTTGATAGGTTGTTTGCTTGTTGCAGGATAATACACGGGCTTAATCAAAATGTGGCAATTGGAGGAATATTTCAAGGAATTTGAATGTTTCTGACTACATAGCGCGATGTGCTACATGGAATCATAGCGCGGGATGCGCTGGAGCGAGGAAATTTACTGGGTCGAGAGCGCGGGTCGCGCTGCTTATGCATGTAACGTAGCACGGGGCGCGCTGCGTCGGGATTTATTGGGCGAATTTTGTTATTTGGATAGAAGATGGGCTATGTTGGGAACTAATATTCTTTATGTACTGTGGTAGTAGTAGGAGTTTGTGTAGGGGAGTCTTTGATTGATGAGTGGTTGATTTTGAAAAGGTTTAGAGGTCTCCACTTGTTTTCTTACTTGGGGAGTTAGAGTTGGAAAAGGAGAAGGGTGGAGCTATTATTGATATCTTTTTATGCTAAGTTTGGAGAAGGGTAAAGAGATCATATAACACAAAGATATAATTCAAGAGAGTTTTTGGGGGTTTCAAGTGCAACTTTGGAGGAGCAATTTTCAAAGATTGTCACGACGGTTGCGAATCATGGCTACGTGAAGGGGTTTTCATTTTTCTTCTTCTCTTTAGTCTTATTTGTAATTGTAAGGATGTTTTCAACAAATTATTCAGTTTTTAATTCATTCGTTATGAACTAATTTACTTATTAGACTTTTGATGGATTGTTGGGCGAAACGATGATTCTATAACTTTGATTTCCAATTTAATAAGATATTATCAGTTTATCTATGTTAATTTGAGCGTGAATTTATGAATTACCTGATCAACAGTTCTTTGTGGATTTGAAAGGAATTGAGAGAGGAGATTCGAATCTAGACCTAATTAATATAGCATGTGTCATGAATTTTATCGATAGCAAATTTGTGATTATTGTTAAGGTAGAGATAAGCTTGACATCGCATGTAATCGTATAGAGAGCTTAAATTTAAACCTTTTTTGATTGCAGTTCACATAGAGATGTAGTGAGTTGGGTAATTTAGGTGTTTAACGGGTTTTTATCTTAATTGTGGATTAATTTTAATATGGTATTAGTGCATCGAGAGGTGGCTCTTATTACGTTCGTGTTCTTGATTAATAAACTGGGATATTAAATTGAGTTGGAATAAAGGTTTGAAAATCAGAGTGAAGTTCAGGGTGAAATCATAAGTCTAATTCTCCATTAATTGTTTGAAATTCTGGATTTCGTTATTGGTGATTGTTTTGTGATAGTTTATTTCTATATTGATTTAGTTTTTTATATATATAATTTAAAACCATTGAATTGATTAGTTTAATAAAATTAGGGTTAATACAAAATTGATAATTGTGAATTTAAATTTTTTTAATATTTTGTCCTCATGGGAACGATACTCTATTCACTACTATATTACTTGTTAACCACGTACACTTGCGTGTTTTAAGCTTATTGATTTTACCCAAAAAAAACTTGCTCAAGATTAAAGTATAAGATTTGGGATACTTGTATCGTCATGAGCAACTAGATACAATGACTAACTCAATAATAGGTAATCTAGCTCTACGAAAGTGTAGAGGTAGCAACTTACAACAATTGTAATTGAATTTGAAAACAATAATGTACCAAATGAAATTAAACTCGCACAATGAAGTTTTGAGTTAGAGAACTTGCCTTTAGCACAAGCTAAAGCTTACAACTTGAATCAATACCCTATACATATGTCATCATGACACAATTAGTCATTATCAACATTTTATATCTATATAAACAAAATATATACATCATGTAGGTTAAATTACCAATTCACATAATCAAACTACATTAATACTAATTAACTCTTGATAACATGCTCATTCATAGTTTAATACTACTGAAATCATCATTTAACATTCATATTATTAACACATAACATTTATTTTCAAAATTTGTATACTTAAACAAAATTTTCAGAACATTCTGCTAACTCGCGCTGCGGCGCTGAGTTGGTGCTGCGGCGCGAGTGACAGGCCATTAATTGGTGCTGCGGCGTGGCACCAGCACTGTGGCGCGAGATTTGTACTGCTGGGCCGCGCTGCGGTGCCAGAGTCCAGAACTCGGCGACCAAGCTCGGCAATAGCATGAACAAAAGCCAAATTGGCCTAAAAGCTCGAATCTAATAGACTGATTAACATGTAATACACATATACACTTCATATAAACATATTTTGAAGACTTCTAAAATGTTTCTACTCATAAAATAACTTAAACATCAAATTTACAACACCCAATTTTAATGTTTTTGGCAAAAACTCCATTGTTGTCATTTTAATGAAAATCAACACTGTGATTTTGTTTTTCAATCAAAACAAAAATTTCAAAACATCATAGTTATGATTATACATACTCTATCAATTTTCATAATTAATTTATCAATTTAACAACTAATTAAGCCTTAATTTCTATTTTAAATTAAGCCATATTCATATATATTTTCATGTAAACACTGTAATATGTTTTTCTTCACAAAACACATACATACATGAACTAGTTTCTCTATAATCATATATATAAACTCATGTAATCATCTTATAATCAATAATTTATCATATAACCATAAGCACCATCAATTTTATCTTTTATAAAATTTCATAGAGAACCTTTTGGAAGAAGAAGAAAACTAACTTTTAAAGAAAAGATTAAGCTCCTACCTTTGATTAAGAAGATGATGGCTACTTTTGATTATCAAACTTCTTTTCATTCTCAAAACCTTCAAGGATTTCTCTCAAGTTTTCTCTCCCTTTTCTCTTTTCTTCTTCTTCTTCTTCTCTTTTTCTTCAACTGAGTCTTTCTCTAGTTTACGTATAATAATATAACGTATGTAATAATAAATATATTTAGTATAGGATTTTAAGTGACATCAATTATATTATTTTGAAAATCAAAAGCCATAAGGCTTGTTTGACTAAGCTTAATAAAATAACTCTTTAATCCTTACACCTTGTTTGGTAAGTCTAACTAAAATAAATGGATTAATCCTTATACCTTGTTTGGTAAACCTAATTAAAACAAATGGATTAAATCCTTATACGTTGTTTGCTAAAACATCATTAGATTAAAGGCTTATTATGTAATAAGACATGTTTGGCAAAAACTAAATTAAATTCTTTTAATTTATTTTAATAACTCCTTTATAGCAAGGATATTTGTCACACTTCTATTAAATTAAATAATCAATTTAATCAATTCAAATACTAATCTATTAAATTATTTTCACACATAAATCATTATCAGATAATTATAATTTCCTTTATAATTTTATTCAACCAACTAACACTTTATTTTAATCACAATTCTAATTTAAATTTATAATCCATTTAATCCTTATAAGCTCTCTGGCTTACTTATTAAATTAAATTAGTATATAACCTCATAACAATTAATTTTTCTTAGCTCCTTAATTGTTTATTCAACAATTAATTAATTAAATCATATTAACTCAAATTGCCATTAAATACTTATATAATTATTTATTCAACAAATAATTAACTAAACCACATCAACTCAAATTGACCAATTATTTATTCAACAATAAACATATCCATTAAATATTTATATAAATCAATAAATATTTAATATTACACTTTAAAATTTTGGAATGTTACATCATTCCCTCCTTACAAGGATATTGTCCGCAGAATCACAACTCAAACAAATCATTCGTTACAATCATCCCTACTTACAAAAATTATGTCCCCAGAATCGAAGACTGGTCAGCTATGAGCTTCGGTCAAAATTTCTTCTTTCAGCTCTGGTGTTGCTGGAACCCAGATTCTTCCCTCAAACCGTAGTAGTACTTCGGTATCGATATTTTATTTTACATCACTACTCTCAATCAGATTCTCTTTGATTTTCCCACACTCTTTATCTTTTAGTTGAGCATTCTTCACTTTGTCCACTAAAGTTGGACCTGCTTCTATCTGGAATAGTTGATCGTCAGATTCTTTTGAAAATTTGATTTCCAACTCCAGTTTTGTCATTGCTGAAATGAGCTCATCCTGAGTTGTTATCAGCATCAACTTCTCCCGACCTTTCCTGCTTAAAGCATTTGCCACCACATTCGCTTTGCCCGGATGATAAAAGATTTCACAATCATAATCTTTTATCAATTCCATCCACCTTCTTCGACGCATGTTCAAACCCTTTTGAGTGAAAATATACTTCAAACTTTTGTGGTCTGTGTAGATTTCACATTTCTCTCCATAAAGATAGTGTCTCCATATTTTCAGAGAAAATACAATTGCAACCAATTCTAAATCATGAGTCGGATACCCTTTCTCATAATCCTTTAGTTATCTTGACGTATATGCAATAACTTTGCCGTTCTGCATAAGAACATAACCCAACCCTTTATGTGAGGCATCACTATATACCACAAAATTTCCTGTATTATCTGGTAATGTCAACACAGGTGCCATACTTAACTTTTTCTTCAAATCTTGCAAACTCTCTTCATACTTCCCCGTCCAAATGAATTTTACAGCTTTCCTTGTCAAATTTGTTAGCGGAGTGGCTATCTTAGAAAAATCTTGAATAAATCTTCTATAATAACCATCCAGTCCCAAGAAACTCCTCACTTCTGATGGTGTTCTTGGTTGTTTCCAATTGATTACAGCTTCCACTTTTGATGGATCCACTGAAATCCCATTCTTGTAAATAACATGACCCAAAAATTGTACACGGTGAAGCCAAAATTCGTACTTAAAGAATTTTACATACAACTTTTCCTTTCTTAGTGTTTCCAATGTCAAACGTAAGTGTTCCACGTGTTCTTCTTGAGTCTTGGAATACACTAGAATGTCGTCAATAAATACCACTACAAACTTGTCTAAAAATGGTTTAAACACCATGTTCATCAAATCCATGAACGCAGCAGGGGCATTTGTTAAACCAAAAGACATCACCAGAAACTCATAATGTCCGTACCGAGTTCTGAATTCCGTTCTAGGTATATCCTCCTTTCTTACCTTCAATTGGTGATACCCACTTCTCAAACCAATTTTTGAGAAATATTTAGCACCATTCAGCTGATCAAACAAGTCATCTATTCTAGGCAACAGATACCTATTCTTAATAGTGACTTTGTTTAACTCTCTATAATCAATGTAAAGACGCATTGTTCCGTCCTTCTTCTTCACGAATAAAATTGGCGCTCCCCACGGCGATACGCTTGGTTGAATATATTTCTTGTCCAGCAACTCTTGTAATTGTACCATCAGTTCCTTCATTTCTACCGGAGCCATTCTGTGCGGGGTCTTCGATATCGGTGATGTTCCTGGCGCTAAGTCGATCACAAACTCAATTTCTCTGTCAGGCGGAAGTCCTTGCAAATCCTCTGGAAACACGTCTTCGAATTCCCTCACTACTGGTATTTCTTCTAGTTTTATACACTTCTTCTGAGTATCGACTATGTATGCTAAATAGCCCACACAACCTTGACTCAACAATTTCTTAGCTTGCATAGTCGTCAAACATTTCATTTGTCTTGGCGACTTGCTACCATGAAATACTACCTTTGACTGAGTCATAAGGTTTATACACTTCTTTTGGCAGTTAATTACCGCTTCGTATTTGAACAGCCAATCCATTCCCAAAATAACGTCAAACTCTCCAAGTCTAATCGGAATCAAATCTATCAACAAGATATTCTACTTAATGTACACCCTGCAGTTCTTGTATATGAATCTAACAAGGATTACTTCCTTATTCACAATTTTTATGTTCAAAGAAAAATTCCGTTCTTCTCTAGGCAATTCTAACCTCTTAGTAAATTCATCAGATATAAACAAACAAGTAGCACCCGAATCAAATAATACATAAACATTTATATCATTGATTGGGATAATACCTTACACCACATCTTTTGATTGCACATCATCTTGCACAGTCATGTTGATGGTTCTGGCTATGAGTTTGTTTGATGTTGTAGGTCCTGCAATGGCCCATGTACCTCCATTATTACCTCTATTGCTTCTGGTTGTCACTACGTCCTTCTTCTTAGGGCATTCACGAACAAAGTGATCCTTGGATCCACACATGAAGCATACATTCTTCTTCGGTTGAGTACAACTTGGAGCGATGTGACCCTCCTGGCCACAATTGAAGCATACTCGCTTCCCCATCAAGCACGCACCCTTATGGAATTTCTCGCATATCGCACATGCTTCAAACTTTTTGTTTTACTGGTTACCCTGATGGTTTCTAACACCCATGTTCCCATTTTTCTTCCTCTTCAAGCTATTATTGATGTTGTTTCCACCGTTACCACCTCCATTCTTAATTTTATTCTCATTTTTCTTCTTCTTTTATTCCAGATTGAACTTTGTCACTGCCTCGCCTCCACCTTCAGCGAGTAGTGCCTTCTCCATCACTGCTGTAAACATCTTCAACTGGAACAGGGAAACCCTACTGTACAGCTAGGGCTTCAGTCCCTGTTAAAATCTCTCTGCCTTACGCTCGTCTGTGCTGACTTGATATGGCGCAAACCTCGCCAATTCATTGAATTTTGCGGCATACTCGGATACTGTCATTTTTCCCTGCTTTAATTCCAGAAACTGCACTTCTAACTGACTCTATGAACTCTCCGGGAAATAGGTCTCGAAAAACAACTCCTTGAACCTATCCCATGTCATCACTCCTGGCCCTTCACGAGTTTTATTGGCCTGCCATAAATAATTAGCTTCTGCATTCAACATAAATGTTGAGAAAGCAGTCATCTGGTCATCCCCTACCCTAGCAACATCAAAAACCTTTTCTATCTCCATAATCCAGGTTTGTGCTTCGACTGGATTCATGGACCCACGGAATTCAGGTGGTCCAACCTCATTAAAATCCTTAAATGTTGCACCACAGTTTTGTGGTTGATTATTTAATGCTCCTGTCAGTAGCGTCACCAGTTATTGAACGGGGTTACCATCAATATTGTCATTATTGGTAGTTCTCTCACTGTTTCTCTGTCGGGGTGGTTCACGTCTGGGAGGCATTTTTTGTTAAAATACATTCATTAGATTTTTTATTCAACTCTTTTAAGAAATTTCTACTTAACTTACCTCCAAAAGAAAAAACCACATAACACGTAACAATTTGAATAAAGTAACAACTTTTATTTATTCATAACCTTTTTGAAAACATAAAACAATAGCATCTCTGTTATCTACATTACTTTCCTGAACTACAAAAGTTTCAGGGCAACATCAAAGTCATATCCCATAGGTTGCATAACACTTGGGATTTAAAATTTATTTAACCTTTCACTCATCGTACAACAGCTATGATGTTCTATTAAGATACTTCTTAGCCCTATCACGTTCTTCCTCCATGACTCGAAACATTGTTCTGCGATCTAACACGAATGATGGCAGCGTCTCGAACTGAATCGAATATCCCATGACCCGATCTTGAGCCCGATTAATTGCGGTGTTAAATACTTTATCCATCTCTTCCATCTTCATCATCTTTGCTTGCGTGTCTCTTACTGCTACTCTGGTTCGTTGAAAAGCTTCCTCGTAAGTATGTTCAGCTCTTTCACTCTTAGCAACTTCTTTTCTCAGCTTGTTCTTCAGTTCAGTGACCACTTCGATCAGTTGTTCTTTCTCTCTTTTAGTCTGTACTAGTTTCTCCTCAACATTTGTCAGTTGTTCTTCACGATCCTAGATCTCACCGTCTTTTTGTGAAATTGCAGTCTGTTGTTCAGCTATTATCTCCTGCAACTCCTCAACCGTATCCCAAAGTTCCACGTTACGGTCATACACCTCATCGTATATACGACTAGCTATCGAATTAAGTGGAATCCTTTCCTACTCGTCCTCGACATCCTCATCCTTTTGTGGTAACTCAATGGGATCCTACTCATTTGTTTCTACGTCATCATCCTCATCTTCAACTACTGTGACCAACGGGGCTAACTCTCGTGGTAGTAGTTGTTCTAAAACTACCTGAATGTCGCGAGGCTCCTCCTCTATAGGCATTTGAGGTCCCTCCTCCCTAGCCTGACTGAATTCTTTGACATTAGTCATCCTGACAATAAAGTTTTAAAGTTTTAATTATTAATCATTACTACTCGACAATCACGTGTACATAAACTATAAACACATAAGCACATAAGTGTTTTATTACTTCTTTCTTAAAACTCGATAAGAGTTATCTCCACTATCTTTTCAAAGGTTACTTCCTATGGCTTTTCTCCCACCTAAGGTTTATAACCTAAAGCTTTGATACCAACTTGTGACACCCCCAAATCCTGGTACTTCATTTCCTCAAGATTTGGTGTTCACTTAATCAAAACATTCATTTATAACTACCCAATTATAATAAAATTGAATAATAAAACCTACCCATACAGATTAAATTTAAATAAAAATCTCTCAGGTTATCTAACCTTTAACAACAATCATTCAAATGCGAAAATTAAATAAACTTCATTACAATATTTAAACCAAAGTCTGATAATAAAACTATCAAATCTATTACAAGTCTTCAGTACGTGTTCATCTTTCGTTTTCCCTTACTGGTGCTAGGTACGTTAACAGTTTCAACTTTAGCTGTAAGAAATTTTACATGTAAGAGTGAGCAAACAAGGCCCACTTGAAATAACAATAAGTAAATCTTTAAACTTTTATATCAATTGCCAATATTAGGCTCAATAGAACTGAACAATATATTCTATTAACTTTCTGAAATATATTACCGAGGGTCTAATGACCACGAATCATGTCCACGGTTATAAGTAGTTTTTCAACTTTAACTTTAACAGTCATAACACTATAAGGACTCCACGTACTTAGGGGGATCAACCCTTCGTACAATGTATTGTTCACAACCATTTCAACGCTAAGCGTAAACCTCTATTAAAAGAGTTGTTCATCTTAGTATTTTGAGTATAAATCCGCACCAAAGGAAGTTTGGTTTGGATAAGATTTCAAGATAATTTAGAATTCAACGAACATCAACTAAGGAGTAGTTGAATAAGACCAATAACACTGTATTATAGAATAATCGTGATTGAATCAATCATAGTAAACTAAAGTCATGCATTATGAATAATCTAATAGCATACAATTTGAATAACTATAGCATACCTTGCTTGAACAACCCTAAAACAAGGTTAATTAGAATTGAATAATAAGCATGCATAGCATATATAGTTGTGCATGCTAAACCACAAGTTAAATACAAGAATAACTTGCTCCAAATAACTTACATCATTATATTGTAATCGAATTAAAAACAGTAATTCAATTAACAAGATAATAGATTAGAAAACTTGCTCAAGATTAAACTATAAGATTTGGGATACTTGTATCGTCATGAGCAATTAGATACAATGACTTACTCAATAATAGGCCATCTAGCTCTATGAAAGTGTAGAGGTAGCAACTTACAACAATTGTAATTGAATTTGAAAACAATAATGTATCAAATGAAATTAAACTCGCACAATGAAGTTTTGAGTTAGAGAACTTGCCTTTAGCACAAGCTAAAGCTTACAACTTGAATCAATACCCTATACATATGTCATCATGACACAATTAGTAATTACCAACATTTTATATCTATATAAACAAAATATATACATCATGTAGGTTAAATTACCAATTCACATAATCAAACTACGTTAATACTAATTAACTCTTGATAACATTCTCTTTCATAGTTTAATACTACTGAAATCATCATTTAACATTCATATTATTAACACATAAAATTTAGTTTCAAAATGTGTATACTTAAAAAAAACTGTCAGAACATTCTGCTAACTCGCGCTGCGGCGCCACAGTTTACACTGTGGTTGGCGCTATAGCACTGAGTTGGCACTACGATGCGAGTCACATGCCATTGATTGGCGCTGCGGCGCGAGATTTGTACTGCTGGGCCGCGTTGCGGTGCCAAAGTCCAGAACTCGGCGACCAAGCTCGGCAATAGCATGAACAAAAGCCAAATTGGCCTAAAAGCTCGAATTTAATAGACTGATTAACATGTAATACACAAAAACACTTCATATAAACATATTGTGAAGAATTCTAAAATGTTTCTACTCATAAAATAACATAAACATCAAATTTACAACACCCAATTTCAATGTTTTTGGCAAAAACTCCATTGTTGACATTTTTAATGAAAATCAACACTGTGAATTTGTTTTTCAATCAAAACAGAAATTTCAAAATATCATAGTTATGATTATACATACTCTATCAATTTCCATAATCAATTTATCAATTTAGCAACTAATTAAGCCTTAATTTCTATTTTAAATTAAGCCATATTCATATATATTTTCATTTAAACACTATAATATGTTTTTCTTCACAAAACACATACATATATGAACTAATTTCTCTATAATCATACATATAAACTCATGTAATCATCTTATAATCAATAATTTATCATATAACCATAAACACCATCAATTTTATCTTTTATAAAATTTCACAGAGAACTTTTTGGAAGAAGAAGAAAACTTACTTTTAAAGAAAAGATTAAGCTCCTAACATTGATTAAGAAGATGATGGCTACTTTTGATTATCAAACTTCTTTTCTTTCTCAAAACCATCAAGGATTTCTCTCAAGTTTTCTCTCCCTTTTCTCTTTTCTTCTTCTTCTTCTCTTTTTCTTCAACAGAGTCTTTCTCTAGTTTACGTATAATAATATAACGTATGTAATAATAGATATATTTAGTTTAGGATTTTAACTGACATCAGTTATATTATTTTGAAAATCAAAAGCCATAAGGCTTGTTTGGCTAAGCGTAATAAAATAACTCTTTAATCATTACACCTTGTTTGGTAAGTCTAACTAAAACAAATGGATTAATCCTTATACCTTGTTTGGTAAACCTAATCAAAACAAATGGATTAAATCCTTATACCTTGTTTGCCAAAACATCATTAGATTAAAGACTTATTATGCAATAAGACATGTTTGGCAAAAACTAAAGTAAACTCTTTTAATTTATTTTAATAACTCCTTTATGGCAAGGATATTTGTCACACTTCTATTAAATTAAATAATCAATTTAATCAATTCAAATACTAATTTATTAAATTATTTTCACACATAAATCATTATCACATAATTATAATTTCCTTTATAATTTTATTCAACCAACTAACACTTTATTTTAATCACAATTCTAATTAAAATATTATAATCCATTTAATCCTTATAAGCTCTCTAGCTTACTTATTAAATTAAATTAGTATATAACCTCATAACAATTAATTTTTCTTAGCTCCTTAATTATTTATTCAACAATTAATTTGGTTTAATATATTTGTGCTTTATGATTCTTGCTAAGACATTAGTGATGATTTAGGTAATCTTCATGATATCTGTGACAACCCGAGAATTTGGAGAATTTATTAAAATCATAATTGATTGATTTAAGGTTCAATATTAGAACCTAGACAGGAAATAAGTGTATGGAATTGGCAGTTATGTAATGAAATTCCAAGAATTTCAAAAGTTTTGGACAAGACTTGAATTATGTGATAGACTGTAAGTGATAGTCTAGTAATGAGGTATAAGATTATGGTAGATTTAAAATTCTTTTGAAGAATTATCAAGGATAAATATCGAAGCGAATACTAGTCGGTATATTTGGTTACATATGTGAACCGTAATAATTTGAGATCAAGGATTGATCAGATAAGTTATAACTTTAGAAAACCCTAAAGTTATGTTAATCATACATTTATTAAGTTAGAAAAATCTAACGAATTGTTAGAAACACTAACGGTACGCTCAGAAACTTTAATTTTAGTTCCGGGAATCCGAAACCCCCCTAAATTCATGATATGAATATGGTGATTAAGTTAGAAAACCCTAACGATATATTCTGAAACCCTAGTTTCAGTTTCGAGAATTTAAACCCTAATTTGGTAATCCTAATACGGAGTATTAAACCCTAAGGGTTAAAAAGTTGTGTAAGGAATATGAACATTATGTGAAGGTTTATCTTTGTTTATTATATAAACAAACAAAAGAAATTAGTGTAACCCTAATTATATATTAGGAATGAAGGATTTAATAACTTAAGGGTTATGGAAAAAGAGAATCGTGGTATTTAGAATACTTACTAATTCTAAGAGATTTATTTTATACATCTCGGTTGATTAATTTTATAACCAAATTATAGTAAATCTAATTGGGTTAAGGAAATAAATGTTTATGAGCAAGGATTGGTGTTTTAATGGAGAAGTGAAAACCCTAATTAAATGAATTGGGTTGGATAAGAATTAAATGTAGTGGATTATGTATATTTTATAGTCCAAGTGTTGGCGAATGATATTGGTTAGAGGCCAAGCAATACAGTAAAGGAATAACCCAACTTTTAGTCAAGTGGGAGAGGAATTTTTGGACGTTTGTTAAATCAAATAAGCATTTAGTAAATAAAGCAAAACTTTGAGAATTTTTAGGCCACATGGCCGGCCATGAGAAGCTAGGATAAAGGGGAGATGAATGGATTAATGGTTAACTTTAGTTGGTAAGCAACTCTCAACAACTCCCCTTATGTGTCATTCTTGTGATTGTCCAACACTTGTGTCTTTTCTTGTAAGCAATGCTTGGCAATTAATGGGAGACAAAAGAGAGTGAATGAGTGGAGAATTAGTGGGAGAATGAAGGCCATATGGCCGGATATTGCTAGAGAAAAGGAAGGAGCTTGTGATATATCAAGTTCTCTAAAGTAAAGTTATCTTATTTTCTTTTTCTTCTTTCTCTTTCATTTGTCTTTCCAAGTTGCTAAAAACTAGAGAGATAGAGAGAGAGTGAGAGTGAGGAGTTCGCCCATCCTAAGAGAAGAAGGAGGGGAAATTTGGACTTTCATAAAATCAAGATCCATCTACATCTTTGAAGGAGAGAAAGGAAATCAAGCTAAGGTATAACAAAAATTTTGACTTGTGTAGGCTAAATTTCCTTGGTAGTTTGTTTTGATTTTTTTTTTTGACAACTTGAAGTTGTGATCTTGAGGTTTAAAACCTTAGATCTATGTGTATATAAGTGTTATATGTTTAGATATAACCTTTTTGAAGATCAAAAGTTAGGTCTATAGCATGAAATGGAGGATATGTTTTCAAAAGATAGAAAACCTAAATTTTTCTTAGCTTTGATTGTGTTTGAAGCATGTTTGATGAAATAAGAAATTTTGTTTCTAAACTCAAGAACCATGTATATACATGTTATTAAGTGTTTTGTGTTTGGTATTACCCATAATGGGGGTTGATTTGGTGGAAATCAAAAGGAATTGAAGAATGAAAATTTTCTGGAAAAGTTAAACTTTTAAAAAGTGTGATCAAGCTTTTAGATCTTTGAAATCTATGATGGATATTTGTGATTTATGTTCTTGAGATACTAGATATATGTGTTAAGGGTAAAATCCCTTTGGAATTACTCAAATAGGTTGAATATTGAACAAGTTATGGGATTTCTCCCAAACTACACAAAGTTAAGAAAACTGTTAAAAGGACAGTTTTGTAACAGCCACTTCCGGGCTAAATTCCGGGATCTTAACATGTCCAAATATGGATTGTGATAGATGAAAACTGTATTTCAGAAAGATAGGAATCCAACAAAAGTGACGGATCATTAATCGGAGTTACAGATTTCGTTTTATTTAAGTTTTGGTGAAGGACTCCAAAACTGCCAAAGTGCAAAAAGTTTCTGCCCAAACTTTTCCGAGGGCTATTTCGGATATTTATTTAATGAGAAAAATTCCAGGCTTTTGGGAAATGAAAATATATGTTATTATGTAGCTCGTGTCCAAAAATGAGTTAATTCCGAGTTAAAACGACCAAGTTATGACCATTACAATTTTTGTGATTTTCCGACGGAAATCGCTATAACTGGAGTTCTACAACTCCGATTGCCATGAAATTTAAAATGGAGCATCACGTTAACATATATAAGCTTATGCCAAAACATGGCCATTACTGGAGTTAAGTACGAGGTAGCTAATTTCTTAAGCTACGCACTAGAAATGATTTTTAAAAAATACTAAAGGAAGTTAGAAAATTATGGAAAAATACTTTTTATGCATCAAATATGTATATATATGTTTGACCAAAGGATAGGAGAATAATACATTGATTTGGTATTTTCGTGATATGGATATATAATACAGCTTGCTGGATTAGGTAAATTGTGATTCCAGTTTACTGGATTGAAATACAGTTTGATGAATTGAAATTATGTCGAATCCAGTTTGCTGGATTGCAGTTTAGATTGCTGGATTGAAAAGAAGTTGACTGAATTAATGGATTGGTGAATCCAGGTTACTGAATTATAAATTTGGTTGTTAGATATAGAATTCAGGGTGCTGGATTAGTGTTTGCCTTATTACATGTTAATGAATAATTTAGGATATGAAAAGCGAGTGTTAAATCATAAGGGATATGAAATAGTGATTGAATAATTATCAAAGGATGATAATAATATTGATGTGTTAAGTTGTTATCTAATATTTGATTAAGTATTAGATAGTGTTATGGAATAAAGTATGTTATACTGATTAAAAGATCAATCTTATAACTGATAGGTCTTTTGTGAGAGATTAAATTAATTTGTGTTGCGATAATCAACGGTTCAGGCAAGTTTTCTTTGTACTTAACTCTAATAAGAGTAGTTTCTTTAAGCTTATGGTTAATCATTGCTGATTGCCATGAAAATTTGTACTCTATACATCTTGAATGTATAAGTCAGGTATGAAAGGCTGATCACCTTCATTACCAGTTGGTTCAGAAATGTTTGTTCATGTAAAATACTTGTTCAGTCAAAAGTTTGTTCGTGCTAGTTCTCAATTATATTGATGAATTATAGCCAGCTTATTATTCATACTCTTCAATCATGATATATCGTTATATTGTTGTATATAAACTTGCTGGGCAACTTTTATGCTCACCCTTGCTATATCATGATAAAACATTGCAGATAAAGCGAATGCGTTCGGATACAGGAAAATGATAATGCCAAGTTCAGCTTGGGGAAATATAAGCAGCTATTTTGTAATAGAATAGTTGATAATAATGTTCTGTGTTAAATAACTTATGAATTGTGTAATCAGTTAAGGTTACTCGATTTTGGGGAATAGTGTGTAAGTTTAATGTAAAAACATTTTATGTTTATATCTTCCGCAATTAGTGATAGAATTAGTATACCGGATCCGTGGTGATTTGGGGCCCAGATTTGGGGATGCTACAATATCGACAGAAGAATTATAGATTTACACCTAAATATATTGGCATGTGATTGTGGGTTTTGACTGCATAAGCTGTGCGTAGAATAGACATATCTCTGTGCGCCACGTGCGACCTAATTGAGAACCTTTGCTTAAATCCTTGCTATGATTGATTCGCATAGACATATGTAGGATTGCATCTAGCTTGGGCATTCCTTTCTGTTCTATTCCTTGTTAGGTAGATCTGGAGATGATATGTTTGTGCATACCTCGACAGAGGTGCATAGGCACCTATGTGTTCTCGGTCGACAAATTGTCGTGACCATTAAGACCAAAGAGAGAAGGGTAGCAAGTTTGATGAAGCATAACACGCCAGGTGTTCGACAGAATGCCTATGTGGGGTTAAAGTTGTGACCTTAGCTTGTATTTCCTTAGATTACCATTCGTTATCCATTTACTTACTTTGTTAATTAGTTAACTAGATTAATCACACTTTCATTTAATGTTGTTCGAATAAGACTTTAGCGATACATTGTCGATATTTGGTAAATATTAGTCATAGTTCCTCGTGGGTACAACATTCTCCTTATCACTTTATTACTTTTTAGTCCGCGTATACTTACGCGTGTTTAGTGATCGATTTTCCGACCACCAAGTTTTTAGCGCCGTTGCTGGGGAATTGTTATTCTAATATTGTCCAATATTTATTTCATTCAATTTAGTCTTACTTTGAACGTATATATATTTATTTCTATTATTTGTTTGATCTTCCTTTTTTTGTTTTTAAGTTTACGGATTATGGACGATCATAGTTATCAATGGCCTTATGAGTGGACGACGCCACCAAGCTCAGAAGAAGGACTTGAGAAATTGCAAGTTCAAATTTCCAATGCCTTGAAATTTTCTGACAATCTTGAGTGTCAGTCCACTCAGAATGCCTACTGTCAGGAACAAGCTAACTTTGAACCGAGCTCCTATCATCCAAACTGCCATGGTTATCCAAACTCTTGGGTCTACAGTCAAGAACTATTTCATGATTCGAATCATGCCTCTCAGTTTGAATATCAGTCTCCGCCGCACTATGAGTGGACATCTCAGCTGAATGAGAACTTTTCTGAGTCCTCAACACGTGAAGAAGAGAACTGGCTTAAAGAGCTTCTCACCATCTTTATCGAAAAAATGAGATTTGGATGGCAAGCCAAGAAGTCGCATTGCACAGCATTGAGAATCAATTGGGGAAACTCGTCAATGCCATCACAAAACCACCGCAAGGAAATCTTCCGGTCTTAATTGATCTCGACAATGAAGCGGTAGAGTATTGCACGGTGGATACGCAAAGAAAATGTGATGAGTCTCGCACAGTTGTTGAGGGAGATGTCATAGTACAAACTAACCAATCGGTGGAGTCTGAAGTTGAAGACAAGCTAAGAAACGGTGGTTGTCTATTCATTACAAATTTACAATCAAAAACCACGCTCCCGACCGTGAAAATCCTCGAGGGCCCAAAACAGCATAAGGAACGCTTTCAATTTAATGAAGTAGGAAAATTAGTGGATAATTCCAATGGCGAGAAATTCTATGTGCTGCCTGATGACTGGATGGATGAAGGACAGAAGAATGGCCAATCACCCTTGTCGGCCAAAAATTTAAAAGAATTGACGAATAGGCAGCATGAAAAGGTCATTTTTATTTATGAGCTGGATTGAACGGCGTCGGTTTAGTCAAGCCGACGACTTTAAAACAAGCGCTTGGTGGGGAGGCACCCCCATCTCGGTATAAATTTTATCAATTTTCCTTTACCCATGTCTAGTTTACTCCGTAGTTAGTTATTCTATCGTTTGTAATAATAAATATTTGCTTCGTAGTGTTTTCTGTTATACCTCTTGGCCAGTGCAGATAACAGGTGCAGATAGAAGATGCAAAATTTTCAGAAATTGGCTTTCACCCCGCGGCGCCACCATTTACACAGTATCTCGCGCCGCGGCGGCGCCCTCGCGCCCCAGCTCGAACTTTCGCGCCCCGGCGCCATGATCTTGCCCAGATACTGCTAACTCGCGCCGCAGCGCCAAACAAAGAAGGATTCGTCACGCCGCGACGCGAGTAGCGAGAATTTGAAATTTTAGAGCAGTTTTTAGCAGCCACGCCTCTCCATTTCTGTGAGACCCCAGATTTTATGAATGAATATTTAATTTTTTGAAAATAATTTTTTTAATATTATAGTGTGGATTTGATATAATGTTATAGTTGTGGGTAGTATTTATAAATTTTGCAAAGTATGCAAGTTTTTGTATAATATTCGATTAGTCGGGGAATATTCTTTTTGTTGGGGAATATCCATACGACGGTACAATCATTGGTGGACTCCACAACGGAATTATTGTCAAAATGAGAAAACGACAAAAATATTTTTATGAAAATAACGACAGAAGTTTTACCGTTAATACTGTTGAACTACTCGGTAATAAAAGTACAGTAATACGAATGGTTGTATAGTAGCACACGGTATTGATTATTAATGCTTACGTGATAAGTCACTCAGTTTTTTTATTGGTATTATTAATGTAATAAAACAGAATACTTTTATAAAGTTATTCTATAAATAGAATATATTATATTCTATTATGCATAGTGTTGCATAGTGTCTACATAGTGTTTTGCATAGTAAAAACTTTTTATATAAAACATAATACTTTTATAAAGTTATTCTATAAATAGAATATATTATATTTTTTTATGCATAGTAATGCATAGTATTTTGCATAGTAAAATCTTTTTATATAAAACAGAATACTTATATAAAGTAATATGTTTTATTAGACAATAATTAGAATATATTATATTTTATTATGTATAGTGTTTTTATAGTGTCTGCATAGTGTTTCCATAGTAAAATCTTTTATAAAGTTATTCATTTTATTAGATTATAAATAGAATATATTATATTTTATTTAAAAAATTTTACTTTAAATATGGACCGTCAGATTAAAGTAAATCAATCTGGACCGTTCATGAGTTAGTTACTAAGCAGTCCATTTTTCTATAAATAGAAGTTCATTCATTCATTATTTCTTACGAATTCACTGAAACTCTAGAGAGACAAACTATAGAACAAGTTCTTGTTCTATAATCTTGAGCGTATTTCTTTAGAGTTTAAGAAAGCTTTGAGCGTAGTACAAGTTTTCTTCGAGTATATCCTCGCCCTACCAGTCGGAGTACTCTTCTTTCAAAGGTAAGGGATATTATTTATTGTACCTTTAAGGGGTATTATTTTTTTGTATTCATGAAGAGAACTTCTGGTATTCCATTCTTTATTATTATGTTGGAATAACCTGTCTATGCGAAGTACCGCATACATGCTGAAATTCTTCTAATATTCCATTCTTTATTATTATGTTGGAATAACCTGTCTATGCGAAGTACCGCATACATCGTGAAATTCTTCTATTATTCCATTCTTTATTATTATGTTGGATTAACCTGTTTATGCGAAGTACTGTAAGCATGGTGAAATTCTTCTACTATTCCATTCTTTATTATTATTTTGGAATTACCTGTTTATGCGAAGTACCGCATACATGGTGAATTTCTTCTATTATTCCATTTTTATTAATATGTTGGAATAACCTATTTATGCGAAGTACCGCATACATGGTGAAATTATTCTAGTATTCCATTCTTTATTATTATGTTGGAATAACCTGTTTATGCGAAGTACCGCATACATGGTGAAATTCTTCTATTATTCAGTTCTTTATTATTGTGTTGGAATATCCTGTCGGTGCGAATTTCGCCTGACCTGGTTCCATTATTTATTATTCCGTTCTTTATTATTCTGTCGGAATATCCTGTCTGTGCGTTTACGCCGGACCTGATTCCATTATATATTATTCTGTCAGAATATCCTGTCTGTGCATTTTACGTCGGACCTGGTTCCATTATTTATTATTCTGTTGGAAATAACCTGTCTATGCAGTCTATCGCACGCATGGTGAATCCTTCTGTTATTTCATTCTTTATTATTCTATTAGAATAACATGTCTATGTGGATTACCACATGCATGGTGAATGATCCTTTGTATTCATTCCTTTTTAAATTGTGAAAATGATCTGTATACGTGGATTATCAAATGGCGGGCAAAAATCAATTTCTAGTTTCATATATTCTATTATACTCAGTTGGTTAAAGTTTTAACTTCTATACTCCATGAAATTAGTGGAATATCCTTGATATTTACGCTTCATCCAATATCTTTTCATGGAAATATTCTTCTGAGCATTCTTCAATTTTACTCTACAAAGAAGTATCATGTTGACAATTTGGACGTTATTAGTTCCTGGATAAATTAATTTTTGAACTTATTTTATTGAATTATTATGTCGTTGTCATCATCCTCATATTTATATTATGTTAAAAGTCATCTGTGGCATGTAGTGCATAGATGGATTTGGTATGATTATGACTAGGGATTATTCGGTATAATCATGACCGCAATGTTACAAATGATGTGGAAAAAGTCCTCATTGGCCCATAGTTCATTGATGAACAGTTTTTGGTATGATTATGGCTATGGATTCTCTTCGGCCAAGGGTACAAAAAGGAATTGTTTTATGGCATGATCAGGACCGTTGATGAAAACATGATTATCTTTGGCTGTGGTGCATGGATAATTCATGGTCGTGATACCAAAAAATATCCTTGGCCTGTGGTGCAGGGATGATTTGATGATGTGGATTATTTATTAAGCTGAGTCTCAGCGATAAAAGTGATGAAAAACCTTTTAAATCATAGAAGATAGTAGATTTTATTCTCCACTTGACTCTTATAATGGATTGCTTGTTCCGCTGCAATTAAACTTGATGTTTATTATATTTTATCAGTTTAACACCGTTGAAAGCTAATGATAATTTATTCTGCATTATTTTAGTCGTAATATTTCTTACTGGGCTAGTTGAGCTCACCCTTTCTTTCAATGTTCTCTTCAGGAAATGAGAACGTAGCTGGGACTAGTCGGGGAACAGACTGATGGTCCAAGATGTTTGCATTAGTAGTCCTCACTATTCTGTGAAATAGTGTGATAATAATTGTAATGAGGACTCCTTCTGAGTTTGTATACTCTCTAGTAGACAATATTTGTATTCAAACTCACAGTTTATATTTTTTTCGTTTTGTACACGACTATTGTATATTTAAGGTTTTATTTGTATTTAGTACCTTGTATCTGGTGACTCAAGATGGGTGATGTATACCTAATTTTGGGGGCGTCACAGTTGGTATCAAAGCTTAGGGATATGATCCCTGGCTAGGATGTGAAAATAGAACTAGGAGGGGAGAGACGGGGAATTCCTTCACTAGTATGACCTACCTAAGTTTACTTGGTATTTAATTGTTCGGTCAGAATATAGGGATAATATGTTACATATCAATTAACCCTTATTTTGTGGCAGTATTTGAAAATGACATCCAAGAATGTTGAGAATAACAATGAAGCACATGAGACTGTTGAGTCAGCTCAACCAAAAGGTAACGACCAACAACACGATAATAATCATACCGGTGGTAACGGCCATCGGAACAATGATAACCATCGTGGGGGAAATTATCATGCCAAGAATGGTAACCACTTCGGTGGTAATCATGGCCAAGATAATATAAGTGGTAATTTCAAGAAGAGAAGGTCATTTAGCTCGATTTTGTCGTATAATAAAGTCAAGTCCAGCTGGGACGGTGGTACCAAAGGCAGATACGAACAAAACAAAGCCGGTGGGTTCAGGATGAGCGTTTTTCGTGACGAGGAATTGAACGAAGTTATCACGGGTTAGTTAATTATAAATTCGTGTGAAGTTTATGCCTTATTCGATACCGGTTCTACCTATTCTTTTATCTCTCTTGCTTGTGCTCAACGTTTAAATTTAACTCCGAAGAAGTTAGACTTTGACTTATCGGTTGGAACTCCGTTAGGAAAAACCTTCATTACTTGTGATATCCAAGTATTGGATGAAAGTCACAGTTTTGAATGATATTTCTATTGTTAATAAAATTCCTGACGTATTCTTGAAGACTTCTTAGCCTACCCCTGGAGCGTGAAATCGAATTTTGTATTGACCCCAGTACAAAACCCATTTCTTAAACCCTCAAATATTTCTTCAACTAAAATGAACGTAACATGCGCCAAAGACTTTGACTCGAGCTGTTGAAGATTACGATCATATCATTCAATACCATCGTGGAAGTGCGAACATGGTAGCTGACACGTTGAGTAGAAGATTGTATGCGGTTACAAGTGCGAATATACGAATCCACGTGAAGATAACGAATATATGATTAGAATCGACTTTAATCGATAAAGTTAAAGCTGCTCTAGCTACATACTCAGTGCTGATGAATGTGAAGAAGAAGGTTCAAGAGGACGTTATTCTAGAAGCAAGAATTGACGAAGAGAGGAAATCTCAACCCTCGATTTAATTAGCCCATTTGAAATCCTTGATCAAGTAGGAACTCTGGCCTATAGACTCGTTTTACCGCCAAGTATGTCGCGTGTTCATAACATTTTTAACGTATCGATGTTACGTAAACATGTGGACGACCCGAACCACATTATTAATTTAGAACCGGACGAGATAGCAGAAGATTTAACGTATGAGGAGATATGTTTTAACATCTTGGATAAGAAGGATCATATTCAACGCTCAAAGGTTTTGCCTCAAGAGTTAGAATTTGAAGTGAAGTCAAGGTATCCTTACCTGTTCGGCATACCAAGTACGTACGTAAATTTCGAGGTCGAAATTCCATAAGGAGGGGAGATTGTGAGACCCCAGATTTTATGAATAAATATTTAATTTTCTCAAAATAATTTTTTTAATATTATGGTGTGGATTTGATATAATGTTATAGTTGTAGGTAGTATTTATAAATTTTGCACAGTATGCAAGTTGTTGTATAATATTCGATTGTTCGGGGAATATTCTTTTTGTCAGGGAATATCCGTACGACGGTACAGTCATTGGTGGACCCCAGAACAGAATTATTGCCGAAATGAGAAAACGAAAAAAATATTTTTATTAAAATAACGGCGGAAGTTTTACCGTTAATACTGTTAAACTACTCGGTAGTAAAAGTACAGTAATACGTGTGGTTGCATAATAGCACAAAGTATTGATTATTATTGCTTACGTGATAAGTCAATCGGTTTTGTTTTATTGGTATTATTAATGTAATAAAACGGAATAATTTTATAAAGTTATTTTATAAATAGAATATATTCAATTCTATTATGCATAGTGTTGCATAGTGTCTGCATAATATTTTGCATAGTAAAATTTTTTTATATAAAATAGAATACTTTTATAAAGTTAAACAATAATTAGATTATATTATATTTTATTATGCATAGTGTTTGTATAGAAAAATCTTTTATAAATTTATTCGTTTTATTAGATTATAAATATAATATATTATATTTTATTTAAATGATTTTGCTTTAAATATGGACCGTCAGATTAAAGTAAATTAATCTGGACCGTTCATGAGTTACTATGCAGTATATTTTTCTATAAATAGAAGTTCATTCATTCATTATTTCTTTTGAATTCACTGAAACTGTAGAGAGAGAAACTATAGAGAGAGTTCTTCTTCTATAATCGTGAGCGTATTTCTTTAGAGTTTAAGAAAGTTTTAAGCGTAGTATAAGTTTTCTTCGAGTATATCCTCGCCCTACCAGTCGGAGTACTCTTCTTTCAAAGGTAAGGGATATTATTTGTTGTACCTTTAAGGGGTATTATTCTTTTGTATTCATGAAGAGAACTTCTGTTATTCCATTCTTTATTATTATGTTGGAATAACATGTCTATGCAAAGTACCGCATACATGGTGAAATTCTACTATTATTCCATTCTTTATTATTATGTTCGAATAACCTGTCTATGCAAAGTACCGCATACATGGTGAAATTCTTCTATTATTCCATTCTTTATTATTATGTTGGAATAACCTGTTTATGCGAAGTACCGCATACATAGTGAAATTCTTCTATTATTCCATTCTTTATTATTATGTTGAAATAACATTTTTATGCGAAGTACCTCATACATGGTGAAATTCTTCTATTATTCCATTCTTTTTTAATATGTTGGAAAACTTATTTATGCGAAGTACCGCATACATGGTGAAATTCTTCTATTATTCCGTTTTTTATTATTATGTCGAAATATCCTGTCAGTGCGAATTTCGCCTGACCTGGTTCCATTATTTATTATTCAGTTCTTTATTATTCTGTCGAAATATCTTATCTGTGCGTTTACGCCGGACATGGTTCCAATATTTATTATTCTTTCGAAATATCTTGTCTGTACATTTTATGCCAGACCTGGTTCCATTATTTATTATTGTGTTGGGAATAACATGTATGTGCAGTCTATCGCACGCATGGTGAATCCTTCTGTTATTCCATTCTTTATTATTCTGTTAGAATAACTTGTATATGTGGATTACCACATGCATGGTGAATGATCATTTTTATTCATTCCTTATTAAATTGTGAAAATGATCTGTATACGTGGATTATCGCATGGCGGGCAAAAATCCATTTGCAGTTTCATATATTCTATTATACTCAGTTGGTTAATGTTTTGACTTCTAAACTCCATGAAATTAATGGAATATCTTTGATATTTACGCTTCATCCAGTATCTTTTCATGGAAATATTTTTCTGAGCATTCTTGAATTTTAAAACAAGCGCTTGGTGGGGAGGCACCCCAATGTCGGTATAAATTTTATCAGTTTTCCTTTACCCATGTCTAGTTTACTCCGTAATTAGTTATTCTATCATTTGTAATAATACATATTTGCTTCGTAGTGTTTTCTGTTATACCTCTTGGCCAGTGCAGATAACAGGTGCAGATAGCAGATGCAAAATTTTTAGAAATTGGCTTTCGCACAGCGGCGCCGCCATTTACACAGTATCTCGCGCCACGGCGCCAGCCTCGCACCCCAGCTCGAACTTTCGCGCCCCAGCGCCATGATCTTGCCCAGCTACTGCTAACTCGCGCCGCAGCAACAAAAAAAGAAGGATTAGTCACGCCGCGACGCGAGTAGCGAGAATTTGAAATTTTAGAGCAGTTTTTAGCAGCCACGCCTCTCCATTTCTGTGAGACCCTAGATTTTATGATTGAATATTTAATTTTCTGAAAATAATTTTTTTAATATTATGGTGTGGATTTGATATAATGTTATAGTTGTGGGTAGTATTTATAAATTTTGCAAAGTATGCAAGTTGTTGTATAATATTCGATTGGTCAGGGAATATTCTTTTTATCGGATTGGTGGACCCCACAACGGAATTATTATCGAAATGAGAAAACGACAAAAATATTTTTATGAAAATAACGGCAGAAGTTTTACCGTTAATACTGTTGAACTACTCGGTAATAAAAATACAGTAATACGCATGGTTGCATAGTAGCACAAAGTATTCATTATTAATGCTTACGTGATAAGTCACTCAGTTTTGTTTTATTGGTATTATTAATGTAATAAAACAGAATACTTTTATAAAGTTATTCTATAAATAGAATATATTATATTTTATTATGCATAGTGTTACATAATGTCTGCATAGTGTTTTGTATAGTAAAATCTTTTTATATAAAACATGATACTTTTATAAAGTTATTGTATAAATAGCATATATTATATTTTATTATGCATAGTAATGCATAGTGTTTTGCATAGTAAAATCTTTTTATATAAAACAGAATACTTTTATAAAGTTATCTATTTTATTAGACAATAATTAGAATTTATTATATTTTATTATGCATAGTATTTGCATAGTGCCTGCATAGTGTTTGCATAGTAAAATCTTTTATAAATTATAAATTCTTGTGAAGTCTATGCCTTATTCGATACCGGTTCTACCTATTCTTTTATCTCTCTTTCTTATGCTCAACGTTTAAATTTAACTCTGGAGAAGTTAGACTTTGACTTATCGGTTGGAACTCCGTTAGAAAAAACCTTCATTACTTGTGATATCCAAGTATTGGATGAGAGTCATAGTTTTGAATGATATTTCTATTGTTAATAAATTTCCTAACATATTCTTGAAGACTTCTTAGCCTACCCCTGGAGCGTGAAATCGAATTTTGTATTGACCTCAGTACAAAACCCATTTCTTAAACCCTCAAATATTTCATCAACTAAAATGAACGTAACATGCGCCAAAGACGTTGACTCGAGCTGTTGAAGATTACGATCATATCATTCAATACCATCGTGGAAGTGCGAACGTGGTAGCTAATGCGTTGAGTAGAAGATTGTATGCGGTTACAGGTGCGAATATACGATTCCACGTGAAAATAACGAATATATGATTAGAATCGACTTTAATCGATAAAGTTAAAGCCGCTCAAGCTACATACTCAGAGCTGATGAATATGAAGAAGAAGGTTCAAGAGGGCGTTATTCTAGAAGCAAGAATTGACGAAGAGAGGAAATCTCAACCCTCAATTTAATTGGCCCATTTGAAATCCTTGATCGAGTAGGAACTGTGGCCTATATACTTGTTTTACCGCCAAGTAGGTCGCGTGTTCATAACGTTTTTAACGTATCGATGTTACATAAAATATGTGGCCGACCCGAACCACATTATTAATTTAGAACCGGACGAGATAGCAGAAGATTTAACGTATGAGGAGATATGTGTTAACATCTTGGATAAGAAGGATCATATTCAACGCTCAAAGGTTTTGCCTCAAGAGTTAGAATTTGAAGTGAAGTCAAGGTATCCTCACCTGTTCGGCATACCAGGTACGTACGTAAATTTCGAGGTCGAAATTCCATAAGGAGGGGAGATTGTGAGACCTCAAATTTTATGAATAAATATTTAATTTTCTTGAAATAATTTTTTTAATATTATGGTGTGGATTTGATATAATGTTATAGTTGTAGGTAGTATTTATAAATTTTGCAAAGTATGCATGTTGTTGTATAGTATTCGATTGGTCGGGGAATATTCTTTTTGTCGGGGAATATCCATACGACGGTACAATCATTGGTGGACCTCACAACGGAATTATTGTCGAAATGAGAAAACAACAAAAATATTTTTATGAAAATAACGGCAGAAGTTTTACCGTTAATACTGTTGAACTACTCGGTAGTAAAAGTACAGTAATACACATGGTTGCATAGTAGCACACGGTATTCATTATTAATGCTTACGTGATAAGTCACTCAGTTTTGTTTTATTGGTATTATTAATGTAATAAAACAGAATACTTTTATAAAGTTATTCTATAAATAGAATATATTATATTTTATTATGCATAGTGTTACATAGTATCTGCATAGTATTTTGTATAGTAAAATCTATTTATAAAAAACATGATACTTTTATAAAGTTATTCTATAAATAGCATATATTATATTTTATTATGCATAGTACTGCATAGTGTTTTGCATAGTAAAATCTTTTTATATAAAACAGAATACTTTTATAAAGTTATCTATTTTATTAGACAATAATTAGAATTTATTATATTTTATTATGCATAGTATTTGTATAGTGCCTGCATAGTGTTTGCATAGTAAAATCTTTTATAAATTATAAATTCTTGCGATGTCTATGCCTTATTCGATACCGGTTCTACCTATTCTTTTATCTCTTCTTCTTGTGCTCAACGTTTAAATTCAACTCTGGAGAAGTTAGACTTTGACTTATCGGTTGGAACTCCGTTAGAAAAAACCTTCATTACTTGTGATATCCAAGTATTGGATGAGAGTCACAGTTTTGAATGATATTTCTATTGTTAATAAATTTCCTAACGTATTCTTGAAGACTTCATAGCCTACCCCTGGAGCGTGAAATCGAATTTTGTATTGACCCCAATACAAAATCCATTTCTTAAAGCCTCAAATATTTCTTCAACTAAAATGAACGTAACATGCGCCAAAGACGTTGACTCGAGCTGTTGAAGATTACGATCATATCATTCAATACCATCGTAGAAGTGCGAACGTGGTAGCTAATGCGTTGAGTAGAAGATTGTATGCGGTTACAAGTGTGAATATACGAATCCACGTGAAAATAACGAATATATGATTAGAATCGACTTTAATTGATAAAGTTAAAGCCACTCAAACTACATACTCAGAGCTGATGAATGTGAAGAAGAAGGTTCAAGAAGGCGTTATTCTAGAAGCAAGAATTGACGAAGAGAGAAAATCTCAACCCTAGATTTAATTGGCCCATTTGAAATCCTTGATCGAGTAGGAACTGTGGCCTCTAGACTAGTTTTACCGCCAAGTATGTCGCATGTTCATAACGTTTTTAACGTATCGATGTTACGTAAATATGTGGACGACCCGAACCACATTATTAATTTAGAACCGGACGAGATAGCAGAAGATTTAACGTATGAGGAGATATGTTTTAACATCTTGGATAAGAAGGATCATATTCAACGCTCAAAGGTTTTGCCTCAAGAGTTAGAATTTGAAGTGAAGTCAAGGTATCCTTACCTGTTCGGCATACCAAGTACGTACGTAAATTTCGAGGTCGAAATTCCATAAGGAGGGGAGATTGTGAGACCCCAGATTTTATGAATAAATATTTAATTTTCTCGAAATAATTTTTTTAATATTATGGTGTGGATTTGATATAATGTTATAGTTGTAGATAGTATTTATAAATTTTGCAAAGTATGCAAGTTGTTGTATAATATTCGATTGGTCGGGGAATATCCGTACGACGGTACAGTCATTGGTGGACCCCACAACAGAATTATTTTTATGAAAATAACGGCGGAAGTTTTACCGTTAATACTGTTGAACTACTCGGTAGTAAAAGTACAGTAATACATGTGGTTGCATAGTAGCACATGGTATTGATTATTAATGCTTACGTAATAAGTCACTGAATTTTGTTTTATTGGTATTATTAATGTAATAAAATAGAATACTTTTATAAAGTTATTTTATAAATAGAATATATTATATTCTATTATGCATAATGTTGCATAGTGTCTGCATAGTATTTTGCATAGTAAAATCTTTTTATATAAAATAGAATACTTTTATAAAGTTAGACAATAATTAGAATATATTATTTTTTTATTATGTATAGTGTTTGCATAAAAAAATCTTTTATAAAGTTATTCATTTTATTAGATTATAAATATAATATATTATATTTTATTTAAATGATTTTGCTTTAAATATGGACCGTCAGATTAAAGTAAATCAATCTGGACAGTTCATGAGTTAGTTACTATGCAGTATATTTTTCTATAAATAGAAGTTAATTCATTCATTATTTCTTACGAATTCACTGAAACTCTATAGAGAGAAACTATAGAGAGAGTTCTTTTTCTTTAATCTTGAGCGTATTTCTTTAGAGTTGAAGAAAGCTTTGAGTGTAGTACAAGTTTTCTTCGAGTATATCATCGCCCTACCAGTCGGAGTACTTTTCTTTCAAAGGTAAGGGATATTATTTATTGTACCTTTAAGGGGTATTATTCTTTTGTATTCATGAAGAGAACTTCTGTTATTCCATTCTTTATTATTATGTTGGAATAACCTGTCTATGCAAAGTACCGCATACATGGTGAAATTCATCTATTATTCCATTCTTTATTATTATGTTGAAATAACATGTCTATGTAAAGTACCGCATACATGGTGAAATTCTTCTATTATTCCATTCTTTATTATTATGTTGGAATAACCTATTTATGCGAAGTACCGCATACATGGTGAAAATTTTCTATTATTCTATTCTTTATTATTATGTTGGAATAACCTGTTTATGCGAAGTACCGCATACATGGTGAAATTCTTCTATTATTCCATTCTTTATTAATATATTGGAAAACCTATTTATGCGATCTACCGCATACATGGTGAAATTCTTCTATTATTCGGTTCTTTATTAGTATGTCGGAATATCCTGTCGGTGCAAATTTTGTCTGACCTGGTTCCATTATTTATTATTCTGTTTTTTATTATTTTGTCGAAATATCCTATCTGTGCGTTTACGCCGGACCTGGTTCCAATATTTATTATTCTTTCGAAATATCCTGTCTGTACATTTTATGCCAGACCTGGTTCTATTATTTATTATTCTGTTGGGAATAACATGTATGTGCAGTCCTTCGCACGCATGGTGAATCCTTCTATTATTTAATTCTTTATTATTCTGTTGGAATAATCTGTCTGTGTGGATTACCACATGCATGGTGAATGATCATTTTTATTCATTCCTTATTAAATTGTGAAAATGATCTGTATACGTGGATTATCGCATGGCGGGCGAAAATCCATTTGCAGTTTCATATATTCTATTATACTCAGTTGGTTAAAGTTTTGACTTCTATACTCCATGAAATTAGTGGAATATCCTTGATATTTACGCTTCATCCAGTATCTTTTCATGAAAATATTCTTCTGAGCATTCTTGAATTTTACTCTACAAAGAAATATCATGTTGACAATTTGGACGTTATTAGTTCCTGGATAAATTAATTCTTGAACATGTTTTATTGAATTATTATGTCATTGTCATCATCCTCGTGTTTATATTATGTTTAAAGTCATCTGTGGCATGTATTGCATAGATGGACTTGATATGATTATGACCAGGGATTATTCGGTATAATCATGACCGTAATGTTTCAAATGATGTGGAAAAAGTCCTCATTGGCCCGTAATACATTGATGGAAAATTTTTGGTATGATTATGACTATGGATTCTCTTCAGCTAATGGTGCAAAGATGAATTGTTTTATGGCATGATCAGGACCGGTGATGAAAACATGATTATCTTTGGCCGTGGTACATGGATAATTCGTGGTCGTGATACTAAAAAATATCCTTGGCATGTAGTGCAGGGATGATTTGATGATGTGGATTATTTATTAAGCTGAGTCTCAGCAATAAAAGTGATGAAAAACCTTTTAAATCATAGAAGATAGTAGATTTTATTCTCTACTTGACTCTTCTAATGGATTGTTTGTTCCACTGCAGTTAAACTTGTTGTTTATTATATTTTATCAGTTTAACACCGTTGAAGGCTAATGATAATGTATTCGGCATTATCTTAGTCATAATATTTCTTATTGGGCTAGTTGAGCTCAACCTTTCTTTCACTGTTCTCTTCAGGAAATGAGAACGTAGCTGGGACTAGTCGGGGAACAGAGTAATGGTCCTAGATGTTTGCATTAGTAGTCCTCACTATTTTGTGAAATAGTGTGATAATAATTGTAATGAGGACTCTTTTTGAGTTTGTATACTCTCTAGTAGACAATATTTGTATTCAAACTCACAGTTTATGTTTTGTCATTTTGTACACGACTGTTGTATATTTAAGGTTGTATTTGTATTCAGTACCTTGTATCTGGCGACTCAAGATGGGTGATGTATACCTAATTTTGGGGGCGTCACAATTTCTTTCCCAATCCCTCGACATCTCTCGGCACCATAGCACAAAATAGCTTTTATTTTCCCATCAACGTCCCAATCACCGAAGTTTGAGTATTGATCTCTAAACAAATACCCAAGAGCCTCCATCAATTTTTTGTCTGAGTGAACGGCCACACATAGTTCTCATACTAGGGTTCCTCAATTCAAGGTGAAAAAAATTGTGATTGCTGTCCAAGTAGAAACTATTGGTGCGATTCACTGTTTAGATTTGGGTTTTTCTTGTTGTGTATTAGTACGATTTCCACTAATAGAAATTGGGGATAGAGCAATCACAAACAAAAGTTGTCCAAATCTGGTTTGAGGAGTGCACACAAGGTGTTCGATAAATTGCCTGAGCGAAGAACTTGTCTGTTTTGGGGCTATTTGGCATTGGCTATTTGTTGGGGTATTCTTAGCCTAAGTTTGGGCATTGTTAGGACAGTTTTTGATTCAACTCTACTGAAATTTTACATGACTCCGAAAAGGCAACGCTTGAGTGTAGGAGGATCTTCATCGCCCGCCGCACCACCACCCACGGATTGGGACAGAGCCAAGTTTATCAATGAGGAGGCCTGGAAAAGGTACAAAAGTTCTTTCGGCTCACAAAATTTGATTCCTGAGTGGGGGTTCAGGGCGGACAAGAAGGATGGTGAGCTACACACCGTGATACTGGAGCGGCAGTGGATCAACTTCACAAAACCACCTGCATCAGCTGTTGTATCTGTGGTTCGGGAGTTCTATCCCAACGCCAATCCCGAAGGCCCTGCTGTTGTTCAAGTTCGGGGGAAGCAAGTGGCGTACAATAGTCAGGCCATCAATGCCTTGTTTGGAACACCCAACTATACGGGCAATGATTATATACAGACGGGACTCCGTGGCTATGATCTTGAGGATATCATTCGACGGCTTTGCAAACCCGGGACTGAGTGGAAGAAAAATGATTACACGGAGGAAAAGACCAATTTCCCGCCTTCAGCACTCAGTCGCTACGGGAAGGCATGGGTTGGATTCATTTGTGCCAACATGATCCCCACCCATCATTTGAGTGACGTGACTGAGGATAGGGTGATCCAACTATTCACCATTTTCATGGGTCTACATGTGGATATTGGCGTGCTCATTCATGACTACATTCGGAAGGCAATCAAGAGTAACATTCTCTCAGGACTTTCTCATCCATCATTGATCACTACATTGTGCAAGCAGGAAGGTATCCAGTGGGGGCCTAAGGAGATAGCCTCGCCATCGATTACAATCATTGACCACCTAACTATTAAACGCTACTATGAGTGGGACATAGCAGAATCTCACGTTAGAGGCGAGGGCTACGGGCCACCTAAAGTTCCACCTCCTACATCAGAGGCCAAGTTTTCAAACGCCGCTCCAGATGCCGGGCCAGCTACACAGGGCCTACTAACTGACATTATGGCATCCCTCACCTTACTGTATTAAAGACATGAAGCCGAGGCATAGAGGCAGCGGAGGCACATAGCAGCCGTGGCTCAGAGGCAGGATATAGCGTTGCAGTACCAGGCTGAGCTGGTGAACACCATTCAGAGCATCAACATGGATTATTGTGGCGAGAATGCCGAGTTCACGCCATATTATTTTCCAGAGCCTCCTATCTTCCCACCATACCCTCCACCATCACCGTCCGCCGAAGCTGATCAAGACACAGCTGATGAGGAAGAAGTTGATGCCGCTGCTGAGTGAGCGATCTTTAGGGAAGCCCTCTTGTATACAATTGCTTTATGTTTAGCAATAAGGGCATTGTTCACCTCAAGTTTGGGGGTGTTTTTGGATATTATCTATTTATTTCCGTACTGCCATGCTAGGTTGCCAGACTTTAGTATTATTATTATGTTTTTATTATCAGTATTGTGGTGCAGTCATTTTGAACTGCGAGATTATGTTTGAATTTTTATCATTATGGATGCAATGAATTGTTTTTGGTTTTATTTCAATTTTATTAGGATGATTGTGGTTTCTAGCCAACATTTTGGGGCTTATACAGATTTATATGCTTGTGCCATATAAATGGCCTTTTCACCTTATTTTGAGCTGCTATTTAGCAAGAGTGTTATATTTATCATTATTGATTTTTGATTATGGCTATGTCTAGCGCCAAATGAGTATGTCTCTCATAGAGTTGTGTCAAGCATGTCATGTACTAGGGGTTTATTAGTTGATAAGTTTAGACTGTTATTGATCCGTCCTTCTAGCAAGCACCGACCAACTGTGTTAACTAGTTATTTTTTAAATTTAGTTCGTGTTTTTATTGTTTTGACAATTTGTTCACTCTAATAAACTTTCATTTGTGCAAGGTAATAAAAGACTTAGATGTTTATACAGTTACGATCTTGGATTCTAGTTTGTCGACATCTATATATAAAAAAATAGGAATAAGAATAGAAAAGAAGTGTTATATCGAAAGTTTTGCGGTGGGTCGAGATGGAGCATAAAACGCACTCGCCAATAAACGCAGGACTGATATCGAGATGGAGCATAAAATGCACTCGCTTAATAAAGTTCATTTTTGTTGTAAAATCTCAATGGCCTATATTGATTACGTGGCCTTAATGCTCGAGTTATTAGATTCAAAGGGGTGTTCTACACTTAGTGCCCTAAAGTCATCTAGCTTAGGAGTCACTGATCAAAAGCTCATTCGTAACTTAAATGTTTAAGTTACGAAGTTTGCTTATTGACTTTAGCAATCGACTGTTCGAGATTATTTGAGTTATGATTAGTTAGGACGGTTGGTCTCCACACACACATAGAATGGATCGAATACAGTCTTATGCTTGAAATTGAATGAACCCTTATTCATTCCCGTGTTTGCCCTAGTCTCTAGGAATGGCTATGATCGAGTTTTGAAGCCATGATACTACTTTACATTTTTAGTTTTCTTTCGCGTGTGTTTTATTAGTAGTGTTGTCTTAGTTAGATTGCTCGAGGACAAGCAAAGACTTAAGTTTGGGGGTATTTGATGAGTGGGATTTATACCCATGAATCGGATACTTTATTACTTAAATAATTGCCTGAATTCGTAGTTTTTATGTAGTTTTATATAAATATAGTGTTATTGTGCTTAATTGTTGCATTGCAGAGCTTCACAGTGATTTCCAGCTTTAAAGGAGCAAAATAGACAATTTACGCATAGTCGCGCCGCGGCGCCACCTCTTGATCCTTGATGACATCAGCACCGCGGCGCAGCACCGCTACTCCTTCTTTGGCTCACACTGCAGTGCGAGCTCCGTGTCCCTGATTTTAATGTGGCATTGCAGCGCCAACTACAGCTTGGTGGCCCGTGCCGCGGCGCCACCTCCGGTGCCCAGACAGTGAATGCCTTGGTTTGACCTAGCGAAGGAAAGAAAACATATAAAACAGCAGCAGCTCTGCATATCTCAATACCAGACATCATATATCATAGTTTTTAGGTTAGCTTAGCTTAATTTAGTTTTCTTTTGTATTTTCTCTCTCTAGATCTTAGCTTATGCTTGTAAATATAGATTAGATAGATTAGGGAGAAGTTTGTATTTCTTTGGAGCACAAGAGCAACGAGCGACACGGAGTGAAAAGCTTGATTTGAGCGGTTTGATTGGAGACTGAAGGGGCTTTGATAGAGTTTCTTCTATCCATTTATCTTCTCTATGATTGTAATCCATAAATGTTGTCTTTATTGCTACTTGTATTTGGTTTATTAAATATGAACTAATTATTGGCTCTAAGGTTATAATGTATCCCTTTGTTATTTAAATTGATTGTATATATCTCTTTGGTTGGCACCATATGATTTGGTTTAATATATTTGTGCTTTATGATTCTTGCTAAGACATTAGTGATGATTTTGGTAATCTGCATGATATCGACAAAAAAAATTTAGATTTACACTTAAATATATTGGCATGTGATTCTGGGTTTCGACTGCATAAGTGGTGCGTAGAATAGACATATCTTTGTGCGCCACGTGTGACCTAATTGAGAACCTTTGCTTAAATCCTTACTATGATTGATTCGCATAGACATATATAGGATTGCATCTAGCTTGGGTGTTCCTTTCTATTCTATTCCCTGTTGGGTAGATCTGGAGATGATATGTTTGTGCATACCTCGACAGAGGTGTATAGGAACCTATGTGTTCTCGGTCGACTATTTGTCGTGACCATTAAGACCGAAGAGAGAAGGGTAGCTAGTTTGATGAACCATAACACGCCAGGTGTTCAACAGAATGCGTGTGTGGGGGTGAAGTTCTGACCTTAGCTTGTATTTCCTTAGATTACCATTCGTTATCCATTTACTTGCTTTGTTAATTAGTTAACTAGATTAATCACACTTTCATTTACTGCTGTTCGAATAAGACTTTAGCGATACATAGTCGGTATTTGATAAATATTAGTCATAGTTCCTCGTGGGTACGACACTCTCCTTATCACTGTATTACTTGTTAGACCGCGTATACTTGGGCATGTTTAGTGATCGATTTTACGAACAACAGAAGGAAATTCTGAAATTATTGGATGCCGGTATCATCTACCCGATTTCCGACAGTAAGTGGGTTAGTCTGGTTCATTGTGTGCCGCAAAAGGGGGGAATGACCGTAGTACAGAATGATGATAATGAGTTAATTCCGACAAGAATAGTGACAGGTTGGAGGGTGTGCATCAATTATAGGAAGATGAATAAGGCAACCCAAAAATATCATTTTCTGTTACCCTTTATCGATCAAATGTTAGACAGATTAGCGGGACATGACTACTACTGTTTATTGGATGGATACTCGGGCTATAACCAGATCGTCATCGCTTCTGAGGATCAAGAGAAGACTACATTTACGTGCCCTTATGGCACATTCGCGTTCAGGAGAATGTTATTTAGTTTGTGTAATGCACCTGCTACCTTTCAACGATGTATGATGGCCATTTTCTCAAACATGGTGGAAAAAAACGTGGAAGTCTTCATGGATAACTTTTCTGTCTATGGAGACAGTTTTGATACTTGCCTAGGGAATTTGGTAATGGTGTTACAACGCTGGGAAGATACGAACCTTGTACTTAACAGGGAAAAATGCCACTTTATGGTTGAAGAGGGCATAATTTTGGGACACAAGGTATCGGCTCACGGACTAGAGGTCGACAAGGCTAAGCTGGAAACAATCGAGAAACTGCCGTCACCAAACTCAGTGAAGGGAATTAAAAGTTTTCTGGGACAAGCTGGGTTCTACAGAAGATTCATAAAGGACTTCTCTAAAGTGGCAAAACCCTTGTGCAGTCTTTTAGAGAAGGACTCTGTGTTTCTTTTTAATGAGGAATGTAAGTCAGCTTTCAAGTTGTTGAAGAAGAAGTTAACTACAGCCCCCGTGATCGTCGCACCGGATTGGAATATGTCGTTCAAACTGATGTGTGATGCCAGCGACTACGTTGTTGGGGCTATTTTGGAACAACGTCGAGAGAAGGTATTTCACGCCATATATTATGCAAGCAAAACGCTCACGGAGACTCAAATGAACTATACAACTACGGAAAAAGAATTGCTTACAGTGGTGTATGCGTTTGACAAGTTCCGATCATACTTGATCAGGACTAAGGTGATAGTCTACACGGATCATTCTGCTATTCGGTATCTAATTACGAAAAAAGATGCTAAACCACGCCTTATTCGATGGATTCTCCTTCTCCAAGAATTCGATTTAGAAATAAAAGATAGGAAGGGTACGGAGAATCAAGTTGCCGACTATTTATCGAGGCTAGAAAATCCGGATAAAAAGGAAGAAGATAGATGTGCAATCAACGAGTCATTCCTGTATGAGTAACTGTTTGGGTTAAATGCGGAATTTCCATGGTATGTTGATTTCATGAATTATCTAGTGAGCAATATGCTTCCCCCTGATCTTACACGACAACGAAATAAGAAGTTTCTTCATGACGTCAAGTGGTATATTGGGATGAGCCTTATTTATTCAAATAGTGCGCCGATAAGATGATTAGAAGGTTTATCCCCTATAGTGAAGTGCATAACATACTGCTGGAATGCCACCCATCGGCATATGGGGGACATTATGGGAGTGAGCGTACGACGGTAAAAGTGCTTCAAGCCTTGTTTTATTGGCCGACATTGTTCAAAGACGCCCACCAATTTGTGAAAACATGTGATAGATGTCAAAGGGTGGGTAACATATCGAAAAGGAATGAGATGCCCCTATAAACAATTCTAGAAGTTGAAATTTTCGATGTATGGGGCATTGATTTCATGGGGCCATTTCCCTATTCATTTTCCAATCAGTACATTCTGTTTGCAGTGGACTATATGTCGAAGTGGGTTAAAGCATTAGCACTACCGACTAACGATGCCAAGGTGGTTCTCAAATTCTTGCAGAAAAACATTTTTATAAGGTTCGGCACGCCGAGAGCCATTATAAGTGATTAAGGTAGCCACTTCTGCAATAAATCGTTTAGAGCTCTCTTGGAAAAGTATGGGGTCAACCACAGGGTCGCTACTGCATATCACCCCCAAAAACGTGGGCAAGCAGAGGTTTCGAACAGGGAGGTGAAGAGAATTTTGGAAAAATTAGTGAATTCGAATCGAAAGGATTGGTCTCCCCGGTTGGATGATGCACTATGGGCTTATCGGACGGCGTATAAAACTCCGATTGGTATGTCACAATACCAATTACTATACGGAAAAGCGTGTCACCTACCTGTTGAGCTACAGTAAAAGGCCTACTGGGAAAATTAGAAATTGAACTTTGATCAAGCTGCTGTGGGAGAAAAGAGGCTACTCTAACTAAATGAGCTCGATGAATTCTGACTTTATGCATACGAGAACGCTAAATTATACAAGGAAAAAGTTAAGAAATGGCACGACAAGAAGATCATGCACCGAATGTTTGAGCCGGGGCAATCAGTACTGCTGTTCAACTCACGATTGAGGTTGTTCCCAAGCAAGCTTAAGTCGAGGTGGTCGGGACCATTCACTATCAAAACCGTTTTCCCACATGGCGCCATTGAACTCTACAGTCGTAATCCATTGGAAACATTCAAGGTCAATGGTCAACGAATATAGCATTACTGGGGTGGCAATTCAAACTGGGATGTCGTCAACATTACCCTCGTCGATACATTGTGATACAAGAGACACTGTCAGGCTCACGAAATAAAAACTAGCGCTAATTGGGAGGCAACCCAATCTTATTTTCAATTTTCTTAATTTCATTTTTAACTGTTAGATTATAGTTTAGCATAATTAGTAATTTATAATAAGTCTATATTTAGTAATCTCTAAATCATGCTCAAATTGATCACCAATCTAATAACTTTCATGTTTTATGGTTGCAGGAGGTGTCAAAAGTGCATAATAGTAACAAAAGGCAAGAAAAGAAGAAATTAGAGCTCATTTTGCACTGCCACATTTAAAGCCAAAAATCCGAAGTCAGGGGACTAACCCGCCGGGGTGGGCTATTTTGGCCTTACTCCCCCTGCCGGGGCGTGGGTCCTTGATTCTGGGCAGACACGATTAAGCAGTTACACACGCTGGTCCCTATACTTCCCCACTACACGCCCACTTCTCCTTCCTTCTTCCTCACCTAAACTACCCATTCTCCTATACAATACCCATGACCACTCCTACCTCATCCCTTCTACCCATGATTACTCCATCCTCTTACCCCATTACTACACATAAACCCACTACCTCCATCAATTACTCCCATTCCTTTCCCCCACACCTCCTCTGTATAAACCCTATCACTCAATCCCCATAATCACCACATACACTCCACTCCTTCTACGCAAGGCTACGAATTTCGCAAGATATTGGGGTGATTTTAGAGCACAATTCCACTTCATCTCCATCTTCTCTCACCAGAATTGTCATAGAAAACTCCTAGTTTGGGGGGAAGAAAGTATTGTGCACGCCACGTATTCTACAGTTTGTGTGAATCAGTTTGGGTGGAATTATTGTGTATACAACAATCATTGGCTTCGTAACCTACACCAAAATGCCAAAGGGGAGAGAGTTCAAGGCCAACTCCACCATCCCGCATATTTGACTGTCGAAACTTTAAAAGTGCCGCCACCGCCGACCGGTACGATTATATGGTCACCAAGGCTCTTACACCAGAGCGGGGGTTGGCTGCCGATGCCCACGACGGTGAGATGATGCAAAAAATTTATCAGCAAGGGTGGGTCAAGTTCACGGAGGAGCCTGAGCCCACCGTTGTGAATGTGGTCAAGGAATTCTATGCGAACGCCGAGGACAAGGCACCGTTCAATATCTTTGTGTGGGGTCATATGGTCCCGTTCAGTGTTGATGCAATAAATACATATTATCACTTGAGGGTGCCTTGACAGTGTCAGTACGCCCATTTGAGGGATTTCGACCTTGACTTTGAGGAGGTTATCAAGAACATGACCACGCCGGGTACAACATGGATAAAGGGTCAGAAGGGATGCACGGTGTTTTACAACAAAGACCTCAGTCGATACGGGAAAATTTGGTATGCATTCTTATGCGCGAAACTATTTCCATCCACCCATACCTCCGACGTGACTAAGGAGAAGGCACTACTCCTGTATGCCATTGTACAAGACTTCATCATAGACATCGGAGCCATAATCAGTTTTTCAATTCGACGATGTCTACGGGGTAACTTTTTGAGTGGCTTGCCACACCCATCTCTCATATGTGGGTTGTGTCGTCAAGCTGGAGTTCGATGGTCTGATGATGAACCCACTCAGATGCCGCTGCAGCTACTAGACAATAGAATGATAGCGCAGTATTCAGTGTGGGCCAGGGGCGAATCTCATCATAGAGGGTTAGGATTTGTATTTTCATCAGCTTCGGAGGATGAAGCTGACGCTGAAGATACTTCAGAGGATGAAGATGGGGCTATGGGAGATCAAGGAACTGAGTAGGTACCGCAGACCGAAGCACTATCCAGTCCTCAGTTCCTTGACTTTCAACGTCAAATGGATGCCCACAACATGGCATCACGTCGAGAAATTCGGCGACTCGCGTTGAGGTAAGACCACATGTTTGATGCTATGAATGCGTCATTCACTTCACTCAACACGACATTTTAGAGTTTCAATCCATCAGCCCAATTTCCATATCAGCAGCCGATGCCACTGCCGAGGTTTCCACCTAGCGACTCAGACGAAGAAGATCAACCACCAGCTCCCTAGACTTGGCGATTGCAAGGAAGTCCTCATGCACTTAATTTTGATTATTTATCCAATAAGAGCATTGTATTACTTCAGTTTGGGGGATTTAAATTCTTGTTTGCATGCATATGTAGTAGTTAGGGTTATTTTTATTTGCATTCTAGTTTGCATAGTAGCTTAGGTTATTGCATAGTAGTTTAGGTTATTTTTGTTATTTCATTGTTTTCATTTCTGTCTAAAAGTGTTGCATTTCATATGTCTAACAGTGTTGCATTTCATGTTATTTGTGAGCCAGTGATGAGATTGAGAATAAGTTAACCAATACAGTATTGATTATTAGAACTGTGATATAATTTCTGTTATGAATCGAATCTTGCACTTATTTGAAACTGTTATAAAAAGGTTAGCATGATAATAACATCTTTGTTGACTGGTCACTTCAAATTGATACATAAATAGTTTCTAAAGGATAATGCTAGAGTAAATGATAAAACAACAAGGATAGGCAGTAAAGGCGAAAATTAGTCAAGAACCTAAGTTTGGGTGAAATATATGGTGTATAAGCTTCAAGAAAAGAAATAAAAAAAATGAAACAAGTTGAGTCTTGTGGTGGGTTAAGGAGAAATACTCCCCATAAACACAAGTGTGAGATGGAGCATAAAACGCACTCACCAACCATCTATCTAAAAAAATAGGAAAAGAGCAAAAAGCCCCTGTACGTGGAAAAAAAATGAGATGAAAGAAGTATAAGTACCCTACATGAACCCTTGAATTTGGTATTGTTTAGTTTTAGTTGGAATATGCCTATTTTTGGAATTTTTAAGTTTGCACTGTATGATTCCTTCTAAGAAATTGAGTATGTATTGAATTTGAGTCCGTATCAGTTATCATAGATGTTGAACACACACGCACATTATACTAGTGATGACGCTTTAGGATTTGAGAATTAATACGGAATTGTGGATTAGTTTTGGTAATTCATATTGTACAGTTGCTTGTTTTCTCTGAGGCTGATAAGATAATTTTGATTTTGCGATACTGTTGGATTCGAAAGCATATAGGTTAGATCGTATTCATTCCATCTCATATCATTGCATTGCATAGCATGTAGTTGTTTTGTGCTAGAGGACTAGCACGGTTTAAGTTTGGGGGATTTTGATAAGTGGATTTTATATCCACGAATCGATATTCATTTCAAGCTTAATTCGTTGTTACTTCTTTGTTTTCATGTTCGTTTTCACTCGTTTCATGTTTTTTTATGTGCAAGGTGGTTATCATGATGTAACAACCCGATATTTTCTATATAAATAAATAAGAAATTTTGCGTATACATTTTTTTATATTTTAAAGATGAGGATTTGTACAAGATAGTGTGTATATGTAATTATGTGGTAAATAAAAAATATAATTATTACATAAATGTTTACAAGTAATTTTATTTTAGAATTATAGATTATTATAAAGTATATTCTTATAATAATTACTTTTATAGTAGAAATATTTTTATTAATTATTTTCCATGAAAATATATTCATATATTATTTAAATAATATATGGAGTGATTTTAAGCATAATTATAATAATTATTTTATTATATGAATTTTAGTACAGATTATTAAGTTAATTATTTTACCTTAATTATTAAGGTTAAATATGAAGAATAAATCAGTTATGGAATCCAAACCCTAATTTTGGATTATTGTCAAGGTATGATGATAATAATATAATATTAATTATATTTTGATTTTTTAGTGCTATGAATATGTACTGTATGTCCGTATTGATAATGGTTGGTCAATTACGGTGTATTATGACCAAACCCTAGTATTAATGTTAAACCCTAATTTGAGATCCAAATTAGAGTACAGGATTGTTTTATAAGTGTGTTATATAATTTATGGCGTGTATTAAATATATTAATTAGGTAACCCTAATTAAAGTCTAGAAACCCTAATCTTTAGAAAACTTAATTAATTATAAAATCCTAATTTATAAAATCTAGAAACCCTAATTGGAAACTCAAATTAGAGTTAAAGATTGATTGGTGATTGTGTTAATGTGATTAATTAACAAGTATTATGATTACAATTGTTAATTATGGAAACCCTAAATTATTAAACCATAATTACTAAACTAGAACCCTAATTTAGTAATTAGACACCCTAATTGTAATTTGGTAACCCTAATTACCAAAAGAATAAACCCTAATTGCTAAATTAGCAAAGTTAATTATAATTAGAGATATTAAACCCTAATGTTCCTGTATAGATTAATTAAAAAATTAATCATAATTATGAAACCCTAATTTCAAAATTTTAGAAACTAAAATTTATTTTTTATTTTTTATTTTTTTATACAAACCCTAGTTGGAAAATCATTTAATTTGTGCTAAACCTTAGGGTTAAACCCTAAGGGTTTGACAAGTTACAAAATTGCCATTAAAATGATTTATCAAATGACCATTTTGCCCCTAGTTGTATTATTTTGGCTAAGTAGTAGGGTTTGACAATAGGATGGGTTGGTGACGAAATCCAACCACCCCATGTGCAATAACTCTCAGCAGATCAGCAACTCAACCAGCCATACATGCACAATACACTACTATAAATAGATTTGAGAGAGATAAAGTGTCATTTGTTCACTTATTTTTGTCCAACACTCAAACCTTTTCTCTCAAGGCCCAAACCTCCGAAATTATTTCATAATATCAGTCAAGAACCAAGCCCCATGAACAACCATAACAAAAACAGAAGCCAAAATCAGAATTGATCAAAGAAGGTATAAACCCTGGCTAAGAAATCTATCCAACGATTTGTTATTTGATGTTAAATTTTTTTTGTTAAACATGTTATATAAGGTGTCTAATAATTATCTGGGTTGCTAGATGTTAGATCCATAACATCTAGAGGCTCGGATATGAAGATTTTCCAAATCTAGAAAAAGTTCAAACTTTGGTCTGACAACTAATGTCAGTGGCCACAGATCATTGTTCATGTATGATTATTGTTGTTTTAAAGGTTTAAATATGTAGTCTTACATATAGTCTTTGATCTGAAGCAAGAATCAGACTTAGATCTGGTCTAGATTGCAAGATATTCAAGGTCAAACGTAATTGACCGGCCATGACCAGGCGTTTCTGGGTAACCCAGAAACAGCCCAGAACCGGCCTGACAACATTTTAAACCAGCTAGATCTTTAAGTGTATTTTTGTTTTGTTATTTTTGTTGAATCTAGATTGTAGTCTTGTATTTTAAGTCCATTTTTATGCCTTAAAAGCACCTTAAAAATAAACGAATCTATCCTAGTGGCTGGTCAAAGTAGGTATCTTTAGCACGGATTCAGTTTTCTGGGTAACCCAGAAAACCTATGAACACAGTTTCTGACATGCTTTGACCGATTGTGTTATGATTTAGTTGATGTTATGTGATAGATCTCTTGTCCTACATGTTGGATACACACAGCGAGCTTTAAATCACTAAAATATTACAAGGATTACAAGTTGTAGAAGCCCAAAAATGGACAGTCGAACTGTTCTTCATTTCTGGGTAACCCAGAAATGAAGAACAGGTCTGACAGCCATTTTCGAGGCTCAGATCTATTGGGTTATGCAGTATATGATTATGTTTGTTGTTGGATCTTGTAGTCCTACACTAGCACTACATTCTCTGACAAACAACAGACCCAGAAACACAACACAAACTAAATTAGGCTTGGTCAAACAAGGAACCTCGAAACTGTCTATGGAGTTCTGGGTTTGGCCAAGAACAGCTCAAGAACACCTATAGCGACAATTTCGTCACTATAGGGCCCTTTAGCGACAGATAGTATTTATTATTTTTTAAAAATTATTTAATTTCATTAAATAAATAGAAAAAAATAGTTTTTAATTAATAAAAATACAAAATAAATTATTAAAAATTATTTTAAATTCAGAAAATATGTTTTTAATTATTTTAAGTATATTTCATAAATATTTAATATTTTTTGAAATATTATTAGTATTTAATTTATTTAATTATAATATTAAATAAATTAGATAAAAATGATTTTAATATTTGAAAAATTATTTAAAATTATATTATGATATACGAAAATATTTTAAGTTATTTTTAATGACTTTTAATATTTTGTGGTAAATTTCATTAATAAATTAATATTAATGATAATTAATTTATTTACTAAATGAATTAAATAAATTAATTAAAAATCATTTTATTATATTAAAAATTATGTTAAATAATAATAAGGTATTTAAAAATATTTTAAGTTATAAAATATAACTTTCAATATTTAAAGGTAAATTTCATTAATTAATTATTATTAATGATATTAAAGTTATTTAATAATTATATTAAATAATTTAGTTTAAAAATGATTTTATATTATAATATTCATTTTAAATGAAAATAAAGTGTTTAAAGATATTTTAAGTTATAAAATATAACTTTTAATATTTAAAGGATAATTTCATTAATAATTTAATATTAATAATTATTAATTTATTATTAATGATATTAAATTTATTTAATAATAAATAGTTTAAAATGGTTTTATTAATTTAAAAATCATTTAAAATGGATATAAATGAATTAAAAATATTTTAAGTTATAAATAATGACTTTTAATATTTTGATATATAGTACATTACTATTTAAATATTAATGATAATTATTTAAAAATGATTTTAATTGTTTTAAAAATCATTTAAGGGTAATATTAATATTTGAAAAGCATTTTAAGTTATTATAAATAACTTTAATATTTTGGAAATGATTTTATTAATAGTTTAATATTAATTAAATATTAATGATAATAGAATTGTTTGATATTTAAATCATTTAATAATGATTCTGATGTTTGAAAATTCATGATAAATTATAATAAATGTTTTAAAATTATATTAAGTCATTTAAAAATAATATGACTGATACTTACAGACATTGAGTTACAGAATAGAGTCTTAGACTCGATAATTACCCGATAAAGCTGTCGGTACACCAAGATGTTTCAGAAATTGATCTAGACTTAGATAATTTAATTAGATATGTGATTATTTGTGATTCAATGGTTGTTAAACCTATGTGCCAATGTGATTAGGGTATGTGCTGACTATAATAAGCAGTGTTATGTGTTATAATATGTTGTTCTAATCGAACGAATGATCTGATTAATGATAGGTCGTGATATAAACGATAAAACTAAGTTGTGAACTGTAAGCAGTGCATCAGGCAAGTATCTTACCTTTGCATTTTCTTTTTGCAATGGACATGAGTAAGAATATTTCTAAACTGTATTATTACTGTACAGATTATTAACCTTATATTATATACGCTCATTGATTATCAACATGTTAGTATATAATAATTCAAATATATATTCTGTTCGTTAATTTTGATAAATGGTTATACAAGTGTCCCCACTTAGATAATCATTGTATTTAATCAAATGTTGATATACCATTGTCAATTACCCGTATACATATATATTGAATTATAGATTATTGTTGAATAAGATAAAACCTTTGATTTGGAACCCAGACCAGTATGAACATCCCTACATGGGAAAACTTTTTATGCACCCAAGGTGGACAGAGTGAACGATACCCTCGTTCTTGCACGTAGTATTGATCAATGCAGGGCATAACGGGCTGATCCCCTCCCATGCCCGTAAGTTATGACGGTTTGCAGGTGAATTTCTGTTTAACCTATTTGAAAATTGAAAACAATGTTCATAGCATGTCACCTAAACCCTATTTATAGTCAGTACGTAGTTTCAAAAATTTGGTATAGAATTGATATATTATTATCATTGGTACAGATTACTTCACAACTGTTGAATCGTTGTAGAAGGGTAGTAAAAAGAAAACATTTAAATTCTTTCAGATTATATATATATAATTGCTATTACTTGATGGGCACTCAAATTCTCATCCTTGCTTAATTTAAATGTTTTCAGCTAAGTGTGAAGGACCAGAAAGCTCATGCAGAAACAAAGGAAAAGGAAAGCTAACCAAATAAGATTTGTGGTAGTCTATGTAATAGTTAACTTTATTAAGACACGTATGATATATATTATCTATCATGGGTTGTAATGAATGTTTAAAGGTTACGTACTTGGGACTCAAAATCTAATTATATTTAATTAAGTTGATCTTTATATTATTGTTATTATTATTAGTATTATTCCGCTCATAGAAATGGTATCGTAGAGCACCGAGTTTGGGTTTCAAGTACCCGGATTTGGGGGCTCTACAGGTTGGTATCAGAGCTTAGGGTTAAAAACCTTAGGTGGGCTAGACCTTAGGCTATAACCTTAGAACAGAGGGAAACGTTGAACATATTAATAACCCATATAGAGTTTAAAAAGAGATGAATTGACTAAATTCATCGTCAAACAAAATAAAAGATAACTTATATAAAATTATTGTTTACTGTGTGTATAAACTATATGCTAATCAGGATAAATTATGTGTGTAGATGTCTAGTGGAAAAGGCTTGTTATATGCTTATAGCATGAAGAAGGGTCAAACCCATACACCCGAGCTGATATCGAAGCCAATAGCTGAAATAGAGGCTCACAATGAAAATAACTCGGACGAGGTGGTTATTATAGAAAATATAGTACCATATCCGGATATGGTGGAGCTGACAGATAGCGATTCGGACACTAAAGTTGAAGCTGATCAAGCATCAATGGAGGTGCAGGATCTGGGGAATAAGGTTTCTTCTCTGGAAAGGCTGTGGGAGATAGAAAAGTTGTTTAATAGTTAATTGCGTCAAGCTTTAATAGAAACAATGGAAGAACAAGATAAGCTTAAAATCCAAATTGATCAGATGGGAGCTATAAGAAACACATCGTGTGCAGCTCCGAGCAAGAAGGGAAAAAGAAACATAGAAGACCGTGACTTAAAAAAACCTGATAAGAAGAAAGGGAAAAGAATTTGTTACCTTTGCGGTTATGAAGGACATACTACTCTGTATTGTCCCGACTACAAACCAAGACCATGTTTTATCTATGGGATAGAAGGTCATCAGGTGAAAAGTTGTCCAAGGAAGAGGTGTAATAAATAAGTAGTATAGGTTCTGTTGTGTAGGTGTGTTTAATGTAATAAATATGATAAGTATGTCTGTGTAATGTAATATTCCCAACTTTTGTATTAGTCAAGACTGTAAATCCCAACTTCTGTGGTCACAAAGGGATAACTAAAGTTTAAAGCATTATGTGCTATGTTATGTACAATATTCGTTAAATGAATATGAATCTATGTTTGAATAATGAAACAAGTTTAATATATTAAATTTATGCGATAAGGTCTAGAATGTAAGTTAAATTTATGATTTTATTTAATCAGATAATGCCGCCAAGATGACGAACTCCAAATCAAAGGGCAGAAGAATCTGTCAACAACGTTGAGGGACAACAACAAGCAAACCGGATGCAACACTTTGCCAACATGGTAGCACAAGCTATGCATCAAGGAATACCAGTCGCTGGGAATCAGCCGGATAATCTCTTAGCAAACTTCAAAGACTTTAAGGCTGTAGGACCGCCGGAATTCAAAGGTACAACTGACCCTGTTGAAGCCCAAACTTGGGTCAAAGAGATTGAAAAGGCGTTTGTGGTAGCTAGGGTAGATGAAGGGCGGAAGACTGCTTTTGCCACTTACATGATGAATGGTGAGGCAAACTTTTGGTGGGAAGCGAATCAGGCGAGGGCACAAGAAGGTATAGTTACATGGGATAGATTTAAGACACTGTTCTTCGAGAACTATTTATTGTCCAGTATGCAAGCTAGGATGGAGGTGAAATTTTTAGAATTAAAACAAGAAAACATGACGGTGTCAAAATATGCCGTAAAATTTAATGAGTTAGCTAGGTTTGCCCCGCATCAAGTTGATACGGAGGCTAGGAAAGTGAGTAGGTTTAAGCTGGGATTTAAACCCTGGCTCTACAACAAGGTGGCGGTGTTGCAGATTCCTATATTTGCAGCATTCATGGAGAAGGCAGTTATTGCTGAGCAGGGGAGTGAGGCTATGAGCCTCTACAACAATGAGAGGAAGAATAAGGATAAGACCAAAGGAGCTGGGAAGGTAGGAATTAATAGTGGGAGCAAGAGTGGAGATGGAAAGAGGAAGGTAAACAACTTCAAAAGTATGTAGGTGAAGCAAGAAGGAGTTAAGAAGCAGATAGTGCCATGTAAGACTTGTGGAAAGAACCACAAAGGGGAATGTTTGAAAGAGAAGTTTGTATGCTATAAGTGTGGTCATGAGGGCCATATCTCTCCCAACTGCCCCAATCCTAGGATGAATAATGGATGTTTTCTATGCGGATCGACTGAACACAAGGTGAAGGATTATCCGAAGAGGAGGGTGGAGGCAGGTAGTGTGACACCCCCAAATCCGGTACTTCCATTTCCATAGGATTTGGTGTTCACTGTACAAGCATCATCTATTTATCTACGCATAAATAAAATACAACCATACAATAGATAGAATAAATAATAACTCTCTCCCCTTATGGGGTTACATCAACTGCATAACTAAATAAATCCCAGGTTAATCTAACCTTAAAATATCTGTGCGAAAACATAACAATTAAGTCTTAAGTAACATCAATTCTAAATGTCATTACACAACCACATAAACAAATAGTCTTCATTACTTGCTAATCTTGCCCTTGCCTTTACTAGTGGAAGGCTCGTCTGTTCTCTCGTTCTTAACTGCAATGTTATTATTACGCAAGAGTGAGCACGATTGCCCACAAGTATAACAATATAATAAATGAATAATAATAACATGCGAATGAATTAATAACTTTGAATATAAAATCTCAACTTTTGAATCAAGAATGAATAACAAGAATCAAAAGAAATTCTGAGGGTCACAAGACCTTGAACTATGTCCTAGGTTGTCAAGTGTTTATTCTTGAAACCTTTAACAATCATAAGACTATGGACTCTTCTTCTCGTACTTAGGGGGATCAGCCCTTAGTACCATACTGTGCACAATATCTTAACGCTAAAGCGTAAATAATCCCCTATTAAAGGGTTGTTCATCTCAGTTTGACATCGGAGTCCACACCAAAGGAAGTTTGGATTGGGTAAGCTCAATAAAAGTTCTAGAATTTATAACGCTTATCAATTATGGACTAGTTGAATCAATAAGGGTTCACTAGTCTTACAAGGTTCAACAATAATTGATATTCAATTTGAATAATAAAATTCAAGATGTATACAATCGAATAAGTATTGTATAATAAGAATTATGCTTTTAAAGAATGATAAGATCTAATATGAAATCTTGACTTGAACAGTAATAAACAAGATAGAATAATGAACTTGTTTTATGTAAAGAATTAAGGTTTAGGAACTTGCCTCGTGTGTAGGCTAAACGATTACTACTTCCGTTCACCACAAGTCCTACACACATACCATATATATTCACGAAATTCATTAGTTACATTTTCTCTTAATTATTTAATATAAACTCTACTTTATTTAACAAATCATTACCCTTCTAATTTAATTACTTAATTAAATTAGAATATTTTCATTCTCTTACTATTATTACACTCGAATAAATTATTGTATAATAATTTCCATCGAATATTTATTTTACTCCATCAATATCTCAATTAAAATATTTATTTTATTTTATAAATATTTTAATAATAATTTTCATCGAATATTTATTTTATTCCATCAATATCTCAATTATAATATTTATTTTATTTTATAAATATTTTAATAATAATTTTATCAAATATTTATTTTACTCCATCAATATCTCAATTAAAATATTTATTTTATTTTATAAATATTTTAATAATAATTTTCATCGAATATTTATTTTATTCCATCAATATCTCAATTATAATATTTATTTTATTTTATAAATATTTTAATAATAATTTTATCGAATATTTATTTTACTCCATCAATATCTCAATTAAAATATTTACTTTATTTGATAAATATTTTAATTAATTATTATTATTTAATTAATTTTTTTATTATTTTTTTATTTTTTTCGTCGGGGCGGGATAATTTAGTTTGGTAACACCCGCCGGGGGCGGGGTTACCCAGACTTAGTTTCTGTAATTTCTGCAGTTCTGAAGTTCGCGAACATAACAAGGCCAAATTAGGCCAAAAATCAATCACACGTAAAATTATACATGAATATGGCCATAACTTTCAATTAGTTATTTTTACACGAATTTAGACTTACCTAATCATTGTAATACATATATAATCATTACTTAACCCATCTAGCATGATTTTTAACAAGTTACAACACATAATTTGCAAAAATCAACACATTTACTTCCATTGTTCTTGATGTTCTTGAAGGTTTTGAAAATAAAACATGAAAATTGTCACTACGGATTCGTTATAACACCGAATCCGTTTATTTAAATTTTGGTCTCTTCGTATCAACATGCATAACATCATACGAGTGTAAATTTTACGAAAACATTTATGTTTGACATACTAAAATCACGTATAAGGCCATAAGGCCAAAACCCATACTCTGTAATTTTGTAGAAATCATATACGACATGTTTTCATGAATTTGATGATATGGTTTACATAATATATATAATTAAACACAATTTGATATGTCATAGCACATATACAACTCATAATCATTACTCCTAACCCAATTACAGAGGTTAAACCAAAACTTTAAAAGCCATTTTCATGAAAACTAAAAGACGTGAAGTAGAAATTGGGAAGGAGGAGATTACCCTGAGTATAATTTAGAAGAGGTGATCAATGATGATCCTTTCACAACAACATGTTGATTACACACTTACAAATTTCTCTCAAGCTTCTGAATTTTCTCTCTGGTTTGTTTTCTAGACTTAGGCAATAATGAAGAATAAAAAGAAGAATACGTATTATAAGAATTCAACAGACGCGCATAATGGTCAGTTACTCCAGTAGTGGGTAACTGCATCCAACTCCCCATAGGGCCTTGTTTGGCTAGATTAATAGATTTCAAAAATTATTTAATTTAATAAAGCTTTATCATATAGTTTAATTCATGTCACACCCACTTGCACAATAATTCATATATCTTATTTAATATAAATAAAATATAATAACTTCTCATAAATTCACATAGTCATATATTTAATTTTCTCATTAATTAATAATGTCAAATTATTAATTCTCTAATTAATAATTAAATTAATTAAAATACTAATATGCTTATTAAATATTTCTTTTAAAACAATAAGCTCACATAATCACATACTTTGATAATAAAACTCTCTACATTAATTTAATAAATGTAACACATATAATTAAATTAATCTACCACAATTGCGTCAATTAATTATTTAATCTAATAATTAATTCATCGAAAAATATTTATTCAATCCAATAAATATTAAAATATTATTACAAAATGACGGTTGTCACATCTTTCCCCTCTTAAAAGGATTTTGTCCCCAGAATCACAACTTAAAAATTTGTCCCGTTACATTCTCCCCCCCCCCCTTACAAAGATTCTGTCCCGAAAATCGCATATAACAATCTAAGTAAATAAATGAGGATAATTCTTCATCATATTCTCTTTGAGTTCCCACGTAGCTTCTTCAGCGTTGTGGTTCCTCCAAATTACCTTAACAGAAGGTATTACTTTATTTCTCAGAACTTGTTCTTTCCGGTCGACAATTTGAACAGGAATTTCTTCGTAAGATAAGTCTTTATCGAAATGTAGGGGTTCAAATTCAATCACGTGCTTGTAATCGGGTTTGTAGGGTCGTAGGACTGAGACATGGAAAAGATTGTGGACATTCTCTAGAGATGGAGGTAAGGCTACCTCATAAGCAACTTCTCCGACCCTTCTCAGAACTTCAAAGGGTCCGATGAATCTTGGGCTCAATTTTCCCTTCTTTCCGAATCTGATCTTTTTCGACGTCGACACTTATGTGTTTTTGAAAGTGTCACCTTGGAAAGGAAAAATGAGATTTGGGAAGAAGGGAAAACTTAGTCCCAGATTCATAGGAACCTTCGAAGTGCTGAGGCGAGTGGGTGAGGTAGCTTATGAAATAGCCTTACCTCCGGATTTAGAACATATACAAACGTGTTCCATGTTTCTGTCCTACGACCCTATAAGCAGGATTACAAGCATGTCATAGAGTATGAACCTATTTAGTTTGAAAAGGACTTAACCTACGAAGAGGTCCCATTGCAGATAATCGATAGAAAAGAACAGGTGTTAAGAAATAACATAATACCTTCTGTTAAGGTATTGTGGAGGAACCATAACGCCGATGAGGCTACGTGGGAACTCGAGGAGAAAATGATGAAAAATTACCCTAATCTTTTTTATTGATGTGTAATGATTTCGGGGACAGAATCCTTTTAAGGGAGGGTGGATGTAATATCCGATTTTTATTTTTATTATTTTTAATATTTTTTTATGTAATTTAAGAATTGTTAATAAACGAATTTATATGAAACTTTTGGGTGATTTCATTTATTAGATGTATGTGTATGGTACATATGTGTTATTTTAAGATATGTGATGAGATGTATTTAAATGGTTGGTTTAGTTTTATTTAACTATTTAAATAAAATTAAGTAGGGAATTATTCTATTTTATTACGTGGGATGGTATTAAATCATGAGCTGGAGTTAGGAACAGAATTTAGAGATGCGGTCTGTGTATTCAAGTCCGGAACGTCAAAATTAGTCAGGATAGACTGTAATCACGAAAAAGTGTCATAGTTGACTTTTTAGTCAAAGTCAACCTATTGACTTTTTCGAGGAAAAAGTCAACTATGAATTTCATAGATGAATTTGAATAAATGGATAGTCCCTTAACGTCCGGAACGTCGAGTTTAGTAGGAATCGATATATGGTTCGCAAAGTTTGGTTCCGAAGGGTAAAATAGTCAAATAGCTTATTAATTGATTAATTGATTAAAACAATATATGCATTTTTTTAATAGAAATCAGCTGAACTGGTGGACCCATGAGACTATTAAATTGGGACAAGGGAGGGAGTATACGTATATTACATATTAGCTAAGGTAGAAGTAATTTATTTTATTCCTTAAAATCAAAATTCTTTTTATTTTTCTAACTCCCACATTCATTTTCTCTAACTCCCACATTCTTCCTATTAATTAACTATATTATTGTAGTATTAAGTATTGTGAGTAACTAATCATTAGAGTTGAGGGTTATGGGAGTTGAGGGTTATGGGAATCAAAAGACTCTAACAAAGCTAATAATATATACAAACACACTTTTCTTTTAAGAAAATTCCACCAAGTAAGTAAACATGGAGAGAAATTGAGAGCCTAAGAGAGTTAGAACTAATTTTGGAGGATTACTGAGGATTTGACAAGCAAGGAGAATGAGCATCATATTAAACCAAGAAGAAATTCATCAAAAGGTAATTCATGAACCCATTTTATTTTTATAACAAAAATGAGAAGAAAATGCATATAAAATTAGTAAATGATTTGTTGTGGCTTTGTGTTGCCATGTTACTGTTGTTTGATTATTATAGATCATTAACAACAAAAGATATGTGTTAATCATGCATCAAATTCATAGAAAATCAAAGAATTAAGCAATGCATGCTCTACCTTTGATAAAATGTCTCTAAGGTGCTAAATTAATCAAAAAGGTGGAAGTTTGTTGAAGTTTGATGTTGTGAAATGTGAAAACATGTGAGAGTAGATGATTTGGACATTAGGTATAATTTAATTGCATGCTAGAAGCAAAATCCCAGATTTTTGTCAAATTGGGTTTAACTAGTAATCTGTGATTTTTGGGGTTTTTCAAAGCCTTGAGATCATAGTGTATGACTCAATTAACATATGTAATAATTTTATAAAATAATATGTAACATGAGGTACAACCTGTCCAAATTTCATAGGAAAGGGAGTTAAATTGAGCAAGTTATGAAAATCATAGAGTAAACTCTAAAAATCGTAGAGTCAGTGAAAATCGTAGAGTGAACTCTAAAAATCGTAGAGTCAATGAAAATCGTAGAGTAAACTCTAAAAATCGTAGAGTCAGTGAAAATCGTAGAGTAAACTATGAAAATCGTAGAGTCAATTAAAGTAGTAGAGTAAACTCTGAAAATCGTAGAGTGCAGATAGTAGAGTGAAAATCGTAGAGTCAACACTGAAAATCGTAGAGTCGGTGAAAATCGTAGAATGAACTCTGAAAATCGTAGAGTGCAGATAGTAGAGTGAAAATCATAGAGTGAACTCTGAAAATTATAGAGTAAAGTTTATATTACAACTACTATGTATTGCTAATAGTTGATGTGCATGGTTATACAATTGTGTAGGGCACGTGAAGTGCAGATAGCTGTAAGCTGTTAATCTGTTATTTGTAAACAACGATCAAGGCAAGTTTCTTACCCTATTTTTCATTATGAATTTATTCAACTCTTAATCAGTTGATTTCAGCGAGGGTAAGTTTGGGCTTGTGATTAATTAATCATTCGTGCAAGCTCCTTTATTGTAAAGTTCTATAACTTCAATTGTGATGCGAAACGTTATTGATGATTATTCAGTTCCTATTGCAACTGCTATACTTTAAATTTTGTATTCCCTTAATGAACTATATTCAAGCATGCTTTCTAGCTTTCGTCCCAGCTAGATGTTATTGATGCAAACATAGTATATTGTTTAAATAATTCAAATCCTTTGAAGATATTTGATGTTTACCAATCCAAATTGCTTTGGTGAGGTCCCGTATGAATACTAAGATGAACAACCCGGATAACGGGGTAACTAATCACTGGCATATAGTCCCATTTATGCTTATGCGTTTAAACTTTATACTTGTGCACAATGTAGGGTACGATAGGCTGATCACCTGGAGTACTTGCAGAGACCGTTTACAATCTATTTGATTGTTAAACCGTCTGATGGTTTTTGATGAAACAAAGTAATGTTCAGGGTATCTAACACCCCTTAGTATGCTATTAAGAATTCCAGAACTCTTATCTTGATATTCTAGTTTATCTCTTGATATTTATTTCAACTGTTGAGAAATATTCATACTAATGCTTTTACTTCGGATGTATGTTCTCAAACTACTTTATATACTTGCTGGGCAATTTGTGCTCATTCTTGCTTAAACCTTTCAGTTAAGGATGATAACGATGAGGGCTCGGGCAGGGACAAAGAAAAGTCTAAGATGAAATGATGAGAGTTATTTATGTAATAATTATATTTTCGCATATGATATGATGTGATGTAGCGATAAACGCTAAGTTTAAGTTTTAGTTTATTAAAGGTTGAAAAGACTTGGGTCTTTATTTTGAATAAGTATGAAATAGTTAATATTATTATTATTATTAGAGTTACTTAGATAAATGATGATGTATGTTGTATCGTGAGCACCATGTCCTGTAATCGATGTTACACAGATTTGGAGGCGTCACATGGACCGGAAGCTGAGATATACAGTTGAGTAACCTTTTGTAGCCTCACCTACTGTCAAGTGTCAACATTGTATATTTAAAATTTACATGACTAATCAATCCTTATATATAAAGGCAGTAAAGCGATTCTTCAATTGGAAAACTCAGTGAGCCGACTCTTAAATAATTGAGAGTTAACTCGATCAATTGAAAAAATCACACCAAATTGGAATCCACAGCAAAGCGATTCTTCAATTGGAAAACTAAGTGAGCCGACTCTTAAATAATTGAAAGTTACATCGATCATCAATCCTTATATATAAAGGCAGCAAAGCGATTCTTCAATTGGAAAAATTAGTGAGCCGGCTCTTAAATAATTGAGAGTTAACTCGATCAATTGAAAAAAGCACACCAAATTGGAATCCACAGCAAAACGATTCTTCAATTGGAAAACTCAGTGAGTCGACTCTTAAATAATGGCAAAAAGCACTTTTTCACCACTGTGGTTGTAGTGTTTTAAGCAATTAGTCACTGTGCTTTTAAAATTTTCAATTAGCCCACTCTACTTTTTAAAAAATGTTCAATCAACCCATTTCGTCCAATATCTTGGACGAACGTTAAAAAATTGCGCCAATTTTCCTATGTGGCTTTTGAAAAATAAAATAAAAATAAGTTATTTCCTATGTGGCAAGCCAGTCAGCCAAATTCTTAATACGATTGAGCCACTGCACTTTAATGAATTAAAATATTTATTTTAATTTTATTATTACTTTAATTATTTTTTGCCACATAATCAATAATTTTATTTTATTATTATTTTTTGTGTTACCACAGCAGAAAATAATGATTTTTTGATTTTTTTTCAATGCCACGTGTGTAATTATTTAACGTCTATCCAAGAAATTGGACGGAATGGGTTGATTGAACATTTTTAAAAAGTACAGTGTGCTAACTGAATATTTTAAAAGCACAGTAGCTAATTGTTTAAAACACTACAACCACAGTGGTGAAAAAGTGCTTTTTGCCCTTAAATAATTGAGAGTTAACTCGATCAATTGAAAAAATCACACCAAATTGGAATCCATTTCGTCGTTCGATCCACAAAACCGACGGTGTCTCTTCAGATTGTTCCTCTTATTCCTCTTCATCTTTTTCTTCGTCATCTTCTTCTTCTACTACTTCTTCTTTTACTTTCAGTTTCTTCCCCTTTGTGCTCATATACTGCCATGCCACCGAACCCAAATGAAATGCTGCTAGGCAGAGAGAGAGAGAACAGATGACCAAGAACTCAAATCTAGAAATCCATTCTTCTAACTCTGAATCTCAGGTAAATTAATCTATGGTTTATATTTTAAATTCCTAAAGTTTTCTCTCTCCTCACCCAATTCAATTCTTGAGTTGCGGGTTTTGGATTCATTTGATTCTCAATTAATTCCTTCGGGTATGTATTCTTTTTCCCCTAAATTTTATTTCAAGAATTATGTTTTATTGAATTTATATTTGGTTTCTAAAATCTCTGTAACCAATCAAGCGTTTCTGAAAACCTAATTTTTTGTGAAAAAAATCCAATTTGTTTTAATTTTTTTGGTATTTATTGGTTAATAAAATTGATTTTCAAGTTCAGAATGCTTGGAATGATATGAATATATAAACACTGCGCGATTAATTGTGTGTTAAAAATTTTCAGATTTGTGCTTTATTTAATATTTTAAGGAATTATTACTACCTTTAATATTTGGGAAAAATGATTGCATTTTGATTTCTATAGTATCAATGATTGAGTATTATTGTGCTTTGGAAAGGCTTGACAAAGGTTGCATTTTTATTGGGAATCAATAACTTATATATAATCCTTATATATAAAGGCAACAAATCGATTCTTCAATTGGAAAACTCAGTGAGCCGACTCTTAAATAATTGAGAGTTAACTTCATCAATTGAAAAAATCACACCAAATTGGAATCCACAGCAAAGCGATTCTTCAATTGGAAAACTCAGTGAGCCGACTCTTAAATAATTGAAAGATAAATCGATCATCAATCCTTATATATAAAGGCAGCAAAGCGATTCTTCAATTGGAAAAATAAGTGAGCCGACTCTTAAATAATTGAGAGTTAACTCGATCAATTGAAAAAATCACAGCAAATTGGAATCCACAACAAAGCGATTCTTCAATTGGAAAACTCAGTGAGCCGGCTCTTAAATAATTGAGAGTTAACTCGATCAATTGAAAAAATCACACCAAATTGGAATTCATTATGTCGTTCGATCCACAAAACCGACGGTGTCTCTTCAGATTGTTCCTCCTCTTCCTCTTCCTCTTCCTCTTCCTCTTCCTCTTCGTCTTCTTCTTCTTCTATTACTTCTTCTTCTTCTTTCAATTTCTTCCCCTTTGTGCTCATATACTTCCATGCCATGCCATGCCCTACCGGACCCAAATGAAATGCTGCTAGGGAGAGAAAGAGAGAGAAAGAATAGATGACCAAGAACTCAAATCTAGAAATCCATCCTTCTAACTTCGAATCTCAAGTAAATTAATCTATGGTTTTTATTTTAAATTCCTAAAGTTTTCTCTCTCCTCACCCAATTCAATTCTTGAGTTGTAGGTTTTGGATTCATTTGAATCTCAATTAATTCCTTCGGGTAAGTATTCTATTTCCCCTAAATTTTATTTCAAGAATTATGTTTTATTGAATTTATATTTGGTTTCTAAAATCTTGTAACCAATCAAGCGTTTGTGAAAACCTAATTTTTTGTGGAAAAAATCCAATTTTTTTAAATTTTTGGTATTTAATGGGTAATCAAAACCCCTGATCTGAAAAATTGATTTTCAAGTTCAGAATGCTTGGAATGATATGAATATATGCACACTGCGCGATTAATTGTGTGTTAAAAAAATTTAGATTTGTGTTTTATTTAATATTTTGAGGAATTATTACTACCTTTCATATTTGGGAAAAGTGATTGCATTTTGATTTCTATTGTATCAATGATTGAGTATTATTGTGCTTTGGAAAGGCTTGGCAAAGGTTGCATTTTTATTGGGAATCAATAACTTATATATAAAAATAGCAAAGGCGATCACGACGCTATCATGACTGAATCTGAGACTCCTTTATTTTTTTCCCTACATCTTCCTATAGCAAGCGCTAATTTGTCAAACTCATCCATAATTTCATCAATTTCAGATTAGTTAAGAATGTTTTGACGGGAAGATTTCGAGCAAGAGCTAGGTTGATTGATTCAATGCTAAGATTTTGAGCACGAGGTACCAATTGTTATTTTCATTACGCTATGATGATTTTACTTGGTATAACATATACGACATCTATGACTAAAATACAAATTTGAAGCTTTTACAAAAATTGTAGTTCAAATTATAATTATGCAGAATTTGACTTTCATTATTGTGAAGTTTGGATTTTTGTGAGGCTTTTGGTTGTCTGATGAATTAAGGGAGAAACATAAAGATAAATTAAAAAGTACATTAATTTTTAACATACCTTAGTTTTTTTCTATTTTTAACATCTTCTATAAAGAATCCAAACTTCTTTGTCATGGTGGATAACTGCTATGGTGAATTTATGGAAAATATCGAACCTCCTATGATGGTATGTAATAAAATAAATAAATGATAAACTCTCTTGGCCTAGAAAATGTTAACATTAGGTTGACAATGGAAAACATGGTTCAGACTTAATTGCAGGCAATCTAATAAAACATCTTGGTGGAACCATTGCACCATGTGCCGGGTATGTTGCTGGAAAGGAAAAATTATTAAAAGCAGCAGCAACACATCTATCTGCACCAGGGCTTGGGATGGACTGTGGCTCAACCCTTGGAGATATAATGTGAGCATTCTTTCATGGTTTGTTTCTTTCGCCTCAAATGGTTGGGGAAGCAATCAAGGTATCAGCTTATGTATTTTCTACCCTATGGTGACTTTATTTCTTCTACCATGTCATGATGGTTATCTTATTCTCTATTATAAGGGATGCTTTCTAATTGTTGAAGTTATGGTAATGAAAGGGTAAAAAGTCCAACCACTTCCCAGGGTACCCCATCATGATACTGTACAGGTAGGCTTGTCAACACTAAATTCAGAATGAACCATAACTAGCACATTTGGTTTGCCCAATAATTTTTATTTGATATTGTGTATTTAATTTTATACCCATGTGATGATATGGCTAATATTATTGTTTAATTCCTGAACCATTCTTTTTATAACATGAAACAATCATGCTAATGTTAATTGGATCTACTAAAAAATGGCAAGTATTTTAGCAGAATAAGCTCAAATGCTTTGTGCTGCTTTCAGGCAGTGCAACTGGAAACCATGAGTGCCTACTTTCTTTTTGTGAGGCTATACAGAGAAGCTCTCCATTAGGTTCTTTCACCAAACCGATTGCAGGTGCAACACCTAGCTATGCATCAGAGGTTTGGCTAAGTTTAGCTTTGTTTGTAACTATGCAATGTTTGATACTTGCTACTTTATTATTCTTTGCAATAATGTTTGGAGACTGAGAGGCCTGACAAAGATAAAGGAGAAAAGACGGGCCAAATGGAATTCTTCTATTCTTTTTGAGGTACACGTCACTTATATTTCGCCAATACCATTTGTGTTTTTCACAGATTTATGGTCGATCAATGTAACATAAATTAGATAAAAAATCAAAATAATAAAGACGGTTTCCGTCACTTTGAGCTCACACCCCAGATATACGAAATTGCAAGGTAACTTTATATTTGACTTTCAAGATGTTTGTTCTTTGATAAACATATCTATCTATTCAGCTAATTATATTAGTATGCTATAAGGATGACACTTTTCTACAAGTATTTTTATTTAGCAAAAAAAAATAAGATGATGTTTTTATTCAAGTATTTGTGTTTGGTATGGGTTTGATTCTTTTTCTCTCATTTTAAGCTTCCCATGTAATAATTTTTGTTAAAATTTTTCTTTTTAATGGATCATGAGGATTATTGACAATTCTGTTAGTTCCTAGTAGGCACAATATAGATCTAGAATGGGGGGTTGAATAGATCCTTTTTAATTTCAAATTCTTTTCTCTTTTACTTTGTATAGCTAATGTTTTAGCATATAACAAACATAAGAATCTTTTCAAGCACATCAAAATAAGTAAAAGATCCCCTTCATTGATATATTCATAATCATACATACATTGTTCTTAGAGTTTGTGACACTCCCAAATTCGGGTACTTAAATTCCCACATGATTTGGTGTTCACTATACAAACATCATATGCCTATCTACCCATAATAAATAAAAACATTAATAGATAGAAATAAATCCTCTCCTTAAGGAGTTACATCGTAAAAATAAATAAATCCCAGGTCATACTAACCTTAAAACTTAACTGCGGAAACATAAATAATTAATTATCTTACACATCATTAACATAAGTCTAAAACAGAAATACATCATCACATAAAACAACAAGTCTTCATCACTTGTTAATCTTGCCCTTGCCTTTGCTAGTAGAAGGCTCGTCGGACCTTTCGTTCTTAACTACAATGTTATTCTTACACAAGAGTGAGCATGATTGCCCACAAGTATAAAAATGAAATAACAATATAATAACATGTGAGTGAATCAAAGACTTCTGGAATAAAATCTCAACTTTTGAATCAAGAATAAATAACAATAATCAAAAGATTTCTAAGGATCATAAGACCTTGAACAATGTCCTAGGTTATCAAGGGTTATACTTGAAACCTTTAACAGTCATAAGACTATGGACTCTTCTACTCGTACTTAGGGGGATCAACCCTTAGTACCATATTGTGCACAATATCTTAACGCTGACGAATAAGTAATCCATATACAAGGTTGTTCATATCAGTTTGACATTAGAGTCCGCACCAAAGGAAGTTTCGTTTGGATAAATCAAAAATCTAAAATTTAGAACGTTCATCAACTATGGACTAGTCGAATCAATAAGGGTTCACTAGTCTAACAAGGTTCAACAATAAATGATATTTAAATCGAATAACATTCTCAAGAGGTATACAATAGAACAAGTATTGTATAACGGAATCATACTTTGAAAAGATAAATAATCTTTAATACAACAAATTGAACTTGATTAATAAAACGAGAATTTATTCGGCGTAATTTATAAACTTGAATAATGATAACAAGTAGGGTTAGGAAACTTACCTCGTGCGTAGATTACACGTTAATTATACACGTTCCTTGAATTAATCCTATATATCATTTTCATTCACAATACCAGTCAATTATAACATAACTAGTCATCACAAGTTCATTCTTTTGTCTAAACTTTGGTTATGACTATACTTAGTCAAATTATCACACTTATTGTCACATAATATTACCCTACATGAACAATAAGCTAATTATGCGTTCAATAATTCAATCCATACTTAAATGCGTTATTGACATGTTAAGAATCTATTTTAACATCTCATTATACGTCTAACATATTTTTATGTACATTAGATTAGGTTACTATCACATTCTTAGACTTGAATAATATGGAAAAATTTCATTTCTAGACATTTTGCAAAGTGGCGCTGCGGCAACACATATAGGCTTGTCCTCAGCGTTGCGGCTTGACCCTTGGCGCTGTGGCATGGTGGCGTTGCGGCGCGGGCCTTAAGGCATGGGACTAGCGGTGCGGCGCGGCGAACCAGTATCAGTTCTGTAATTTGCAAAAAATTGCAGAACATGGCCAAAACCTCCAATTAATTTATTCTTAGACGAAATTAGACATACTCAAACACTGTAATACACATATACTTACTACTCAACCCTTCTAGCATCATTTTAACATGTTATAACATATAATTTGCAGAATCAAAACATATAATTTACTATTCTTGATATTTTTGAAAGTTTTGAATACAAAACATAAAAATCAACACTACGGGTTCATTATAACACCGAATCTGTTCATTTGAAGTTTGTTTTCTTCGTTTTAACATGCATAATTATATGCAAGTGTAAATTTATGATACCACTTATGATTATCGTGTTAAATTTGGTATGTAATGCCATATGGCCATATTTTCATACTTTGTATTATGAAGAAACAATGTACGACATAATTTTTATGAAATTGATGATATGAAAATATACAATACACAGTAAAACATGTTATAATAACATCTTACCACATATATAACACATAATCACTACCATTTTCCAATTACAGAGGTTTTACAGAACTTGAAAACCATTTTCTTATAAAACTTAAATAATGTAAATAAAAACTGGGTTAAAGAAATTACCCAAAGCGTATAAAGTGTAGATTAGAAGAGATGATCCATGATGATCCTTTCTCAGTTTCTTGTTCTATCACACACTCATAATTTCTCTCAAAACTATCAATTTCTCTCTGAATAGTTTGTCAGACTTAGAAAAATAATATAAAAGACAATACGTATATAATTTATAAACTGACGCAGTTGTGGTCAGTTAACCGATTATGGGTTAACTGCCGTCAACCTCCCCTAATGCCTTGTTTGGCTAACCATAAAAGAATTATAACCATTTAATTTAATAGATCCTTATACTAAAGTTGAATAATGTCACACTCCTTTATAAAATAAAACAAATATTTAATTTAATTTAACTTGAATAAAATATAATAATTTCTCATTAATTCACATAGTTACATAATTAAATTTTTCATTTATTAATTATGTCAAATGAAAAATTTTCTCATTAATTATCAATTTAAATAAAATAATATTAGGCTTATTAAATATTTCTTTTAATTTACTACGCTCACATAATTACATACTTTAAATAATAAAATTCTCCACATTAATTTAATAAATATAACACATATAATTAAATTAATCTACCACAATTTCATCACTTAATTATTTTTAAAAAAAAATTAAATCATCGAAAAATATTTATTTAATTCAATAAATATTAGAATAATTATTATAAAATCTCGTTTGTCACATCTTTCCCCCTTAAAAGGATTTTATCCTCAGAATCACGACTCAATCAATTCGTCCCGTTACATTCTCCCCCCCCCCTACAAAGATTTTGTCCCCAAAATCGCTTACACATAATTTAAGTAAATAAAAGAGGGTAATTCTTCATCATATTCTCTTCGAGTTCCCGCATTGCTTCTTCAGCGTTGTGGTTCATCTAGATTACCTTAATAGAAGGTATTACTTTATTTCTAAGAACTTATTTTTTCGGTCAACAATCTGAACGGGAATTTCTTCATAGGATAAGTCTTTCTCAAAATGGATGGGTTCATATTCAATCACGTGCTTATAATCGGGTTTGTAGGGTCATAAAACTGAAACATGGAAGACGTTGTGGACATTCTCGAGTGCTGGAGGTAAGACTACCTCATACACAACTTCTTCGATTCTTCGCAGTACCTCAAAGGGACCAATGAATCTTGGGCTTAATTTCTCTTTCTTTCCAAACCTGATCTTTCCCTTCCAAGGAGAGACCTTCAAGAACACATAACTACCCGACTCAAACTCAACATTTCTACGGTGTGGATTAGCGTATTTCTTCTACCTATCTTGAGCTACTACAAGTCTTGTTCGGATCACTTTGATTATTTCTGTTGTCTGCTGTACTAATTCTGGGCCTAGTAATTATCTTTCGCCAACTTTATCCCAATATAACGAAGTTCTGCACTTTTTGCAGTATAACGCTTCATCCCAGTAATTGTTTTTTGTTATGGTTTATATTTGTTTGATATATAATATATGTGTATTAGAGTTGTTGATAGAATGCAAATCTAATCCTAGACACAAGTTTAATAAAATTCATTTATAGGTTCTGCACTGCAAATAACTTCAACGAAATCGATCCAATTTATCTCCATTGTTGTTGTCGCCTTAATTATCACTCTTATTATCTCCATTGTTCTACTGCTTTTTGAATGTACTACTGTTATTGTTTTTTTTATTGTTTGACTTTTGTAGTTTTCAGTATGTTAATATATTCTCAATTGGATTTTACGCTCTTTGCTTCTGGAATTAGTCAACTACTCAACCTTCTATAGGTTCTCTTGAAAGCATTCATTTTTTCCAAAGGCAACTTAACATGATGACTTCTATGAAAGATTGAAAGCTAATTATATAAGCATAAACAACTATTAATTTACTTCTACATCTAGATGAGGATGACCAAGATATTGTCTGATTGTTGGTTTATTTTTTTCATTCTTATAGAGTGGTAAGTTATATTAGGAACCCACACCCCAAGTTGAAATGCAAGTTGGTGAGTCAATTAAATATGTTTGGTAATATGTTAAAAATTTGACCTTTACTAAAAAATGAATGAGTTGTTTTTGTTTGGAGTTTGAAATGATAGAACATTCTTCATTTGACCTTTATTGATGAATGATTGAGTTGCTTTTGTTTGGAGTTTGAGATGATAGAACATTCTTCATTTTGTTGGGTAATGAATTTATTATCCGTTTTGGGGTTGTTTAGGATTGATAGATTTTCAAAAGTAAGTTATAATTCTTTTATGGAGCTCATAAATCTTATTTTTGTAGTAAAAGAAGCCTATAATATAGTGGGATGGTGTTATGGGCACTTCGGATTCATAATGTTATGAATATAAATTGCTTGAATCATATTGAACTTTGAGAACTTTTAAAGAACTATACATTCTTAAGAACTATTTTGCATGTCTAAGGTATGTTAAGACAAATTTGAGGAGAAATAATTAATATCCTATCAATTATTTTATTGTATGATAATTTTGAACCTCTTCTAGGAGTCTTTTTAGTTAATATTTATGTTGCATTTTAGTTGCAAAAGAAACCTACAATGGAGTAATCCTTAGAAATTGGCATTGCCTTCATGTAAAAAAACCTAAGATTACAACTTTACACGCAATAAATCTACTCCACTTTTAGATAATGAAAGTTAATGTTTAATGGAAATAAGACATGAATGGTTGACAAATTATACTATTCAAACTAGTTAGTGCATTGCACGGACTATCACCTAGTTACTCTAAATAGGAGGAGATGTCATATATATTCATATGCTTTTTAGCACCTTCTTGGGATTCATGAGATTTTGTATTCTTTCAAAATTGGGTTCATGAGAGCTATTTGATCAAAAAGTTGTGTTGTATTTGGGTGCACATTCGGTTAAAATATAACTATATACCTTAATTCATTTTGCTGTCGAGGCCATGTAATGGAATTTCTTTTGCTATCGACCTTGATGCCTTAAGCTATTAGTAAACACTACTACAAAACAGCAAATAGACAACGTTTAAACCACAACGTTTTTTATAAAAACGTTGTGGTATTTTTTTCTACAACGTTTTTAAAAAAAACGTTGTAGATATATATGCAAAAACGTTGTCTATTTAAAAGAGCATTTTTTTTGTTTTAATTAGATAATGTTTTTTTAAAACGCTATGTATATACAAAAACACGGAGCAAAAAATTGGGTCAAATGAAAACTTAAAATAAAAAAACATCGTTCATTTCTATCTCCCCAGCCCCTTTCTCTCTACTCCTTTTGCGCTCTCTCTCTCCAGTCTGTTTACTTCCTCCAAACCCTAGCCACTCTCGTTTTTCTTTGCCTATTGTGCTATAGTTTGAGAGAAGATGTTAGTGAGTCTGAGAGTTTTTGTAACGCCCCAGAAAATTGAACATTTTGTAATTTCTTTTAATAATGAATAAAATAATATTATTTATTGTTATTACGTGTTGAGAAGATGGATGTCGTTCTATAACCTAGAAACGTCGTAACGTCGTAACGTCGTAGTATTTTAACTGTATGGGAGAATTAAAGTGTTTGAATTTCTAAAACGAAAATAAAAGTTTTCTGAGAAATTTTTCGAAAAACACTATTCATCAATTTCTGCTCGGGAATTATTTTTGAACTTCCGAGAAATACGTAATGTTATAATATCGAGATGATATCGATTATGTAATAATAATCTAAGTATGGAAAATGAAATATTTCGCATGCGTACCTAATTTGAGATAGTTAGGTTATTAAGCGTTAAAAGAATGAAGTTGTAATCGTATAATGTGTAAACATTATATGGAGTAAGGAATGGAGGTATAATACGACGTATTGTATTATTATGTACGAAGAACGAGATATCGTATATTTCGAATTAATATACGAGATAGCATACGATAATTATACGTAGGATATGTATGTTAAGTTATTGAATTTAAGATAATGGACTTGTGGGATTTCTAGTTTATTGATAGAAGCCCAAGTGTATGATTATCACAAGTCCAATCTATTGTAACTCAAGCCCAATAGGAAAGTAGTTGGATTAATTAACCAAGCCCAAGGTAAAGCCTTGACCCATGGGTCAAACCAAGTGAGGAAGTGGGTAGTCTTGATGGGCAAGGATTAAGTGTGATGACCAAGTGTTGTGGTGAGCAAGTAAAAGAAGTGTCTAGCAAGAAGACTTGAAGGTTAAGTTATGAATAGTAAGGAGGTGGAATGAGGAGGTGGGATTGTTTATTGTCCATTTTGCCCCAAGCTTTGGTGGCCTATAAATACCAAGTTCATTTCATTTTTTTGTTGGTTGTTTTGTTATCATCCAATACTTTCCTCTCAAGCATATAAGCTACTTATTTGGTAGAGAGAATAAGTCACTAAAGCACTTATAAGCCACTTCAACCTTTGATAGTTTCCAAGGCAAATAGAAGTCTTCAAGGGTAAGACTCATTTTCTTTTATCTATATATTCTCTATGATAGGATTGATAGAGAAGGGGGATTGCTTGAGGATAACATGCAATAAGTTATAAGGAATGAACTTAAGCCGAATAAGTTGAATAAGCAACTTGAACCCTAATAAGTTGTTAAGATCATAAAGGACTTGTCATATGATGATTAGTAGGTTGTTTATAACATGAGAACATTGATTGAAGGACTTAAATTATTGGTAAGTCATGAGTATGAAGATTTCTAGTTCATAAGTTGAGAAAGTCAATGACTTATGGAAATAAGTCAAAACCTACTTTGATTATAAGTTGGTGTAATAAATAACTTGAAATGATGATATGTTGGTTAAAATCCACTTAGAACACTTAGTATGGTTGAATTGACGAACTTCGCACGATTAGACGATTAACGTCGAATTCGTGAAAGTCTCGGAATAGAAGTCATATTTTGTATTGGAAGTCGAAAACGTTGGTTTTCAATGGAGACAAGTCATTGTAGTCATTATAGAGTTGCGGACTCGAAAATGACCGGATTCCGACTTAGAACGAAGAAATGAGCGTTGAACGTTCACGAACGTTTATCGTTTTCGTTAAAATGGACTAATAGGTCAAATTTTAGCAAATGAAGTCAAATAGATAAAATTTATGCATGAACGCATAGATTATGAAATTTGTGAACCGTAGGCTTTTGAACGGACCAATTTGGAGTTAAAACGAAGAAGTTATGCGTCCGGGAAGTTAGCAAAATTTCAAAAAACTGCAAAATTTTCTGAGGACCAGAGTCCGCGCCGCGGCGCGACTCTAAGCCTTCTTGGCCGCGCCGCAGCGCGAGGCCGGAGGATGACACACTGCTAACTCGCGCCGCAGCGCGAGTCACAGACCAATTAGTGGCGCCGCGGCGCCAGAACAAGGAAGAAGATAGAGAAGAAGAGTTCCAAGTATAGAAAGAAAGAGGGATTAATAGTAATGAATTGTGATGTAATCACAACATAATTAAGACATTGTAAGGTGCTTGTAATACACTAATGCATGTTTATAATCAATCAAGACGAGCGGAATATGAATGACATAATAAAAGCCGAAACCCTTAATAACGAAACTAAGTTAGAATTACATTGAGATGAAGGATAAGGTATAATAGAAAACATACCTGGTTAATTATGATCTAATATGGTACGTTATATGATTATGAATTGTAGAATCATAAAGACTTAAAGTGTACGTGTATTAACCAGTAAGCAATCACCAAAGGCAAGTATTCTAACCCTTGTTCCAGTTCAGTCTGGACAAGCTTTGTAATTCATGTTCTCTTTCACATGAAATCTAGAATGATGAAGTCTTAAGCCAATTCTTCCGGCTAGACTTATATTATGATGTTGTCAAGCATGATTTGTAAATTACCGAGTTATATTGGTATAGTTTTCAATCGAAGACCACGCATGTTCAAATGTTTTTGTCGTTTAACGACCGGTACGTGAGGTTGCCACAATTAAACGTATACACGTTTAATGAATGTAGTGTTGATCAACATAGAGTACTATGAGCTGATCACTCAGAAGTGCTCGTAAGCTATGCCGGACTTACGGACTTAGTGCCGGGATGTCCTTTTTAAAAGAACTTATGTATGCTCATAATCTTGAGCCATAATTGTTATTCTACTGAATATTGATTGAAAAACGTTTTGAAGGAAATGAAGTGCTATTTTAAATCACCGATAGTACTTCGTAACTATTGTTCAGTTACTGGAGATATATATTTGCTCTATGTTTCAAGCATGTTGTTTATTAGAATTATAGTACTTGCTGAGCTAGCCATGCTCACTCTTGCTTGAACCATATGAACACAGCTAAGATCGAGCGGACTGAAGGATCCGGCAAGGATAAATGCAAGGCGAAGACGAACCCGTAGCATACTTATGTAATAGTATAGGAAGAATGTCTGTAATATATTGATATTATGACAAGAACAAATGAAAGGGTTACAAAGAACCTGGGTAATGTAATATTACTTTGATATATATGGAGTTATATTAGTCCTCTTGTGACTATTTGAGGAAATGTGTGAATGAATGGTAGTACCGTGTAGCACCATTTGTCGGGTTGGAAGAGACCCGGATTTGGGGGCGTCACAGTTTTAGTAGTTTCTCTTATCGCCGGTTCGATGCTGAAGGTGCGTCCAGTTCTATAGCCTCATCTCCACTCGCTCGCAGTGGTTTGATCGCTATTTCTTATCGGTCGTTTCTGCCACCATTGATGTTGCCTGTGATTGGAGGTAAAGATGTGTTGGTTTGGGAGGAGAAGCCTCAGAAATCGGAGACTGATTTTTCTGGTAAGTACTCTTCTGGCTTTAAGTTCTTCATTTTCATGGTTTAATCGTACATTTGATACTAAACTGACACAAATATGTTCAAGTTGATTTAGGTAATTGCTACTCTAGTTTGATGAAGTAAATAGACTGTGCTCTACATCATTTCTCTTGCTCATTTTACTGACTTTTCATGAATTTGATAAAGTCATGTGCTTGGAGATATATATGTGTGACCGTGTGAGATAAATAATTTAATTATCTTTATAGTTTTACTAGATCCAAATTATTCTGTTCAAAATTTTATTCAACTACCGTCTGCTTTTCAAAAAATAAATAGAAGCCTAGAAGTTTCATTGAAGAAGCCTTTATTAATTTAACTTTTAAAATATATTAAATTTCAAATTGATGTGAATATATTTAATTTTTGTTGATACAATGTGAATAACTGAGAACATTAGTGACTATATTGTTTGTTACTTTCGAATCCATTTGGCTGCTGCCGAAGTTGAGTAGGTATTGATGCAGTAATAGTGGAGAGATATTAATAATATTGCTAATCGAATAGTATTTGTTTTACTAACTTTTGACACCCTTTTTTATGAGATAGTGAAAGCAACAATTGAACATTATAAGTTGGGCCTTAGTCTAGCTACAGATTACTAATTCTCATTCCTGTTTAAATTCTCTTAGTCATATATACATTATGTTAAGTTAAATTACATTATGTGAAGTCATATATACATCAATAGCATTGCCCCTACTACTTATGCATGCTATAAGCTATTCTTTGTCATCCAGATATATGTTATGCATGTTAAATACCATATAAAGAAGATAGTATAAGCTTCTATGTTGCACACTCATACTATTTTTGAAAACATGTTGGTTTCGAACCTTTCTCCTTAAGGAAGCAGGGAATTAAAGGGGTACTGCCATACCATATCTTTGCGTAAGCAAGGAAAGGGGTAACACATCTAATTCTTTTTTCATGTGTTGATCATTACTTAGTCTTTCTCATTGAACTGCAATTCTCTTCATTCAGATTTGTTATTTCTTCTACAAGAACATCGCCTTTGGCCATACACTGTTCTACTTTGAAGCATTCACCGACTTTTCTGGGCAATCAGTTTATGACGACTGGTATATGTTGTTATTCAATGTCGTTCTTACCTCATTACATGTCATTTCGCTTGGGGTCTTCAAACATGATGTTTCTTCTGAGGTCTGCTTATAGGTCAGTCTTCCAGTGATATATGTTTTGAACTTTAATGTACATTCACTTCACCAATGCTTTTGCACTAACATGAACAACTTGTGACTTCACAGTTTCTAACATTGTATCAACAAGGACCCATAAACTTATTCTTTGACTGGTATCAGATATTTGGATGGATGGGAAATGGTATCCTTGTAAGAAATATTAGAATTTATTTGGGTTTGACCAAACCATACTGTTCAGTGCACATTTCTTTTCTTGGTCATCTTTAGTTTTAAGTTCTTTTGATTAGATTACTCATCTATGCAGTCAGTGAAATTATGAACATTCCTATTTAAATTCTCTTGTAGTCATATATACATTTTGTGAAGTCAAATTACATTTTGTGTTTTTATGCCGCTTGTCCCAGTTCTTGCATGTCTTATTTAGCTGCGCTCTGGAAATTTCTAGTTGTGTGTTTTTTGAGGCTACCTCATACTCTTGTTTTGAGTTTCAGTACAGCTTCCAGCATCATTACATGCAGTTTCCAACATCCACGATATGATATCATGTTAAATTAATGAATTGTCGTCTAAGTTATAGCCTACAGCATGCTGCATTTGAAATTGCAAGTTGCATTAGTATTTACTGTTAGTCAGTAATCATCTGGAATGTATTTTTTTTATTTGGGACACTGTAGAATGATGATACGTTGGTGGCTAAATTGAAAATGCAAAACCTTACCTTCATTTTCATTTTGTATTGATCTACAGTGAATTAGCATAGCCCGCATGTCTAACTTGTAAGAACCAAAGATTTGTTAATGGTGTGCACTTTTAGCCCTTTAACAAGTATAATTGTATGCTTGTTTCACACAGTATAAGTTGAATTGAAGTAATTATTTTATTGCTTCAAAATAAAATGGTTTCTTTTCAGATCAGCATGATTTAATTGTTTTCTGGGTCTTTAACAGAGTGATGTTTTACTGACAACTAATTGTTTGCATTTGTTATGTAATTGAAGCCAAGTAAGGAAACATTCCAAGGTGCATTATTGGAGGACTCCTACATTTCCCTTCAAGAAGGTAATTGTGACGCCCCCAAAATAGGTATACAACACCTATTCTGAGTCGCCAAATACATGGTACAGAAAGCAAACTACAACTTCAATAATACAATTGTCGTGAAAAATACGACAACACATACTATGAGTTTAAATACAAATATTGTCCTCTAGACAATATCCACACTCAAATAAGTCCTCGTTACAATTATTCAAACACTATTTTACAGAAATAGTGAGGACTGCTAAAACATCTTTCTAGAACCATCACTCTGTACCCCGACTAGTTCCTGCTATGTTGTCACCTCCTGAGAAAAATGGAACAAAAAGAAAAAGGGTGAGCTCAACTAGCCCAGTAAAGAATATTATGACTAGGATAATATACAACAAATTATCGTTAGTCTTCAACAGGGAAAAATCTGATAAGATATAATAGCCAGAAAGTTTTAGATCAACAAATGCAGCGGAAACAGCAATCCATTAGAAGAGTCGAGTAGAGAATGAGTTCTACTCTCTTCTAAGATTTAAAAGTCCAACATCAATATTCTATCCCTGTAACAACAATCAATATACATCTTTAATCAAATATTCATCTTTGCACTACAGGCAAAAGATATTCATTTGTATCACCAGTTGGTCATGTTCATCTCAACACATGTTCATCTTTGTACTACGGGCCAAAGATATTCATCAGTTAATCATTTATCTTTGCACTATAGGCCGAAGATATTTAGAAATATCATCATTTAGGACTGAGGATGATAAAAAATATTTTAAAGAAAATGAATCCAGTGAAACGGAGGGACAAATAGTAGGGATTCGTATAATAGTTTATCCAAGATCAATAATACTTCATAAATACCAATTTTGAAGCAGAATTCAAAAATAAAGATCAAAACATGGATACAATCAAAGATAGTAACCATAATAGACATCTTGGACAAAAAGAAGAAAATTTCATTTTTCGGTGAATAGTGTCGTATTCGTGAGTAGTGCCATATACGTGAACAGTTCCGTACACGTGAATAGTAACTCCGACACAAAAAGTTCCAAATTTGATAAAAATTCATATCAATACTTCGGCATAATGATATTGAAGAAATAATATCATATATAAAGAAAATTAAATCCCTTACCTCAAAATATCAGTACTTCTGATCAGAATATCGGTATAAGGCTGAAGGAAACTTGCACTGATGAATAGAATCTCACAAAGTATCTAAATACTCACAAAATACACTCAATAATCTAGAGAGCGAAAACTTGTTTCTGGTGTGATTTTCAATTCTAACTTAGCCCTCTATTTATAGGAAAATGTTAGCAGACTTGACCTGCAACCTGATGGCTTTACCTACTACTATTCCCACCCACCACATTTTTAATAAATTCAGCACATTTCTTCACCAACCACAAGTGCGGCCCACTCAATTCTAGAATTTTCCACCAAAATCATTTATAAATCTAATTTCTGAATCAGTCACCTCTTAAAATTCATAACAAATCATACGTTCATTTTTAACGGTTCAAAATTTGTGGACATATACTCAACTTATATATGTATAACATATCCAAAAATTACAACGATCCAACGGTCGGATTAAAAATTATAACTCACACAATATATCTCAAAAACACTATTTTAATTTTTAATACCTTCATTCCGACAAAAATACTGATAAAACACATCAACATTAACTCCTTCATTTTTAACCACAATAAATATATCCAACATTTATATCCACATAAAATAAATATTTCCTTATCATATGAATCAATAATTAATTATTCACAAATAATATTACAGAATCACATTTATGACAACCATCCCGTTCCCAGGAAAGAGGAGGTTTTCCAATAAGAATTTTTCCTTATTAGCGCGCAATTAGGTGATCAAACCTCTTCTTGATAGAAATTTCTAGACATTGCCAATAATGTTATCTAATAATATTATTCAAATAATATGAATTATTGATCTGATAATGGGAAATATTGTGCAGTGACAATTATTGAAACAACAATAATATAAAATATCAACGCAGCAATTATTGAATCAATAAAATAAAATATTGAATAGTAACTACTGTAATAATTATTGAGTAGTGCATTCTTACGTAAGGATCAATAATTCATCAATACTGTGCATCCACACGTATTACTGTATTTTAACCACTAGGTATTCCAACAGTGTTAACTGTAACAACTACGCCGTTATTTATAAAAACTCAAACTTGTCATTTTCTTCATCGGACAGTTATTCTGTTATGGGGCCCACAAATGACTGCGCCGTCGTACGAATATTCCCCGACAACAAGAATATTCCACGACCAAACGAATATTCCCCGATGCAATGATTATTTTATAACCACTTGCATATTTTGTAAAATTTGCACATTTCACCCATAACCAGAGAATTATATCAAATTAATACCTTATTATTCACAAATATAATTAGAGGAAATTTGATTTTATTTATAATAAGTTGGGGTCTTACAACCTCCCCTCCTTATGAAATTTCGTCCTCGAAATTGATATATGTACCTGGTGTTTCGAAAAGGTGAGGATACCTCGCTTTCATTTCTGAGTCCAACTCCCAGGTCATTTCTTCAATAGCATGGTTTCTCCATAAAACCTTAACTTGTGGTATAACCTTGTTGCGTAGGACATGCTCTTTCATATCCAAGATCTTAACAGGTTCTTCTTCGTACGTTAAATCTTCGGCTATCTCGTCTGGTTCTAACGCAATAATATGGTTCGGCTCTTTCACATATTTACGAAGCATGGATATGTGAAAAACATTATGAACACGAAACATACTTGGAGGTAATGCGAGTCTATATGCCACATTTCCTATTCGGTCAAGAATTTCAAATGGACCAACAAATCGTGGATTGGGCTTTCCTCTCTTCCCAAATCTTGTAACTCCCTTCCATGGTGCAACACATAACAATACATGATCCCCAATATTAAATTCCACGTCTTTTCGATGAAGATCCGCATAACTCTTTTGTCGATCTTGTGCCATTTGTATACGTTGTCGAATTATTTGGATCTTTTCTATAGTCATGCGTACTAATTCTGGTCCCAATAATGTTGCTTCTCCCACCTCGTCCCAGCATACTAGAGAACGACACTTTCGTCCATACAACGCCTCAAATGGAGCCATGCCTATACTTGCTTGATAACTGTTGTTGTAGGAGAATTCCACCAGTGGCAAGTACTTATCCCAACTTCCTTTAAAATCTAAGACACAAAGTCTTAATAGATCATCAAGGGTTTGAATAGTCCTCTCTGATTGTTCGTCCGTTTGAGGATGGTATGCCGAACTGAATCGTAAATCCGTGCCCATAGCTTTCTGCAAGCTAACCCAAAATCGTGAAGTGAATCTTGGGTCACGATCCGAAACTATGGATATTGGCATGCCATGCAATCTCACAATCTCATTCACGTACATGCGGGCAAGACGTTCAAGGGAATAAGTCTCACGTATCGGTAAGAAATGGGCAGACTTGGTTAATCTATCAATAATAACCCAAATATCATCTATGCCTTGAGAAACTTTGGGAAGACCTATAACGAAATCCATAGTAATGTGTTCCCACTTCTATTTCAGAATCTCAAGTGGTTGTAATGGACCCTTTGGCACTTGATGTTCCGCCTTTACACGTTGACAAGTTAAACACCTCGAGATAAACTCCGTGATCTCTCTCTTCATATTGTTCTACCAAAATGTATGTTGAATATCATGATACATTTTAGTACTCCCAGGTGGATTGCAAACGGGGTGTTGTTTGCCTCTATCATGATTCTATGCTTCAAGTCAGAATCGTTAGGAACACAAAGTCTGGAGTTGAATCTAAGTATTCCTTCTTCATCGATTCTCGCTTCTAGAATAGCTCCTTCTTGCACTTTCTTCTTCATACGTATCAGCTCCAGGTCCGTAGCTTGAGTAGCTTTAACGTTATCGATTAAAGTCGATTCTACTCGTATATTCGCCATCATCATATGGGTCACTGGAATCTTTAATTCTACCTCCATCCTTTTCAAGTCATACAGAATGGGCCTTTGCATTAACAATATCACACTCATACTCGCATATGATCTTCTACTCAATGCGTCAGCTACTACGTTCGCTTTTCCAGGATGATATTGAATAGTGTGATCGTAATCTTTCAATAGTTCAAGCCAACGTCGTTGTTGCATGTTGAGTTCTTTTTGGGTGAAGAAATATTTGAGGCTTTTATGGTCCGTATAAATCTCCACTTTCTCCCCATACAAGTAGTGTCTCCAAATTTTCAACACGAATACGACTGCTGCCAACTCTAGATCATGAGTAGGATAATTCCTCTCATGTTCTTTGAGTTATCGTGAGGCATAGGCTATGACTTTCCCATGTTGCATGAAAACGCATCCTAACCCTTTGCCTGAAGCATCGTTGTATATAACAAATCCATCCGTACCAGATGGTATTACCAGAATAGGTGCCGAAATGAGTCTCCTCTTGAGCTCTTGGAAACTCTTCTCGCATTCCTCGCTCCATACAAATTTTGTATCTTTCCGAGTCAACTGAGTTAACGGAGTAGCAATTCGAGAAAATCCTTCCACGAATCTCCGATAATAACCAGCTAAGCCCAGAAAGCTACGCACTTCGGTCACCGAATTTGGTTGCTCCCAACTTTGTACTACTCCAATCTTCGCCGGGTCGACAGATACTCCATGTTTTGACACCACGTGCCCAAGGAATGCTACTTCCTCAAGCCAGAACTCGCATTTCTTCAGCTTGGCATAAAGTTTGTTTTCACGAAGCCTTTCAAGTATCAGCTTCAATTGGTGCTCATGATCTTCACGGCTTTTGGAATAGATGAGGATGTCATCAATAAAGACAACAACAAACTGATCCAAATATTTCTTGAATACACGGTTCATCATATCCATGAAAGCAGCAGGAGCATTAGTCAATCCAAAAGACATGACTAAGAATTCATAATACCCGAACCGAGTTCTGAAGGCAGTGTTTGGAATATCCTCAGTTTTAATCTTCAGCTGATGATATCCAGAACGAAGATCAATCTTTGAAAAGAATTGTGCTCCTTGCAACTGGTCGAACAGGTCATCAATGCGAGGTAGCGGATACCTATTCTTGATGGTGACATGGTTTAATTCACGGTAGTCAATACAAAGTCGTATACTCCCGTCTTTCTTCTTTACGAATAAAATAGGAGCACCCCAAGGAGATGTACTAGGACGAATGAAACCTATGTCTAACAATTCCTGTAGTTGGACTTTTAACTCCTGAAGTTCAATTGGAGCCATTCGATATGGGGTTTTAGAAATGGGTTTTGTACCCGGCTCAAGGTCAATAAAGAATTCAACATCACGTTCTGGGGGTAGACCGGGAAGTTCTTCAGGAAATACATCAGAAAATTCTCTAACAACAGAAATATTATTCAAATCTGACTTGTCTTTGTTCAAATCCATAACATGGGCTAAGAAAGCTTGACATCCATTTTTCAATAAACGAATAGCTTTATGGCTTGATATGATAGTGACTGATTTTAGTGGTTTAGTTATTTGAATTCGTATGACAGGTTGGTTAGGAATATAAAAACTAACAACCTTACGAAAACAATCAATTTTGGCATGATGAGTGGTTAACCAATCAATTCCTAAAATCACATCAAAAGCAAGTATCTTTAAAGATATAAGATCAACAGGTAATGTGATAGTGCCAACTTGGATCATGCAAGATTTTTAAATTGTAGATGTGACGAAGGTTTCACCCAACGGAGTTTCAACAGTTAAGTCAAAGTCCAATTTTTCCGAAGTCAAGTTTAAACGTTGAGCACAAGCAGGAGAGATAAAAGAATGGGTAGAACCGGTATCTAGTAAGGTATAAACTTCGCAAGAGTTCAAGATTAGCTTACCCATAATCACCTCGTTCGGGTTCCTCGCGTTTTGGCCAGTCACGATAAACGCTCTTCCAGGAACCATTGATTTCGACTTATCCGGGACAGCCCTTGGAGTCACCATCCCCGTTGAACTTGGTTTTGCTACAGAACAATCCTGAGCTATGTGGCCTTCCTTTCCACAGTTGTAACATACCTTGGATTGTTGTGGACAGTTTGGGCTGATATATCCCTCTTTCTCGCATTTGTAACATCTAACTGGCGGTCGTTCTCCTCCCCTAGAATTTGTTGTTGGTGCTGGTGCTGCTGTTGATGTCTTCCCGTCATTGTTGAATCTCGTCTTTCTGAAATTTCCACTTAACTCACCTCTCCTATTATCATGGCCACGATAACCACGCGAGTGGTTACCGCCTTTGTTCGTATTTTTTCCTCCTTGTTGGTTATCATCGCTCTGATGACTGCTGTCATCGGTATGACCCTGGTTGTGGTCCCTCGGTTGAACATACTCATTATCTCACTCTAATAATTGAGCCCTGTTTACAACATCTGAATATAAAGAAAATTTATGAGATATAAGATATTGTCGAATCTCGGGCTTTAGACCTCTCAGAAACATCTTCGTCATTCGTTCCTCATTTTCGAACAAATGAGGTGCAAACCTAGATAACTCTACAAACTTCGCCTCGTACTGGGACACCGTCATGTTGTTTTGTTCCAGTCTGATAAACTCCACCTCCTTCATATGACGAATACTTTCAGGAAAGTACTTGTCATTGAATAGTTTCTGAAACGTTTCCCAAGACATACTGAGTGCGGCTGGCTGGGTACGCTTCACAGACTCCCACCAGTAGTCTGCCTCACCGCGGAACATAAAGGTGGTGAATGGAACCTTCTGTTCCTCTATGCATCCCAAGACATTTAATATCTTGGTAATTTGCTTGACCCACGTTTCCGCCATGATCGGATCCGGCTTTCCCTTAAATTCTGGTGGTCCCAACTCCTTGAACTGCTTGGCTGTGACAAGCCGCGCATTCTTATCATTTCCACCTGTATTTTGTGCACGAGTCTCCCTCGTCTGATTTTGCATGAACTGCAAAAAGCTCCTAAACATTCCATCATTCATCGTTTGCTCGGTAGTGTTGTTTACAGGAGGAATATTGCCTTCCTATTGCACGTTCTCCTGGTTTGTAACTAAAGGTTGTTCCACAGTCTCATACACTCCATTGTTAACGTTCTTAGAGGCCATTCTTAAATACTGCCATAAAACAAGGGTTAATTAAACAAATTAACATATCACATAATATCCCTATATTATGACTGACTAACAAATAAGCTTAGATAAGACACACTAGCGAAGGATTTACTCATCTCTCCCCTCCTAGTTCTATTCCCCGATCTCCGCTAGAGACTATATCCCTAAGCTCTGATACCAATTGTGACACCCCCAAAATAGGTATACAACACCCATTCTGAGTCGCCAAATACATGGTACAGAAAGAAAACTATAACTTCAATAATACAATTGTCGTGCAAAATACGACAACACATACTGTGAGTTTAAATACAAATATTATCTTCTAGACAATATCCACACTCAAATAAGTCCTCGTTACAATTATTCAAACACTATTTTACAGAAATAGTGAGGACTGCTAAAACATCTTTCTAGAACCATCACTCCGTACCCCGACTAGTTCCTACTATGTTCTCACCTCCTGAGAAAAATGGAACAAAAAGAAAAAGGGTGAGCTCAACTAGCCCAGTAAAGAATATTATGACTAAGATAATATACAACAAATTATCGTTAGTCTTCAACAGGGAAAAATCTGATAAAATATAATAGCCAACAAGTTTTAGATCAACAACTGCAGCGGAAACAGCAATCCATTAGAAGAGTCAAGTAGAGAATGAGTTCTACTATCTTCTAAGATTTAAAAGTCCATCATCAATATTTTATCCCTGTAACAACAATCAATATATATCTTTAATCAAATATTCATCTTTGCACTACAGGCCAAAGATATTCATTTGTATCACCAGTTGGTCATGTTCATCTCAACACCTGTTCATTTTTGCACTACGGGCCAAAGATATTCATCAGTTAATCATTTATCTTTGCACTACAAGCCGAAGATATTTAGTAATATCATCATTTAGGACTGAGGATGATGAAAAATTTTTAAAGAAAACGAATCCAGTGAAACGGAAGGACAAATATTAGGGATTCGTATAACAGTTTATCCAAGATCAATAATACTTCATAAATACCAATTTTAAAGCAGAATTCAAAAATAAATATCAAAACATGGATACAATCAAAGATAGTAACCATAATAGACATCTGGATAAAAAGAAGAAATTTTCATTTTTCGGTGAATAGTGTCGTATTCGTGAATAGTGCCGTGTACGTGAATAGTGTTGTATATGTGAATAGTAATCCCGACACAAAAAGTTCCAAATATGATAAAAATTCAGATCAATACTTCGGCATAATGATATTGAAGAAATAATATCATATATAAAGAAAATAACATCCCTTACCTCAAAATATCAGTACTTCTGATCAAAATATCAGTATAAGGCTGAAGGAAACTTGCACTGATGAATAGAAACTCACAAAGTATCTAAATACTCACAAAATACACTCAATAATCTAGAGAGAGAAAGAGATAAAACTTGTTTCTGGTGTGATTTTCAATTCTAACTTAGCCCTCTATTTATATGAAAATGTTAGCAGACTTGACCTGCAACCTGATGGCTTTACCTGCTACTATTCCCACCCACCACATTTAAAATAAATTCAGCACATTTCTTCACCAACCACAAGTGGGGCCCACTCAATTCTAGAATTTTCCACCAAAATCATTTATAAACCTAATTTCTGAATCAGTCACCTCTTAAAATTCATAACAAATCATACGTTCATTTTTAACAGTTCAAAATTTGTGGACATATACTCAACTTATATATGTATAACATATCCAAAAATTACAACGATCCAACGGTCGGATTAAAAATTATAATTCACACAATATATCTCAAAAATACTGTTTTAATTTTTAATACCTTCATTCCGACAAAAATACTGATAAAACACCTCAAGATTAACTCCTTCATTTTTAACCACAATAAATATATCCAACATTTATATCCACATAAAATAAATATTTCATTATCATATGAATTAATAATGAATTATTCACAAATAATATTACAGAATCACATTTATGACAACCAAGCCATTCCCAGGAAAGAGGGGGCTTTCCAATAAGAATTTTTCCTTATTGGCGCGCAATTAGGTGACCAAACCTCTCCTTGACAGAACTTTCTAGACATTGCCAATAATGCTATCTAATAATATTATTCAAATAATATGAATTATTGATCTGATAATGGGAAATACTGTGCAATGACAATTATTGAAATAACAATAATATAAAATATCAACGCAGCAATTATTGAATCAATAAAATAAAATATTGAACAGTAACTACTGTAATAATTATTGAGTAGTGCATTCTTACGTAAGGATCAATAATTCATCAATACTGTGCATCCACGCGTATTACTGTATTTTAACCACCGGGTATTCCAACAGTGTTAACGGTAACAACTACGTCGTTATTTATAAAAACTTAAACTTGTCGTTTTCTTCATACGACAGTTATTCTGTTATGGGGCCCACAAATGACTGCGCCGTCGTACGAATATTCCCCGACAACAAGAATATTCCACGACCAAACGAATATTCCCCGACACAATGATTATTTTATAACCACTTGTATATTTTGCAAAATTTGCACATTTCACCCTTAACCAGAGAATTATATCAAATTAATACCTTATTATTCACAAATATAATTAGAGGAAATTCAATTTTATGTATTATAAGTTGGGTTCTTACAGTAATAATTGTATAAGTGTGTACAAGTATCTTCAGTTTGAGTATGTGCAGTATTTAAAATAGTTCACCTGGAGCAATGTAGATACCCATTTACGCTCACCTTAATACTTCTTAGCCCGAATTGTTACATCTTCCATTTGATTCTTCATGATCATGTCGTACAATTTTTGCCTTAAAAACTTGCAGATTATAATTAAAATGGCAGCTGCAAATGGAGTAAGATGTGTTTGGGTTGGTCAAAATGGATTGTTGTCCACTCCTGCTGTATCAGCTGTTATACGAGCAAGAGTTGGAGAAATATTAGTATGATATTTTTTCTTCTCCTTGTTTCTTATTTGGATTTGGATTTATAAAAAGACTAAAAGATTGTATGTGGATGCACCACATTTTTGGGAGAAGGAACCAGTAGTGTGCATACTTATGCATACTGACATTGTGAATGCTTTGATTTATATTTATATGCAGACTGACATTGTGATTGGCTTTAGATGTTACACCATTGATACTTAATCATCTCTACTTAACTGTAGCTCTGCAATTGACTTTCAAATCTCATTTCTGCCCAAGTGGGTTATATATGGAGAGGTATGGTTTTTGCCCATTTCCACAATCTGATATAATTTTATTCATGCTTTGGAGGATCTTATGCAGTTTCTACCATTCTTTCTTATTTTCATTTTCATTTGTATGGTTTATTGTACTAGTGATGTATTTAGAAGTTTTTATTGGAGATCAAAGAAGCTGCTTTGGCAAGACGTAAACAGTCTGCATAGTGAATCAGCAGTTCTCCTGTTTTCTCTTCGATTATGCCAGCTTGGTGCAAATGTTATCTTGGCAGTATCACTTGTTGTTTGCAAAGCAGGAGTTAGTGTCAACAAAATCCCCCTCTACAAGGTATTGAATTGCTACATTGTCTCTTCCTTTCTCAGTTTGATGTATAAATTACAAGCTGTAAATTTGTCCATATGTTTACTGTTATCTTGTTTCTACCATGCATCACATTGCAATTCTTGCTGGAAACAAAACATTAGTGCTGCCTGTACCTACATTTAATGTAATCAATGGAGGTTCACATGCATGCAACAAACTTGCAATGCAGGAATTAATGATTCTCCATGTATTTACTTGTTTTTCTGTGTATATAGGATTTTTAGGTTGTATAGTCAGTATCCAAGAACTACATTTTTTGGGCAGTACTCGTTTGGTTGAGTGATTATATGGATATTTTGATATATATTTTGAGGATGTAGTAATTTGAAACTGTAAAATAATAGTATTTATTGGGATGTATTTTGAATGGTTGATACATTTTGGCTATATATCATGGCATTAATATATTGCAGGTGCATTGGTAATATAGGTGAACCACATCTTTTTTTTTTTTTTTTTATCTACAACGTTTAAAAAACGTTGTCTGATATACTAAACAACAACGTTTTTATTCAAAAAAACGTTGTGGAATCATACCTACTACAACGTTTTTAAGCATCTGCTAATTTTTGAAAAACAAATCTACAACGTTTTTTTCCTAAAAAACATTGTGTATTGTGCTTAACTACAACGTTTTTAAAACGTTGTGTAATGGTGTCAAATAGATGACACCTTTAACCACGACGTTTTCCTGATTGAAACCACAACGTTTTTTTCGCGTTGTCTATTTACTGTTTTCTGGTAGTGAAAGAGTTTGAACACAATTTACTTCAGTAGGGCTGTGGCAATCTCTCTGAAGCACTTTATCTCAAATTGTCTTTCTATGTGTAGCTCTCTCATGTATTCAAGACGGTAACATGCTTGCCCATTCATTTGCCAAAATGTTTTTTTCTTTTAAAGGATTTCATTCTTAGGTAGAGCCGTAGAGGAGTTTCTCCATCAACTCTGTCAATCTTTAATTTGGATTGTCTAAATGATTAATTTCTTCGGATCTCTTCCTCAAGATATAGACTACCACATTTCAAAATTAGATATATATTTGAACTTTCTAGAATCAATTGGCGAAATTTTAAAATTTAACATTAATATGAAGTTATTTTGTTTTAATAAAAACAAATATAACAATTGTAAACTAAATATAAAATACTACTAAATATCATATTGTTGTTTTTAAAACTTGAATGAAATTATATATTTGAGTTTTAGAATTTCGCAAATTGACTCAAAAAAATCGTAATGTATCTCTAATTTTAGAACAAATTAGGATATGATTAATATATGCACAAAGTACAAAACCTTTGGTCAAATTTTAATTTTTTTAATTTTATTTTATTGTCGGAGATATCATTGCCCATTTCCTCTTTTAAATAATAAAGCAGAGCTTTGATATTTTGTTAACAATTTGGTACATGTATCTTTCTGATAAAATCTACTTGAATTTGAGAAGTTATAGTTTTTATATTTTCATGCCTTGCTACTTGTGACTAGGCATGTACAAAAATCCAAAACCTGGAAGGCATATAATAAAAATTGGGATCGAGACTGGTTATCTGTATATTCTTAAGAATGCATAATGAAACTAGAACTGGCCTGACCTAAATTCCGGATAAAGGCAACTCCAGCAACACGATCATAGATTATATTTAATTTAAGATTTATCATCTAACTCCAGCAGGTAAACTAAATATAATATTTGACTATATTTGAAGCACCAACAAGACTATAATTTTAATTATATTTAAATGGGAGAGTGGAAGGAAATTGGAGCTTTTTTGAATTCATTAATTATTTTAATCTTTTTATATTATAGTCCACCAGATAGTCCATCTGCTGAAAAGATGAAAGATTAAAGGATATTTGCTGATGTCATATGGACTAAATATAATCCATCACATAGTCTAACATGGAAAAAGCCCTTGAAAGCCTAAAAAGTACATGTAATATACTCCCTCCATCCTCACAAGTATGACATAAATAAATTTTACACACAAATTAAGAAAAATAAGAGAAAGGAAAGAGAGTAAACAAAATTTCATATTTTTCTTTAGTGGCATGTCCCATAATATTACATAAAGTGATGTATCCTTTTATAGACCCCACTAAATGACATACTTACCCCTTATTTTTTGTAATTTAAATCATCCTTTTGAGGACAAAAGAAATTATAACTTACGTCATCTTTTTTAGAACGGGGAATATATATATATATATATATATATATATGATCCATAGCAAGTATTTGCTATGGAGGAATTTTGGGCAAATGGCATCATATCCGTCCATTCTATAAATCTAGGGCGCGGATTAAATAATAATAATTGTCTTACGCTAAACGCAGTAGCGTACGCCCAAATTAAAATTTCCAATACGCTGCTTGGTGTAGCGTACTATAAAAAATGCTAAACCAAGCAGGTAGATACAAAACCAAGTACCAGATTCTTTTACAGTCCCACCGCCTCTTCTAATTTCTCTCCCCCTTTTCCCTTTATACATTCTTCTTTTCACTCTCTCTAGCAATTTCAATTTCGACATACCTCATCCCACCTAACAGTTAATCGAGGCTATACGTATTCGCCTCAAGGTTCCATTAGCAGATTAACCCAGAAACCAAATTCGATGCAAACAATGACTGAAAATGCATTCTTATTGCTGTCGGATGATGTTGTTCTCAAAATTTTCTTCAATCTGGAGGAAGATCCACGAAACTGGGCTCGACTCGATTGTGTTTGCACCAAGTTCTCATCTTTGATGCATAGCATTTGTTGGAAAACCAAATGCTCCCAAACTATCCCTTCCCTTGTCTCTGATCTTCTATCCAGCTGGTATGGGGAGGAAAGGATGTAGGGTTTGTTTTTTTGTTTTTCTTAAACAAGAAATTGAAGAAATGGATCCAATAAGATATGGTCTGTTTGTACTCTATTATTTAAGTCAAATAGTAGTAATTGGGTAGAGGACAAGAATTTTTTTTAAGCAGAAATTTTTGTTAGTGTACGCTACTTCAACTAGCATACGGGATGTAGGAATTTTTAGCATACGCTAGACGAACTAGCGTAAGGGTATTTTCATTTTTTAATCTAAGCGCTTGATTTATGGAATGGACGGATATGATGGTATTTGCCAAATTTACATCCATAGCAAATACTTGCTATGGATTATATCCCATATATATATATATATATATATATATATATATATATATATATATATATATATATATATATATATAAATCTTTTATGTTACTTTTATATTTTTTGAATTAGAATAGGAGTATAAATTTATTTAAACATAGAAGGGCAAGATATTAAAAAACAAAAACAAAAAAGGGTAAATTACATATTCTATTACATTTTTAAAAATAATTATAATAATAGTGCCCTCATAAAATCTTTGCACAACTAATACACTTCCATATTTATTTACAATACTAGTACAATTAGGATTCCTTAATTTAGGGAATTGGTAATCAATTAAAATTCATTAATTTAGGGATTAGTTATACACATGGCTTCTTCTCTCTCTCCTCATCTATAACAACTGCAGTTAGTCATCATCCTTCTTCTTCATTCAACGTATTCTCTCTCTCTCTCTCTCTCTATATATATATATATATATATATATATATATATATATATATATATATATGGATTCCATCCACAGCAACCGGTTGTTGGGGAGCAACCTCTTTTAGCCCAGCCGCTACAATCTGTACCGGCCTTAGACAAATTTTTATATATATATAAGCCGCTACAGGTTGTAGCGGCTGGGCCAAAAGGGGGTTTCTCCCAACAACCGATTGTTGTGGATGGATACCTATATATATATATATATATATATATATATATATATATATATATATATATATATATATATATATATATAGGAGTACTTGATAGTACAAAATAAATTGAAATCTCAAATCTGTGAATTCAAAATGAAAAACTCCTCGCTGGAAAAGTTGATACTAGTAAGCCGAGAATCGAACGTGGTGGTGTATGTGACAATTAATCGTCCCCAAGTCACTGAACTTGCTTACGAGGGGCATGATGGGGGATTTGGCCAGATCCTTCAAGAGCTTCGACGCTGACGATTCCGTGCGACTCGTGATTTTCTCCGGGTCGGGTTCATCGTTCTACTCCGTCTCCCTATGATGGTCAGCCGGAATAATCAATCGCTTCTCCGACGTCCTCCTCACCTCCATTCACGACAAACCTTCAATTTTTTATATTGCAGTGGGTTCCAAGGTAACTAATTCAGTTTTATTAAGTTACCAATTATTTTGAATGTGATGCAGTTGATAGTCAAACCTTCATTCAGTTGGTTGCCAAACTTTCAGACCAAGGTAACCAATTCATACGACACACCTTCAATTTTTTCACCTTTACACCTTCAGTTTTTTCATATTGCAGTGGGTATCCAAGGTAACTAATTAAGTTTTATTAAGTTACCAATTATTTTGAATGTGATTAAGTTGGTAGCCAAACCTTCATTCAGTTGGTTGCCAAACTTTCAGACCAATATAACCAATTCAATTTTATTAAGTTACCAATTTCGTTTGAATGTGATGCAGTTGGTAGCCAACCATTCATACAAAGGTAACCATTTTATTATTTATGAGAAACAAAATAGTTATAAAAAAAAATTCAGAACATTATTAATTACATCTATTTATTTTTAAACTTTTTGTAGGGCGAATATTCTTCTTATTCTCATTGGCGTTTTGGACAAACGGAGATTCGCGGCGGTGTAGCGGCGGAGTATGTGAGGTGTAGCGGCGGTGTAGCGGTGGACTATTATTTCAAAGTGTATGAGAGGGAGTTGAATATTTAAATTTGAATATTTAAATTTGAATTATTATTTTAAATTTGAATTTGTTTTTGTTGTTAGATCCAAATATTTGAATTTGAATTATTAATTATGGCAGTTATTTGTCCTTGAGTTTAGGTTTCCTTATTAATGTGAATTGTACTATTTTTGTAATACGGGTTCTCTTTTTGTAATTATTTGGTTGATGCACTTTTTTTGTAATTACTTTCTTTTTGTTGTATACTTATGTAAAGAACCCAACAAAAAAATGTCTACAAAGCCTCAAGACCCGGCCCAAAGCTCGTAGACTAATCCTAGGGGCTTGTTTAACCCGGCCTAGGGGCTTGTTCCGGACCGGCCTGATTGGCCCTGTCTGACCTAAAAATTAACCAGCTGCAGGAATATTAAAACATCAATAAAGGACCAAACCAACCTAGAAAATATGAGGTGGCAAAGAGCCAAGGCATCTCACCCAGATATACCTGGTTATTTCCAAATAATTGAAAATGTTGGCTACTTCGGACTACAAGGAAGAAGCAAAAGGAGCCTCAACATATAGGTAGTCTAGCAAAAGCAAATATCAGAGCCAAATGGTTTTTCTTTTTTGGAAAAATTATGCAGTATATTTCTTCAGTACCTGTTAATTTATACACAGCCGTGACAGCCCCATTATAGAGTAAACTTTTCGTCTAAATTTTTTGGTTTCTCTGTTAACTTTGAACTTAAGTGTGTACAAGAGACCCTACTTCTAACAGATGTTTTATACTACTGCTACAAAATTTTGATGCATAGAGTTAGTTTGATGTACCATACTCCGACCATTTGGGCTAAAAGGTGGTGTTGAGAGTCAATCTTGATATCTTTTCTGCCTCGATGCATTTTGATCTGGTCCTGGCTAGTTCAATGTTGACATGGTGATTCTGGGATCTGTTGGACTTTATTCTATCTTCTTTGGAAGTTAAGGACTTTGATAGAGATAGCAAAAATACCAAAGAAAAAGACACTGAATCCTATAAGCACTACAGCTGATGCACCAACCATCCCCGGCTCATAGCCTAGACTAACTTCTAAGTATTCTTTTACAGTGCCGTGAAATCCAGGTCCTGTGATCATTGTTTCAACGTCGCCAAGTTGGGAGGAAATTATACCTCGTAGGGTCCATGCAATAGGGCAGATGTAGTAGAACCATATCCACCATCCAGGGATATTCTTTACAAAAACAAGTAAAAGCAGAGAAATTTAGTGAGCAAGTTTATGACTTTGGATGACTTCAAGAAGCGTGATATATGTGACCAAACGCAAGTTTATTAAACTTAATAATTCTCTTTTATTTAAGAAGTAGAAAAGAATATATATATATATATATATATATATATATATATATATATATATATATATATGGGTATTCATCCACAGCAACCGGTTGTTGGGAGCAACCCCTTTTGGCCCAGCCGCTACAACCTGTAGCGGCTTATAAAAAAAAATATTTGTCTAAAGCCGGTACAGGTTGTAGCGGCTGGGCCAAAAGGGGTTGTTCCCCAACAACCGGTTGATGTGGATGGAATCCCATATATATATATATATATATATATATATATATATATATATATATATATATATATATATATCATGTTCAGAACTTGGATGAAACTAGAACTCTAATTTCCCTATGGAGAGATTTGTATAATTTGACCACTTATACTCCCTTCTTTCCAAAATATAATATCAAAATTGTCAATTTGAGATATTTTAAATTCAAAATTGATGTGATTCATCAAACTTTTAACAATCTTGTAATTAGTAAAACTATTTGTATAGTTTACAATTTTCATAATTGTATTTTCTAAAACTAAATTAGTTCTTATCAATTTTTAATTTGAAACATTTAAAGTTGACTTAAAAAATTCAATATTGATTCAATATTTTGGAACGGGGAGTATTTATTTTAAAACAATAGATATTCAAAGTTACTTACTGGTTTGGGAACAAGAAAACCAGAGAGGAGGTTCCATAATGAGTAAAACGCAGAAGAGATAACAGCTGCCAAATGTTGAGTTGGTGTAAGACCAATAGCCATCATTCCGTAAAAGGTGAAGTAGGTGAAAGTGAGAAACATGAATACTAGGTAGAGAAAAAATTTGGCTGCGCCATAGAGAAAACAGAAATTAGTAAAAATCAATATTCATTTAATTTTTTTTCATATGGCAGAGCATTAACATGCATAAGATTTCCTTTTCTATTTATTATCCTTCCAATTTTTTACTTTTACCATGATGGGGTATTGAAAGCTATATAGAACAGAGAAACAATTCAATAAGAACATTAAAAAATAATTATCACAAGGATTCCTAGAAGTATATAAAACATAAAATATTATCAAAAAAGTTCCTCATGAACATGGTAGAGAGGAAAAAAATATATATGAAATACCATATGCTAATAAATGACAACACTGTCCGACTATAGATAATGCAAAGTGAAACAACAAGTCCCATGATATTTTGATTGCATATTAGTGATCAATACACCAAAGAATAATGAAACAATTTGTCAAATTTATTATACACTTTGTTTCGAGTACTGGCGAATAATGTAATCTTCATAAAATAGGTGACTAGCAGATTCAAGCAGAAGCAATCTCAAAATTACAAGATAGCAGTATAGATTCGAGGAGGCTAAACAGTTGTTATTAATTGTTCCCCTAAAAAGTAAACAAATCTTTTTCATATGAAATATGAAGGTAATGATATTTGTTTAGTATGAAATTCATTTTTCCAGAAAACTGTAAAAAAAATCGTAGATAAACAATTTTTATGGTATATCAGTTATAGTGCAGGAGAGTAGATTGCCATCGTCAAGTTAAGTATACAAAAACATAGTATAATTAGTTTATTAAACCAGATTTTAAACAAAGAGCACATCACAGAAAGTACTATCGCCATCCACTAAGCAAAAGAGTTCTGTATTTAATAATGATATATATATGTTAGATTAACCACACCAGGAAGGATATAATTTTCCTGTATCGCAGTTAAGGAAATATAAGTTAGCTGAAAGCATACTTTGTGCTTGTTTTCTAAGTAGATCAAATTTAATGAGCACAAAACTAGTTTCTTTAAAAATTCTCCTCAACATGTATTAATCTCCCATACATAAAAGAAGGCATGTCATTCTTCAAATTTTACTAGGATCAATGATGATACTGATGATAACTGAGGATCAAATACGAGGAGACCAAACACCGTTAAGATTTCAAAGAGAACTTAGAATCATACCGGCTGTCCTCTCAAAGTTGATCATGAAGTAGGTGATGACACCATATATTATTGTCTGCACAGCAATGTATGGGATCTCCACCAGGCCCTGTTATAGAAAAAGACATCAACTTAGGTGTTCAACATATTCAATATTTAACAAGAACCACAAATTTCCTTTTATTAGGTCAGCATTTGCTGCTTGAGAAAGTAATCCTGGAAATGGCATTATGAAGCCTATATTACTTGGGTTCGTAAGCTCTGGCTACTCTGTTCTTTTTCCACCACTAGGTATAAACAAGACCTGAAGTAGCCAATGGTATGACAGCAAACGGCATTCTCAACAAAGCTATGAACATTAAACAAAAGTTACAAAATGGAATTTTTTTTGCTTGCTATTAAAGTTTGGGATGTCAATTTTCAAGAAATAGGCAATCGCTTCTACAATAGGTCATACACTTTATGTTAATCAAATTAAATTTACAACTTCCTCAAATCATGCCACAGACCTGAGCTGCCGCATAAGGTAATGCAGAGTACATTCCAGCTGCTCTCTCTCTGTAGAAAACTGATCTCTCAATCGATACTATTGGTTGTACTGACGAAGAATTATTCACTCCGAGAAACATGACTGAGGCATACATAGCACCCATTACAACTAGTAAATCTTGAGTATTTCCCCTGCAAAAAATTTCAAAAAACGTAATTCATTTGATACCTATCTTAACACAGCTTCAGATTGCAAAAGACTTCAAGTAATTGCTCTATGGAAACACATGCCTCATCAATATTATAATCGATTTTACAAGATTCTAAAAACCACAAGATAGAAAATCTCTGTAGCTAATTTTTTATCCTTATAGTTAAGTCCTACTCTGAACAAGACAATTCAGGATGAACATAGTTGATTTGGAGATGCAATCTTTATATTGCCAGTGACAATATCAAAGTACTAAACACCTCAATCAAAGTGGCAACCCAACTTTCAAGAGTAAATAAGTGATTCAGCCAATTTATTCTTTGAGTTCAAAAAAACATACTCTTTAAAAATAGAAGAGCGACTTACGAAATATGTACAAGGAGATGGCTTATCCTATGGAGAAATGAGGCACACAAACATATTTATACTTCCAAAAGTCATTTTGATAAAAAAAAAATTGGAATAAAATTAAAAATCATTTTGATCTTATATTTTGTAAAGTAGGGATCATTTTCCACAAGTAAGAAGATGTGTAATGAAAGCGTCAAAAAGGCAGGGTGTTAAGAAAGAATCCAGAAAGACCTCCGTCAGCTCCTCACATAAAAACAAGACCAAAGGATGCAAACGCCGTTACCTCAACGATGTCCAAAAAATTATTAAAGAAAAATAGCTTCTCTAGTCTAGTGGGGCATGCATTATTGAAAGTATGAAAATAATATTTGTTATAAAAACTTTCAGAAAAATCAGAAACTAACCGTTGAATGTCTCCCTAAATCAAACACAACTAATTTGCTGAACAAGTTATCAAAACCCTAAAATATTTCAACTGACCAACACCTGCCAACTTCATGTTTATTTCAGTTGAGTCCCTCTCAAAATATTCCATCACTTGACTTAAAAAGGTTACCAAACCTGTACAGTAATCAGCTCACATTCATAAGTCATCATGACATTGAAACTCAAATTTGGCATTCCTAATTTTATAGCACTCTTTCTTATTTATGCTACTTATACTTTCTCACCAATGTGTTCATTTTTATGTTATATTTCTTTCTACATATCCAACATAATATTTGAATTTTAGCAACACTTGTTTTATGAATTTGTATGTTAGATATCCAACATTCTATCCCCTAAATATGAATAGTTTGATTAGTTTAAAATCCCCTATAAAATCTTTTTTTTACTTGCTAAATATATGTTTGATCATACAACATGTCAGCAGCACTTCCCCACTGAAAATAACCTCCTCAATGAGAAAGATTACCCCTTATTTAATCTTTTCATTGAGTAGAGAACAAACCTGTTTATGTATCGAATCTAGCCTCTCCAATCACTACCTTTCAATTATTATCCTAGTACCACAAAACATACAACCCCTCAGTACTAAAATTTTGGTCTCTTACTTCAAAATATTTCACAATTTATGGATAATATCTATACTTACAATAAAATGTTAATCAATACTTCTATAACTTGCAATATTATCTTCAGCAATTAATCTTGCCATACATTATCCTTAAAATCTCCACTTACAGGCATTCCTTGCATAAAGTCTTGGATATCCCCAAAATAAGGTCTACTCTTACTAATGAGAAAAAGACTAAAAAAATATTTTGAAATATATAATACACCCTCCGTTCCAAATTATAAGATCAATATTGACTCTAAAAGTCAATTGAGACATTTTCAAATTTAAAATCGAAATGATTCATTTAAGTTTTGAAAACAATAAATCTTATAACTAGTAGTACTTTTTTAGATAGTTTATGATATTTAAACTAAATGAATTCATGTCAATTTTGAGTTTGAAAATGACTAAAATTGACTTTTAAAAAGTCAATAATGATCCTTATAATTTGGAATGGAGAGAGTACAAAACTTCCTATAAAAAGCTCCACAAAATAAAAAGAATTACCTTTTTGAACCAATGTCCCAAAATATGGTGCCAATTATCAGTGCACTCATTGTAGTAAAGAAAAGCCTCACTGCATTGTAGGCTGGACTTCTGAAATATACAAGGTTTTGTTTCCAGAGACAAATTTTGAGTTGGGACATCATATTTCGAGAATAAGTGGAAGCAAATTGCAATGGCTCTGAGCCTGCTTGTGGAATGCTGAACCGCTGAATGGAAGCTTCAACCTCCCTGGATTGAAAAGAATATTGAAACAGATAAATGGGGAACTTACAACAAATAAATAAATAGAATAGAATATCACAAAAATTTCATTTTCGTAAAAACTCAGCTACTATAATAAAAAATTCACCTAAACTGCCCAGACTGTCTGTAGGCCTCTGAAAAGTCTAGACCAATTCTTTCTTCAGCAGCAGGTGTACTAATCTCAAGCATCCAAGTTGCTGGATTGTATCCAACGGGAATTGGAGGGATCCCATGAATTCCCTTCAGAAGGCAAAGAAACATTAGAATCCCATTAAAGAGAAAGTGCATAATATGTATGTATGTATGTATGTATGTATATAGGGTCCTGATCCACAACGAATGATGGCTATAAGAGCTTATATAGCTACCACATCTTGCACTATTCATTGCAATATTTGACAGCCTTAATTTAAAAACTCTCCTACCACAACACTTTGCAATAGGCAAGTTGTTGCGGTAGGCAAGTCTCCTTCTGCAACACAGTATTAGGGTAGGCAAGTCTCCTACAACAACACTATGTTAAGTAAGAGAGTTGTGTTTTAAATTGTAACTGTCAGATCTTGAAATGATTGGTGTAAGATCTAGAGACCATATAAAGTTTTATAGCCACTACGTGTTATGGATTGCTCTCTCTCCACACACACACACACACACACACACACACACACACACACACACGCATATATATATATATATATACCAGCTATCCATAGCCAAAGTTGGCTATCGAGTATTCCCTTTGACAAGCACATTTACATCGGTCTACTTTTAGTAAACTTTATATGATATATATATATATATATATATATATATATATATATATATATATATATCATTATGGCGTATTCCTTTTGACAGGTACATTTACATCGGTCTACTTATAGTAAACTTGAATAGAGTGTAAAAACTATGTATAGAAGACCCACAAGGAGGACATTGTATTTAATAAAACAAGTTCTTCCAACCAAATTGTGTGAGTTACTAAACTTGAATATCATTACATCTACAATAGTTCCGCCTAAACATAATATGAAATGTTCTATGGACTTGGTCAATTAATATAAGGTGTCCAAGGTAATCAAACCCAAAAAATCTGACTTTCTTTTTTAGACAATTCACTTTTGTGAAATATGATGCAGACAAAATATAAAATTGTGATACTAATTACCAGTCCTACGTGGTGTAAAATAAAGACCCCTTAATTCCGCCTTTTAAATAAATGATGTCAGAAAATTTCAATCCTAGGCAGGTCATAAAATGTCTGTCTCTAGCTAAACTAGACAAGACTCTGTTCTACAAAAAGCCTGCGGCTTGAGTTTGCAAAATCAATTTATGGTGATTTCCAATTAGTACTAAATATTTTGATTAATTAACTACTGATTTGAATGTATAGGTCATGCATATATCTTAAACGTATAATCGGTCAAGCCCAAGCCCAAGCCCAAGCCCAAGCCCAAGCTCAAGCCTCAACCCCAAGAAGAGCATTGAAGGAATTGCCACTAGAGGCCTAAAATTCACTAGATGCAAGGATCTTTAGACCGTTGCTAAGGGATGTTACAAAACCCAACCAATATAATCCCAGTCATCCTCTCCAAAAACATTAGAATTATCACTGGATTTCAGTGTTTTACCAAATTGAATGAATGAAACACTGTTGGTGCAATCATAATTTGAATAACTTATGCCCTGAAGTGGGAACAAAACTCCCAAGTCAACACAATTGCTGTCCAAATGTTATTTTCATAAATGATAAATTAATTATTATTGAATATTAAAAATTTGTAGTATATCTAGATGCCAGCAAAAATCAGTCTTACAGCAGCAAGCCTTTTACAAACTTCCAAGTGAAAGGCAATGATATTTTAGTCAACAATAATTTTCGTCTAACAGCAGACTTCACCATATAAAAAGTATCCCTAATGCTAATAAACATATACTAAGTTTTACCTGAAAATAGTTTATCATGGTCTGTGACTTCTCACCAAGCTTCCCCCCGTAGATTACTTGCCCTCCTCGTTTCATAAGAAGCAACTGAGTGTTCAGATCAGAAACAAGAAGACAAGTCCAATAAATGTCTTATACACAAGAAAAACTATTCTCAATTTCTTCTTTTTAAATGAAAAATATGATACAAATTATTATCCTTCATATAAAGAAATTTAAGTTAACTAACCTCATCAAATGCTTCAAATATTTCAATACTTGGTTGATGTATGGTGCAAACCACTGTTCTTCCAGTATCAACTGTATTACGAACAGTTCGCATTACTATGGCTGCAGCTCGTGCATCAAGTCCAGATGTAGGCTCATCCATAAAAATAATAGAAGGATTTGCAACAAGCTCCACAGCAATAGTTAAACGCTTTCTTTGCTCTGTGGATAAGCCAGTAGTGCCTTGTAGCCCTACCAAAGCATTCCTTAGATTATCAAGCTCGACTAATTTCATCACCTCTTCAACAAAATCCTACAGAACAATGTAGTCAAGTGTTTAATAATACAGTAGAACAATTATGAAAAAGATAAAATTATCAGAAGGTATATTATAGGCAACTAACACGTCTTTGTTCTCTGGTCACTTCTTTAGGAAGGCGGAGGCTAGAAGAAAACCAGACTGACTCGAAAACTGTCACTTGTGGAGAATGTATATCACTTTGTTCAACATATCCTGAAACTCTTGCAAAAGTACGTTGTTCTTTAGGGTGACCAGATATCCTAATGTCTCCTTCTATGTATCCTCCAGTTTTTCTACCAGCAAGCACATCCATCAAAGTAGTCTTCCCTGCACCGCTTGAACCAACTAACGCAGTAAGAACACCAGGTGAAAATACTCCACTTACTTTTGACAAGAGTTGCAACTTTCTTTCTGGTATACCATTCAACCTCATTTCCTGAAAAGAAAAGTTATATATTTTGTTTCAATTAGTTGGAAGTATAGAATATTGGCTTTAAAGCATTTTTGTCCCTGTGGTTTTGTGTGCTTGAGAAATAAAACTTCAACAAAAGAAGATTGAGACATTAATCCTTACAGTCATTGGATTTTTAGATCCAAAACCGTTTGGCCATCGAAAATAGTGTTTTGGCCAGAATTAGGCACTTGTCCAATGCATTCCAAGCAGGAATGGGAACTTTGATCATTAAGGGCACTATTGATATTTTTCAGCTCATAATCGATTGATATGAGCCAGGTGTTGTTATAGAGAAACCATTTCTTCATTCTACCAATTATCAGCTTTAGGGTACTCAGTTCATCAATCGCAACAACCAATACACACCAGCAACCAATACATGTAATCTAATTCACAAATTTTCTATGGACTTCTAAACTTCTAATGGAAATTTTCTGCCCTTCTCACAGGGACCCCATCAGTTCAATGCACGGTTGAGTGTCCTAGGCTCCAGATCTCTGTGCCTGAGGCATTGTCTGAAGGCATAAGGTTTTAGTTCTAGAATTCATTGACTCCAGAATTTAATGTCTCAAACATTTCTTTTTGTTGAGGTTCACCTTCAAAAGACAAAAAATTACAAGGTAGAAAAAGTTTAAAGCCTATAATATTTGAGGAATCCAAAAAGGTTACACCACACCTTGGGCATATCAACAAAGTAATTAACATTATGGAAAGTCATTGTTAATGGTTGAAATGGGAGAATCATTCCTTTCTTTTTAGCACCAGCCTCAATAATGACTGGATCTTTTGCAGATTCCTGGCTGCTTGCTGCCAAATCAGTAATAGTGTATGTGAGACAAAGTTCTAAACAAATATACTACGTATCCAAATAAAACTTAGTAGAGGAATCTTTTAAGTGAAAGATCTTGTACTTTGACATAGAGACGAGATGTAAGTGATAAAGTGTGAAATACAGGAGTTAGATGTGATATATAGTTCAAGAATGACTAACCAGCAGATTTAGCTGAATTCTCTTCTACAACATCCAGAGGAATAATTGTCTGTGATTTCCTGATAGCTGTAGAAGATCATGGATATATGAAAATTCCCAAACACATGCATGCACAAGATGACAAGAGATTAACATTACTAAACATAAACCACATTACAGAACCCAAATAAACAAAAATTGTCGAAACTTACGGTTGAGGTAGGTCAATGCCCAAGTCACTATAATATTGAAAAAAATAGCATAAAGAATTAACGCACAAGCTCCAAGCCAATACCAATAATTATCATCTGGTAGACCATGTGAATGGAGAACACTCAGTCCAACTGTAGTGTTTCCAACGGCAGGTCTCTGCAAGTCCCAAGTGTGATTCAGTAGTCGTCCAAAGTACAAGTAGTAAAGACGTGTAATGCTTGTTTGTATTAGGGAAAGCAATATAATGCAGCTACTAATTACTATTATAAAGAACAGACCTCCATCCATCTTGTGGCAGTAAATTCATTAACAGAAATTGCACGTTGCCCGTAGGATAAAGGTGACACCCAAAATGCCCAGATCCACCATGGCTTGATCATATCTGAAAGAATAGGAGCTCACTTTATTAAAGGCCAGTTCCGTTTACAAAGTAAATAAAACCAACAAACTTACCTTTTGGAATGATGAATCCACCCAATAAGAAAATAACTAGCAGTCCAGCTGAGCCAAATGTATTAGCAATGATTATATCTCGTGAAATAGAAGCAATTGATCGGAAGAGACCTAGTGCCATTTGGTGCACTGTGAAGAGTAAAAACATGTAACCGAAAAATCTGAAAAACATTTACGAGTAGATGAGTATGACAAAAATGTAAATAAGCATTTGAAGGGTAACACCGGTAAACAGGAGGTACCTCCCAGCACCAGGAGCAAATCCAACAGTGTAGTATACAATGCAAGCCCATACAACAGCTTCAATTACTGAGTAAGGTACACGTAGAATCCAACTAGAAACAGACCATGCCCATGCAGGATAAAAACAATTATCTCTTTGTTTGTAAAAAACTGGAAGGCGGAATATCATAATTGGTAGCTCAGAAAATCCATTGAACATCATATGCACCAGCCCGTAAAACAAACAAGAAAGATAAAGGTTTCCATTTATTACATCCGTGGGATGTATTCTTGTTCGTAAAAACATCGTGCATGCGACAAATCCTACAAATGCAACCTGTTGAATATAAAACAGAATACTATGAGATATAGATTACATTCCAATTTCAAAAATGCTAACATACAAAATATAATTTCGCAGTTGGCGTGCAGCTAACAGATGTTCACACAAATAGTCATCAACTGAAAGAAAAGTTTGTATCAAAAGAAGTAAAAAAACACAATTTACAATAGATACAAATGTTAACCGCATGCTTAATTAAACAGAGTGTTAACTATTAAAGTAATGAAACCTATTAATTGTATTAGTCTCCGAGTATTAGGTTTTCTATATAAGTATTGTAATCTTTCTTTATTTTCAGATTATTGAATATGAATTGATTTGAGAATTGTCTTTCAAGTGAATCTTCAGAAAATTACTACCATAGCAAACAAAGACGAGCCACCTACGAACAAAATTGAAATTGTGTGTGCCACACAAATGGAAGATTCAACAATGGTTATCAGTGAAGCAAAGAAAAGTGAGATTGAAGAAGTTGCCCAACATGAAGATCAAGTGTAGTCCAGGTTGACCATGAAGATAAAAAGGAAGACACAATTGAGGTGGAACAAGTAAATTTTCTTATTTCAGATGGTGTATTCGAGTGCAAAACTGGATTGAAATTCTTCATTGTGTCATAAGTCCCAAAAATCGTGCTCATGGAATTGAGATGTGGAATATTCAAAGTTACTTATTATTTTATATTTTCATTTAGAGATAAATATATTGTAATTAGAAATCATATTATATTAGGTTAAGATTATTCTAGAAGTAGAAACTAATTAGGAGTTGTTTCATAGAAATAGAAGATAATTAGGAATTGTTTATAGAAGTAGAAGATAATTAGGAGTTGTTTCCTTTTTAAATTAAGATTTTTATTTGGTCTCCAAGTATTAGGTTTTATATATAAAACAGTGCAATCTTTATTTATTTTCAGAATTTTGAATATGAATTGATTTGAGAATTGTGTGTTTTATGGTTTGTGAGCCTTGTTTATTCCTTAATTCCTCCACCCCTCCCTTGTCCTACATCTAGATCGCTCCTTGGAATACTCAAATTATGAATATTGAACCACATAAGAAAATATAATTTTTGTACCAACGGTGATAGAGTTGTAAAAAGCAATGGAATTTAATAGGAAAGAGAAAAGAAAAGAAAAAATCCAATTCATGAGAAGAGTCCAAGAGATTATTTACTTCTATTTAAAATTCCATTAAATTCGATAAAAAGAGAAATCCGAAATTGCGGATTTACGCACCTAGAGGGCTGGTATCATGTTATAAATCATTTGCACCCAAAAAAATTAGAGGTTTAGCACCATATTGTACATTGAAAGTTGAATAAGGAATATAGCAAAATGTCAATCCACTTTTTTAACTTTTGTCCTATGTAAATAAAAATATTTACAATTATTTCTTTCTAAGAATGACTAGCTTCAAGCAAAAAAAAGAAAGAAAGAAAAAAATCTAAGGGAGTCTCATGCATAAGATTTCGATCAACCTACTCAATAAAGAAGGATCTAAGTCCTTTATAACCTTTTGATAAACCTAGTAATCTTGTGTCTATCATCCATTCTAACTCCCATAAAAGTTAAGTACTCCAACATATATCTGCCATTGATAACAACAATCTAAACATACATAATGACAAGAAATATCAGAACTCTGCTGATACTAGATCATATGGTTTTGTAAGATCTGTTACCAAGTATCAAGCACAATTTCTCTTAAAAAGAAAAAAATATCAATGCTGTTAGCAGACCTCTTTCATTTCAGACTATGTGCCAACAATATTGTAGTAGCTATAACGAAATTCCTTCACGGAACCATCACTGTGATATCCCCATGGATTTCCTATTGCAATAAACACTAGCTTCCTAAAGCCCCATTCTAAATTTAATCAACAATAATATCAAACCCAAGAATTCTTTATCCTTCTCTGGAGATATGAATGTATTTTGAGTAAATACTTAAGCTAAAAGAAGTTACAGCATTTAGTTTTCTTGTGGTTGTCATTGTCTCCTTGAATCTAAGAAAAAAATAGTCTAATCAAAGCAGTGCATCAGTAAAGTGGCATTACTTAGCTAGTAAAATATCTAAACCTGGTTTCTAATCAGTAATCTTCATTGGACAATAAAAACCTATAAAATAACAACAGAAAGAAGTATATGAACCAGGATACTGAATTAGCACTTTACTATCAACATTTGTAGTTAATAGAAAGTCAATACAGCATAACGGACTGAATTTCATGTAAACCAGGGGAATAACATTTAAGTGTCTTCATATGAAGTTCTTAAAGATTTTCCTTCTTTAAAGCATATTTTACGGCCAGCGATAGTATTCTTACTCTGTTCTTGAACCCAAAAATAGCCAGGTCTAAGTTTTTTCTCGAATCATTATATATATGCTTAACACATTTGATGGACCAGTGTCAATTGTCAACGCAACAAGACTCCAGATTTTTGGTAGTTTTTTTGGTCTGTGAAAGGACTACCACGTAATATAAATACTGATGCAAAATTCAATAATAAATTGACAATAATTTACATCATCAAAGAATCAAGGTAAAACATACCTGGCATGTTCTAAAAATATAAAGAAAACGATGTCTTTTAATCAGAAGAAATTCTCTTGCAAAGCATGCTTTAAATAGCTCGCTTTTTGACACTGCGAACCTTGTTCTTGACAGAGCCGAAGGATGACTCTTGGATTTATCATAGGGAACAGAAAGGGAAGATTTCAGGGAACTTCCATATCTTGAATTTTTAAATGCTTCTGCAATTTTTGGAACAGGAATGAACACATATGGTTTTGAAGAGTCAGCCCAGTATTGCTCCTGATCCTTTCTTGAGGTAACCTATAAAAGTACACAAATTAGATGATTACCTAGTAGACATCAGTCAGAATATATTCTAATGAAATAAATAAAATAATACCTCTTGAAGAAAATCTGCAACTCCCTTACGAGGTGGCAATCGAAAACCTAATGACTCAAAAAATTCTACAACTTCTGCTCGAGGGCCATGATACACCATGTACCCTTCTGATAACAAGACCAGATCATCAAATAGGCCAAATGTCTCAGGTGCGGGCTGAAGAAGAGCCATTAAAACAGTGCTTTCCATTTGATGAACAAAATTCCGTAAGCATTTTACAATTTGAAATGTAGTAGAGCTATCAAGTCCAGTCGATATTTCATCCATAAAAAGAGTTTTCCTGGGCCCAACAACCATTTCTCCTACAAAAGTATGACAAAGTCAATCATCATATCTGATGAAAGTGTGATCGAACCAAACCATATTCATCGTGGTTATTTATCAATTTATATGAAAAGATCCATTATCTTTTAAACTATCAATAGAATCAAACAAATATACTAGTTGACATTATTCCAGACACGAGAAACATCCCATATCACTACGTGGTATACACAGTGGGACAAAAATATGTAACCTTGAAGGTGTCAGGAATGGAAGGCAGAGGAGGAGAAATAGTAGTTACATGAGTTCAGGCCAAACGCTGCGTTTGATACATTTCAATTATTAGTTATGCCTTAAATTTAGCAATAAACACGTGTTATCAGTTTATTGGTGAGGGTTGTTAGAGGCGAGAGTGTAGATTGCCCAGCTGCATTATATATGTCAATGGGATTCTCCTTTAGATACTATGAAAAGTTATATGAAATTTTCTATTCTCCTTTCTCTTTATTTCCTTAGTTTTATCTGTTTTGTGACAAGTGGTATCAGAGCAACTCCCTGGGCCAACCATGGCGGATGCGACGGCGAAGGTGAGCCTTCATAAGCATGAGAAGGAACTCAAAACCTTGGAGGGAAGGATAGACAAGATACAGGATCTGATGGCAAAGAACCTCGAACAAACAACAACACAGATGGACGTATTTGGAGAGCAAATCACCCAGCAGAGGCTACAGACCAGCAGTGAAGAGATAACACAGAAAATTGCAGAGGCAATTGAAGCAATACACCGGTCGGAGAAGGAGAAGATGGCAGCTAGCGAGATTCGCACAATTTCCTTCCAGACAACCAACCCCTTTATTACGACCGAACCACGACCACTATCACCCTCAACCATACCCCCACTACCATCATTACAATTTGGGTCAACCACCACTCTGCCCCCTACCACCAAAACTATCATACCAGCCTTAAACACAGGGCCTAGATCGGGTATCAACATTCAAAATAAACATTGTGCTGCAACAGCTCCAGCTACACAACCTCCATCCATAGTATCAACATTGGACCCAGCTGCTAGAACCCAGGTTATGACTTTAAACCATCCTAACACAAACAGACAGTGAACAGGGAACGACAAAGGAAGGAGCAGGACACAGATCCTTCCCAATCAAGAGATTAACTACAGTTGAAATGGCAGAAAGGAGGAATAAAGGATTATGTTACCATTGTGATGAAGTATATACACAAGGACATATATGTAAACAAAAGCACATATACCTTGTGATAACTGATGAAGAAGAACAAGCACCTGTGGCAGATACAGACCAAGTATTAGCTACAATCATACAAGGGGAAGAAGAAGAATATTTGCAGATTGAGGATGATGGTGGGGTATCACTGCATGCTATCACAGGGACTCATGGGGTTCACACCATAAAATTGCATGGCCAAGCTAAGAACAGATCCATTACCATGTTGTTAGATAGTGGATCCACCCATAACTTTGTCTCACAAACTCTGATAAAGGAACTCAAAATACCTACTGAGCCCTGCACTCCCATTAAGATCACAGTGGCAAATGGAGAGCAAATAAGGTGTGATAGAAAAGTTGAACAATTTAAGTGGAAACTGACTCAAGGGAAATTCCAAAGCCCCATGTATGTTATTCCTTTGGGAGGGTATGATGCAGTGTTGGGGGTAAATGGATGCAAATTGTCAGTCCCATCAGTTTTGATTATAACAGAAGAGAAATTATAATACACTGGAAGGGGAAAAAAGTAGTATTAGGAGAGCAAGAAGAGCCTAAACAATTCTACTCAGTACAAATAGAGGAGAAATTCAGCTTGAAACCCAAAGAGGAGACTTACTTTCTAGTCCAGTTAACTGCTGCGGAAGGAAAACTGGAAACAGAGGAGTAGATTCCAGGAGAGATAGAACAGATGGTGGCAGCTTACAAAGACCTCTTCCAAGAACCACAAGGGCTACCTCATGTGAGATGGCAAGACCATCATATACCAATTATTGCTGGTTGCAATCCTGTCAATACCAATCCTTATAGGTATTCCTACATACAAAAGACTGAGATTGAAAGGATGGTCAAGGAAATGCTAGAAAGTGGCATCATCAGAGACATCACATCTCCTTATGCTTCCCCAGTGCTACTAGTGAAAACGAAGGACAACTCATGGAGGTTTTGTGTGGATTATAGAGCTTTAAACAACATAACTATAAAGAACAAATTTCCAATTCCTATCATAGAAGAGTTGCTAGATGAGCTAAAGGGAAGCAAGTTCTTTACTAAATTGGATTTAAGGAGTGGATATCACCAAATCAGGGTCAAGACTGAAGATACTCACAAAACAGCCTTCAAAACCCACCAAGGACACTATGAGTTTCTAGCCATGCCATTTGGCTTGACCAATGTCCCAGCCACTTTCCAATGCCTAATGAATGACGTATTTGCTCCATACTTAAGAAAATTTGTTTTGGTCTTCTTTGATGACATTTTAGTATATAGTTCCTCTTTGGAAAGTCATATCAGTCACTTGCAACAAGTATTTGAGGTACTAAGGAGTAATCAGTTCTGTGTAAAGAGGAATAAGTGCACTTTTTCCCAACCTCAAGTGGAATACTTGGGACATATTATCAGTGAACAAGGAGTAGCTGCTGATGAGAGCAAAGTGGAAGCCATGAGACAATGGATCCCACCTAAGACAATGAAGTCATTAAGGGGATTTCTGGGCCTTACAGGCTACTATAGGAGGTTTGTGCAACACTATGGAATTATTAGTAAACCTCTCACTAATTTGCTTTAAAAGAGAGCTTTTAGTTGCGGAGAAGAGGTTGAGCAAACCTTTCAGAAACTCAAGGAAGTTCTATCAAATACCCCTGTCCTAGCCCTACCGGATTCTCCAAAACCTTTATTGTGGAAACAGAATCTTGTCACACAGGTGTAGGGGCAGTATTAATGCAGGAAGACATGTCATTAGCTTTTATAAGCAAAGCTTTGTCAGCAAAACACTTAGGCCTTTCAACCTATAAGAAAGAACTGTTGGCCATAATTATGGCAGTGCAGAAGTGGAGGACCTATCTGTTGGGGCAACAGTTTATTATTAAAACTGACCATGAAGCATTGAAGTACTCCATGGAGCAAAAATTAACTACATTAGTATAGTAGAAATGGGTTTCAAAGATGTTAGGTTTCGACTATGTTATTCAATATAAGAAGGGTAAAGATAATCTAGTAGCAGATGCGCTGTCTAGAAAGCATGAAATGGAGGGCAGTTGTATAGTAATACAATCTGCTATTCCAACGTGGAACACTGAAGTTGCAGATAGCCTTAAAGATGACAAAGAGGCACAAGAAATAATGGCACAAATTCTCATCAATCCTACTAGTTGTCCTGAATATAAGGTGCAAAAAGGGATTCTCAGAAAAGAAGGAAGGATCTACTTGGTAAATTCTGGAAATCTGAGAGAAAAGATCATGGAACAAATACACAGTAGCCCGGAAGGAGGGCATTCAGGCATAACTGCATCAATCAAGAGGACTGAGATGTTATTCTTCTGGCCTACATTAAGGAAAAACTTAACAGAGCTGATCACAAATTGTGAGGTGTGCCAAAGGAACAAGGGAGAGCACATTCCCAGTCCAGGACTGTTGCAGCCTATAGTCATAACCATGGATTTTGTGGAAGGTTTACCCAAATCAGAGGGTAAGGATACAATTTTGGTTGTGGTGGACAAACTAACCAAGGGTGTCATCTTATGGCACTCACACACCCCTTTACAACATCTCAAGTAGCACAAATGGTATTGGACTCTGTGGTTAAGTTGCATGGTCCTCCAAAAACTATCATCTCGGATAGAGACAAGATATTTGTGAGCACATTCTGGAGAGAGTTGTACAGAACATTGGGAACCCAAGTGAAGTTAAGCAAAGCCTACCTCCCGCAAACGGATGGGCAGACAGAAAGGGTCAACCAGTGTATTGAAATGTACTTAAGGTGTATGACTAGTACCAAACCCGCACACTGGAGTAAGTGGTTACCTATGGTAGAATGGTGGTACAATACTACCTTCCATACTTCAACAGGAATGACACCATATAAAGCTCTTTATGGCACTAATCCTCTAGTGGTTAATTATCACCAAGAAGGCACAAGCAACAATCCTTTGATAGCAGATTTTTTAAAAGAAAGGGAGGCAGCCCAACAATTATTGAAGGAGAATCTGCAGAAGTCGCAAGAAAGGATGAAACTTTATGCAGATAGGAAAAGAACAGAAAGGGAATTCAAAGAAGGTGACGAGGTGGATCTGAAGTTACAACCTTATAATAGACAGATGTCAGTGTCACAAATGAGAAACTTCAAGTTATCTGCTAAGTACTATGGACCATACACTGTATTCAAAGAATAGGGAAAGTGGCCTACAAGCTGCAGCTTCCTACCAGTGCTAAAATTCATAATGTTTTTCATGTTTCACAACTGAAAAAGAAAATTGGAGAGACCAAGGAGTTACAAACTGAACTACCCCAAACGAACCATGCAAGAGAGTTAAGGCCAATACCTGTAGCAGTCTTAGACAGAAGAATGATCAAAAAGGGACAGCGACCAGCCACCATGGTTCTGATCCAGTGGTCCCATAGCATTCCAGAAGATGCAACATGGGAAGAGTGGAGCAAAATTAGTGCAGAATTTCCAAACTTTAATCCTTGGGGACAAGGATCCTTTCAAGCAATGGGGAATTGTCAGGAATGGAAGCCAGAGGAGGAAAAATAGTAGTTACATGAGTTCAGGTCAAACGTTGCGTTTGATACATTTCAATTATTAGTTATGCCTTAAATTTAGCAATAAACACTAGTTATCAGTTTATTGGTGAGGGTTGTTAGAGGCGAGAGTGTAGATTGCCCAGTTGCATTATATATGTCAATGGGATTCTCCTTTAGATACTATGAAAAGTTATACGAAATTTTCTATTCTCCTTTCTCTTTATTTCCTTAGTTTTATCTGTCATTGTATATCTGTTTTGTGACAGAAGGATGTAATAGAAATATAAATATGGTAACAAGAATACTAATACACCAAAACATGCATAAAATTAATAGGAGAGTAGAAGAAAAAAGAGAACTAAGCATAAATGCTGAAGTAGGGTATACATATGACAGTTAAATCACGTCTACAAATACAATAAAGATAATCACAAGTGAAAGATTTTAAATATCATTGTTGGAAGACAAAATCATGCGGCATTCCAAAGAGAGTAGGAAAACAAAGTATTATCCTAAAGTGAAAAGTCCTAATTCAAAATCATATACCATTACACCGAAATTGATATATAAAATACACAACTTCCTATTCCTCTTTTATTACTGAACCATCAAATAGACAAAAAAATAATAATAATATTGCTTCAGCAAAAGTGGATCATATCCAATGGCTTTTTACTACAAAATAGTGATTTACCTCTCCCTCTTTCATAATTTAAGGGATATCATTCATCAAAACTTTTTAAAAAAAAAAATTAGAAAAAGAAAAGGAAAAAAAAGCGTACTGTAGCATTCCTTTGAAGAAATTATTATCTATCAAGTGAGTTTTCACCTAGGACATATTCCACTTTCGAGTTTGGACAAAGTAACTTGAAAACTCTCAGTTTTGACATCCCCGGTATATGGAAATCCCTTAGTCTCTCACTGCCTTTTCCTAGAATTCCCATACAATTCAGAAAATTATCCAATAACATTTATACATGAACTTTTTATTTCCTTATTCAATCCTCAAAATGTGCGGTAAAAATGACACAATTGAGCAACAAGACATGACTAGTTGTCATGAAGGTTATAGTGAGCATTTTTTTAAAAACTTTTGCAGGTAATATTTCAATATATTAGAATCTTGGCATTGTCCACTTTTGTGGTGTAAACATTATGCGACTGTTACTACACTTAGTTTTGGTCAAATATGGACTAAGTCTTGGTCAAATATGGATTATCATCGCAACTATCATTTCTGGCCAGCACATATTGAAAAATATCCCGATATCGTTGACCATGTCTTGAAATTTCAGCATTTGCATCAGGATTATCTATTACTGAATCAGTTCAGAGCACAACCAGAAATGAAAACTCCATCACGGGATAAATCATTGCACTATTTTGGTTTCCGACTAAACCTACAGAGGAACACAAAAAATTAAACCTGAATTGAACTAGAAATGGGACTCATTCTGGGAAAGAGTGAAAGAAGAAGACCTATTGACTTCATGAACGAACATAAGACAATGGACATAAAAATGTAAAACATAAATAGATAGATACGTGTGTGTGAGTCTGTATAGAGACAGACCTGTAGTAACTCTCTTTCTTTGACCACCTGAAATTCCCCTGAGCATATCATTACCAACATATGTGTCTGCGCATACATCAAGACCAAGAACTTTCAACATGTAATCTGTCGAGACACTGTGCTTTCTGCCACCAACAGATGATGCCTGAGCAAGAGATTTTGTTAGGATAAAAGTGTTGTAGTTAGAAATAATTTTACAAGGATAATATATTTACACAACACCGTAGTGTTGGCATCGACAAGCTCCAATTATTTTGAATTGACAACCTTCATAAAAGCATCTATTTCAGGACTGGGGCGAATATTCCTTTCCCTTTCTAATCGAGTGAGATCCTCCATATACCCTGAAAGAAAAAAACAAGAGAGTGGAAATACTTTGTAACCATGAGGCTAAAATAATTAACAAATCTCGTCTCTGACAGCATAAATAGTTAGAATCATTAGATTAAATGCCTTCAATTTAGACTTAATTGTTATCAATCCAACATTAGATTAATAGAAGGCCATAGGAACTAACCATGAATAGTAAGATTTTTAAGAGAAGTAACAAAATTAAAGACTAGTTAACTATAAAAGGAATGTGACTGAAGATAAACTGAAAGTTCAAAGAAAGAAGACAACTGAATGCCTCATTTAATTTTTTGTACAAGACTATATCATCAGCGTTGCTAGATCGAACCACAGACCAAAATGGCATCTATAAAAAATGATTGGTTCAAAATTTCTTAAGGTTGTCACTAGAAGAGAGTATATTTAAACCAAAAAATACTCTAGTTCTGCGAGGAATCAATGACTATATGTTCAATAGAGAATCAACTGTAACTGGTGAACCTTAAACAAAAATGAAATATCATAATAGACAAAATAATGGAAACTAATCTTACAAGTTGGTATATCTTTGGCAGATCACCTCCAAATGATAAAGAGGTGAAAGAAAAAGAAAATGATGACGCTTGTCAAACTCTGGTTGAAACAAAACCACAAGGTAACGAAGGCTATATATATCTAATCTAACCCACAGCTATGCTGTGACCCACCCTGAAGCTCCATCAGCAAGATGAAAAATACATTCTGCTCTTTATATTCCCAAATAAAATGAACAGCTTTACACTTGCATTCAGTCAGGGTGGTAGCAAAAGAGGGGGGGGGGGGGGGGGGGGGGGGGGGGGGAATTTTAGTTCAGAAAAATTAACCAGAAAATATTCAGAATATGTCTAGACTTTAAACCAGAGCAATGTATTGATGGCAGTTCTGAATTTGAATAGAGATAAATTTAAAATAACCAAAATACAACATATATATATAGGACAAACCTGCAAATCCCTCACTTGCGCCCTCACATCTAGCAGCAAAATCTAACGTTTCTCTTACAGTCATCTCTGCAATGTGATTATCTGTTTGACTTATATAAGCTGAAGTCCTTTGAATGCAAAAATCATCAAGCTTATGACCATTGTATGTAATATTTCCACTTTTCTGTAACCAAATGAGTTAGTTGACAATAAGATGGACAGATTCACATCTTTAATGGAGTCGTTGCAAACCCTATTTCCACATTTTTCCGTATTGATGGAAACAGACTAGCTTCTAATTTGGGAAATAAGTACAAAACTAAAATTTAAGCCACAAAACTTCAATTTCAGTAGACATCTATTCACCAATTATAGCATAAGAACAAGAGAATCAATATCCATTTTATCAATTCTAAACCATTGACTTCCCTTCCTTACCAAGGAGCATAGTTATTAAAGGCAAAAGGTGCTCCAAGGCACAAAGGGCTCCTTGGGGCTTAGGCTCAAGTCAAGGACAAGGCAAGCACCCCCATTGAAGAAAGGGTACATACTAAAAAGTAAATACAATATATATCTAATAAAATACAAATGATTTTGAATTTCCAGCTCACTCAATTAATCATCTGGGCCGTTCAAAGTTTGGGATAAATTCAACCGTCCATACATCTATCTAATAAAATATATCTATCTATCTATCTAATCTATCTAATAAAATACAAATAATTTTAAATTTCTCGCTTACTCATTAAATCATCTGGGTCGTTCAAAATTTAAGATAAATCTCATTGTCTATACAGTGCCAGAGGCACGGGACCCAACTAGTATATATATATATAATCATATATCAAGTAATTATTCAAACTCCTAAACATAAACGATGATAGCTTGTTAACTACTATGTATTGATAAATTAAAAGGTAGACCAATACACCATATACAAACACCTATATATAAAATAAGCACAATAGGCCAACACACCATATAGAATCACCTAAATATGCTATGCCCATAAGAAAAACATAAAAGAACTTCTGGTATAGTAAAAATTTGAACACATGTAAATATCTATGTATATACACGGGAGGACTATTTCAACAGTTATTTTTTCAACCCCGAAAACCAGACCATTAAAAGGTCAACACTTGTAAATTGCAATAAAAATAGCCAGTAAAGAACCAAATCCAATGAACACTAAAAACCTAAACAAAACCATAAAAAAATAAAAAAAGAAGGTGAAAATAAAAAATGGACTGCTGAGATCAGCTAGGATTTATTTCAATGAAGCAAGGGCCTCATGCACACCTTGGGCATAGGCCTCTGAGGCACGTGCCCCGTTGAAGCTGCTGGGCCTACGCAAGGCAAGGCACCAACCTTCTGCGGGTGAGCCTTGTGTCTTTAATAACAAGAGCTGACAGTCCGAAGATAATCATAATAACACTCACCATCATTCAGTTTTTCAAGTAACAGTCAGTATCCCTCTAGTCTACAATATGTAACATTCAATTCCCCTAGTGTGGTTGACCAACTAATATTTTAAAATATTTTTAATATAACGTCTAATACACCCTTCAAGTTATAATGTTTAATTTCTTCACTAAATATAAATTTATATATCATAATTTTTACTTTACTTGATCTAATTAATTAAATTATAAAATTGTGCAATAAATAACATAAAAGTTAAAAAATAATAAATATTCATTTTATCAGGAAAATAAAGTCATACAATTTTTACTAATTAAATTTCTCAAATATTAAAATTTACGTGATATATATTCAAATATATTATTTTGTAATTAAAAAGTATAATGTTAATACCCATAAAAATTACAAATTAAGGCAATAAAATAATAATAATTTTTTTAAATATTAAAATTTACGTAAAACAAACTTATTATTATAATTTAAACGAATCTTATTACTCATATAAAGTATTAAAAATTATATTAATTATTTTTCTCATATATTAAACTAAACATAAGTCACACTTAAATATAATTATTTTCAGTAAATATGACAAATGTTGTTACTCAAAAAAAGAAGAAAAATGTATTAAAAGAAATTTTTTTACAAGATAGAGGTAATAATAAATATAAATATATTTTTTTATTTAATATTGGATAAAAATAACTTTAACTGTATACTAAAAAAATATAATCAAAATCATAAACATACATACACTACAATAAAAAGGGTTAATTCCGATGGAACTTTCTGTCGGTAATAAGCATATTCCATTGAGGTTATCTTATTTCCGACAGAATGTTCTGTCGGAAATTCGGTCGTATATAAGCAGGTCGAAATTAAGTCCGTCAATCTTTCAGTCGGGGATACTTAACCTCGACGGACTTATCATCGATCGAATAGTCGGTCGAGGGTACTATATGTCCGACTGAAAATGTTCGATCGATGGTATTCGGTCGGTGATAAGCATGACACGTGGCAGAATACCAAATTTTGGAAGTTCTTATTGCCGACGGAATTCCGTCGAGAATAGTAATATTCCGTCGAGAATAATGACTATTTTTTTTAATATATAATATATTTTTGCAATATCCAGGAATTTAACCCACATCTTGTACCTGTACTCCAACAGCACATACCCATACACAAGCTAACAATATAACCTCCAACAGCACATACACATACACAAGCTAACGATATAACCAATAACACGAATTACAATTAATCTAAATCGGAGTTAATTCCGTCGGAGATAAACCATTTTCTTGTAGTGATATTTTTTATATATACTCAATAAAAGTTAACATATAAAAATTGTAATATGAAACTAAAAATTCAAATAATATTATTTGTTGTTAAGAACCAAAAACTAAACTATCAATATACTCGATCACTCTAATTAGAATAACTTCATTAATAATTTAATTTAATTTTTTTTAATATTTGTATCACTTATCCAAAAATATGTGTTAATTAAACTAAATTAGTTCTTTATAAGTTACCAACAATTTAAATGAGATAATTTTAATTACAAATAAAACTATAATTAAAATGTATTGTATTAAAAATGATAATTAAACACACACACACACACACACACACACACACACACACATATATATATATATTATTTAGTAATTAAAATTTGATAAAATACAAGGGTAAATATGTAAATTTATCTATTTAGTCAACTCTAAAAATTTGCAGGGATACTAATTGTTACTTAAAAAACTAGAAGGGAGGTGAGTGTTATTATAATTATCTAGAGGGAGTGTCACTATATTTTATCTAATAACAATGTGAGCATGTCATGGGTTAAAAGTAAAACATTGACTCAACCATTATTAAGTCTAAAAATTCACAGCAGACTGCTTCACACGTGTTAATATCTATCACAAAATTTTCATACTTGATTTTTCAGTACTTTATTCTCAATAGCACTATCATTCTTTTGAGGAGAACCATTAGCACAAGATGGAGCCAGTAAAATTTTCAAACACTTCTTCCTCTCTAAACAATTCTCTTGTCATAATATGAATTGAAGATGGGCAAAGTGTAAGTATGTCACAATATGTCATATATGAGCTCAAAAAAATTACATCCTGGACAATATATTTCACTCTATATCCCTTTCATTTGGACAAGGACGAAAGAAAGTCTTTGGACAGATGATGTATTTGTGTAGATACCTTTAAGCCACTGTCAAGTTTCCCAGCAAGAGCCAAAAGCAAAGTGGATTTACCAGATCCTGGAGGACCCAAAAGCAATGTCATCCTATCAAGACAAATAAAAACACTTTAAAACTGGCAGAATATTTTCAATAATAAGAAAAAAAAATAAAGTTATTATATAAAGATAAATGTAAAATAAGATTTGCCTGCTTTTTAGGTTTTTGCCATGTCGATATGTCAACAGTCAATAACACATTAATTATTTAGAAGTCTTTTTCGCATTTCTACACTACACACCTCGTAGGCCCTAGCACGAGCATGAAGTCTTACTTGATTTCCTATATCTACCAATATACCTAGTCAAGTTCATCCTCATGTGAGCCAGTCCATAATGGTGTTCGCAAGTTTAGTTGGGAACGTTCTATCCCTTGTTTTCAAATTAAGTATTACCAGTGTTTCTAGAGTATCACATTGATGACAAGTATTGACACATGGCCTCATACTAGACACACAAGGTACGAATTACATATTCTTAGTAAAGAACTAAAATATCCGATGGATTTAAGGATTTTACTATATATCGTTCAAAGCCATCTACATGTATCTCAGATTTGTTTATTATAAGAATTGAGGAGTACAAGTAGATCAAATGTTTGTCCTCAATCATGTCATTTGGCCAAATAAGAAATTTCTGACATAGGTTTAATTTTAATTTACTGATATAGTTGTTATTCTAAAATTTATAATTTTAATGACATAAACGAATTTGTTTACTTATAATAAAGTTGTTTTTTGATAACTTGAAGATTTTCAAAAATAAGAAATTAAACACTCAAAGAAAGCATTACTCTTCAAATCCTAACACTATTACAATCTTAAGTTTTATTATGGTGTATTTTAATCTTACTGTTTTATACTCATGCTGGGATGATGATCCAAATGATTTTCTGAGGAAGTTAAACTTTAATATCTGTGAAACTTCAAGTCTATTTTAATTTATAGACACATCAAAATATTCTATAAAAAAGAATTTAAATTTATTTGCCAAACACTATTCAATTTACACATGAGTAGCACTTCTCTTGGAACTCTATTAGTCAAAGTTACAGCAACGCTCCTCCAAGCAAGCACTTGTTGATATTAACACTTGTTAATACATATATTTGTCAATGTTATTATAAATCAATCAAAAAATTAAAGATACCTTGAGGAATAACCTCAAAATATCTGGATACAAATTCCAATCCTTATGCTTGGGCATAAATTACCTATTAAAAGAATCCCCTTGCGTTGAGATTGTACATCACAAATCAAGAATAAAATCCAAATAGAAATCAAGAACATTTCACCATAAAAGTGAAGTTAATTAATTTTTTCTAACATGAAAATGTACTTTATTCACCTGCCAAATATATGCATACCTTCCTGGTTTTACTATACCACTGACGTCGTTCAGGATAGTAAGAGTATGTCTCCTTGGATGAAGCATGCTCAAACCAGTTAAAATTTTCTGCATTCAATTCATTAGAAGCAGCTTATTAAAAATGTTAACAGATAAAGCTTCCAAAGAAGCTAATTGGTGAATAAAGAAAAACTGAGAGTAGGAAAAAATAGCAGACCTCAATTACGTCACGGGCATAATTCACTAAAGTCGGCAAAGCCCTGCTACCAACTTTTACCTTCGCAGTTATCGTCAAGTTTTCAAACCTTACATCCACTTTTGGAACCTCTATTCCAACTCTTTTCCATTATGAAAAATCAAAAACAAAAATTAATCATCCAAAGATAATATTAAAAAAATTAGTTATTCTATTTTTATGACTATTCATTGTATAAATTAACTCAGATAGAAGAACATAGGTCCATAAATCACACGGTGATGTCTCATTGTTAAAATGAAGCCCAAAAAAACACTTATAAAAAATTTCTTAACAATATTTTTTTTGAAGTTCAAATAATCTTAAATTACTTAAATATTGCTCTATTCAAAGGCTTGTTTGGAAGAAACTTCAGTTACTGTCGAAGAGAAACAAGGTCCATGTATGGAAGGTCTATTGCTGGTGAACTCAAAGCAATTTCAAATGCATCTTAATATATTACTACCTCAGTTCTACAAAAAGAATCTCATTTTACAAAATTAACAATTTTTAATCGATCAGCTCTTACAATAATTAAATAGTTACTACCGATCAAAATCTCACGACAAAAAAAAAACATGTTTTTAAATCATTAAGTACCAAAGGCGTAACATATAACTCAATCAAAAAAGTAATTGAACAAAGTATTGTAATATTCTCTTCATTACCGATCGAGTCGTTGTTTTATAGCCGAGAGTAGTATATAATTATCCTGCTCCGATGTCGCCAATGCATTTTTAACCACAAGCTCGCGATTAATACGATCAAGTTTTCTGACATCCACCGCTTCAGTTCTCTCCCCTCCGCCGCGCGATTCCGAAACCGCCCGCCGCAGCAATGCGAAGTTCGTTCGTTTCTGCGACGGCAGTCTCTCAATCGCCGCCCATAGTAGCTCCGCCTCATCTCTGGCCACGTCGTCAGCGTTCGAGGGCCGCGCAAACGCCTCGCCTTGGCCGGCTTCCACATCCAACTCGAAATACTCACTTCCGTTCGACGCGGCCATTCAATCTCTCTCTGTTTCTGTCTATCTAAAATTCTCTCTGTACTCGTCTTTTCTCTGTCCGGTTTATATATTAGGCGGATGCAATTTCTTAACAGAGTTTGTTGGACAGATAGGAGTCCCCCTTCTGTAATTCTCTCTTCGAATTCAGCTTCCTTCTAGAAAGCGTGATGTCCAATACTACCTCTCCAGTGTTTATCCCTCTCCCGCGAGTTTTGAAGATGTGGAAAGGACGAAATTAGCCCTATGGCAGTGCGGTTATTGATAATTGCCACTTGCTTTGCCCGGTTCATAAGATCTCGGAGCGTAGATGCGGAAACTCGTTGTGACACGTGTCATGCCGAATAGAATTGTGCGGATTTGTATGCTTCAAGGAAAGATTTTTCCCCTAAAAAAAATTATGTTACGATAAATTACGTAGATTTGTTACGAATAAATATATCAAGTAATTAATTATATATTTTTATTAATTTGTAGATCATATAAATATATAATTATATCTACTTACAATAAAAATTAATTTATTTTATCATAATATATAAAAGAATTCAAACTATTTAATTTTATTTTTGGTACATGCTACATTTGTTATTAAAGAAAAATGCTTCCATATTTTTTGGTGAGCTATTATTTTTGGTCATTTAAATTTGAAATAAAGAAAAAAACACAGCTTATGAGAAACATAAATTAGGATTATATGGAAACGAATTTTAAATGATTGATATTAATTTTTATCTTGTGAAAATTAAAATATCCTAAATTATCAGAATTGCGCGTTTGTACAATTTTGAGGATGTGCCCACCTATCCTAAAATAAATTTTGTTTTATTTAAAAAGATCACCACTCCAAATAATTTGTCTGGAATTAAACTTTTTAAATTTTGGAAGTTTGTTTTAACAAAGGAAATGTGTTAGCATCACTCAATTTCCATGAAAACCATGGTTATTGCATTTCTATATTCTCCATTTAATAAAACCAATCTCGTGGTTGCATATAATAAAACGTTCAAAATTAGCATGTGTGAGTTAGTGTGTGTACTCTCTTTTATTTACTATGAACTTTTACATGGGAAAAGAAAAATATATATAAAAAAATTTAATTACATGAAAACGAATACAGAAATAAATAATCACAATTTAAACAATAAAATAAGTATATTAGATTTTTTTTATTTTAGATGGAAGTAAAGAGGATTTCTTTAAAGTATAGGATATAGAAAAGGTAAGAAATATAATATATTACAAGAAAATATTTTTCTAACGTTTTGATATTGTGAGATGTTTTAATTTAAAGCTTATATATATATACACACACACACACATGATCAGGTGTGGGAGTCCGCATTTTGTTAAAATACGGATTTTTTTTCTTTCTTTTTTTTAAAAAACAACTAAATTTTTTTTTAATATTTTATGGAACTGGAATTTTTACATAATACAATGTTTTGGGTGTGATTTGGATACATATAACAAACAGGTCTGTACAAAAAAGACCCGCATTTTAAGAACGTCCGAGATCCCGTATAGGATCTGTGACGCCCCCAAAATAGGTATACATCACCCATTCTGAGTCGCCAAATACATGGTACAGAAATAAATACAACTTCATTAAACTGTGAGTTTAAATACAAATAGAGAGTATAAAAACTCAAAAGGAGTCCTCATTACAATTATTGATACACTATTTTAAAAATAGTGAGGACTGCTAAAACAACTTTCTAGAACCATCACTCCGTACCCCGACTAGTTCCTGCTATGTTCTCACCTCCTGAGAAGAAAAATGGAACAAAAGGGTGAGCTCAACTAGCCCAGTAAAGAATATTATGACTAAGATAATATACAACAAATTATCATTAGTCTTCAACAGGGAATAATCTGATAAAATATAATAGACAACAAGTTTTAGGTCAACAACTGCAGCGGAAAATAGCAATCCATTAGAAGAGTCAAGTAAAGAAAGAATTCTACTATCTTCTAAGATTTAAAAGTTCATCATCAATATTTTATCCCTGTAATATCAATCAATATACATCTTGAATCAAATATTCATCTTTGCACTACAGGCCAAAGATATTCATTTGTATCACCAGTTGGTCATGTTCATCTCAACACCTGTTCATCTTTGCACTACGGGCCAAAGATATTTATTAGGTAATCATTCATCTTTCCACTACAGGTCAAAGATATTCATTTGTATCATCATTTAGGACTGGGGATGATGAAAAATATTTTAAAGAAAACGAATCCAATGAGATAAAAGATCAAATACTAAGGATTCGTATTACAGTTTATATATCCAAGTTCAATAATATTCTGAAATAACCAATTTTGAAGCAGAATTCAAAAATAATGATCAAAACATGGATACAATCAAAGATAGTAACCATAATAGACAACTTGGACAAAAAGAAGAAAATTTTTTTTTTCGATGAATAGTGTCGTATTCGTGAATAGTGCTGTATACGTGAATAGTGACGTATACGTGAATAGTAATCCCGACACAAAAAATTCTAAATTTGATAAAAAGTTCATACCAACATTTTGGTATAATGATATTGAAGAAAATATCATTTTTAGAAGAATATAACACCCCTTACCTCAAAATATCAGTACTTCTGATCGGAATACCGGTATAAGGCTGAAGGAAACTTGCACTGATGAATAGAAAATCACAAAGTATCTAAATACTCATAAAATACACTCAATAATTTAGAGAGAGAAAGAGAAAAAATTTGTTTCTGGTGTGATTTTCAATTCTAACTTTGCCCTCTATTTATAGGAAAATGTTAGCACGCCGAAGCAGACTTAAACTGCAACCTGATGGCTTTACCTGCTACTATTCTCACCCACCACATTTGAATAAAAATCTCAGCACATTTCTTGACCAAACAAGAGTGGGGCCCACCAATTCTAGAATTTTTCAGGTTATAACTCCCGCAATATATCTCAAAAACACTGGTTTGATTTTTAATACCTCCAATCCGACAAAATACTAATAAAACACCTCAACATTAATTCCTTCATTTATAACCACATAAATAAATCCATTATTTATATCCACATAAAATAAATATTTCCTTATCATATGAATCAATGTTTAATTATTCATAAATAATATTACAGAATCACATTTATGACAACCAGGCTGTTCCTAGGAAAGAGGGGGCTTTCCAATAAGGATTTCTCCTTACTAGTGTGCAATTAGGTGACCAAACCTCTCCTTGACAGAACTTTCTAGACATTGCCAATAATGTTATCTAATTATATTATTCCAAATAATCTGAATTACTGATCTGATAAAGGAGATACTGTGCAGTGATGATAATTGATACAACAATAATATAAAATATCAATGCAACAATTATTGAATCAATAAAATTAAATATTGAACAGTAACTACTGTGACAATTATTGAGTATTGCCTTCTTACGTAAGGATCAATAATTCAACAATACTGTGCAATACCGTATGCTACTGTGCAACAACGCGTATTACTTTACTTTAACCACCGGGTATTCCAACAGTGTTAATGGTAACAACTACGCCATTATTCAATTTTGTCATTTTCTTCATTCGACCGTTATCCGTTATGGGGCCCACAATTGGCTGAGCCGTCGTACGAATATTCCCCGACAGAAATAATATTCCACCGACAAAATGAATATTTTATAACCACTTGCTTATTTTGCAAAATTTTCACATTTCACCCATAACCAAAGTTATTATATCAAATTAAGAACTTATTATTCACAATAATAAATAAAGGAAATTTGGTTCGCAGGTCCGCATGCAGACCACCTTTAACGATGGACAAAATCGTGGCTAAAACTATCACTAAAACTATCACTATTTTAGCAACCAGATATGTGATCGTCCATAATATGATCAAGGGACAAGATTAGCAATAAAAATTTTGCCGCTAGTAGGGGTCTTAAGGCAGTTTGACATTCACGTTAATGGGATCTTTTGTGAGGTCCTCGAATCCGGGTCCCAAATCACCGCGGATCTGGTTCGATCGTTTTATAAAACTATTACTATACTTGCGGAAGATATAAACATAAATTGTTTATACATTAAACTTATACACTTTTTCCCAAGGTCGAGTAACCTTAACTTAATACACAATACATAACTTATTTAACTTACAATAACATTAATATATAATACTTATTACAACTAATCGCACACATTAACTTTAAGCTGGAACTGTCTTTAACATTTCCTTGTATCCGACGCATTCGTCTTAATCTGCAATGTTTATCATAATATAGCAAGGGCGAGCATAAGATTGCCCATCAAGTTTAAGTTCAATAATTTAACGATATATCATGATTAAAAGGATTTGAATAATAAGATGGCTATAATTCAATAGTATAATTGTGAATTGAATTAGCACGAACAAACTTTTGACTGAACAAGTATTAAACATGAACAAAATATATATGTTTCGATTGGTAATGAATGTGATCAACCTTTCATACCTGACTTATACATACAATATGTACAGAGTACAATTCTACAATGGCAATCAGCAATGATTATCCATAAGCATATCTGAATGAAACAACTCTTAGTAGAGTTAAGTAAAACTTGCATGAACTGTTGATTAATGCTACGCAATTTATAACGCTTTATCCGAAGACCTAATATTAGTAATATAGATCTCCAATACTAGAATAATATCATCATAATATAATACTATTATATATATAGATATACATAGAATAACCTAAACTCATAACACATAACCTTATCAGTCTATAACACATATAAGACTCGGTATCAAGTCAAACTATTGCAGTCTGAGTTGAATCCGACACAAATCTAGCATCCCGACGGTCTAGTCGGACAAATCTCGAGTTTAAGTTCAATTAAGCTCTGTCTAAACACAACCATTAATATCTACGATAATTTATTAACATTCGAAATATTTTTCGTAAGCTCGTAATAATTTTTAAATAATTATTATCATTAGTAATTATTTTTAAATCATTAATACCGTATTTATACAAATTAAATACCACATAATTCCTTTATCATCAATATTTATTTATTATCAAATATTAATGAAATACATGTCATAATATTATAATATATTTATAATATCACAAAGTATTTCTAATACTTTAAAATCACCTTTATATGATTTTTAAACGATTCAATTTATTATCTGATAATTGCTATTAATATTAAAATATTAATATTTTCATGATAAAATATCAAAAGTTATATTTTATAACTTAAAATATTTTTCTAACACTTAAATCATTAATTCTATTTTTCTATAATTTATTTAATATATTTATTAAATAAACTAATTGTCATTAATATTGATTAATTAATGAAATTCATCCTAAAATATTAAAAGTCACTTAAAATATTTTATTATACAATAACATTATTTTTCATGATTTTTCATGTATTAAAATCATTTTTAAATAATTTATTCAATATTATAATTAAATAAATTAAATACCATTTATATTCCAAAAATATTAAATATTAATAAAATATAATGAAAATAATTAAAAACTATTTTTCAGACTTTAAAATAATTTTTGAAATTTATTATGTATTTTTAATAATTAAAAACCATTTAATTCGATTTATTTAATAAAAATAATTATTTTCTGAAATTAAAGGTCGCTAAAGGGCCCTATAGCGACAGACCCGTCGCTATAGGTGTTCTTGGCTTATTCTTGAGCCTGCCCAGAAATGCATGTCAGTAGACAACTAGGTAAGTTTGACCAACATTTGATCCTAGTTCTCGTGATGTTCTGTGCTGGATAAAGTGTTTAGATTGTAGTATAAGTACAATACTACAACTACATATTAAGTTCATGGCCAAAACATTTCACCACTAAGAGATTTAAGCCACCAAAAATCATGTCAGAGCTGTTCTTCATTTCTGGGTTTTCCAAAAATTAAGAACAGTTGCTAGGCCTTACTTTGAAGCTTCATTACTTGGAATCTGGGTCTGTTTTACGATATCTAATGGTCCCTACTTGTAGTCATGATGTCATAGTACAATTATATAGCATCAGATAAGCATAACAATATCACCTAAACAAGATCTGGGCCGGTCAAACGTATGGTCATAAGTTGTTCATGAGAAATCCGGGTTTCCCAGATTTCTTCCCAGGCAGTTGGTCAACGATGTTTTGACCTTGATTAATTTTACTTTTATAATAGATCTAGGTGTTCTATTGACTTGTATGGGTAGTTTATGTACCCTGCTACAACACCAAAACAAGAACATGACCAAATCACATAACATTAGCAAGATCAATGACCTTACAAAGCTTGTCAGACCGGTTCTGGGTTTTTGGGCTGCCTAGAACCCAGTTTTCGTGAACGGTCAACGGGTTTTGACCACCTATAACAAGCGATCTATAACATGGTATGTCCATGATTCTAGTTCTAGATGGTAGTCCACATGGCATAAAATAGATTCAAAACATAAAACACAGAAAACATCTAACACACGGATCTAGAGGAACTGACATATGACTGTCAGGCCTTAAAATTAGGGTTCTTGGCCAGTTTTGAAAATTTGATTTTCGTACCTCTAGATGTTATAGATCCATGATCTATCAACCCAGATCACTCAAAGACACCCTCTAACACATTTTTAACCATCAAATAACAACATCAAACATAAGGTCTAAGAATTTCTAAATTTTAGAGTTTATACCTTTTAAGCCTTGATTCTTGATTTCTGACTTCATGATCTGTTATTGGAAAGCTAAGGGCTGATAAAGTCTTAACTTGATACTCATAATCACTCTCAATCTCGAAATGCTAGTGAAAGAAAAGTTTTGGACAAAAGGAAAAGTAAAGTGAGACTTTTCTTACCTTTGATCTATATAAATGTTGATGCAATGCACATGGCTATCAAAGGGGCTGATATAATTGAGATATAAGTCACAAGCTAGGCTTAGGGTGGTTCACCCATTCACCTTAGGTCTAGATCTACAAGTTAAATCAAATAATACACAAAGGGCATTTTAGTCATTTCCATAAAATTTTAATTCTAGAATTGTCATTTGATGCAAACCCTTAGGGTTTAGGGTTTGAACCCTTTAGGGTTTAGGATTTGAACCCTTAGGGTTTAGAGGTTAACCATTAACTTTGCAATTTAATTTCTAAGATTTCCGAATTTCGGTTTTAAAAATAGAAAATTAATATTTCTAAATTATAATTATAATTTTCTAATTATATTAAAATTTCTTAATCATAATTTAAATCTTGCTAATTAGGATTAATAATTCCTAATTAAAATTGCTAATTTAGTAATTAGGGTCAAAATTGGTCATTAGGGTTTATAACCCAAAAAATTATGGTTTCTAGTACAAAATATTTTTCTAATTTAGAAATTAGATTTCATAATTAGATTAGGATTTTCTAATTACTTATAACTTTAAAATTAGGATTAATATTTTCTAATTAACATTAAAATTATTAAATCAACAATTAGGTTTTTCCTAATTATAAATTAGGGTTTTTAATAATTAGGATTTCCAGTAAATCTTTTGGGTATTCCCTAATTAGGTTATATTTAATAACGTTTAAACCTTATACCAACATTGCATTCCCAAATTAGGGGTTTATACACCGAATTAGGATTTCGAATTCTCGGAACTGAAATTAGGGTTTCCAGAACATGTTTCAAGGGTTTCTTATAAATCGCTAGGGTTTTCTAACCAAACATTGACGCTCTTAATATATACTTAGGGTTCGTTACAGATATCGTGTATCTGGTCAACCTTTGACCCTAACCACATACTGTACGCATATACAACCATATACACATAACATATTCACGTATTCCCTTAATCATGAATAATTCACCTAACTTCTTCACAGAATTTTGAAAATTTCAAAATTCCTTCTTAAAAATATCAAACACATACACTTATTTTCTGTCTAGGTTCTAATATTGAACCTTAAATCAATTAATTAAAATTTTAAAATTTTTCTAAAAATATTCACCCCGAAATTTACAATATTCACCCCTTCTTCTAAAAATTTCATCCCCGAAATTTACCTTACACCATACACCATTCCTTTTCATCATCACATGCGACCCAATACATTCTTCACAAGAATAAAATTTTTTGAAATTGTGCTGAGGGGTTTTATAGACTATTGTCTGTCATTTTCGCAAAGGTTTTATGAAAATTCATCCGCAAACCGTCATAACTTATAGACATAGTGGGTAATTAGCCCGTTCTGCCCAGTACTGGCCAAGTACTGTTGATTGGAACAATTTTTCCCCGTTCCTTCTATTCCATCAGCCTTAGGCGCACAAAAAAAATTCTTACCCCAGTCTTTAGCGAAATCCGCACCAAAACAATTTGGTTATTTTGAGAAATTTCTTTCAATGAACACTTAGAGTTTTCATAACATTTGTCTAGCTGAATCGAATAGCGTAGACTCATATCAATAATTCAATTCAATCGAATTATTTAAGTGTAGCCAAACCCCGTTTGCAAATTAAAATTTTGAAAAATATTTTGAGAATGACGTCATGATGCCGTACTGTATTAATAGTCCGTTTGAGGATGCCGTCATTATATGACTTTGTCATAACACATCATACAATAGCGGAACAAAAATTTTAGATCAAATTTACACTAAGTATTCCTGCATTTATAACTTTATCAACTTTTATCATCTCAGCACCAGGTTACATGGTACATGAGTGATAAATAAAAATATATTTTGATATTTCAAATCATCTTTGTCTAGCTGAAACAAGTAGCATAGACTATACTTTAAACCGTTTCAAAAATGATTACGACTCTACATATTTTTTTTTTCAAAAGCACATAGTGCGTATTTAGCTTGATATCAAAATTTCAAAGTCTAACATAGATTGGACTTTTGGAAAACTTATTTCTTCACTAATAATCATTTGCTTAAACAGTCTATCTATTCTTATTATCCTTAATACTCCATTTACGCACAACTATACCCAGTTCGTCAAACCACGCTTATGAGTTCATGAACTTGCCATAATCATATGAGTTTAAGAACTTGTCCTAGTCAGACCTTTAGCGTCCATTCGCTGAGGGGTTCATAAATGTTTCATATAACTATTAATCAAGCATGTCACATAAGTATGAGTTTTAAGAACTCGTACTTAACCTTATATCCTCTACCTATAACCTATCTATTTGTTATACACCTGAGAAAGGAATCACCCTCTTAACATGCATATAGAAAATAGCCCGACACAAACATTTCAATGATTATCATTGCCATAAACTAAGTGATTTTTACACCAAGTACAATTCAGCTCCCATACGAAGAATCATACAACTTAGCCGCTCACAAGAGTCCTCAATTGAAATCCCCACCTAATCTTAACTCCCTTTTCAATACGAATTTCATTTAATCCGTATTCGTAATTCTTTCCTGAATCTGTACCAATTCATAGTACAACTGATACTCAGCAATCTTGCTGTAAACTTTTCAATCATTCGCTTGATCTTTCTCCATACTATAACCATATCTGATCACGGGGTGATCTCATCGTATATATTACGATTCATTTCTATGCCTTGATCATTTTGTTTTACGATCTTCAATCACTGCACTTTTAGTCTTTTAGACTCTATCTATTCACCACTACTGTTCAACTTTATTATCAGAGTTACGGAACTCTTTATCTTATAACTCGCCGAGATTCGTCTTTGAATCTTACCGACCAACTAACTCTATGTGAGTTACTACTTATCCTAATCACTGCGATTATTAGTCTCAGGTATTCCTACCTAAGGTTCATAACCTACAGCTTTGATACCAACTGTGAGGTCCCCGAATCCGGGTCCCGAATCACCGCGGATCCGGTTCGATCATTTTATAACACTATTACTATATTTGCGGAAGATATAAACATAAATTATTTATACATTAAACTTATACACTTTTCCCCAAGGTCAAGTAACCTTAACTTAATACACAATACATGTGAAAACCCGAGAATTTAGAAATTTTTTAAAATTTTAATTAATTGATTTAAGGTTCAATATTAGAACCTAGACAAAAAATAAGTGTATGTGTTTGATATTTTTGAGAAGGAATTTTAAGGATTTCAAAATTCTGTGAAGGATTTAGGTGAATTATTCAGGATTAAGGGAATAAGCGTTTATGTTCTGTGTATATGTGTGCATGACGTGGTTAAGGGTCAAGGGTTGAACAGATAAACGATATCTGTAACAAACTCTAAGTATATATTAAGAACATCAATGTTCGGTTAGAAAACCTACTGAGTGATAAGAAACCCTAAAACCAGTTCTGGAAACCCTGATTTCAGTTTCGAGAATCTGAAACCCTAATTCAGAAATTTATAACCCTAATATGGGAACTTAAATGATTATTATATTGTTTAAGTGCTATTAATTATAATATTAATTAGGGTAAAGCTTAATTAATTAGCAAACACTAATTTCAAATTTAGAAAACCCTAATTTTTGGATTTAAAAACCCTAATTTATAATTGGGGAAAACCTAAGTATTAATTTAATAAGTGTAATGTTAATTAGGAAACCCTAATCCTAATTTTCAAGTTAAGTAATTAGGAAACCCTAATCTAATTAGGAAACCTAATTTCTAATTTAGGAAAAATTATTTTTTTATTTAAAACCCCTAAATTTTGGGTTATAAACCCTAAAGTACTATTTTGACCCTAATTTTTAAATTAGCAATTTTAATTAGGAAATACTAATCCTAATTAGCAATATTTAAATTATGATTATGAAATTTTAATATAATTAGTAAATCCTAATTATAATTTAGAAATATTAAATTTCTATTTTTTTTTAAAAAAAAACCTAAATTAGAAATTTTAGAAAATTCAAATTTGCTTAACCCTAAGGGTTTCAAACCCTAAACCCTAACTCAAACCCTAAACCCTAAGGGTTTGGCCAATTGACAAGTTTGCCATTTAATTAAAAATCAAAATGACTATAATGCCCTTTTTGGATTTTTTTAAGGTAACTTGTAAATCTTACTAAATGAGGAGTTGGTGACCAATTCATTTGACCTTGGTGACTTAAAAATGTCCAGCAAACCACCATTTAATGAATCAGCTCTATGCATTTATATCATAACATATAAGTGATAAAGAGAGAGAAAGTTTATAAAAGTAGCTCATTATGCACTATAACTCTCAACAACTCTCTCTCTCTTTCTCCCAACCTCCGAATTGACTAAGTAAATCAGTCCTTAGTTGATCCTCTAGATCATCAAGATCAGTTAAGGAAAGCTAGATCAAAGATTGAAGCAAGAGAGGTATAAAACCTAGTTCACTTTTTGATCATGTATGCTAAGTTAATGTTTGTGTTTATGTGTTTATATAAGTGTTATATGATGTTTTATGATGATCTATGATGATCCATCATGGATCCATAGCATCAAAGGCCTTAAAAATGAAGTTTTTCAAAATCTGTCCAAGAACACAAAAGTGGCATGACAAACGAATGTTAGTGGCCTTAGAATCTTTTCTGTTTTTGATTTTTGTTGTTTTAAAGTTGTAATCGGTAGCTTGGCATGTGGTCTTTGATCTGCAAGTGGGATCTCACCCATCCCATGTCCAGATCGTGAGTTATTAACGGTCAAAGTAGGTTGACCGACGTTGACCGGGTAAATTCTGGGTAACCTATAAAGGGTTTTTTAGCGTTTGACAAGTTGTTCAAGCTCCTAGATCTGTCAGGTTGTAGTTGTTTTGTTGATTTATTTGTAACCGGTTTCTAGCCTGTAATTTGTACTTTATATTTGTGGTTTAAGATCATGTAAACAAGAAACATATTATAAGTAATAAGTGGTCAAAGTAGGCAACTCGGACTGTTTTAGCATTTTTGGAAAACCCAAAAAATCGGAAGAACTAGATTTCTGACATCCTTTGATCGAGCTAAATTTGGAACATGTGATGTAGTTAGACTAATGTGTTGTTATAATTATGTTCTATGACATTCTTACTGTGACTTGGAACCATAATATACCTTATTTGATAACCAGAACCTGGATTAAAGTAAGCCAGAAAGAGGCACTATGAACTTCTGGATTTTCGGGAAAACCCAAAAACGTTCTGATAAGTAGTTTACAAGCCCATATCTTCGTGATGTTTTGTGTTATGACCGAGTTTATGCTTTAAGGTTGTAGTATTACACTTATACTACATTATGGATATCATTATCTGAGTAGAAAATATTAGGATCATAGATTAAAATCTGGTCAAACCAAGCCCCATAGTTACTGACATGAAGGTTCAAGAACAGCTCAAAAACACATATAGCGACGGTTCTGTCGCTATAGGGCCCTTTAGTGACATTTATGTTTGGAAATTAATATTTTTAATTAAATAAATAGAAAAAAATGGTTTTTAATTATTAAAAATACACAATAAATTACGAAAAATTATTTTAAAGTCTGAAAAATAGTTTTTAATTATTTTGAGTATATTTCAAAAATATTTAATATTTTTGGAATATAAATAGTATTTATTTATTTAATTATAATATTAAATAAATTATTTAAAAATGATATTAATACATGAAAAATCATGAAAAATAATATTATGGTATAAGAAAATATTTTAAGTTATTTTCAGTGACTTTTAATATTTTATAATGAAATCCATTAATTAATTAATATTAATAATAATTAGTTTATTTAATAAATATATTAAATAAATTATGGAAAAATAGAAGTAATGATTTAAGTTTTATTAAAATATTTTAAGTTATAAAATATAACTTTATATTTTGTCATGAAAATATTAATATTTTAATATTAATAGTAATTATCGGATAATAGATTTAATTGTTTTAAAATTATATAAAGGTGATTTTAAAGTATTAAAAATACTTTGTGATATTATAATTGTATTATAATATTATGTGATGTATTTCATTAATATTTGATAATAAATAAATATTAATGATAAAAGAATTAGGTGGTATTTAATTCATTTAAATACGAAATTAATGATTGAAAATTCATGATAAATAGTAATAATTATTTAAAAATTATTACGAACTTATGAAAAATATTTTGGCTGTTAATAAAATTATCTAAGATAATTGTTAACTATTAAGTCAGAGTTTAATTGAACTTAGACTTGATAAAAGTCCGACTAGACCGTCGGGATGTTAGAATTGTGTCGGGTTCAATCAGACTGCAATAGTTTGACTTGATACCGAGTCCTATGTGTGTTGTAGACTGATAGGGTTATGTGTTATGTGTTTATGTTATTCTATGTTTATATATATAGTAGTATTATACTGTGATGATATTATTCTAATATTGAAGATCTATATTACTAATATTAGGTCTTTGGATAAAGCGTTATAAATTGTGTAGCGGTAATCAACGGTTCAGGCAAGTTTGTTTTTACTTAACTCTACTAAGAGTTTTTTCATTCGGATAAGCTTATGGTAAATCATTGCTGGTTGCCATGAATTGTACTCTGTACATATTGCATGTATAAGTTAGGTATGAAAGGCTGATCACCTTCATTACCAGTTGGTTAAGATATATTTGTTCATGTATAATACTTGTTCAGTCATAAATTTGTTCTTGCTAGTTCACAATTATATTGTTGAACTATAGTCAGCTTATTATTCAGATTCTTTCAATCATGATATATCGTTATATTATTGAACTTAAACTTGCTGGGCAATCCTTATGCTCACCCTTACTATATCATGATAAACATTGCAGATTAAGACGAATACGTCGGATACAAGGAAAGGTCAAAGACGGTTCCAGCTTTAGTTTACGTGTGCCATTAGATTTGTAATAGTTATATAATAATAAAGTTATATGTTAGACAAGTTATGATTTGTGTATAAGTTAAGGTTACTCGACCTTGGGAAATAGTGTGTAATGTATTGTATAAACAATTTATGTTTATATCTTCCGCAAATATAGTAATAGTGTTAGAATGATCGAACCGGATCCGCGGTGATTCGGGACCTCGATTCGGGGCCCTCAAAATACATAACTTATTTAACTTACAATAACATTAATATATAATACTTATTACAACTTTAATCGCACACATTAAATTTAAACTGGAACTGTCTTTAACATTTTCTTGTATCCGACGCATTCGTCTTAATCTGTAATGTTTATCATGATATAGCAAGGGTGAGCATAAGATTGCCCAACAAGTTTAAGTTCAATAATTTAACGATATATCATGATTGAAAGGATTTGAATAATAAGCTGGCTATAATTCAACAATATAATTGTGAATTAGCACGAACAAACTTTTGACTGAACAAGTATTAAACATGAACAAAATATATCTGGACTGAATGGTAATGAAGGTGATCAGCCTTTCATACCTGACTTATACATGCAATATGTACAGAGTACAATTCTACAATGGCAATCAGCAATGATTATCCATAAGTATATCTGAATGAAACAACTCTTAGTAGAGTTAAGTAAACCTTGCCTGAACCGTTGATTACTGCTACGCAATTTATAACGCTTTATCCGAAGACCTAATATTAGTAATATAGATCTCCAATATTAGAATAATATCATCACAATATAATACTATTATATATATATATATATATATATATATAGATATACATAGAATAACCTAAACTCATAACACATAACCCTATCAGTCTATAACACATATAAAACTCGGTATCAAGTCAAACTATTGCAGTCTGAGTTGAACCCGACACAAATCTGGCATCCCGATGGTCTAGTCGGACAAATCTCGAGTTTAAGTTCAATTAAACTCTGTCTAAACACTTAACCATTATCTACGATAACTTATTAACAGTCAAAATATTTTTCGCAAGCTCGTAATAATTTTTAAATAATTATTATCATTAGTCATTATTTTTAAATCATTAATACCGTATTTATACGAATTAAATGCCACATAATTCTTTTATCATTAATATTTATTTATTATCAAATATTAATGAAAACATGTCATAATATTATAATATATTTATAATATCACAAAGTATTTCTAATATTTTAAAATCACCTTTATATGATTTTTAAACGATTAAATTCATTATCCGATAATTGCTATTAATATTAAAATATTAATATTTTCATGACAAAATATCAAAAGTTATATTTTATATTTTAAAATACTTTTCTAAAACTTAAATCATATTTATATGATTTTAAATCATTAATTCTATTTTTCTATAATTTATTTAATATATTTATTAAATAAACTAATTATCATTAATAATGATTAATTAATGAAATTCATCCTAAAATATTAAAAGTCACTTAAAATAAATTAAAATATTTTATTATACAATAATATTATTTTTCATGATTTTTCATGTATTAAAATTATTTTAAAATAATTTATTTAATATTATAATTAAATAATTTATTTAATATTATAATTAATACCATTTATATTCCATAAATATTAAATATATATAAAATATACTAAAAATAATTAAAAACTATATTTCAGACTTTAAAATAGTTTTTTGGAATTTATTATGTATTTTTAATAATTAAAAACCATTTAATTTGATTTATTTAATAAAAGTAATTATTTTCTGAAATTAAAGGTCGCTAAAGGGCCCTATAGCGACAGACCCATCGCTATAGGTGTTCTTGGCTTGTTCTTGAGCCTGCCCAGAAATGCATGTCAGTAGACAACTATGTAAGTTTGACCAACATTTGATCCTAGTTCTCGTGATGTTTTGTGCTGGATAAAATATTTAGATTGTAGTATAAGTGCAATACTACAACTACATATTAAGTTCATGGCCAAAACATTTCACCACTAAGAGATCTAAGCCACCAAAAATCATGTCAGAGCTGTTCTTCATTTCTGGGTTTTCAAGAAATGAATAATAGTTGCTAGGCCTTACTTTGAAGCTTCATTACTTGGAATCTGGGTCTGTTTTACAATATCTAATGGTCCCTACTTGTAGTCATGATGTCATAGTACAATTATATAACATCAGATAAGCATAACAACATCACCTAAACAAGATCTGGGCCGGTCAAACGTATGGTCAGAAGTTGTTCATGAGAAATCCGGGTTTCCCAGATTTCTTCCCAAGCCGTTGGTCAACGATGTTTTGACCTTGATTTATTTTGATTCTATAATAGATCTAGGTATTCTAGTGACTTGTATGGGTAGTTTATATACCCTACTACAACACCAAAATAAGAACATGACCAAATCACATAACAGTAGCAAGATCAATGACCTTACAAAGCTTATCAGACCGGTTCTGGGTTTCTTGGCTGCCTAAAACCCAATTTTCGTGAACGGTCAACGGGTTTTGACCACATATAACAATCGATATATAAATGATATGTCCATGATTCCAGTTCCAGATGGTAGTCCACATGGCATATAATAGATTCAAAACATAAAACACAGAAAACATCTAACACACACGGATCTAGAGGCACTGACATATGACTAGCAGGCTTTAAAATTAGAGTTCTTGGTCAGTTTTAAAAACTTGATTTTCGTGCCTTTAGATATTATAGATCCACGATCTATCAACCCAGATCACTCAAAGACACCCTCTAACACATTTCTAACCATCAAATAACAACATCAAACATAAGATCTAAGGATTTTAAAATTTTAGGGTTTATACCTTTTAAGCCTTGATTCTTGATTTCTGACTTCATGATTTGTTATTGGAAAGCTAAGGACCGATAAAGTCTTAACTTAATACTCATAATCACTCTCAATCTCGAAATGCTAGAGAGAGAAAAGTTTTGGACAAAATGAAAAGTAAAGTGAAACTTTTCTTACTTTTGATCTATATAAATGTTGATGCAATGCACATGGCTGTCAAAGTGGCTGATATAATTGAGATATAAGTCACAAGCTAGGCTTAGGGTGGTTCACCCACTCACCTTAGGTCTAGATCTACAAGTTAAATCAAATAATACACAAAAGGACATTTTAATCATTTCCATAAAATTTTAATTCTAGAATTGTCATTTGATACAAACCCTAAAGGGTTTACAAACTCTTAGGGTTTAGGGTTTGAACCCTTTAGGGTTTAGGGTTTGAACCATTAGGGTTTAGGGTTTAACCCTTAACTTTGCAATTTAATTTCTATGATTTCCAAATTTTGGTTTTAAAAATAGAAAGTTAATATTTCTAAATTATAATTAGAAATTTCAAATTATATTAAAATTTCTTAATCATAATTTAAAGCATGCTAATTAGGATTAATAATTCTTAATTAAAATTACTAATTTAGCAATTAGGGTCAAAATTGGTCGTTAGGGTTTATAACCCAAAAATTAGGGTTTCTAATAGAAAAGAATTTCCTAATTTAAAAATTAGATTTCGTAATTAGATTAAGATTTTCTAATTACTTATAACTTTAAAATTAGGTTTAACATTTGGCAAAACTATGTTTTTCACCACTATACTTGGCAAGTTTTAATTATTACACCACTGAACTTTTAATTTTTTCTATTACCCCATTAAACTAATTAAAATATTAAAATTGGGTCATTCCGTTCAAAAAAGTTGACAGACGTTAAAGTAGTGCTGACATGGCGCTGATGTGACAAAAAAATAAAAAAAATATTGCTTATGTGGCAAAAAAAAATCAAAAACAGATGTTAAAAAAAATAATTAACATTTTAAAGTTTTCAAAATAACAAAAACATAATAAAATAAAACAAAAAATAAAAAACATTTTTTTTAAAAAAATATTTTTTTAAAAAAATAGATTTTATTTAAAAAACGGAATTTTTTAAAAAAATAGAATTTTTTGAAAAAACAGATTTTAAAAAAAATTGAATTCTATAAAAAATAAATTTTTTTAAGAAAATAGAATTAACATTTTAAAGTTTTAAAAATAACAAAAACATAATAAAATAAAACAAAAAATAAAAAAAACATTTTTTTGAAAAACAATTTTTTTAAAAAAATAGATTTTATTTAAAAAACGGAATTTTTTAAAAAAATAGAATTTTTTGAAAAAACAAATTTAAAAAAAATAGAATTCTATAAAAAATAATTTTTTTTAAGAAAATAGAATTTTTTTTAAAAAAGAGAATTTTTAAAAAACAGAACTTTTTTACAAAACAAATTTTTCAAAAAAATAGAATTTTTGTTAAAAAAAAGATTTTTTTAAAAAGCAGATTTTTTTTTAAAAATTGTTTTTTTTTGAAAAATATTGTTTTTTAAAAAAATTTGTTTATAAAAGAAGAATATTTTTTAAAAAATTATTTTTTTTAAAAAAGTCTATTTTTTTAATAAAAAATCTGCTTTACAAAAACCTATTTTTTTAAAAAAACTGTTTTTTTAAAAAGTTACGTTTTTTTTACAAATTCTTTTTTTTTTAAAAATCTGTTTTTGAAAAATAGTCTTTTTTTTTTAAAAAAAAATCCGTTTTTTTAAAAAATATATTTTTATATAGAATTTTGTTTTTTTAAATCTATTTTTTTAAAAATTTTGTTTTAAAAAAATTTTGTTTTTAAAAAAAATAATATTTTTAAAAAATTTTTTTTTGTAAAAAAATCTATTTTTTTTATTTTTTGTTTTATTTTATTATGTTTTTGTTATTTTTAAAACTTTAAAATATTAATTTTTTTAAAAAATCTGTTTTTGATTTTTTTTGCCACATAAGCAATTTTATTTATTTTTTTGCCACATCAGCGCCACGTCATCTCTACTTTAACGCCTGTCAACTTTTTTGGACTGAATGACCCAATTTTAATATTTTAATTAGTTTAATGGGGTAATACAAAAAATTAAAAGTTCAGTGGTGTAATAAGTAAAACTTGCCAAATATAGTGGTGAAAAACATAGTTTTGCCATTAATATTTCTTAATTATATTAAAATTATTAAATCAACAATTAGGTTTTTTCTAATTATAAATTAGGGTTTCTAATAATTAGGTTTTCTAATTATTTGGGTTTCTAGTAAATCTTTAGGGTTTTCCCTAATTAGGTTATATTTAATAGCATTTAAACTTTATACCAACATTGCATTCCCAAATTAGGGTTTCATACACCGAATTAGGGTTTCGAATTCCCAGAACTGAAAATAGGGTTTCCAGAATCGGTTTCTAAGGTTTCTTATAAATCGCTAGGGTTTTCTAACCGAACATTGGCGTTCTTAATATATACTTAGTGTTTATTATAGTTATCGTTTATCTGGTCAACCCTTGACCCTTAACCACATACTGTACGCATATACAACTATATACATATGACACATTCACGTATTACCTTAATCCTGAATAATTCACCTAACTTCTTCACATAATTTTGAAATCCTCAAAATTCATTCTCAAAAATTTTAAACACATACACTTATTTTCTGTTTAGGTTCTAATATTGAACCTTAAATCAATTAATTAAAATTTTAAAAATTTTCTAAATTCTCGGGTTGTCACATCTTTTACCTATAACTAGAAATATCATAAGAGAAGAAAAAGAATGATTTTCATTCTAAATAAAAGCGGAAAAAAGTGAGATGTTCAAGAGAAAAGGAACGAGTGGAAGAATCGACGAGAAATCTCGAACATAAAATCGTGAATGAAAAACAAAAACAAAAGTAGTGAATGAAAAAAAAGTGTGACGAGAATTCTCAAAAAAGATGTTAGAATGTGTAAAATTAATGGGTGTTGGAACTGCTACAAATGGTTCAGTGGGAGCTGCTGTCGGTATTGAAAACGTCTTTATTTCCTCAATTCATTCCGTGGCGTGAAATCCATTATTGGTGTCGACGTTGGGATTTTTATTTGTCCCTTTCTGTTCTTGTCTTTTGGTGTTCCCGTGTTAGGTGAGATTTGTTTGAAAAAAACAAGTTGTGAAAAGGTTCGACATGTATATGTCGACGATTGGATTGTAAGAGTCGCCAGTTGGTTTTTTAACTGGTTGTACCAACCCAACCGAGAAAATATTTGCACATTGACCCAGTGATGTGACACTGCTTAACGGGTCTGTGAAACCTAGATTCGTTAGGGTCTGGGGACTTGGTTATGCGGAGGGAAGGTGTTAGGCACCCCCCGACATCCGTGTTGCCACGGTGACCGCCACTTTTCAATTAAACTGTTATATTAATGTGTGTGTGGATCAATGTGCAATTATTTAGAAGTAGTGATATGCCTCATTCGTACCTATATACAAAGTATTTGAATTTGTGTAAAAATTCAGTTTTAAACAAGATATATCAGTGAAGTTTTGTAAAAGAGGTTTTCAAACCCTTATGCTCAATAGTAATTGAGGTCTTTGATACTTCCATTTTATTATGTTTGGCTTGATTGCTTTTATTTTCGAGATTCGAAACATCTTCGAGAAAATAATGTACAAAGCAGTGTCGAGCTCCTCGTGGGCATGAAAACCATCTGAGGAAATCCAAACACCGTGAATAATTTACAATATGCTTATAGCTGAAAATATCCATCATGAGAACCGAATCTAGATTCATTAGACTGAATCTGTGATCACATGATTCCTAGGCTCACATGATGCTGCAATTTATATGAAAGCAGTAAGAAGTCATATATACAAAAGATGTATATATATATATATATATATATATATATATATATATATATATATATATATATATATATATATATATATATATATATACAGACATGATCAACCACCACGAAGCACCTCTATGGGGGATCAAAAATGTAAATATATAAAAGCGGTAAATATATATATAGAGACATGATCAACCACCACGAAGCACCTCCATGGGGGATCAGAAATGTAAATAAAGCTGTAAAGACGATCAACCACCACGAAGTAAACTCCAGGAGGGACGAAATGTAGAGAAAGCAGTAAAAAATGATCAACTACCGCGAAGTAAACTCCAGACGAGACGAAATATATTTATATATATATATATATATAAAAATGGTAAACGCACAGGATATATATCGATCCCGACTCGATTTATCATTTTAGCAATTTGTCGCTATATATATATAAAAGTAGTAAACGCACCGGATGTAAAATCTAGGCTCATCGAACAGAGTTCGACAACAGTTTATATATAAGTATATATATATATATATATATATATATATATACAAAAAAAGAAATAAAAGTCGCGGACCGAAGTCCGGGCATACACACGCAACACGACTCTTAACGTGCGGAACTGTGTGTTCATAGTGGTGGAGAAAGGCTTTAAAACGTGTAAGAAGGCTTACAGTGGACTGCCAAAGAAGACTTCAATAGCTTTAAATGGATGAACACTCGGCTCCCGCCGATAAAAATATATCCAAATATAAGCTCACAAGTGTTTGAAATGAGAAAGCACTCAGTTTAGGGTGTGTACAAAGCAAATTGGACAGGGCTTCCTCGCCTTTTTTTCTTGCAAATATGGCCACCCCAAGCCCTCTATTTATAGATGGAGGAGCCGCAGGTGTACCTGCGATAGTAGCATATGTACTTGCGGCTGCCCAGGGTGTTCTGGACAATGTGGGTCCCGCTATCTCGAAGTACGTGCATTCAGACAACGCAATGTTCACTCGAACCTTCATAACTTTCAATCCGGGAGTCCGATAGAAGCGTGCCATACCATTCCAGAAATATCTTTCCGAGAGCTACATAATGATATAGGATTTACCCTTTTTCGACTTTGGAAAGATGGGTCCATGACCAAAATGGCATTTCTGGGTTTTCGCCAGGTAGTTCGTTGAGCCATTTTACGTAGTTTGCGCTCGGAAGTTAAGATATGGTTCTTGTGTGACTTGTTTTGTAGAAATTTTAGTGGAAATGAGTGTATTTGATTTGTGTTGAAATTGAGTTGGCAAAATGACCATTTTGCCCCTCCCGAGGTTATCTCCTGTTTTTGCACAGTTGTAGCAGTCTTTTCCCATTGTTATATCTGAGATTGTCATGTTGTTGACTCTGAATTTCCCCAGGGTTATCTCTGAGGTTGTCTTAACCTCCTGGGGTTATCTCTAGGCTTTGAGCTTGATCCCCTGGGGTTATCTCTGTGGTTGAAACTGACTTTCCCGGGGTTATCTCCGGGGTTGGAAACTGATTTCCCAGGATTATCTTCGAGGTTGAAACTGGATCTCCCTGGGCTATCTCCAGGGTTGGAATTGATGTTTTGGTCATCCAGGGTTATCTCTAGAGTGTGAAAAAGACGTTTTTGTCCTCCTGCATAGTTAGTAACAGGAAAAAAAAATTTCGAGTGTCTATAGATGCCCCTCTTTATCTTATTCCTGTAATGCAATGGAATGGACATGATAAAGATTGCTAGACACTTAAAATATGACAATGTATTTCTAATGATGCAACTCACAATGTAATTAATGTTTATGATGAATGCTAAAATATTTTTGTAAATCGCACATCGCATTTCGCACTTCACTTTTCGCATTTGGCCAATTGCACTTCGCTACTCTCACATCACATTTCTTATATCGCAAATCACAAATCGCAATGTAATGAATGTTATTATGAATGTAAAAATATTTTCGCTAATCGTTTTACCTTTACCAGTGATTACTGATGTCTATGCTGGTGTTGACTATAACATTATGGCTTTTTGTCATTGTCGCCGATGCCTGTTTGATGAAGAGAAATTAAGATGTTTTCTACATCTCTACTGGGGATGGCGTTCTGAAATCACCTGACCTTTTCGATGTATACGCTTGGTAGTTTACAATAGTGCCTACCCTTATGGTAGTTTGACAACGTATCCTAGCTTGTTGGTAGTTGACTACGTTAACCTCGCTAACCTGTTTCGGTTCCTACTCGAACGATGGTATACGAAGATTTCATCACTTAACTGTCTTGATGTTGCGCTGAATTGATTCCAATGGTTTTGAATACCAGATCTTTCGATACCTTCGCCGAAGTAATATTCAAAGGTTTGCTTCACCAGACTCTATCTGATGTTACCTTAGATTGATGACAACCACCAGATGTCTATGACAAAATTATTCTCTAATCTTGGCATTTAACTTGCACGCATATTTAAATCTACTGGAGATGCATGCTAAACCTTGATAGAGATGTACGTTGATGTAGTGCATTTGCACATGTACAAATCGTGCATGATGTGATGATCTAGATTTATCCTTAGGAGTCTATTATCCTAGGTTGATACAGATTTTAAATTGTCTAGAGTAGAATTTTACCTCACCCTTTTTGAGGTGATTTGGAGTTTCCTTTCGCTGTTGGGTGCTCGTGCCCCATTTCCTTGAGCGTTTGATTCGTTACCCGACATAACTGATGACCTGAATGCCGATGATATCCCTAGAAGTTGCAGCTCGTTCTTTCGCTGCCCAGATTTGAACTTCAGTGTAGAGGCCTTAATTTATAAGGATTTGACGCATGTTAACATGTTTGATGGTGTAGATTTCATTCACCAAACCTTTTGTTGTTGGGCCTTTACTTTTGAGTCAAGAAATTTTCTGAAAACTTTCCCCTTCTTCTGTAGGGGCAAGCTTATATCGCCGTGATAGGAGTTCTCCCCTTTCTTTTGATTAGAGGCTTGATCCTGCCTTAAACTCCTTCCCTTTCTTGGAATCAGAAAATGCCCCAGTCCTTTCACATGTTGATGTCGGGTATTCATAGGAGAAGCTCTCTTTGTTGACCAAATCGCGAGTGAGTAATATCTGAATCGCCAGTGAGATGATATAAGGGAAGCTCTGATGATGATGGACCATGCTGATGGTGCTGACTGGTGCATGCACCAGTGTTGAGTTGTCGCTGTTTCTGAGATTGTCCTAATCTTGTTGTAAGGCACCCAATATCGGTTTGTCTCCAATCTTGAAATTTCCCCAACCTTGCTTATTATCTGGGATCGTTGCTTTGACAAATAGGCCAATAAGATGGTGAGATCGCAAGAGGCTTTTACCACTGTACCAGATGGCGAACATGTAGTGGATTTGGGTTTTGATGCCCTCAATCATTGTTCCTTAATTGTTCTCATAATCGGCCTTGATGCTTTTCTTTTGATTTGATGAAGACTTATGATTGAGGATATCGGCTCTTTGAAGGTCCTCGTTGCTGGTTTTCTTAGTGTATCACTGTTTCTTCCTTTTTGGGATTTATGCTAGATTTGATGGAATGACATTGAAGTGTTGTTGGGTCTTTTCGACATGGGTCGCTGACTTAGAAGGTTGTTCTTTGGTGTCTTGGGATTAATTTTTGGGCTTGGATATTTCTTTTGAGGGTCCGACCGCACCACTGATGGCTGCCTACGTACTTCTGTATGTGCGGGAGATCAGGTTTGCGTAGTTCTTGCTTGATAAGATAAACGGGTTGAGAAGTGTTTGTTCGGGGATTTTTGGGTTTTTTGTTTAGTTTGACCGCACCATAAATGGTTGCCTACATACTCCTATTGATGAAGGGAGATCAGATCTTTCATAGTTCAGGCTTTGGCTTGAAAGGCTGAAAATATTTATTAGAGTTTGAGCTTGGTTGAAGGGGTTTTTCGATTTCTGTAGTGGTTAGACCGCACCGTATATGGCTGCCTACGCACTCCCATTGATGAGGGGAGATCAGGTCTGCGTAGTTCCAACTTTGGTTTGAAAAGGTTCACAGTGGTAAGTGATGAAAAGGGTGTAGAGATGTTTTTATTTTTATTTTTTTTATTTTTTATTTATTCTTTCTTTTTGTTTTTATTTTTTTAACATGCATGGTAAATAAAAGGTACACTGCGAAGAAAGTGATATCGTCCCAACATCTCCCAGAACTCATAATTGTATCATCTGGATCTGCATCTTCTTGGCTAGCTAAGGCATGATAGTCTAGTTGTCAGTAGTTCTGTTGCCTTCAGGGTTCGCGATAGAGGTTACCTCTTGGTTCTGAATATCTTCACTTATGGCCATAACTTGATCGCTTCCCAATTCAATACATTCCTCAAGGACGCTTGAATTGGACCCATCGCAAAAAGGGTTGACCTCTGGATTCTTCAATGGGTTGGCTTCCCCGACAATCTCACCACCTTTTTCTTCATCTATTCCTTTTCCTTTTTCATGGGTTTGAGATGATTCGACCATGAAATCTCCCTCGAACTGTTGTTGCATTTCTCGCAAGGAACTTTCCTTTTTGGCTTTTTCTTTTTTGGAAATGATTAGTATCTCCTCCACATCATCCAAGGTTATACAATCATGAACGTGGTTGCTATATTTGGACCACATGATGTTTGATGTTGGCAGAGGAATCTTCTTTGGGGATTCCTTGGTCTCCTCTGTCATTTCTTGCATTAGGATTATTGCACATTGTGTTTTGCAAGAATTGGTGCTCATAACCTTCAACTCCTTTGAACTTCTTGTCTCGAGTGGACATCTTAAGCTTTTTATTTCCTTTTTGCCTTTTCTAGTCATGGGGAATTCTATTTCCAGCTTTCCATTTTCAATAAGATCCTGGATTTTATGTCGCAAAGACCAACATTCCTCAGTCGTATGTCCCAGTGACTTAGAATGGTAGAGACATATCTTGGTGGAATCATTACTCTTTATCTTGGGATTTATAGGAGGCAGCAACTTAGTAATTCTTCCTTCACTTATCAGAACGCGTAATATTTCTTCATTTGATTTGTTCAGAGGGGTGAATTTTCGGACTTTTGTGGAGGTTGTTTGATTTTTCTTCTTTGAGAATTCCCATTCCCCCGAGCAATTTTTCCGTTGGCGAGATCTTCTAGCAATTTTATCATCCCCTTTTTCTTTGCAATCTAATAGTTGAGTGAAAAACTGCCTCGTATCCTGATGTTGGCACACTATCAGCTTAGCTAGCAGATTTACTTGATTCTGAATCGTCTCTAATTTTTGCATTACTATCACACCCTCCTCCGAGTTTTCCCACTTTAGGACATTTGATCTGTGCATTTGGGGGTATTCTGCTATCCTTCGTATGTACTTACAATTTGGATACATTTCAGCGCTTCCTAACCCGATCATGTTTACTTCCTCGGTATCATGCTGCAATGGAAGGTTGGTGTTTACATTTTGTTAGTCAGGTTGCTGGACCACAATACTACCACTTTTGATCAGATTTTGAATTTTATGCTTTAAGGACCAACAATCTTGTGTATTGTAATAACCCGGGATTATGAATAATCCAAAATTTTCGAATAAATTTTTTTTTAGTTAATATTGACTGTTAATATTGTACGGTGTATCTGTGATATGAGTCTTGAGAAAGTCAATTTGTGTATTGACTAATAAATTTAGAATAAAGTTGTGCTTAACAAGCTTTAGAAACCCTAACCCTAATTGTCGGATAGGGATTCAGTAGAAAATATAATTTAAAATAATTATATTGGTGAGAATGTATATGTACTGTATAGAAATGTTGACCAATATTTGACTGGATAAGGTTAAAAATTATAAAACCTAATAAGAGATTAGAAACCCTAATCTCAGGATTAGAAACCCTAATATGCTGTTAGAAACCCTAATCGATAGCCGAGGAACCCTAATTTCAAAATCGGAAATTGTAAACCCTAAATTAAGAAACCCAAATTCTATTTGGCAAACCTAATGAGTTCATTAAACTTAAATATGATTAGAAAGCTCTAATTATAATTTTGTATATTAATTTTCTATTTAGAAACCCTAATTGCATTTTTAAAAATTTTATTTTCTAATTTATAAACCCTAAATTTGAAATTTATGGGAATTAGAATTTTTAAACCTAAAGGGTTCAAACCCTAAACCCTAATCCAAACCCTAAACCCTAAAGGTTTGGAAAATATCAAGTATGCCATTAAAAATATTTAGAGAAAGACCAAAATGCCCTTTTTCATTTCTTTAATTAGATAACTTGTGAAATTGCTAGTAACTCAGCCAACACATCAAATCTAACAACTTTATAAGCAATATATATTGATTAAAGAGAGAGAAATGCATGTATTTTGGTTCATTAGTTGTCTAACCTTCACACCACTCTCTCTCTCTCCTAAACCCACGAATTACATTAGCATATCAGTCCTAGAAACAGCCTCAATATCAATCAATAACAGATTGGAGGGCCAAGATCAAAAATTATTCAAGAGAAGGTATAACCCTATTTTTATTTTTGATCTTGTATGCTTAGGAAATATTTGTGTTTATGTGTTTAAGTTATTGCTATTGGATGTTTTATGAAGGTCTATGATGATCAAACATATATCCATAGCATCAAAGTGCCTTAATTTGGTGTTTTTTCAAAAACTGTCAAGAACACGATCTGTGGTCTGACAAGCTAATGTCAGGTACCATAGATCTGTGATTGTTTTTGATTTTTCTTGTTTTATGTTTTGGATTGGTAGTATGTTAGGAGGTCTTTATTCTGAAAGTGGTAGAATATATATTTTATAACTAGATTACAAGTTATTTAAGGTCAAACAGCGTTGACCGGATGAAAATCTGGGCAACCCAGAAATTTGAAAACAGAGTCTGACAGTAAATTCTAAGGTCCGGATCTGTCTGGTTTTAAATGATTTGATGTTGTTGTTGTAACAATTTTGTAGCTGGTTATGTGTTTTATATATTTGAGTTTTTAGATATCTTAAAACGATAATATATTGAGCAGAATAAATGGTCAAAGTGAGCTACTCGCTCAGTTTTGTCATTTCTGGAAATTTCCAGAAATTTGAAGAGCAAGCCGTCTGACATACCTTGACCGTTTTATAGATTATGATTTGTTTGTTTTTAGAACGATTAGTTGGTGTAGTATTGTTCCTTGATACATGGACTAGGAATTTAAACCATAAATTAGCATAAATCATTACCATAACTGATAGATAATCGAGCACCAAAGTAGGTACTCGAAACTGTCTAAGTCCAGAAAACCCAGAACTTGGTCTGGCAGTACCTTTGGGAGCTTAGATCTTCGTGATATGTAATTAATTGACTTAGATGATGATTCTAACTTGTAGTATTACATATATACTACAAAGTAGATGCAAAAGAATGCCCAAAAACACGTTGGATTGGAAATTAGAAGTGGTCAAAGTAAGGCTCCTGTGAAGCCGGCTGTCAGTGTTCTTGAGCTCAAGAACACCAACAACGACGCTTTCTGTCGCTAAAGACCAATAGCGACTGTTTTAATTATTTTATTTTCTGAATATTCTGAAAATTATTTAAAAATAGAAATAAATTCTAAAAATTACCAAAAATAGTTTTAAAAATTATTTTAAATTATGAAAAATAATTTTTGACCAATTGGAATGTTTTTCTTTAATATTTATAATTATTTAAATATTAAATGTATTTAATTTATTTAATTAGTTTATTAAATAAATTAGAGAAAAATGATTTAATATTATGAAAAATTCATTTTTAATAAGAAAAATGTATTTAAAAATATTTTGAGTTATAAAATGTAACTTTTAATATTTTTGGAGAATTTTCATTAATAATTTAATATTAATGATATTAGATTTATTTGATTATTAAATTAAATAAATAAGATAAAAATGATTTTAATGATTTAAAAATCATTTTAATTGAGAATAAAGTGTAAGAAAATATTTTAAATTATAAAATATAATTTTCAATATTTTTGGAGTAGTCTCAATAATAAATTAATATTAATGATGCTAGATTTATTTAATTGTTATATTAAATAAATGAATTAAAAATGGTTTTATTAATTTAAAAATGAGAAAAATGATTTAAAAATATTTTATGTTATATTTAATTACTTTTAATATTTAGATGATAATTTCATTAATAATTATATATTAATGATGATGATTTAAAAATGAATTTTAAATACTTTAAAAATCATTTAAGTGGAATATTGTTGATTTAAAAATATTTTAAGTTATTAATAATAACTTTAATATTTTGACAAGTATGTTATTAATATTTGAATATTATTAAATATTAATAATGACATGATTAATTGATAATTAAATCATTTAAAAATGTTTCTTATATTTGGAAAATTATTATAAATTATAATAATTGCTTGATAATTATGAAAAGCTTCCGAAAAATATTATTATTGATAATTGACTTATCTGAATTAATATTAAAGCTTAGAGACCAAGTGTAATAGACAGATAATTGTGTTAATTATTGGATAGGGTGACCAGAACACCGAGAACAGACCGAAGTCCAACCAGACCGAAATAGTTAGACTTGTTAAGTGTTTATATAGGTTTTAAACATTGTTGTGATTATGTGCTAATGTGTTTAGGAGAAGGTTTGACTGTAAATTACAGTGATGTGTGTTGTGAATTATTGTATTAATTGTGAGACCGATATTATTGATTATAGGTCTTACGAGCGCAGTTAATTATATTGTGTAGCAGTAATCAACGCGAAAGGCAAGTTTCCTAACTCAACTTGAGTTAATGTTTTTCAAGCATGGTAGTGAATAATTATTGATAGTTATTCACATCCATAATGATTGTTGTAATTCGCACGTAGTGCAATCGAATCATGTTCTATTATTTGAACTAATTATGAATTATGTCTCAACTAATTGTTTATGCGAGACTAATATTTGTTAAAGCATGAAAGGTTCTATCCATTATGAACTAAAATGTTATTGGAAGATCTATGCCATTGATTTTGGCTAGATTAGCATTGTTATTAATTATTGAAATCCTAGTATTTCTTTGAAAGTAATCCAAACCATATTGTTGTGGTACGGACTCGTGAAGTAAAATTGAGATGAACAAATTTATTGTCGTAAATCGACATGTGCACTATTATTATTTAGTATTATGCATAATATAGGGTACAAAGGAGTTGGCCACTCCAGGTACTTGCAGAAGAGTATAGTTTAGTTTTGATAACTAATTTATATTCTTGTGGTAATTTAGTTTTAATAACTAAATGAATCCTCTATTAGTTCATGATCCTCTGTGATCACTCAGCATGAAATCTGGGTATATCCCACATTATTGAATATTGTTGCAGTATTGTTAATTCAATTGAATATTATTGAATCTTTGAAAGAATTATACTCTTTCATATCGAATAAAATAGTAGAAAGTTATTATTCAGACTGAATTATTATTTCGTTATCTCGAAATCGTTTGATAATTGTTGAAGCTCTATTCAATCTAGACTCTTCTATTTCTGATTCATATATCATTTATTGTATATTTTAACTTGCGGGGCAAACTTGTTGCTCACCCTTGCTAAATAAAATATTTCAGCTAGGAACGATGAGGCCAGCGGGGCTAAGAGGAATAAAGGCTAAGGCATAGTGCTGGAGTAGTTTTATATTAATCATATTTAATATGTTGTTTTGTAAACCCTTTTTATTTATCGAAAGGGTAAAGCTTGTAATGTTAAGGTTAGTTGACCTGGGATGATGTTGTTAACTTAATAACTAATGATATGTAAATTTATTATAATCAATGAATGGGTAGTTAGATGTTATTATATTGTGGATCATGAGCACCAAACTCGGGGGTCAGGTAACCCGGATTTGGGGGCGTCACATGTATCGTGTCCTGGAGACCATGAGTACTAAGCACATATCTAGATTGGATTGTATCTTTTGCTGCTTGGTTCCAGAGGTGGAGCCAGTTCGGTAAATTTCTTGTGATCCCTTAATATCGCCAATACATTTTCAAGGGAATCGCCTAGTGGTGTGAACACCCGATTTTCCGTTCTTTCAAATTTTCTTTTTTTTATCCTGGAATTGGTTGAATGCAGCCTGTTATTGAAATGGTAGATTGTCTTGCTTTTTCCAAATGGGGGGACTGTAGGTTGGTCTCCTAGCTTGCCCCTGTACAACAAAGGATACATCTTCATTGCCTTTATCGGGTATACCCTTGGGATCGCTCGCATACTTGCCAGTTTATATATGCTTAGTGAGTGCTTCCAAGGCAGTGAAGTCTTTAATCTTGCCTGCCTTCAGGCCCATCTCTGCCGTTTTGCCGTGTTTGATCATTTCTGAGAATGGCTTTCCTATGCCTGCTAGTATCCTCTCATAGTAAGGAGCCTCTTGTATATCAATAAACGTCATTACCATCTCAGTTTCTGTCATTGATGGAATGACTTGCACTGCTAGATGTCTCCACCTTTGGGCATATTCTCGAAAAGATTCAGTACTTTGCTTTTTGACTTTAGTCACTTGGTATCGATCTGGTGCCATTTTGTGACTGAAAACTATACTGATTTAGAAAGGCGTGGGCCAATTCTTCCCAATTATGGATTTTGGCATTGTCAAGTCGGGCATACCATGCTTTAGCCTCTCCAGTGAGACTTATTTAAAAAATTTGCATTCTGAAGCTTTCATCTTCAGCATAAGACCCCATTTTGCCAATGTACACTTTTAGGTGCGTATAGGGATCGCCTTCCCCATTGTATTTTTTAAACTATGGGATTTTGAATTTGTCAAGATATCGAGCCCCAGAGAATATGCAGAGATCTGAATAGGTGTCACTTCCTTAGTTTCCAGTCCCTTTGATTGATCGGATAGTTTCCTCCATTTATTGAACTTTCTATCTTATATCCCCAGTTTCTCGATCATCCCTGAGTTTTGTGTTTTCAAGGGTTTTGTTGGTTCCTTTATTGGAATAAGGTTCAGGTATCTGGGTTTCTATCTTTTTGCTAATACCCTGACTGCCCCCTGGTGTGAATGACTCTGGTTGAGTAGGCATTGTCTGGCCCTGAGTGTTTTTACTTTGTTCTTTTAGAAAGATAACCAATTCTGCTATCTGATTCCTTAATCCTTCGAACTCCTCTCGAGAAACAGGAGTAGGATCAGGCTGGGAACTTGTAGCTATGTCTGATGGTGGGATTAGTGCCTTTTTGGATTTTGAACGGGCAACGGGATCAATGGCTTCCCTACAAAAAGACTTATGTAGTTTAGTCTTAGGAAATGTGGAAATGTTACATGCTATATGATGTATTCGTTTTAGGAGTATTATCCTGCGAAACATATGTCCGTTGACCAGATAGCATGACAAGTTTTGATATGAAAGGGAATGCATGTACACATATTCCTTTATATTTTCCATTACATTGAGATTGACATGGAAATAAAATTACAAGTAATTGAAATGGGAAGGTATGAAGAGACTTCCCTTCACTTTTGGTTAATCAGAGGCTGACCTATCTTAGGTTACTCTCGCGGTTTTTTGGCATGAAGTTTCCCAAATCATCACAATTTACTTGACGAGAAGTTAATCCGGTCTTTCAACTGGAGCAAATTTGGGTGGTGCCTTTCATGAGCCTCATTGGAATTAGTCTCCCTACGAGTCCAGTAATCAAACATCGACAGGATATCCTCCTAGTGGAGGGACCACACAACATACATTCATATACATCGCGTCTCACCGTATGGAAATGATGACATATTAGAAGCACTAATATCACATGCAGATATGGTGCGAAGCACTAAGTGCAGTAAGTAAATGCATTAGTACACATTAATTCAAATGTAAATGCAACATCCACACACAAACAGATAAAAGTTTTAAAAAGTTTGTAAATAGTGGCTTAAGCCCTCTTATTGTAGTCCCCAGCAGAGTCGACACCTGTCGACGTCAGGATTTTTATTTGTCCCTTTTCTATTCTTGTCTTTTGGTGTTCTCATGCTAGGTGAGATTTGTTTGAAAAAACAAGTTGTGAAAAGGTCCGACATGTATATGTCAATGATTGGACTGTAAGAGTCGCCAGTTGGTTTTTTAACTGGTTGTACCAACACAACCGAGAAAAGATTTGCACATTGACCCAATGATGTGACACTGCTTAACAGGTCTGTGAAATCGAGATTCGTTAGGGTCCGGGGACTTGGTTATACGGAGGGAAGGTGTTAGGCACTCCCCGACATCCGTGATGCCACGGTGACCGCCACTTTTTAACTAAACTGTTATATGAATGTGTGTGTGTGTGTTGGTCAATATGCAATTATTTGAAAGTAGTGCTATGCCTCGTTCGCACTTATATACAAAGGGTTTGAATTTGTGTAAAAATTCAGTTTTAAACAAGATATAGCAGTGAAGTTTTGTAAAAGAGGTATTTCAAACCCTTATGCTCAATAGTAATTGAGGCCTTTGATACTTCCATTTTATTATGTTCGGCTTGATTGAATTATTTTTGAGATGCGAAGCATCTTCGAGAAAATAATGTACAAAGCAGTACCGAACTCCTCGTGGACATGAAAACCATCTGAGAAAATCCAAACACCGTGAATAATTTACAAGCTGCTTACAGCTGAAAATGTCCATCACGGGAACCGAATCTAGATTCAGTAGACTGAATCTGTGATCACATGATTCCTAGGCTCACATGATGCTGCAATTTATATGAAAGCAGTAAGAAGTTATATATATAAAAGATGTAAATAAATATATATATATATATATATATATACAGACATGATCAACCACCACGAAACACCTCAATGGGGGATCAGAAATGTAAATATATAAAATCGATATATATATATATATATATATATATATATATATATATATATATATATATATATATACTAGAAACAGTCCCGTGCCTCCGGCACTGTGGACGTTGGGATTTATTCTAAATTTTAGACGACTCATATGATTTATTGAGTGAGCGAGAAATTCAAAATCATTTGTATTTTATTAGATAGATGGATGGTGGGATTTATCCCAAACTTTGGACGTCCTAGATGATTTATTGAGTGAGCGGAAAATTTAAAATCATTTGTATTTTATTAGATATAATTAGATATATAGAATATAGATATAGATAGATAGAATTAGATAGATTGTATTTTATTAGATAGATGGATGGTGAGATTTATCCCAAACTTTGAACGGCCCAGATGATTTATTGAATGAGCGGGAAATTCAAAATCATTTGTGTTTTATTATATATATATATATATATATATATATATATAGAGAGAGAGAGACATGATCAACCACCACGAAGCACTTCCATGGGGGATCAGAAATATATATATATATATATATATATATACAAAAAAGAAATAAAGTCGCGGATCGAAGTCTGGGCATACACACACAACACGACTCTCAACGTGCGGAACTGTGTGTACACAGTGGTGGAGAAAGGCTTTAAAATGTGTAAGAAGGCTTATAGTGGACTGCCAAAGAAGACTTCAATAGCTTTAAATGGATTAAAACTCGGCTCCCGTTGGGAAAAATATAGCCAAATATAAGCTCACAAGTGTTTGAAATGATAAAGCACTCAGTTTAGGGTATGTACAAAGGAAATTGGACAAGGCTTCCTCGCCTTTTTTTCTTCAAATATGGCCACCCAAGCCCTTTATTTATAGAGGGGGGAGCCGCAGGTTTACTTGCAGCAGTAGCAGGTGTACATGCAGCTGCCTGGGGTGTCCCGGGCAAAGTGGGTCCCACTGTCTCGAAGTACGTACACTTAGACAACGCGCTATTCACTTGAACCTTCATAACTTTCAATCCGAGAGTCCGATGGAAGCGTGTCATACCATTCCTGAAAGCGCTTTCTGAGAGCTAAGTAATGATATAGGATTTACCCTTTTTGACTTCGAAAATATGGGTCCATGACCAAAATGGCATTTCTGGATTTCCGCTAGGTAGTCCGTTGAGCCATTTTGCGTAGTTTACGCTCGAAAGTTAAGATATGGTTCTTGTGGGACTTTTTTTGAAGCAATTTGAGTTGAAATGAGTGTATTTGATTTGATTTAAGATTGAGTTAACAAAATGATCATTTTGCCCCTCCTGGGGTTATCTTTGTTTTTTGCACAGTTGTAGCAGTCTTTTCCCAGGGTTATCTATAAGATTGTCATCTTGTTCACTCTAAATGTCCTCAGGGTTATCTCTGAGATTGGCTTGACCTCCTGGGGTTATCCAAGCTTTGAACTTGAACCCCGGGGTTATCTCCGAGGTTGAAACTAACTTTCCCGAGGTTATCTCCGGGGTTGGAAGCTGATTTCCTGAGGTTATCTCTAGGGTTGAAACAGGATCTCCTGGGGCTATCTCTGGGGTTGGAATTGATGTTTTGGTCCTCTAGGTTTATCTCTAGAGTGTGAAAAAGTCGCTTTTGTCCTCTTGCATAGTTAGTAACAGGAATACAAAATTTCGAGTGTCTACAATTGGCTAACAAATTATTTGGTTATGCCATTTTGAGCTTTGCTCTAATCGAAGCTATTGCATTGTTTTCCCCAATGATGGCCTTTTTGATCTCATCCGTATTCCAATGGAAACTTGAACCCAACCCATTCTTTGCCATACCGTGAAATAACCTTTATCGGTATGCATTGGTGGGGATCGGGGGAATAGTTTTGTTGTGAGGTGAGATTGTCAATAAGAATGAGGCCTGCTCTTTTTTTTTGAAGGGGCGGGGACAAGTAAGTGAGAAGTGGGTCCATTTCTCTTTATTTCAGCTTAGGTCATTTAGAAGGTGCTGGAACTGCTTGTTGCATAGTTGATAATCAGATATAAATGGCTAGCTAATCCGTCTTTCAATGAGAGTTGCAAACCCTCTCTTACTTACTCTTAGTGTTATGCGAGCCTCAGTTTCATTTCTTATTCTAAGGCAGCTAGCTAGGCCTGTTGAGAGCCCAGGATTGGGCGGAACCCTTACGATTGGACTCTCGAACAACTGCTAGTGGGGAAAAATATCTTTTCCCTTGATTTTTGCTGGACTTCATTGCTAAAATCGGACTGGCTAGGATCATTAGAGGGGACATACTACCATGACTAGTCCGCTTCCCAATAGGAAGAAAAAACAACAACTATTAGTTCAGCTTTTTAGGCTCTCATAACAACCTTGGTTTGAGCATCTCCCTAGCTTACCTACTTTTAAAAGGTCAAGTTCAATAGAGTAGAGGCAATTCACTCGAGAGGAAAGGAAATACCTTCACTGATCTCTTAAGGTCGAGCTCAACATTCTTTCAATCAGTCTGTGATGATGACTTATTAGGTGGCATGTGTCATGGAGCCTACTCATTGGGAGTAGATCACGAGCTTGACACAATGTATGGACCAAATGTCCTTTTTTATTCATCATTTGGGAAGGGATCCAACTAAGGCCGATACGTTTAATCCTTCTAGGTCTGGTGCTGGTCCCTCGGGTGACCCAGATGTGGGTGGCTTTGCTTGAGGAGATCTTGAAAGTAGTATGCACACAAGTCAATCATGTTTGATAATAAAATATATACTTTGTAACAATCATATTAATTTATTAATAAAAGAATTGTTTATTTAAAGTCATTTAATTATGTGACGCCCCAAAATTCAAGTACTTGAAACCCGAACTCGGTGCTTCACGATACCATTTCTATGAGCGGAATAATACTAATAATAATAACAATAATAAAAAAATCAAACATAGTTTACATATATCAGAGTCTAATCCCAAGTACACAACCTTTACTATAATTCCTTACATGATAGATAATACATATCATTATCTTAATACAGCTTAACTATTACAATAGATACCATTAAACATATTCTGTTTGCTTTCCTTTTTCCATTGTTCTTGGCCGAACCTTCTAGATGTTCACACTTAGCTGAAAACATTTACATTAAGCAAGGATGAGCATTTGAGGGCCCAATAAGTAATAACAATTATAAATATAATTAGCTAAAAGAATTAAATATTTTCTTTATACATCACTTTTACAATGATTCAATAGTTGTGAAGTAAACTAAACTGATAATAATAACATAACAACTCTATATCACATTTTTGAAACTACGTATTGACTATAAATAGGGTTAAGGGGACATGCTATGTTCATTGTTTTAAATTTTCGATAAGGTTGAGCAGAACTTCATCTGCAAACCGTCATAACTTACGGGCACGAGGGTAATCTGCCCAATGTGCCCTGTATTGATCAATATTGCATGCAAGAAAGATATTATCGTTCACTCTATTCGCCTTGGGCGTATAAAAGTTTTCCCTTGATCGGGATGTTCATACTTAATCTGGAATCCGAACCAAAACAATTTGATTGGATACAAAAAGGTTTTATCATATTCAACGATATTTCTAAATATGTGTCTAGCTGGTAAAATAGCTTAGAGGTGTGTATATATATATATATATATATATATATATATATATATATATATATATATATCAACATGTGTTTAAATACAATGATTATCCAAGTGAGGACACTTGTATAACCATATTTCGAAATTTACAAACAGAATATATATAATATAATATCATGTTGATAAACAATGATCAGATATAATATATACGACAATAGGGTTAATAATCTAGAACAATAATATTATAAATCTGAAACTTTCTTACTCATGTCCATTGCATAAAGGAAATGCAAAGGTTGGATACTTGCCTGGTCTGCTGCTTACAGTTATGCAACTTAGTTTTATCTTTTATATTGAAATATATCATTAATAAGATCATTTGATCGATTAGAATAACATAATATAACACATAGTACTGCTATTTGCAGTCAGCACATTACCTAATCACATTGTCACACACATATTCAACAATCATTGAATCACAAACAAACATTAATACAGTCAAAATATCTAAGTCTAGATCAATTTCTGAAATATGTCGGTGTACCGACGGCTTTATCAGGTAATTATCGAGTCTAAGACTCTATCATGTAGTTTAACATCTATAAGTATCAATCTTATTATTTTTAAATGACTTATAATAATTTTTAAACATTTATTATAATTTATCATGAATTTTCAAACACCGGAATCATTATTAAATGATTTAAATATTAAATAATTCTATTATCATTAATATTTAATTAATATTAAACTATTAATAAAACTATTGGCAAAATATTAAATTTATTTACAATAACTTAAAATACTTTTAAAGTATTAATATTACCCTTAAATGATTTTTTTTAAAAGAATTAAAAATCATTTTTAAATAATTATCATTAATATTTAAATATTAATGCACTATTTATCAAAATATAAAAAGTCATTAAGTATAACTTAAAATATTTTTAATTCATTTATATCCTTTTTAAATTATTTTTAAATAAATAAAACTATTTTAAAACTATTTATTTAATATAATTATTAAATAAATTTAATATCATTAATATTAAATTAATATCATTAATATTAAATTAATATCATTAATATTAATTTATTTATGAAATTATCCTTTAAATATTAAAAGTTATATTTTATAACTTAAAATATCTTTAAACACTTTATTTTCATTTAAAATGTTTTCTTAATATTAAAATCATTTTTAAACTAATTTATTTAATATAATTATTAAATAAATATAATATCATTAATATTAAATTATTAATAAAATTTACCTTTAAATATCAAAAGTTATATTTGATAACTTAAAATATTTTTAAAACATTCCTTTTCCTTTAAAATGAATTTTCTAATATTAAAATCATTTTTAAACTAATTTATCTAATATAATTATTAAATAAATATAATATCATTAATATTAAATAATTAATATTTTCATGAAAAAATATTAAAAGTTATATTTTATAACTTCAAATATTTTTATAACCTTTAAATCATTTTTATATGATTTTTAAATCATTAATTCTATTTTTCATAATTTATTTAATATATTTATTAAATAACCTAATTATAATTAATATAAATTTATTAATGATTAAAAGTCTGTAAAAATAATTTAAAATATTTTCTTATATCATAATATAATTTTAAATAATTTTTCATGTATTAAAATCATTTTTAACTAATTTATTTAATATTATAATTGAATAAATTAAATACCATTAATATTTCAAAAATATTAAATATTTATGAAATATACCTAAAATAATTAAAAACTAATTTTCAGACTTTAAAATAATTTTAATAATTTATTATGTATTTTTAATAATTTAAAACTATTTTTTTCTATTTATTTAATTAAAATAATTAATTTCCAAAAATATTTGTCGCTAAAGGACCCTATAGCGACGAAACTGTCGCTATAGGTGTTCTTGAGCTGTTCTTCATGAAACCCAGAAAATATGTCAGTCGCTAGAGGTACCAGTTGGACCATCAGTAATTCGGAACTCATGATGTTTCTGGAAAAGATAAACATCAGATCTTGTACTTCTAATGCAATACTACATGATCTAACAAGAAACATGGCCAAACAACATAAAACAAAAGAGATTGAAGCCTCCAAAAATCATGTCAGAAGCTGTTCTTCATTTTTGGGTTTTCCAGAAATGAAGAACAGTTCCAGATGACTACTTTTGATCTCCATAACTTGTAATCCTGGTAAATTTTTGGTGTTCTTATGCGTTCAGTTTGTAGATAACAAGCAAAACAACATATCTAATACATAAACTTGATCTAACAACATCACAATAGCTAGATCCATGCCGGTCAAAGTGATGTCAGAAGGCATGTTCTTCCGATTTCTGGAAATTCCAGAAATCCTCACTCATGGCCGAATGGCCTACTTTGACCAACTGCTACATTTGATCTGATGTTTATTTACACGATCTAAAGCTACAAATATAAAGAACAAATGACAGACTACAAACTGGATACAAACATATCATTAAAACACTTAAAGGCTGACAGATCAAGGCATTACAAAATCTTGTTAGACGCTGGTAATAGCTTTCTAGATTACCCATAATTTATCTGGTCATGCCCGGTCAACAGGGTTTGACCGATCATAACTTCAAATATGGACATCTAATTCTTATAATTCCACTTTCAGATGAAAGACCTCATACCATACTATAGATCTAACACATAAAACAACACAAAGCATGAACACAGAAGAATCTATGGGGTCTAACATTCGTTATCAGACAACATAAAAAAAATCCAGATTTTTGAAATCTTTAAATTCGAGCCTCTAGATGTTATGGATCTAACATCTAGCAACCCAGATCATCATTATACACTATATTTAACATGTTTAACACAAATAATTAACATCTAGCAACATATCAAAGTCATATTTTTAAAATTAGGGGTTCTACCTCTTTTGAACAAGTTCTTGATTCTAGCTTTCTGATTTGTTAAGAGTGATAGTGGGGCTTGCTTTAGGGACTGATATGCTATAGAAATTCGTAGGTTTTGAGAGAGAGTGAGAGAGAGAGAGAGAGTTGGTTGAGTGTAAGTGTACAAATGAAGCAATAATGCACATTTTCTGTGACAACCCGAAAATTTTTAAAATATTGAATGATTAGAATAAAGGTTAAAGAATAAAACTTAGATGGGAATTTGAGTATTTATTTAAAATTTTCAAGTAAAACCTATATGGTTTGATATTCGAATGAGAATAGAGAAAGTATGGGTTACAAAATTCCTAAACCCTAGAAATGAATTAATATGTACTTGAAGGAATATCAAGAATAAGGTATTACGATACCTGTAAATTCGATATGAACGAAATAGTCTAAGAAGTGTTATATAAGTACATATGGAAATTTTATTATTGGAGATAAGATTTCACAAGAAGAGATGATATGTGTTATATATATTTTAGCAAGAGGAATGATGAATCAAGTTAATGACATAATGATCAAGATAAAACTATGTTAGTAATTAACATAGCTTGAGTGTTGGCCTTGACTGACAAATAAGAATTTGAATAAGTATAAAATCGTTAGTTAATACGATTAGCAATAAGAAGAGAGTAATTTAAAACTCAAAATTTGAGTTAGAGATAGAATTTTTAAACCATGGACTGCTCCGTTGTGTCTGGAACGTCGAGTTTAGTCTGAATGGACAGTAAACACAAAATGTGTAAAGGTTGACTTTTGGTTAAAGTCAACAGTTGACTTTTTATGGGGAAAAGTCAAAATTAGTGTGAGAAATAAAATATGTTATGATTATTTGAATTATGTGTATGATTAAATAAATATACATTATATAATGTGAATACATTTATTTTGTATATAAAAGTGAAGTAAGAATTAAGTTATGTAACCTAATATATATATTAGGTTTGATAATTAAATAACCTAAATGGTTATCGTTATTTAGTAGTCCTAATATTTTATTTTTATATTAGTGACCTAATTTAAGAGAATTGTGGAACATGTCACAATTTATTAAATTATTTTGTTCGAATATGTGAGTAAAGGAATATGAAGAATTATGTGATGATTTATATTTGTTTAATTATATAAACAAATAAAATAAACTAATGTAATCCTAATTATATATTAGGAATGAAGAATTTAATAACTTAAGGGTTATGAGATGAGAGAATTATGGTATTTAGAATATATACCAATTATAAGAGATTTATTTTATACATCTCAGTTAATTAATTTTATAGCCTAATTATAACAAGTCTAATTAGGTTAAGAAATTAAATGTACTTAAGTAAGGATTTTTATTTCACTTGAGTGCATTTAAACCCTAATTTAATGATAAGGGTAGAATGGAATAGAATTAAAAGCAATGAGCTATAATAATATCATAGCCCAATAATTTATTTAGAGTCCAAAAGAATTTGATTTAATGGACTAAATGGGTTATATTGTTTAAACAAGCCCAATTAATATATTAAGTATGAGACTTGTAGATAATATGGGTTAAGGGCGATTAATTATTAATCTAGCTCAAAATATTATGTGTGGGACAAGAATTATAATGACTCAATCTAATTGTAGAGGAAGCCTAATTTTATTTTGTTAGTAAGCAAAATAAAATAACAAGTCCAAAGAGATTAATTAAATGTTCAAGTGTTGGCCTAATTTTAGAAGGACTTTTTGGTCATATGATAAGAAAATAAAAGGAATTTAGGTTAAGCCAACTTGGAAGATTATTAGGCCACTTGGCCGAATTTTTTTTTAAAAAAGAAGAAGAGATAAGATAAGGAAAGAGGGAGAGAGAAAGAAAAGGAGGAAAAAAAGGGAAAACAAGAGAAGAGAAAGAGAGATCGGGAAAGAGGAAATAGAGAGAGAAAGAGGAGAAGGCGGCAGCCATGGAAGGGGAAGAAGATGGGGAAAATCTCCATGAGAAGGAGAAGGAGAAGGAGGAGGAGAAGAAGAAGAAGAAGAAGAAGAAGAAGAAGAAGAAGAAGAAAGAAGAAGCAAAGGTATAACCTCTCTCTCTAATCTCTTTCTATGAAATTTTTTTATGAAAGAGGTTTTTAATTTGGGTGTATAAAACCCTAAGATATATGTGTTTTTCTTTGATTCTAGTATGGATCCACCCATGATGGGTGTTGATTTGGTTGGAAACCAAAAGGAAAAGAAAAATAAATTTTCTAGTTTTGAAAATCGAAATTTTTATGTACTTTGAAAATCCTCCGTTTTTGATCTATGTATTATTTTTGCGATCCGTCAAAAAGTAGTGCTAGATATATGTGTTGGCTAGTAAACCCAAGTGGTAGGACTCAAAAATGTTGAGTTTTCATGGGGTAATGACTGATTATGTCAAAACAGTCCCGTTTTTCTAACAAAAAATTGGGCAGATTCGTGGCAGTCTGAAACGAGGGCCATTTGTTCCAGTTTTTGTGCTTTAAAACTTCTGGACTTTTGGTATGTTGTAGTACTCTAATTTAGCTTTCCATAGACTCCGGAACGGACTAATTCCGACTCCGGATGAGGTAGTTATGGCGTTCGGAAGGAGAGTAATAAAACTGTTTCTCAAATCCCGAACAGCCTCCTTGATGTAAATTTTTGGACTGTTGTGTTCTGAATTTGGAAACATGTCGTGAGACAAAAGTTGTAGCCCTAGAAGTTATCTTCGAATGGGCTCAAGAATCGCTCAAAAATGTTTTAAAACACGAGAGTTATGACCGTTTTAGCGAGGCTGGGTAAAATCTAGAAATTTAGAAAATAAGGTTTTCCGACGTGAGACCCTTAAGCATGTTTTGAGTATATTTTTGATGAAGTTTTGGGTCGGGTTTGAGGTGTTGTGATTTTTATGACATTTTGAAATGCTTAAACAAGTTTATTAATTAAAGAAATAATATAGTAAATTGATTTTTACTATAAAAGCTATACATTAGCTGTTTAAACTCCGAATTTGCGAGTAGAGGTAAAAGATATTTCTGAAATGAAATTTAAATGGTTTAAGTTTCAAAATGTAAAATATTTATATACTCAAATGTGAGGGACCTTTATTTGGTTTAGAAAGGTTAAAATGAATTAAGTTTCTAAATAAACTAATATTCGTTTTGAGTAAGAATAAGTAATATTAGTTTGTATAAAACTAATAATTGTTATTGATGAATATACATGCATGTTTTGTAACATATTCGATTATCTAATATGTGTGTGCATGTAAATATAATTCTGTAGGAATTTTGGAGAAACTCTAAGTTAAATTTTGTGGTAATCTCCAATCAAGGCAAGTTTTTCGGTTCTATGATGTTTGTGGATTAAATGTGATTATGTGGTGAGTTACATACCATGCTTTATGAATTGTTAAAGTCAAAATATGACTAAGTTAATTGGGTTATGGAACTCAATTTATATGTGATATGTGATAGCACGTATTGTATAATGTAACTCGATAAATTAGAAATGTATAATGCATGAATGTATGCTTTGTAAGGAATTATTGTTGCATGTAGGATATGCATAGTAAAGAATACATGTTGCAGGCATATATACATAATAAAGGAAATATAGTGTATATGGAAATTGTGTGCTACGTGAAACATGATAGACTGCTAAATTTGCTGGGCTGTCGAGCTCAATCTTGCAAACATAAACTTTTTGCAGGTTAATGATGTTAGGCAATATTACTTGCTATACGGATGATGAAGATTGAACGATGTGCAAAAATAAATACATTTCCTTGAATTAGAAATGATATAAATCTATGATTGATAGTTGTGTCAAGTGTAATTGGCAGTTATGTATAGTTTGAAATGTTGAATGGATAAAGAATATTTATTCTGAAATGAGAATAGATATGATTCTAAAATGAATGAATCATCAATATAAAAGATATGAAGTATTGAGACTTAAGCCTTTAATACGTTTACACGGATTATAAAAATCACATAATAAATATGATTTTAGTATAAGAAAGAATTTTAAAGGTTGCGGTTCAGGGAATGGATAACTGGAAATAATAATAATAAAAATTTAATTATTCTGAAATTTTTAACTATTTTAACATTAAATAATGTTTTAAAGCTAGAACAAGATAATATTAACGCACAAGATCGGGGAGAGAAATTGTCTCGATTTTGGGGGCGCTACATTTTCTCTCTCTTTAATCTATATATATAGCAAAGTGTAATCTAATGGCTGATGTATTGGCTGAGTTGCTGATCATTTAGTCAATTGGGAAGTCAATGTTAGCTCACCAACTCCAATTATTGCTAGATATACAAGTTATCTCAAATAATGCAAGAGGGGCATTTTTGTCCTTTGCCTTATGAATTTAATGGCAAATATGTAATATGTCAAACTCTTAGGGTTTAACCCTAAGGTTAACAAAAAATGGTAGGATTTCTAATTAGGGTTTCCTTAATTAGATTAGGGTTCTAATTACATTATACATGAACATTAGGGTATTATTTACTAATTATAATTAACCTTGCTAATTTAGCAATTAAACTTTACAATTTACAATTTAAGGTTTATGATTTAAATAATAGGGTTTCTAGAAATTAATATTTCTAAATGTTAATTAGGGTTGACCTAATTAATCATAAAATCATATAACACATTTATATAATAATCTCGAACTCATAATTGAGTTTCAAATTAGGGTTTCCATTTGGCAATTCACTAATTATTATTTAAGGTTTCTAATTTCAGAAATTAGAGTTTTAATTTACAATTAGGGCTTCCTATAATTAGGGTTTTTCTTGATTATCATTAATAATTATAATTATCATGAATCACATAACACAATTACTAAACAGATTTTAAAGTCTCATTTGACTTCAAAACTAGTGTTTATCAGTAATACGAGGATTTTCACATACTGCACCCTCATTGACCAATCATTAACCATGCGTACATACAGTACATATTTATAGCACTGAAAAATAAAAATATAATTAATATTATATTATTATTCTTATTCCTTGATATAAATCCAAAATTAGAGTTTGGATTCCATATCTGATTTATCTATCATATTTAACATTATCAATTAAGTTAAAATAATAAACTTAATTAACCTAACATAAATTCATATAATTAAATAATTATTATAATAATTCTATAATCATTTCATATATTATTTAAATAACATATACTTATATTTTCATGGAAAATAATTAATAAAAACATTTTTACTATAAAATTAATTATTATAAAAATATAATTTATAATGATCAATAATTATAAAATAAAATTATTTATAATAATTCATGTAATAAATATATTTTTATTTATCACATAAATACATACACATTATCTGGCACATATTCTCACCTTTAAAATAAATAAAAAATTATACCCAAACTTTTTGATTTAATTATATAGAAAATATCGAGTTATTACAAATTATGTACATGGTGCTATTTTTATAATATGTGACCTATAATTTTAAGTAATGATTTTAGAATCATGATGATGATCATGCTAATGACATCTAAATTCTTAGATAACTTAAAAACTAAAATTGTCCCCAATTATTAGATTACTAAAAAGGGGGTTAGTGAATACGAATAGATTGATACATATTTTGATTACTCATTGGATGAGGATGATCAATCTCATAATCATTTGTGTTGAGGCACTAAAGTAAGTATGTAAGTTCTTATCGGAGAATAAGTTCATTGAACATGGCTCGCTAAAGAATATCTAATGGAGTTTTACTTGTCTGTCAATAGGAATTCTTGTAGTGATAGTAGCATAAGTGATCCTTAGACTTAAAATTCATCATAGTATCTTGTGTATGATAAGTTATACTTTACATGTCTTTTAAGACCCTTAGAGTATATCAAAGGGTATGCTTGAGTGTAATAAGTTATATATGGAGATAATAAATGGTCAATAAAGAATCTATTGCTTTTAGTAAAAGAAAAGAATGTCCTATGTTATTCGATAAATGACAACCCAGAAATACTTGGCTAAGGTGGAATGAAATTAAAAATGAGTTTCTAATTTGCGAGTTGTGCATTTTTGGAATCAAAATACATATAATTAAATAAAATAAGACTTGACAGTAATTCTATGTATATTTAATCGGGACATTGTATGGTGGAAGGATTGAATTGTACAATAACTATTAACTCAAAGGTTCTTTTATGATTAATGTTGAAATCTATATTATCTGGAAAGTCGTTGATCGCTAAGGGGGCTTACCCTTATTGTATAATAAATGATATTTATTTAATTGAATTTATAGTTTAATTTATTTATTTAAATAAGATTAGAATTATTCTAATTGATTTATTCACAGTCAGTTTAATATGGAAAACTTAAAGGGTCACACTATAAAAGAAAAATATTTATTTACGAAGCAAATGACTTAATCGTAATAATAAGTTAAGTTATTTAATTTAATCTATGGTGATAGAATAAATTAAATAGTTTAATATTTTAAAAATATTAAATATAAATTAATAATAGGAGTCTTATTATTATTTTTACTATTATTATTAGTTTAATTCTTAAAGGAGTTTAAGAATTAATTAATAAAAAGACTCTCATATATTCCTAATAAGATTATGAGACTAATTATTTATTTATAATGAGATTAGGAGACCTAATTAATTAAAAGAGTTTAATTAATTAAAATGAAACCCTAATCCTTAATTGTTTAGGTGGGTTACCTACATATATTAATAAGAGAAGTCTTATTATACTTAGGGTTATATAAGTTACACACTTTATTCCAAGAGTCTGGAGAGTACACATAATTCTATAGACATAGAATCTAGGGTTTTGCCAAACACCCATCTTCTTGAATATTTTTTTTCTTTCTTAGTGGATCACCTTTAGAGGCCAAACACTTGGATGGCTAACGTTGGTCAAATGAAGGAATCTAACCTTAAGTTGAACATGAAAAGGAATTGGAGGTGAACTCGTACCTGAGTAAGCTAGTTTCTCTATAAGGGTATGAATATAATCTTCATCTCTTTTTTCTATTAAATTGATAATAAGCACAAAGTCAGCCCGAACAACTAAGTTAAAATCAAGTGGCGAGACATGTTGTGGATGTGATCACAGGAGGAAGCGTCGTGGGTATCTAGATTCGGTGATGACAGTCGTGGATAAAACTATAAGACGTGAAAGGGCGTATTCAGGCTCAGTGATTTCTTTCTCTAATGATGACCTCCCTTCGGAACCAATCAAATTGCATGAAGGATCTTTGGTAATTACTACACAGGTGGGTTCAGTGGATGATGATTGATAATTGGTCTTCGGTAGATATCCTGTACGCACATGCTTATCAGAGGAAGAATCTGGACGGAAGGAAGATAGAGATCGGGCAAGAGGCTCCTTTATATAGGTTCAGCAATGAGCCAGTTAAAGTTGCAGGGACTATTGAGCTACCAGTCATCTTCGGGACGGTTCCCCAGCAGGTGGAAATTATGTGCAAGTTTTATGTGGTGCATGTGGACTCGTCGTATAATGCTATTTTGGGAAAGCCTACTTTGACAGCTCTTCAGGAAGTTACGTCGATTCCCCACTTCAAGATTAAGTTTTTGACGCCACATGGAGTTGGGGAAGTTGCTGGAGATCTGGACTTAGCAAGGAGATGCTATCGAAATACGTTGATCACTTCGGGTGTTGGAGTCAATATATAGAAGCAAACCATCACAATTGAGATTGAGCCGTTTACAGAAATCAGTACAGAGCCATTAGTTATGCCAATAGAAGAGACCGAAGAGGTTGAGCTGATTATGGGAAAGAAGGAGAAGACCGTAAAGATAGGTTCGGGTCTGTCGGAACCTTTCCAAACAAACCTGGTGGAGTTATTTCGTTGTTATGCTGGCATCTTCGCTTGGGTACCTAGTGACATGCCTGGAGTGAGTCAAAAAGTTTCCGAACTTAAGCTGCATGTGGACCCAACGAAGAAACCAGTTCAGCAGAAGAGGAGGATTTTTGCGCCAGAGAGACAAGAGATAATTGATGAGGAAATTGCAAAACTGCTGAAAACAAATTTTATATTCGAGATCGACTATCCCGAGTGGATGGAAAACATTGTTCTGGTGCAGAAGTAGAATGGGAAGTGGCGAGTTTGCATAGATTACACTGATCTGAACAAGGCATGCCCGAAGGACTTTTATCCTCTGCCCCACATCGATTAACTTATTGATGCGACTTCGGGATATGCTCTATTTAGTTTTATGGATGCTTTCTATGGGTATCAATCAGATTTCTATGTACAAAGAGGACATCCCGAAGATAACTTTTATCACTCATCGATCGGTATATGCTTATAAGAAGATGAATTTTGACTTATTGAACACGGGAGCTACTTATCAGAGGATGATGAATTACGCGTTCACAAGGCAGCTGGGGTGAAGCATGGAGGTATACGTTGATGACATGATTGTCAAAATTATGTCAGTTTGGAGTTATTTGGATGATTTGGAGGACTATTTTCAGACTTTTCGTCATTATAATTTAAGACTGAATCCGACCAAGTGCACCTCCGGGCTAGGAGCAGGCAAGTTCCTGGGGTATCTGGTTAGCAAAAGGGAATAGAGGCTAATCCAGAGAAAATTTATGCTATTTTGGATATGAAGTCTCCACAGTCCTATAAGGATGTTCAACGTCTAACGGGTCAGATTACGGCTTTGGGGAGGTTTATGTCTAAGTCGGCAGAAAGGTGTTTGTCGTTCTCTGACACGTTGAAAGGGCCGAAAAATGCAAAGAGTTTCCAATGGACTTCGGAGTGTGAAGATGCTTTCTAGGGGATAAAGAGGTATTTGTCTTTGGCGCCTTTGTTGGTGAAGCCAGTTTCTATTGAACCTTTGTATTTATATTTGGCGGCAAGTTCATTGGCAGTAAGAGCAATTCTGGTGTGGGAGATTAAGGGTAAGCAGCACTTGGTTTACTATGTGAACCATGCCCTAAGGGATGCAGAGACAAGGTATCCAAACCTTGAGAAGTTTGCCTTTACCATGATAATTGCCAGTCAAAAACTTTGACAGTACTTCCAAGGTCAGTTAATAGTGGTGTACATAGATTAACCACTGAAGAAGGTGCTGGGTAGACCAGAGGTTTCGGGGAGGCTCGCTGCATGGACCATGGAGTTGTCTTAATTTTTCATATAGTATCATCCTCGAACAGCTATTATGGGTCAAACGTTGGCTAATTTTGTGGTAGAGTATTCATTTTCTGAAGTTGATGATAGTTTGAGTGAAGGATCTGAGAAGGTGATGGCAGTACTTCAGCAGACACATAATTTATGGATGTTTTATGCAGATGGGTCGTCAACTTTGGATGTTAGTGGGGCTGGGATAATTTTAACAAGTCTAGAAGGGTTCAAAGTACAGCAGGCTATCACATTCGGGTTCCGGGCAACAAAAAATGAGGCTGAGTATGAAGAGGTTTTGGCAGGGCTACGATTGACAAAGAGTTTGGAAGTTCAGAGGTTGATTATTTATAGTGACTCTCTGTTGGTCGTCAAATATGTTTTAGGGGAGTATGAAGCTCGGGGTTCGAGAATGGTGAAATATCTAGCAGAGTTAATGGATCAACTTGAGTGTTTCGATTCTTATAAGTTTCAAGGGATAGACATGTCAGATAATGTGATAGCAGATGCATTGGCAAAGTTAGCTAAAACTGAAGTAAGTACATTCAATGAGTCAATTTATTTGGAGGTCCTAGGTGAGCTAAGTGTTCAACATGGGGAGGTGATGTGTGCCGAGTGATCTAATTGTTAGATGACTCCATACCTTGATTATTTGGTAGATGGAGTACTGCCTTTGAATCAGATGTTGGCTAAGAAAGTGAAGTATAGAAACTCGAATTTCATGCTTATTGATGGAGATCTTTATCGAATGGCTTATTCATCTCCTTTGTTGAAATGTTTGTTGTCGTCTGAAGCTAAGTATGTCTTACTAGAGGTTCATGAGGGTATTTTTGGCGACAATATGGCTACCAAGTCTTAAGCTTATAAGGTGCTTCGGCAGAGGTATTACTGGCTAACGATTTTCAAAGAAGCCACTGATTATGTGAAGAAGTGTCTGAAGTGCCAGTTGAACAATCCGATCCCCCATCAGCCACCGAAAGAGTTGTACTCAGTTTTATCTCCTATACCTTTTATTATGTGGTGTGTGGACTGTTGGGTAAAATCTAGTTACGCACAACACGCAAGTATACGTGGTCAACAAGTAATAAAGTGATAAGTTGAGTATCGTTCCCACAGAGAATTATTTAATAAAAATCACCAAGTACTAACACGTAACCAACTTAATCTTATTTAAACGAATTAATTACAAACTATATAAATTAACTACTATTCCACTAATTAAATTAAGACTATGGAGATTTAAGATCACAACTTCACTCATTGCTTCATTTAAGTTAACACACTTCTCATCAATTATTCTCTATCCTGAATTGTTAATCAAGAACACTAGAGTAGTATTAACTACCTCTCGATGCACTAATACCGTATTAACGTCAATCCACAATTAAGATAGAAATTCGTTAAACACCTTAATCAACTAACCCACTATATCTCTATGTGAATTACAATTGAAGAAGGTTGAAGAATAAGTTCTCTATAAGATTACATATGGCGTCAAGCATATCTCTACCTTAACACTCATCAAGTTTAAGCTACTAACAAAATCCTGAACACATGCTATCATGATTAGATCTAAATCTATACTTCATCTCTCGAGTTCATATAGATTATCACGGTAATTGATGGCCAAGCAATTAAACAATTAAGTCCAAATCATAATAGACAATCCTCACAATAGAACATAATAATTGATAGCGAAACATATTAAAATAAACTACACAATAAGATCCATTGTAATCTCAAACAAAGAATTAGTTCATGATTATTGAATTAAAGCTAAGAATCCACAATTAAATACACATTAAAAGATAAAGATAGAAGAAGATGAGAAGAAATAATCTATTGTCAGTAGACTTGACGCTCCCTTCTTGCTCCTATTTCAAATCTTCAATGGTCTCCAAGTTGCATCAATCTCCAAATCTCATTAAAACTAGTGTTTTGATCTAATTTACTCTAATCTAATTTAATAGAATGCTCTCTAATCTCCTCAATAATCTCTTCTAATCTATGTTATTCCCCTCCTTTTATAAGCCTTTGTAAAAGTCTTTAAGTCCTCTTGGAAGTCCATGAATCAAACAACTCGAAACAATCCTTTTCGGACTCAAATTCGGACAAAATCCGCTCATTTCCGCGTATACCCAGCCCCGGCTGGGTATTTCCTTTGAAAAAGCCCAGCCCCGGCTGGGTAGTAATCTGCTAATGGTCCCAGACACCCAGCCCCGGCTGGGTACTAAGCACAAAAACGCCCAGCCCCGGCTGGGTACCAATCTGCCAAAAATATTTTCTGCTGGAACTTCATCTGCTAAAACTGCCATAACTTCTAAACCGAGAGGAGTTACGAGTCCCGCGACCTATCAAATCGAAGCTATCGACGAGATCTACAACTTTCATTCTTTGAGCTTTGAGAAATAACGAACGCATGATGGTCGAAATTGGACTGGAAGTGACTGATATGAAAATCACCACCCAAAACGGTGAAGTTCAACGTCCGTCGGTAGAAATGTCATAACTCTTTCATCCGAACTCCGATTTGAATGATTCAAGATGTTCCGGAAAGCTAAGAAAACGCTCTACAATATAGTCAAAGCTCCAAGCCAAGAACAAGAAATGAACATAAAAGCATAAACGATGTCCGAATTGCTTTTTCCTTGCATTTTCCTTGCTTTTCCTTCCCAATAATCGCTTACACCGCTTCCAAACGTATAACCTACAAAACGAACACAAAATGCATGAAAAGTAACTAAGACACATGAATAAAAGCATCTAATTCAAGTAAAAGATACCGGATAAGTAGGTATAAAACCTACTTATCAAATATCCCCAAACTTAAACCTTTGCTTGTCCTCAAGCAACACAACATAATGCAATGCAATGCAATGAAATACAACTAATCTATATGCCTACGAATCCAACAGTATTGATAAGCACAAATCTATTCAACCGACCTTAGAGCAATCAAGTAAACATGATAATACTTCATATCAAAACCAATCAACAATTTCCTATTCAATCATCAAATCTTAAACTGTTATTACTGGTATAGTGCGTGTGTGCTCAACAACAATGTTAACTTATATAAAATTAAATTTAACACATAACAAGTCTCTTCGAAGACATCATACAGTGTAAACTTAAGAAATCCAAAAATAAGCTAGATCCAACTAAAATCAAACAATTACAAATATTGAGGGTTAACATAGGATACTTATGCTTTATTTTCATCTACGGGGGCTTTTTGCTCTTATTTCTCGTTTTATTATTTTTTTTCTTTTTTTTTTACTTTTTAACAATGACTGTGCAATGTCTCATTCCATTAGGCTAACAGTGCTACCCCTTAACGAGTTTTCGACCAACGACTCCCAGACCATATAAGACCTTAGGGCGCTAGGTTTTAAGATACCCCTTCGGGCGTACTTACTCAAGTAACAAAGGCCCCGAAACAAGACTAGTCACGATATATATATATATATATATATATATATATATATATATATATATATATATATATATATATATATATATATATATATTTTCATCATTTTTTCTTTTTTTTTTCCTTTTTTTAACGCTTATATATCCCAAATTTTCCCCCCAAACTTAGGTTCTTATCGAACTTTAGCCATCACTACTTATTCTTCTCATTCTTTCATTCAAACTAACATTATCCTTTAGAGTCCCATTATGTATCAATTTAAACTCAATCAATCAACAAGTTGTTTTTATTGTGCTATCCTTATTATACCAGTTTCAAACAGAAAAAAAAATTCAATTCATAATAAGAAATCACATCAAAGCTCTAATAGTCAGTACTATACTTGCCTACTCAATCCCAATCTCATCATTGGCCAAAGTAGAATGTAACTCATCAAACAGCTGGACTCATGCAAGATGAACATAGTAACTAACTATTATTTTTGAATTTTTACATTTTTTGATTTTTTTTAATAATAAACCTAAACTATATTAACAACATATGCAAAATAACATAACATAAACTAAACATGCGATAATAAACCTAAACAAAACTCCCCCAAACTTAGCAATTACAATGTCCTCATTGTAAGAATATAGCGGTAAGTAGAAGAGAACTTCCCTATAATCAACTAAGCGTGAGATGATGGTGGCGATGGCGGCGAAAATCATTTTCCTATCCATTGGACCTCCAATACCTGAAATGAAGAGAGACAACATGGATTAGATTATAAGAGAGCTTAATAAGCAAATTAATTCATATCTACTAAATAAACTAGTAAAGCATAAAAATATAAAAAATTCCTGGGTTGCCTCCCAGTCAGCGCTTGATTTATAGTCTTTCAGCCTGACTTTGTCTGGTCAATGCTATCCAATTCCTCTTCGAAAGTTGAGGAACCCTCCATCCATCGGAAATAATATAGCTTTTGGTATGTTCCCATTTACGATGGCCATCGAGTTGAAGTCACCTAACATGCTCTTGTTTAGTATGATCTCAATCAAGAACTCCCCATAGCTAGGTGTTTTATCCATTGTGTATGTGATCAATTTGGGGCATGGAAGCTTGTCACACACAATGTGCTCTTCGTCTATCTTCTCTTTCTCTTCCCACCATGGATTGAAAATTGTACTCACTCTTATGTCAATAAGATCTTCGCCGACGACATGACTACCAAGCGGGCACGGTTTTGCAAATCTAACCAGATCCTTGAACTTTGGAGGAGAAGGAACTTGGGGCACTAATAACATCGGCTCATCCTCGTTGGTACTCATAGTTTCTTCTTCACCGACCTTATTTTCATTATCCCCACTTGTCTCCTCTTTTTCAACATCTCGTGTCTCATCCAGTTGTAGATTTGGCTCGGGAACTTCATCAATCTCGGAATCCTCGTCATAACACCAAGTGTTTGGAGGAAGGTTGCTTGCGGCTTTGGTCATTTGCTCTATCTGATCCGCAAGATTTTGAATTAACCTCGCTTGATTACTCATTCTCTCCTCATTTGATGCTATGAACTTGGACACCAATTCCTCCAACCTTGACTTTTCTTTTTCAGTCTCGGAAGCCATGTATTGAGGACCATTGGTTGAGGCAGTGAGGAGTTGTTCTATTCGATTATTAAAATTTTGGGTTGATAACTCCTGACTCATTATCATCTCTTCTTTTTCTGCTATAATCCTTAACATGAATTCCTTGAAATCTGAATTGTCTTCTTGTTATATTAGAGGTGGATTTGAGAAATTTGATGGATATGTTGGATTTGGAGCAGAGTATTGGTCTTGATAGTTGTAGCTCCATGACGAATCTGGGTGATACCCCCAAACTTGATGGTAATTATCATATGCATACTGGTTGAGGTATACACCACCTTGTTTTCCTCGTCCAAAACTAACAGTGCATTGATGACTCGGATGATTGCCAGTACAATAGTCACACATAATTGCCATCCTTTGACTCTGTTGTGCTGCGATAACGTCCAACTTCCTCGAAAGTTCTTTAATTTGTGCTGACATTGCGGAAAGTGTCGCGAGTCTGTCAATCTCCGTTTCTTTTGGTTGAGTCATGTTCGTGTATGGCCATTGATACGCAAAGTCATCCATGATACCTGAAAAGAGAGAAATATAGGAAGAGAATTAAAAATAAAAATAAAAATGTTTAAATTAAGACTAATTTGGTTGAAATTAATATTGGTAAAAAATATTAAACAAATTCCCCGGCAACGGCGCCAAAAACTTGTTGGGTAAAATCTAGTTACGCACAACACGCAAGTATACTTGGTCAACAAGTAATAAAGTGATAAGTTGAGTATCGTTCCCACATAGAATTATTTAATAAAAATCACCAAGTACTAACACGTAACCAACTCAATCTTATTTAAACGAATGAATTACAAACTATATAAATTAACTACTATTCCACTAATTAAATTAAGACTATGGAGATTTAATATCACAACTTCACTCATTGCTTCATTTAAGTTAACACACTTCTCATCAATTATTCTCTATCCTGAATTGTTAATCAAGAACACTAGAGTAGTATTAACCACCTCTCGATGCACTAATACCGTATTAACGTCAATCCACAATTAAGATAGAAATTCGTTAAACACCTTAATCAACTAACCCACTATATCTCTATGTGAATTACAATTGAAGAAGGTTGAAGAATAAGTTCTCTATAAGATTACATATGGCGTCAAGCATATCTCTACCTTAACACTCATCAAGTTTAAGCTACTAACAAAATCCTGAACACATGCTATCATGATTAGATCTAAATCTATACTTCATCTCTCGAGTTCATATAGATTATCACGGTAATTGATGGCCAAACAATTAAACAATTAAGTCCAAATCATAATAGACAATCCTCACAATAGAACATAATAATTGATAGCGAAACATATTAAAATAAACTACACAATAAGATCCATTGTAATCTCAAACAAAGAATTAGTTCATGATTATTGAATTAAAGCTAAGAATCCACAATTGAATACACATTAAAAGATAAAGATAGAAGAAGATGAGAAGAAATAATCTATTGTCAGTAGACTTGACGCTCCCTTCTTGCTCCTATTTCAAATCTTCAATGGTCTCCAAGTTGCATCAATCTCCAAATCTCATTAAAACTAGTGTTTTGATCTAATTTACTCTAATCTAATTTAATAGAATGCTCTCTAATCTCCTCAATAATCTCTTCTAATCTATGTTATTCCCCTCCTTTTATAAGCCTTTGTAAAAGTCTTTAAGTCCTCTTGGAAGTCCATGAATCAAACAACTCGAAACAATCCTTTTCGGACTCAAATTCGGACAAAATCCGCTCATTTCCGCGTATACCCAGCCCCGGCTGGGTATTTCCTTTGCAAAAGCCCAGCCCCGGCTGGGTAGTAAGCTGCTAATGGTCCCAGACACCCAGCCCCGGCTGGGTACTAAGCACAAAAACGCCCAGCCCCGGCTGGGTACCAATCTGCCAAAAATATTTTCTGCTGGAACCTCATCTGTTAAAACTGCCATAACTTCTAAAACGAGATGAGTTACGAGTCCCGCGACCTATCAAATCGAAGCTATCGACGAGATCTACAACTTTTATTCTTTGCGCTTTGAGAAATAACGAACGCATGATGGTTGAAATTGGACTGGAAGTGACTGATATGAAAATCACCACCCAAAACGGTGAAGTTCAACGTCCGTCGGTAGAAATGTCATAACTCTTTCATCCGAACTCCGATTTGAATGATTCAAGATGTTCCGGAAAGCTAAGAAAACACTCTACAATATAGTCAAAGCTCCAAGCCAAGAACAAGAAATGAACATAAAAGCATAAACGATGTTCGGATTGCTTTTTCCTTGCTTTTCCTTCCCAATAATCGCTTACACCGCTTCCAAACGTATAACCTACAAAACGAACACAAAATGCATGAAAAGTAACTAAGACACATAAATAAAAGTAAATAATTCAAGTAAAAGATACCGGATAAGTAGGTATAAAACCTACTTATCATGGACACATATTGGGTCCATTGCCGAAGGCTAAGGGGCAAGTCAGCCACGGAGTAGGAATGCTTAAAATTTCTAAAGGAATATGTTGTGTTCCGATTCGGCATTCCCATGGTAGTGGTCTCTAACAATGGATGGAAGTTCGTGGGTTCGAAGTTCGAAGAATTCTTAAAAGAGCTGGGAATTCAGCACCGGAAGATTTCGGTCACCCGCAGTCGAATGGACAAGTTGAGGTGACTAATAGAACACACCTGAATGGTATTAAAAGAAGACTTGATGAGGCAAAAGGAAGGTGACCAGAGGAGTTACTTAGGGTGTTATGGGCCTATCGAACTACACCAAGAACTATTACGGGAGACTCGCCTTTTAGATTGGCTTATGGTTCAGATGCTTTGGTTCCTGTGGAGAATGGTTCACTAAGCCTTCGGGTCAGTCAGTTTTGGGAGGTGTATAATGAAAAGGGACTTAGGGTTAACCTGGATTTTCTTTAAGAAGTTAGGGAAGTAGCTCTAGTGAAGTTGGAAGCATATCAGCGTCGAGTGGCTAGATATTATTACAAAGGGATAAAACTTAGAAGATTTGAAGTTGGGGATCTTATATTTTAGGAAGTGGAAGCTTCTATGCCTCAAAATTTGGGAAAGGTGATGCCAAACTGGGAAGGTCCTTATGAGATTATTGAAGTACCAAAACCGGGGACTTATCGACTACGAGCATTGGATGGGACTGAAATAAAGAATACTTGGCATGCGGGAATGCTTCAAAAATATTTTTAGTAGAGTCGATATCAGGATTTCGGAGTCTGTAATTCTTTCAACAGTTATCAATAAAAGAAGTATTTTTTCTCCAATATTGTTTTGTCTGATGGCTGTTTGGGGGTTTGGTTGGATCTGTTCATCCTAAAGATAGTGAACAGGGTCCTGATTCATCCTAAATATGACGACATGATTGTTTTAAGGTTCGATGACCTGTTCATCCTAAAGATGGTGAATAGGGTCCTGATTTGTCCTAAAGATGGCGAATAGGATCGTCTGGAGTTTTGGTGACCTGTTCATCCTAAAGATGGTGAACAGGGTCCTGATTCACCCTAAAGATGGCAAACAGGATTGTCTGATCATCCTAAAGACGGTGAACATAACCTATTCATTCTAAAGATGGTGAGCAGGGCATGTTCGTCCTAAAGATGGCGAACATGTTTATTCGGAGGTTCGGTTGGATTTGTTCATACTAAAGATGGTGAACATAATCTGTTCATCCTAAAGATGGCGAACATAATCTGTTCATCCTAAAGATGGTGAACATGGCTTATTCGTCCTAAAGATGGCAAACATGATTGTTGAAGATCTGTTTAAACCTTTTATTGGTGAACAATATTATTTTGCATTAGTGTTTGATTTTATTCGAAGTGTTGAGTTCAGATTATTAGTTGATAAAGTAAATGTATAGGATAAATGTAAGAGGGGTAAAAATGTGAATAATTATATTTCATTAAAATGTAAAAGTAATTTCAATATTGCAAATTTGTATAAGTCTGAACTTAAGAAGGTGGAGGGTCATCTTTAGCATTATCCTCGTCTTCGTCTTTAGAAGAATTGAGAAGTAATGGGTTAAGAGATGCAGCGACATGCTTTGATATTCCTTTGCTTCGGGCTGTTTTGTAGCCTTCAACATATATCTGAACTATTTAGTTGGTTAGTTTGGATGATTTTAGGTATTCATTTCAGATTTAATTACGGAGTTCTTCGATTAATGGGGGGCCAAGAGCTTTGAGTTCGCGTAGTTCTTTTTCAAATTTACTGCGAAGTGCGAGATGTCTTTGTTTTGAAATTTTTGTGTCGTTGATTTCGCCGATGAGGGATTGGTTCTTCTATATCTGCACTTCATTTGTCATTGTCAGCTCCTGATTCTATTCGAAAGTGGTTTTTTAAAATGTTTTGGCAATGGTTAGTTATTCTTTGATTTTACCGATGTCTTTTTGAGGCCTTCAGCATAGAACAGGGCATCGCTATGCAGACTCCTTTCCCTCGCCAAATCAGATTTTAAGATCTTGTTTTCTTTTCGGGCGACTTCTTCTTCGGCTTTAATTTCCTTATATCTTTGGTTGAGCCGCCTGAAGATTCCATTGGCCTGCATATGTTCAGAGTTTAGTATGGGGTATAAGAAACTTGTTTATAAATGACAGTGGTTGAATAGTATGATTGGCTTACTTAGGCTAGGTGGATCATGTCAGAACGAATAAGGTCAGAGGTGGAGCTATTTTTGAAATGGTGATCGTCGGTTCTGAGGATGAAGGTGTCATACACGTGTAGGGTGAAGTCTTCACTGTTATCTGGCCAAAGTGTGGGAGAACGACTAGCTTTAGTCATCTGTGGTGTGGCTTCGGAGGTAGATGGTCGTTGGGGAAAAGGTCTTGGTTGTTCGGTTGGGCTTGGGGCATGAGTTGTTGTTGGTATTTCTGTTGTGGGGGTCGGTTGGTTGTCTGAAACATGTTTTCTTTTTTTGATAAGGGGAGAATCAGGTTCGTCTGTAGCGCTCCCAAATTTGGGTATCTTCCTACTCGACAGGTGGTGCTATACTGTACAACATTCATATATTCCTTCAATTGAAAAGTCTCAAAAAACGAACATAACTTCTATATATTTAAAGTAACATTTACATTTCCCAGGTTCTATACCCATTACAAAGGTTCTTTGTCATAATATCAGTTACATTACAACAATAGACATATACTAATACAAGACAGCTTAGTAATCTGCGTTAGCTTTTCCCTTATCCTTTTTCGATCCTTCAGGACGTTCAGTCTTAGCTGCATTCATATGGTTCAAGCAAGAGTGAGCATAACTAGCTCAACAAGTATAACAATTTAATAACAACATGCCTGACACATACAAATCATATATCTTCAATAACTGAATAATAGTTATGAAGTACTATTGATAATTTAAAATAGCACTTTATCTTTTCTTTCAAAATGTTTTACAATAACAACTATATTTAGTAAAACATTCACTCCGGTCAAAGACCTCGAGTATTCATTCTTTGTTGGAAAAGGACAACCCGGAAGCAAGTCCGTAAGCCCGATATTACTTACGAGCACTTCTAGGTGATCAACCTATTATACTCTATTTTGATCAACACTACATCCATTAAACTTATGCACGTTTAAGTATTTGGCAACCTCACGTGCCTGTCATTTTACCGACAAAACATTTATTTAACATTTTAGTCTTCTTTTGAAAACCATAACAAGTAGTTGACAAAAGATATTAACATTTGATAATACATGAATAGATTATCAATACATCAAGTCTAGCCAAAGGAATTGGCTTCAACTTCAACATACCTCAATTCATGTGAAAGAATACATGAACCTCAAAAACTTGTTTAGATTGAACTGAGACAAGAGTTAGAATACTTGCCTTTAGCGTCTGCTATGGTAAATTAGCTTTATGTTCAAGTCGTTCAAGTCTCTACAATACATGATGACATAATGCTTAGGTCACATATAATCAAGTATGTATATGACTATATCATACCCTTTATTTTAATCTAATTGTGTATTAGATTCAGTTATTATTCGTTCTGGTTTATCATTACCCTTCTATTTATATCCGACTAGGTTATCTCAACCTTTACATTACATTCCTTAAGGTTTAACAAAGTTTAAATAATGTTACATTACCTTCCTTAAGTTATGTTTACTTTTAAATCAATTAAGTTTTCTTTTCTTTGTACTTAGAAACCTTCATTACTATCCTTGTTCTGAGACTGGCATTGCGGCGCCAGCTTTATACCTACATCTCGCACTGCGGCACGAGCTCTTAATGTCATTGTCCCGGACTTGGCGCTGCGGCGCGAGTCCTTACTTATTGGGCCGCGCTGCGGCGCCACTCTCTAGAGGTTTTTGGTACTGTTCATGGTGCTGCGGCTGTAAAGTCCCCGAACCCGGATACTTGAAACCCGAACTCGGTACTTCACGATATCATTTCTATAAGCGGAATAATACTAATAATAATAACCATAATATAAAACTTAAACTTAACTTACATTTATCAGAGTCTAATCCCAAGTACGCAACCTTTACTACATTCTTTACATGATATATAATACATATCATTAACTTAATACAGTCTATATATTACAAATGATACCAATAACATGTCCTGTTTGCTTTCCTTTTCACTTGATCTTGGCCGAACTTTCCAGTTCTTCACACTTAGCTGAAAATATTTAAATTAAGCAAGGATGAGCATTTGAGTGTCCAGCAAGTATTTATATATATATATATATATATATATATATATAAGTTGAAAGAATTTAAATATTTTCTTTATAATATCCTTTTACAACCGGTCAATAGTTGTGAAGTAATCTGTACCAATAATAAATACATAACAACCCTCGTTCAAATTTTTGAAACTGTGTATTGTCTATACATGGGTTTCTGTGACATATTATGAACATTGTTTTCATTTTCGAAAGGGTTTAAATAGAAATTCATCTGTAAACCGGCCATTGCTTACGGGCACGGAGGGTGATCAGCCTCGTTGTACCCTGTATTGATCAATACTACATTGCTAGAACGATATTATCGTTCATCCTTTGTCCGCCGTAGCGCATAAAAATTTTCCCATGTTCGGGATATTCATACCTGTCGGGTTTTTATTATAAAGGTCTTATCTTGTTCAACAATGATATATAATTCAACATATATGTATATCAAAGGTGTATCAACATGTGATTAAATACAATGATTATCCAAGTGGGGACACTTGTATAATCATTTATAGAAATTAACGAACAGAATATATAACTGAATTATCATATACTAACATGTTGATAATCAATGGGTGTATATAATATAGCTTTAACAATCTGTACAGTAATAATATAATTTTGAAACATTCTTACACTTATCCATTGCATAAAGAAAATACAAAGTTAGGCTACTTGCCTGATGCGCTGCTTACAATTACGCAACTTAGATTTATCTTTTCTATCACGACCTATCATTAATCAGATCATTTTACTGATTAGTATAACATAACCTACACATAACACTGCCTATTACAGTCAGCACATTCCCTATTCACATTATCACACATGTTCAACAATCATTGACTCACAAGCAAACATCAACACATTCTTAATCACATTGTCACACAACCTTAATAACCATTGAATCACAAATAAACACATATTCAATTAAATTATCTAAGTCCAGATCAATTTCTGAACCATGTCGGTCTACCGACAACTTTATCGGGTAAAAATCGAGTCTAAGACTCTATCCCGAAGTTCAATATCCAAATAGTTAACTTAAACATCAGTCATACTATTTTTCATGGCCTTATAATAATTATAAAATAATTATTACCATTTACCATAATTTTTGAAATATTAGAATCATTATTAAATGATTTAAATATCAAATAATTCTATTATCATTAATATTTAATTAATATTAAGCTATTAATGAAACCATTGCCAAAATATTAAAGTTATTTATAATAACTCAAAATATTTTTAAAACATTTATATTACCCTTAAATGATTTTTAAAACATTTAAAATCATTCTTAAATAGTTATCATTAATATTAAAATATTAATTTATCATTATCCAAATATTAAAAGTTATTAATTACAACTTAAAATATTTTTAATTCACTTATATCCTTTTTAAATGATTTTTAAATAAATAAAACCATTTTTAAACTATTTATTTAATATAATTATTAAATAAATTTAATATCATTAATATTAAATTATTAATGAAATTATCCTTTAAATATTAAAAGTTATAGTTTATAACTTAAAATATCTTTAAACACTTTATTTTCATTTAAAATAATTTTTAAAATAATAAAATCATTTTTAAACTAAATTATTTAATATAATTATTAAATAACTTTAATATCATTAATAATAATTAATTAATGAAATTTACCTTTAAATATTAAAAGTTATATTTTATAACTTCAAATATTTTTAAATAACCTATTCTTATTTAAAATGATTTTTAATTTTAATAAAATCATTTTTAATTCATTTATTTAATTCATTTAATAAATAACTTAATTATCATTAATATTAATTTATTAATGAAAATTATCACATAATATTAAAAGTTATTAAAAATAACTTAAATTATTTTCTTATACCATAATATAATTTTAAATAATTTTTCAAATATTAAAATCATTTTTAAATAATTTATTTAATATTATAATTAAATAAATTAAATACTTTTAATATTCCAAAAATATTAAATATTTATGAAATATATTTAAAATAATTAAAAACTAATTTTCAGAATTTAAAATATTTTTTAATAATTTATTTTGTATTTTTAATAATTAAAAACTATTTTTTCTATTTATTTATTAATTTTCAGAAAAATAAATTACTTTTTGTCGCTAAAGACCACCTATAGCGACAGAACCGTCGCTATAGGTGTTCTTCATGTTCTTCATCATTTCCAGAACCTTCATGTCAGTTTTCGAGTTGCTTAGTTTGACCAATCATAATTTAGTGTGTGTTGTGTTTCTGGGTCTGTTGTTTCTCAGATCATGTAGTACAAATACAAGACTACACGATCCAACAACAAACATCATCAAAACATGCATAACCAACGAGATCTAGGCCCATGAACTAGCTGTCAGATCTGTTCTTCATTTCTGGGTTACCCAGAAATGAAGAACAGTTCGACTGTTCACTTTGGGGCTCCCATAACTTCTGATTTATGTGATGTTTTTGTGTTTTAAAAGCTGAAGTATCTAGCCAACATGTAATAATACAGATCCATTACATAAAATAAGTCTAATATCATCACAATAAGTAGATTCATGCCAGTCAAAGCATGTCAGAAACCATGTTCATAGGTTTTCTGGGTTGCCCAGAAAACCGGATCTGTGATCAAGTTACCTAGTTTGACCAGCCACTAAATCCAGTTTATTAGACATATAAAGGTACTAAAAGCATGGTTCAAAAGCTAATATAACATACTACAACTTAGTGGCAATAACCATAACTAAACATCAAACCACTGTCAGATCCGTGATCATAAAAATCATGTCAGACCTTTATGGGCTCGTTCTGGGTTACCTAGAACATGGCCAGTCATGGTTGGTCAACGGTATTTGACCATCCATATCTTGCAACCAACAACCGATCTGACTCTGATTTTAGTTCCAGAGAAAAGATCTCACAACATACTACAAGACCAAACATTAAAACAACAAAAACATAAAACATAGAAAGATCTACATGACCTGACATTTGGTTGCCAGATATTAAAAACAAAATTTCCAGATTTTTAAAAATCGTTGATTTGAGCATTTAGATGTTATGGATCTATGTAATACCAACCCAGATCATCATAATAACTTATAAACAACATGTTCTAACACTTAATCATAACATCTAACACCAAAATTTTGGACAGAAATTAAAGCTAGGTTTTATACCTTTTTTTTGAAATTTTCTGATCTTTGGCTTCTGATTTGATTATGAATTTCGTGGGGCTGGTATTTGGGATTGATCTAGTTTAATATTTCGGATATATGGGGCTTGAGAGAGAATTGTTGAGTGTTGCACAAAATGTAAGTTAATAAATGGCTTTCTCTCTCCTTGATCTATTTATATATATGTTAGATTCATGTATGGCTGAGTATGGTGACTTGTTGCTGGCATTTTTGTGTCACATGGAGTGGTTGGAGTTGGTTAACAACTCAACCTATTGTCAAAACCTACATCTTAGGCTCTTTAATGCACAAAAGGGCAAAATGGTCCTTTGGCTAGCAATTTTAAGGGCAATTTTGTCATCATGCAAACCCTTAGGGTTTAACCCTAAGGTCTAGCACGAATCAATAGTAGAATTTAGCAATTAGGGTTTGTACAAAAAAAATAAATTAAATAAAAATTAAATAAATTTTAGTTTCTAAAATTTTGAAATTAGGGTTTCATAATTATGATTAATTTTCTAATTTCCTTTTAGAGTAACATTAGGGTTTAATATATCTAATTATAATTAACTTTGCTAATTTAGCAATTAAGGTTTATTCTTTTGGTAATTAGGATTACCAAATTAAAATTAGGGTTTCCAATTACTAACTTAGGGTTCTAGTTTAGTAATTCGGGTTTAACAATTTAGGGTTTCTATAATTAACAATTATAATTTTAATACTTGTTAATTAATCATCTTATCACCATTACCAACAATCTCGAACCTTAATTTCAATTTCAAATTATGGTTTCTCATTTCTAAAAATTACAGTTTTCTAAATATTAGGGTGTCTAGAATTTTAATTAGGGTTTAACTAATTAATACATTTAATACACGACATAAATTATATAATACACTTATAAAACAATCTTGCACTCTAATTTGGATCTCAAATTAGGGTTTAACCTTGTTACTAGGGTTTGATCATAATATAATAAAATTGTTCCACATATTAACATTACACATATAACCATACATATCTATAACATTGATAAATAATAATATAATATTATTATTTTTATTCCTTGATCAAAATCCAGAACTAGGGTTTGGATTCCATATCTGATTTATCTGACACAATTAACATTATAAATTAAGTTAAAATAATTAACTTAATATCCTGAACAAAATTTATATAATGAAATAATCATTATAATTATTCTAAAATCATTTCATATATTATTTAAATAATATAAGATTATATTTTCCTTGAAAAAAAAAATTAATAAAACATTTCCAATAAGGAATTAATTATTATAAAATTATAATTGACAATAAACAATGATTCTAAAATAAAATCATTTACAATTATTCATGTAATAAATATATTTTATATTTACCACATAAATACATATACTCAATATCTTGTACAAATCCTCATCCTTAATATAAAAAAAAATGTATACACAAAATTTCTTATTTATTTATATAGAAAATATCGGGTTGTCACAGCAGCGCCACCATATGTACTATAGTTCGCGCTGTGGCGAACTCTTGCAGTGTGCTCGGTTACTGTTCCGCGCTGTGGTGCGGCTCATTTTGCCTAGGGTTGGCGCCGCGGCGCCAACTCTGTGCACCAGAAAATAATTTCAGTTTTGAAATTTTGTGAACTTCCTGGACGCATAACTTCTTTGTTATAAGTCCGAATTGGCTCGTTCAAAAGCCTACGGTTCATAAATTATGCACTCTATGCGTTTATGCAAGAATTTTATCTATTTGACTTTGTTTGCTAAAAATTCACCCTTTGGTTCATTTTTAACGAAAATGATAAACGTTCTTAAACGTTCAACGTTCGTTTCTTCGTTCTAAGTTAGAATCCGGTCATTTTCAAGTCCGTAACTCTTAAATGCAAAATATGACTTGTCTCCATTGGAAAACAATGGTTCCGAGTTCAAAAACAATATTTGACTTCCATTCCGAGAATTTTACGAATTCGACGATTATCGTCCAATCGTGCAAATTCCGGAAATTCTTCCTTCTTATGATTTATTCAACATTACAAATGAACTTCATTCATCATGTGAACACACTAACTTACTTAATACAACAACTTATATTCATTGTTGGATTTTGACTTATTCTTCATGAGCTTATAACTTGTCAAATTATAAACTACTTAAGATTTGATTATTCATGACTTATGATAATTAGAGTTTCTTAATCATCATACTTTATATGTTTTTAACATATAACTTAACTTAGGTATACATGATACATATGATCATATAAATTCTTTTACATTCATATCATTTCTCTTAATAAACTCCTTACAAGTTCATATTATTTTTCACATAAGTTTATAACTTATGCTAGCTTAAATGACTTATTACCAACTTAATTGGCTTAAGTTCACTACTTACTCATTCATATTTCTTAATCTAACTTTTCTTATCATCCTATCATGGTAGAGATAGAAGATAATTGAGAAGAAATCTTACTTTTTTGAAGTCTTGGTAAGGTAGCTTTCTTCTTCTTCTTACTTATGGAAGTAACTTATTTGTGACTTAAACTCTCTAACACTTAAGCACTTTGTGATGTCTTAGATTATTTGAACAACCAACAAATGGCTTGTAAGCTTCCTCTATTTATAGAAATTGCAAAGATAGGGTAGTTTAGTCATTAAACCATCCCACCTTCTCAAGCCACCTCCTTACTATTCATTACTTGCAAGGCACAAAACCCATCCTTTGCTCGGTCATTACTCATTTAACTTGGTCATTAATTCAAAGTCTTGGTCACCACATTACTTGGTCATTACTTATCTTGATCACCACTTATATTGGTCATCACACATTAACCATATTAATATGGTTTTACCCCATGGGTATATATATTCATTGGACTCTAGCTTGGGCTTGGATTAAATAAATCCTTGGGCTTTGCATTAATAAACACTAGTGTGTTCATTAATCAATTATTGGGCCTCTTCCTTTAATTCACTTGGACTTATATTAATTCTTATCAATCTTTCAAAGTCCATTAACATTCCTTAATATATATATACATATAGTTTATATATTATTCTTGTATTCTAATTCATATAGAATTTATATACGGTATTTCATTCTTTATACAACTCGTATAATACTTCGTATTATACTCGTTTTCATTACTTTGTATAATACCAAGTATCATACAATTATTACTTATTCCTTAACACTTCGCTTTACTTAACGTTTATAAATTAAGTCCATAAGCGAATTATTACATTTTCCATAACTAGATTTTTATTACATAATCAATCTTACCTTTTTATTCCATCATTACGTATTTCTCGGAAACTCAAAATTATATCCCGAGCAAATATCGATGAATAGTGTTTTTCAGAAAATTTCTCGGAAAACTTTTATTTTCGTCTTGGAAATTCAAACACTTTAATTCATCCACGTAGCTCAAATACTACAACATTCTAACATCAATAGGTTATATAATGACCACCGTCTTGATAACACAAGGAATACGATTTTATTATTATTTAATTTAATAAAATCATTTTACAATAAGATCCAAATTTCTCGGTCGTTACATCGTCTGTTTCCTCGGCTTCGTCGATCTCGACTGGGATGATGGGAGTTTAGTTTGGTTCGGTGGGAGGTACTCTAAGTTCTTCGGTAGTGAGAGGCGTTATTTTTGCTCGTTTCTTTTTTGTTAGGAGGATTTGGGTACGTTAGAAGATGGGCATGTCAAGGAGGCTTTCACTAAATGTTGGGACATGGATTTGTTTGAGTTTTTTGGCAGCTCTTTTCTTTAGTCGAGGTTGTGTTGAATCTTCAGCGGGGGTTGGTTCGGTGGTTTGGGGTTCAGTGTTTTGGGATTCAGCAAAAGTTTGAGATGGGTTGGCGGAGAGGAAATCTTCAAGTTCTTTTTGGTCGATCGAGTTTAGTTTGATGAGGGATAGTACTGCAGAAGATAGAGAAGGATGTCTCATAGTGGTTACAGAAAATAAAGTAAAAAGTATGCAAGTATTAAGTTCGGGACTTATGTTTGTGGTCGTACAATCATGCTTGTTTGCTCAAGAAGGCGAAGCTCCATTCCTTCTGAGGAAGTTGATTTTCTTGCATATAGATCTCCAACATAATTCAAATCAACAAACCTTGTAACCTCACTTCTTGCGGTATCATGATCAAACATAAGACCGTAATTGGTTGTACCTGCTAGATAACAAAAAATCCATTTGACAACATTTCAATGTTCTTTCCCTACATTTGTCGTATACCTTGTAACGACCGAGAAATACAGATTTTATTGTAAAATAATTTTATTTAATTAAATAATGAATAAAATTATATTATATGTTATTATTATGTGTTAGTAAGATGAATCTTGTTCTATAACCTTATTATATTGGAATATCGTAGTCTTTTGACTACGTGAAAGAATTATAGTGTTTGAATTTCCAAGACGAAAATAAAATCTTTTTGAGAAATTTTTCGAAAAAACACTATTCACGGATTTCTGCTCGGAAATTATTTTTGAACTTCCGAGAAATACGTAACGATAGAATAATAAGGGAGGATGGATTATGTAATAATAATTCAAATATGGCAAGCGCAATTTTTTGCGTGCATACTAAATTTGAGAACGTTAGTGAAAGTAAATCGTTAATGAATAAACGATGATTGTGTGATACGAAAGTATTGTACGAGGTAATGAATATGAGTGTGATGCGAGTCTGTATGAATAATGGTATATCGTATATTATGAATGAGTATACGAGTTGGCATACGAGAAGAATACATGTATAATACGTTATAAGGCTTTAAGCCAATTGGATTGAACTTGTAGGATTTTGTGTAGAAATTATGCAAGCCCAAAGAATAAGTTAAGTTAATTAAACCTAAAGCCCAAATTAAGAACCGGATCCGTGGATCAATCCAATGGGTAAGAGTGATCCATGGGGCAACCCATGTGGGCCCCATGATCACATGGTACCATCTTGGTGACCAAGTAAAGTGGTTTTACTTGGTGACCAAGAGATGAATAGTAAGGAGGTGGAATAAGGAGGTGGATGGCCTAAATATCTATTAAGCCCTCACTTAGCTTTTCCTATAAATATGAAAGCTTGATTTCATTATTTACTTGTTAGATTTTCACCAACAGCTTAAGTGCTTATTTGTTAGAGAGAAAAAGTAAGGAAAAGCTAGACTTTGTTAGTTCAAGAAGCAAGAAGGAAGAACAAAGATTAACCAAGAGATCATCAAAGGTAATGATCTTAAACCATGATTCTCTCTCTCTTTAATTGTAATCATTAACCAAAACCCTAGCCGCTCTTAGAGAGAGACTAGAGAGAAAACAGTTTCAAAAATCCTCATCCTTGGTGGCTAGTACTGCGATTCCATCTTCTGCAGATCGTATGACGATTCGTGTGGAGCGTTTGTGTAGATACCGTAGGGACGCAGTCCATTTGAATTGCGTTAGAGATTTGACATCATCGATTCTAGCTTTAAACAATCAGTATAATTTCTAACTTCTGAATTAATTGAATTTTTCGCATAGATCCTGTTTTATGGTTTCGGAATTGCCTTTAATTGGTTTATTTCTACTGCATTTTTATGCCAAAACCCAACAGTGGTATCAGAGCTACTTGCGAAACAATTAATTCAGATAACGTGTTTAATTGTTTTCGATATATATGATATGTGATGATACAATTTTACCGGTCTGAAATTGATTATATTATTTTCGATATATATGATATATGATGATATAATTTTACTGAACTGTTAATTGAGTATATGATATTCTGTTATCGAATTATTCTAGTATTATGAATATCAATAATAGATATGCTTGTATACGATGTTCTGCTAATTGAGTATATGATATTCTGTAATCGACATATTTTGGTATTATGAATATTAGTAATATATATGCATGTATATGATATTCTGTTAATTTTATCTTACATGGCATAATAAAAGTATACAACTTATGTTCTAATTGGATTAGAAGTATGCAAATTCAGTTTAATATGATTAATTGAAACTGGACATATATGATATTACCGGGTGTATTGTTATTATGACTATTTTGGTGGATTAAATATATGATTCTGCCCCCGACCCCGCTCGCTGACCGGTCAGCGAGACCACCCACCGGCTGATCGGTAACTCGGACCACCCGCCAGCTGATCGATCAGCCGGACCACCGCCAGGGGGGAGACCCCCCCGTCGTTGCGCACGATGGTCGTGACCCCAATATGTTATATATAATTTTCTTTAATTATATATAAATTGTTATGTGCTTATTGTGATATATATGGTGCACAGTTATGGCCTTTTAACCCATAGGTTAGTGGTTTTTGGTTTTGAAATACTGCTTGCATGTCGTGCCTTTTTATAAATTCTAATGTAATATTCTCTTCTCATCTAAATCCCCTCGAATGTAACTCGAGGTTTCTTTATGTCATGTAATAATCTGTAATCGATGAAGATGACAAGATGGATAACACGATGGAAAGATGATGATGGAGAGGAGGCACATGCATGATGAAGATCCAAGGAAGCTATTTATTTTAAGATCTTTTACCACCTTAGATTGACCTTCAATCTTTCATTAGCTTGAAAATATTGATAGTGGATTGGGCCATAACTATGACACATTTAATTTCGTACTTTATTTATGCTTGTATGTGATATTATATGATGAATAATGTGCATGCTTAATAAGATTAAAATTGGTGAGATCTAAATTAATTTATAAAATCCCTCAATAAAATATTAAGTCTAAATCAGATGCCTTCCGATGAATAACACTCATTAAGAACTTGATCAATAGATGTAGGTTTGCCAAAGCAAAGTACCCTATTTATCTAGGTAAGATGCGATAGGATAATTGTGATACCCAAACTATTAAAATCATTGGGCCTGACTTAACTAAGTCATCTCAATAGGATTGTGGACTTAGAGGCATAGAGTTTGGTTGGTACCATTAGATGGACTAGAAACAAATGTTGTTTACCAAACTATCCAAGAGTTATATATGATATAATTGACAAAAGGGCCGTATACCTAAATAATTGTGTTTTAAGAGATTAGACAAAGCTAACTTAAGTCATAATGAAATATGGATCTTGGCTCACTAGAAAGATTTAATAGAAAATGCTTTCCGAATTAATGGTGAGGGCTATTAATTTGAATAAAATAGTGGGAGGTATATTTTGAATGTACTATTATCAATTACATAATATCAACTCTGCAATTTGACTTATTATTTTTGCACTTATAAATTGTAGATATCAATGGCAAACAACAACAACACAAATAGTCTTTCATTACGATCAGTCCTTGAAAAGGACAAGCTGAGTGGAATTAATTTCCTTGACTGGCATAAGAACTTGAGGATTTTCCTCAAACAAGAACGAAAGATATATGTCCTTGATGGGCCCATTCCTGCAGCATCAGTTGTCACTACACCACGTGCGGAGCATAATACTTACAAGAAGCATCAAGATGATGCTCTGGATGTGAGTTGTGTCATGCTAGCAACCATGAACGCTGAGCTTTAGAAGCAACATGAGTTGTTGGATGCTTATGAGATGATCGAGCATCTTAAGAAATTGTTCAAAGGGCATGCTCGACAGGAGAGGTATGATACAAGCAAGGCGTTGTATCACTGCAAAATGGGTGAACGTGATCCAGTTGGTCCACATGTGCTAAAAATGATTGGGTATATTGAGTACCTTGATAGGTTGGGTTTTCCAATCACTCCGGAAGCCCAAACAGATCTTGTTTTGAAATCATTGAACAACAGCTACTCTCAATTTGTTATGAACTATCTTATGAATGAAATTAAGAAACCCCTTACTGAGTTGTTGAGCATGTTAAGAATTGCCAAGAACAACATGAAAAAGGCAGGACCTGCTCCCATAATGATGGTACAAAGGGGAATGCTAAGGGAAATTGGAAAGGCAAGAAGAAGATAGGATCTAAATCTTTTGCCAAACTCAATTCCAAAACCAAATAGGCTTTAAAACCTAAAGGTGGGGTGGCTAAAGAAGGTGAATGTCACTTCTGTGGAAAACCTGGACACTGGAAAAGGAACTGTCATGCTTATTTGGAAGAAGTGAAGAAAAGGAAAGGAAGTACGACTTCTGATTCAGGTATATATGTTATAGAAGTCAACTTGTCTACTTCTACATCATGGGTATTGGATACTGGATGTGGTTCTCACATTTTTTTTAATGTGCAGGGACTCCAAAGGAGTAGGACTTTGGCAAAAGGAGAGGTTGACCTATGAGTTGGGAATGGATCAAAAGTTACTGCATTGGCCGTAGGAACTTATCATTTATCTTTGCCCACTGGGCTAGTTTTAGAATTAGAAGATTGTTATTTTGTGCCTGCTATAAGTAAAAACATTATTTCTGTTTCTTGTTTGGACAAGAAAGGTTTTTCATTTATAATAAAGAACAATCGTTGTTTGTTTTACTTAAATGATATTTGTTATGGTGTTGCACAATTGTTTAACGGTCTCTATATTCTTGATTTAGAAATGCCTATCTATAACATAATTACAAAATGATTTAAATCAAATGATTCAAATCCGACATATCTCTGGCACTGTCGTTTAGGCTATATAAATGAGAAACGCATATCCAAACTCCATAAAGATGGGTTCTTGGATTCATTTGATTTTGAATCATATGAGAAATCCGAGTCTTGTTTATTAGGCAAGATGACTAAAGCCCCTTTCATTGGACACAATGAACTGGCTAGCGATGTATTGGGACTTATACATAGTGATGTATGTAGACCCATGAGTTCATTAGCAAGAGGTAGGTTTTATTACTTCATTACATTTACTGAAGACTTTAGTAGATATGGATATATGTATCTTATGAGACACAAATCTGAATCCTTTGAAAAAGTTCAAGGAATTCAAGAATGAAGTTCAAAACCAATTTGACAAAAGCATAAAAGCCCTTCGATCCGATCGAGGAGGTGAATACTTAAGCCAAGACTTTGATGACCTTCTAAAGGAGTGTGGTATTATATCACAGCTCACTCCACCTGGAACACCACAATGGAATGGTGTATTTGAGAGGAGGAATCGAACCTTGTTGGACATGGTACGATCAATGATGAGTCATGTAGATCTTCCAATAAGCTTCTAGTGTCATGCCCTGGAGACAGCTGCATTCACACTTAACCGTGTTCCTACAAAGAAGGTTCAGAAGACACCATATGAGATGTGGACTGGGAAACGTTCTATTATGTCGTTCATGAAGATTTGGGGTTGCGAGGAGTTCGTAAAACGTCTGGATTCTGACAAGCTCGGACCCAAATCTGACAAATGTAATTTTATGGGATACCCAAAGGAAACAAAAGGGTATTATTTCTACAAACCTTCTGAGAAGAAAGTATTTGTTGTTTAAACTTGTATTTTTCTAGAAAGAGAATTTGTCTCTAAAGGAAACAGTGGGAGGAAAGTAGAACTTGAAGAAATTTGAGAACCACAAAATATCATTGAACCTGAGTTGGAACGTGAGCAGGAACCACAAGATATTGTGGAAAGTGAACCTGCTCAAATTACACAAGGCATTCGTAGATCTGGTAGGACACGCCAAGAGCCTGAAAGATATTATGGATATCTTGTAACTCAAAACGGCAATGTGATGCTTATAGATCAAGATGAGCATGCTTCCTACCAAGAAGCTATGAATGGACTAGATTCTGAGAAATGGCTTGAAGCCATGAAATCTGAGATGGACTCCATGTATACTAACCAAGTATGGACTCTGGTTGATCCACCCGAAGGGTAAAACCAATCGGGTGAAAGTGGGTTTTTAAGAAGAAAATCGACATGGATGGTAATGTACAAACCTATAAAGGCCGACTGGTAGCAAAAGATTTCAAACAAATTCAATGTGTTGACTATGATGAAACCTTCTCTCCAGTGGCAATGGATAAATCCATCAGAATCTTACTTGCTATTGTAGCTTTTTATGATTACGAAATCTGGTAGATGGATGTCAAAATTGCTTTCCTTAACGAAAATCTCCTTGAGGATGTGTATATGACACAACTTAAGGATTTATCACTCCAAAGGATGCTGGAAAGGTATGTAAGCTACAACTATCCATTTATGGATTGAAGCAAGCCTCTTGGAGTTGGAATCTTCGATTTGATGAAGCAGTCAAAGAATTTGGCTTTATTAAAAATGAAGATGAACCTTGTGTATATAAGAAGGTTAGTGGGAGTCACATTGTATTCCTAGTATTATATGTTGATGACATATTAATTATTGGAAATGACATTCCTTCCTTATAGGCTGTAAAAACATAGTTAGGAAAATGTTTCTCCATGAATGATTTGGGCGATGATGCTTATATTTTAGGTATTAGGATCTATAGATATAGATCGAGAAAAATGCTCGGACTAAGTCAAAGTACATATATTGATAAAGTGTTGAAACGGTTCAACATGCAACAGGCGAAAAGAGGAAACTTACCTGTGACTCATGGTGTAAAGATCTCTAAGGCCCAATGTCCTAAATCACAAGATGATGAGGAGTGTATGAGAAAGATCCCTTATGCTTCGACAATTGGATCTATCATGTATGCAATGATATGTATTCGTATGGATGTCTCGTATGCTTTGAGCATGACGAGCAGATACCAGTCGAATCCATGTGAAGGTCACTGGACAATAGTCAAGAATATCCTCAAGTACCTGAAAAGGACTAAGGATTCATTCTTGGTATATGGAGGTGAAGACGAACTGGCAGTAAAGGGTTACACATATGCTAGTTTCCAGACTGACAATGATGACTATAAGTCTCAGTCAGGTTTTGTGTTTTGCCTTAATGGTGGTGCTGTTAGCTGGAAAAGTTCGAAGCAAGAGACAGTAGCTGATTCTAGAACAGAGGCTTAGTATATTGCTGCTTCTAGTGCAAACAAGGAGGCTGTATGGATTAAAAAGTTCATCACTAAACTTGGTGTTATTCCAACCATTGTTGATCCGGTTGCTCTATACTGCGATAATAATGGAGCCATTGCACAGGCTAAGGAACCCAAATCTCACCAACGATCCAAGCATATACTTAGGCGGTACCATCTCATCCGTGAAATCATTGATAGAGGAGATGTACATATAGGAAGAGTGCCAACAGATGATAATGTTGCAGATCTACTGACCAAGGCTTTGTCGCAGCAGAAGCACGACGGTCACACTAGTTCCATGGGTATTAGATACATGAGTGATTGGCTCTAGTGCAAGTGGGAGACTGTTAGAGTTTATGCCCTAGAGGCCAATTATTTGATATAATTGCTTAACGTTTTGATATTATATTTGATTGAATAAAGGAATGATTTTATTATGGTTTTATTTACTGCGTTATATAAATATTAACATAATAAAAATCCTTAGAATATTGATACAAATTATATAGTTTCAAGTATGTGACTTGAACATGAGATTATATATTTACAATTAGTATCATTGTTCTTAAATGTCCCTAGTCGAGTATCATTGTTGATGGGACAACAATAATGCATTAAGACTAGTATGTGGATTGACTGATGACCAAATCTCATTGGTCATAAATATATGAGATATTAAGTTAATTCATAGGTACATGTTAGAGAACGATGTACTGGACAGGCCCACCACGAGAATTCTATGTGGAGCATCGAAGTGTCATTAGCGATTCTCATAGTGACAATGATGTAATGGTCCTTCGACCTGAAATCACTCTATTTCTACACGAGAATTTATGTACTTTGATATTATCAAATGAAACCTTTAATAGGGTGGACTATAAAAGTGATTATTGGGTACATCATGAATCGTGTGAGGAATATGAGTGATCTAGATAGAATTTAACCATCCTATATATTAGGGGTGATATCCATTGGCCTCTTGATTGAGTAGGACTATGAAATGCACGGCCATGCTCAAATATTGATTTGTTTCATATAGTCTACTCATTGATCAAGAAAACTCAGATTAAATTATGAAGAGTATGACACATTCCATAACTCGAGTTTAATCTAGGATATTGAGGTTAAAAGGATTAAATTACATTGAAACATTGGTCACGAAAAGGTTGCATTGAATCATCGATCTTATTATTACTTGGGTAGCAGTGATGCATTACTAGATGCCGCTCACTGTTTATAATTTTATAATATGATTTTAAAATTATTGCCAACGTAATAATAACCTATAGGGTCACACACATAGAACGTAATTAAATGGGAATTAATTTAAATTATAAAGATTTAAATATGTCAATATGATTGATAGTATTTAAATTACGAATTTAAATTAATAGGATAATTTATATATAGGTATATTATTTAAGTAAGACTTTATTAAGATATATATATATATATATATATATATATATATATAAATTCGGATTTTATTAAATTAGGTTTTGAATAATTCATTTTAATCGCTATATATATGATATGTAGTAGCCATTTTTAGGGATTATTCATTAACCAAAACCCTAGCCGCTCTTAGAGAGAGACTAGAGAGAAAACAGTTTCGAAAGTCCTTATCCTTGGTGGCTAGTACCGCGATTCCTTCTTCTACAGATCGTAGTACGATTCGTGTGGAGCGTTTGTGTGGATGGCATAGAGACGCAATCCATTTCAATTGTGTTTGAGATTCGATTGCATCTATTCTAGCTTTAAATAATCGGTATAATTTCTAATTTCTAAATTAATTGAATTATTCGCATGGATCCTATTTTAGGTTTTCGGAATTGCCTTTAATTGGTTTATTTTCGCTGTGTTTTTATGCCGAAACCCAATATGACATGGTTACACTACTAACCCAATTCCATGATGTGTTTGCATAATCTCATGAAGATATGGTGGGTTTTTCCACTGACATTGTCCTTCATCACCTTACCATTAAAGAGGGATTCAAGCCAGTCAAGCTGAAGCCCAGGCGATTGAAACTTGAGTGGAGTTTAAAGGTTAAAGAAGAAATTGTGAAATAATTTCAAGCTGGCATTATCATGGAGTCCAGATATCCTGAATGGATATTCAACATAGTTCCCATACCTAAATCTGGGGGAAAGGTCCGAGTTTGCATGGATTACCGTGATCTGAATAAAGCTTGCATTAAAGATAGCTTTCACGTGCCATTTATCCACTTTCTCATTGACAATACTGCTCAAGACAACATGTACTCCTTTGCGGATTGCTTCACGGGGTACCATCAGATCATAGTTGCTGAGGAGGATCGTAAGAAAACTGCTTTCATCACACCTTGGGGAACTTTTGTTGTAGAGGGTTGTCTGTCGGCCACATCAATGCCGGAGCCACCTATCAGCAAGCTATGATGGCTCTTTTCCATGACTTAATGCACAAAGAGATAGAGATCTACGTGGATGACATCATTGTCAAGTCCCAAAGGGGAGAAGACCACTTAGATCATCTTAGAAAGCTCTTCAATAGGTCGAATAAGTATAACTTGAAGTTGAATCTAGCCAAGTGCGCCTTTGGCATTAAATTAGGTAAGTTGCTAGTATTTCTAGTCAGCCACAAGGGGATTGAGCTTGATCCCACCAAAATCCAGGTCATCATTGAAATTCTCGTTCCTCAGACAGAGAAGGAAATACGAGGATTTTTGGGAAGAATCAACTTCATTAGAAGGTTTATTTCTCAACTCACAACAACCTGTGAGCCCATCTTCAAGTTGTTAAGGAAGAACTCCTCCATGAAATGGAATGATGAGTGTCAAAAGGCCTTCCTTACAATCAAAGAGCAGTGAGTCAAAGCTCCCATTTTGGTACCGCCAAGAGATGATGTTCCCCTATTCATGTACCTGTCCATAAGTGACAATGCCACGGGCTGCATGCTGGGACAGAAAGATGATAGGGGCCGAGAACGAGCTTTTTACTGCCTCAGCAAAAGATTCAGCAACAGTGAACATAATTACACTTTGATTGAGAAGACTTGTGATTTAGCATGGGCTTCCATGAGGTTACAACATTACCTTTATGATCACACAACCCATCACATATCCCGCGTGGATCTTCTCAAGTACGTGTTTAGTAAACCCATGTTAAATTATCGGTTATCCAGATGGCAGTTGATCCTATAACAATTTAACATCGTCTACGTGACGCAAAAATCCATCAAAGGTCTAGGAATTGCGGATCAACTGGCCGTCGCACCTTCACAGGACTTCAAACCCATAGAAATAAACTTCCCCGATGAAGGGGTAATGGTAGTTCATCAACACCATCAGTACGATACATGTCAAACATGGAAAATATATTTCGATGGAGAAGTTAATATGGAAGGCTCTAGAGCTGGAGCAGTTCTAGTATCCGGTACGGGGAAGCAGTATCCTGTTGCTGTCAAATTACAGTTTGTTAGCACCAACAACATAGCTGAGTATGAAGGCTGCGTCCTGGGGCAAAAACATGCTCGTTCAATGAGCGTCATGCGGTTAACTACCTTTGGGGATTTAGAGTTGGTAATCAAACAATCCACGAGAATCTATCAAACCACAGAGCTATATTTGCTGCCTTACCATCAACAAGTTTTATAGATGACTTTGGAGTTCGAAGAGATCTCTTTTCTACACATTACTCGTAATAGGAATGACTTTGCAGATGCAATGCAACTTTGGCCTCCTTTATTCACATACCTGAAAAAGAACACATGTCAAACATCACATTTTCCCTGCAAAAGGCACCAGTATATGTGAACTATGTTGGAGAAGTATAGGATGAGCTACCTCCCATCCAGCATCCTTGGTATCAGCACATCAAGGAGTATTTACGGGATGGATCTACACCCGCTGAGGTGAGCCTGACTGAGAAAAGGCGGATCCATCGACTTGCTATGAAATTCTACTTGAGCGGAGATGCACTCTACAAAAGAGATGCAGGACTAGGTCTCCTCAGATGTCTAGACAAGGACTAAGCTCAGAGACTCATGGATGAGGTCCATGGTGGAGTATGTGGCCCACACATTAGAGACCCCCTACTTGTTAAGAAGATCCTCATAACATGACATTACTGGCTTACCCTCAAGGCTAGTTGTGATGATCACGTCAAGAGGTGCTACTAATGCCAAATTCATGGAAATGTCATCCACGCCTATCCAAGGGAAATCCACAATATGAGTTCGCGCTAGCCCTTCTCAATGTGGGGAATGGACATGATCGGGCCCATCAAGCCCAAAGCCAGTAATGGGCATCACTTTTTATTCACCATGATCGACTACTTCACAAAGTGGGTAGATGCAGCCTCCTTCCCCAGGGTTACCAAAGAAGTTATCATTGTTTTCATCAGAAACAATGCCATTTTTCGATATGGATAACAAGAGGTAATTGTGTCATACAATGCTAAGAACCTCAAAGACAAAATGATGGAGGACTTATGCAACAAATTCCACATCAAACACCTTAACTCCGTCATCTATCGTCCAAAGATGAATGATGCTGTTGAAATGGCTAATAAAAACATCAAGAAGATCATTCAAAAGATGTTCGCCAACCATAAAGGATTACCTGACTTATTGCTTCTTACTCTGTTAGCCTACATAACATCAATGCACACTTCCACTGGGGCAACCCCCTACGCATTAACCTATGGGATGGAAGCAGTGCTACACATAGAAGTTGAAATGGAATCTCTTAAAGTGTTGATAGACGCTCAGCTGGATGAAGACCAATGTGTACAAGATAGGTATCACCAATTGTCTATAATAGACGAAAGGCGAACCACGACTATCTTCCATGGTCAATTATATCAACAGAGGATTGCCAGATCCTACAACAAGAAAGTACAGCTACAATAGTTTAAACAACATGACATGGTTTTAAAGAAGATCATTGACAACCAAGATCAGTCCAAGGTAAAATTTGCTCGAAACTGGGAAGGCCCATTTGTTGTCAAGGAAGTATTGACAGGAGGCGCTCTCAGATTACAAAAAATGAAAAGGTGTTGAATTTCTGCAACTCATCAACTCGGACACCGTGAAATGGTACTATATCTGAGGTTACCATCAAGCGAACATCCTGGTGTTGCATTGTAAGACCCCAACTTATTATAAATAAAATCGAATTTCCTCTATTTATTATTGTGAATAATAAGGTGATAATTTGATATAATACTTTGGTTATGGGTGAAATGTGCAAATTTTGCAAAATAAGCAAATGGTTATAAAATATTCATTTTGTCGGTGAATATTCATTTGGTCGTGGAATATTCTTCCTGTCAAGGAATATTCGTACGACGGCGCAGACATTTGTGGGCCCCATAACGGATAACGAGCACCGATCGTTTGTTACAAATTGGGGAAAGAGAGACACATCAGCCCAAACTGCCCACAACAATCCAAGGTGTGTTATAACTGTGAAAAGGAAGGTCATATAGCTAGAGATTGTCCAGTTGCGAAACTAAGTTCAACAGGGATGGTGACTCCAAAGACTGTCCCGAATAAGTCAAAAATCAGCGATTCCTGGAAGAGCGTTTGTCTTGACTGGCCAAAACACAAGGAACCCGAATGAGGTGATCATGGGTAAGCTTATCATAAACTATTGCAAAGTTTATACCTTACTAGATACCGGTTTTACACATTCTTTTATCTCCCCTGCTTGTGCTTAACGTTTAAACTTGACTCCGGAGAAATTAGACTTTGATTTATTAGTGGAGACTCCGTTAGGAGAAAATTTCGTTACATCTACTATTTATAAATCTTGTTTGATTCAAGTTGGGACCATAACATTACCTGCCGATCTTATTTCTTTGAAAATTCTTGCATTTGATGTGATTTTAGGGACTGATTGGTTAACTACTCATCATGCTAAAATTGATTGTTTTCGTAATGTTGTTAGTATTCATATTACTAACCAACCTATTATGTGAATTCAAACAACCAAACCATTAAAGTCAATCACTATCATATCAATCCATAAAGCTATTCGTTTATTAAAAAATGGATGTCAAGCTTTCTTAGCCCATGTCACGGACTTAAACAAAAAGATGTCAGATATGAATAATATTTCTGTTGTTAGTGAATTTCCTGACGTATTTCCTGAAGAACTTCCTAGTCTATTCCCAGAATGTGAAGTTGAATTCTTTATTGACCTTGAACCTGGTACAAATCCCATTTCTAAAACCCCATATCGAATGACTCCTATTGAACTTCAGGAGTTAAAGGTCCAACTGCAAGAGTTGTTGGACATCGATTTCATTCATCCTAGTACATCTCCTGGGGGTGCTCCTGTGTTATTTGTAAAGAAGAAAGACGGGAGTATGCGACTTTGTATTGACTATCGAGAATTGAACCATGTCACTATCAAGAATAGATATCTGCTACCTCGCATTGATGACTTGTTCGACTAGTTTCAATGAGAATAATTCTTTTCAAAGATCGATCTTTGTTCTGGATATCATCAGCTGAAGATTAAAACTGAGAATATTCCAACGACTGCCTTCAGAACTCGGTACGGGCATTATGAATTCTTAGTCATGTCTTGTGGATTGACTAATGCTCCTGCTGCTTTCATGGATATGATGAACCGTGTATTCAAAGAATATTTAGATCAGTTTGTTGTTGCCTTTATTGATGACATCCTCATCTATTCCAAAAGCCGTGAAGATCATGAGTGCCATTTGAAGCTGGTACTGCAAAGCCTTTGTGATAACAAGTTATATGCCAAGCTAAAGAAATGCGAGTTCTGGCTTGAGGAAGTAGCATTCCTTGGGCACGTGGTGTCAAAACATGGAGTATCTATCGACCTGGAGAAGATTGAATCCATACAAAGCTGGGAGCAACCGAAGTCAGTGACCGAAATACGTAGCTTTCTGGGCTTAACTGGTTACTATCGGAGATTCGTGGAAGGATTTTCTCGAATTGCTACTCCGTTAACTCTGCTAACTTGTAAAGATACAAAATTCGGTTGGAGTGAGGATTGTGAGAAGAGTTTTCAAGAACTCAAGAGAAGACTCATTTCGGCACCTGTTCTGACAATACCATCTGGTTCGGATGGATTTGTTATCTACAGCGATGCTTCAGGCAAAGGGTTAGCATGTGTTCTCATGCAACATGGGAAAGTCATAGCCTATGCCTCGCGACAACTCAAATAATATTAGAGGAATTATCCTACTCATGATTTGGAGTTGGCAGCAGTCATTTTCGCATTAAAGATCTGGAGACACTACCTGTACGGGGAGAAAGTGAAGATCTATACAAATCATTAAAAGCCTCAAATATTTCTTCACCCAAAAAGAACTCAACATGCGGCAACGACGTTGACTCGAGCTGTTGAAAGATTATGATCACACTATCCAATATCATCTTGGAAAAGCAAACGAGGTAGCTGACCCATTGAGTAGAAGATCATATGCGGGTACGAGTGCAATTTTGTTAACACAAAGGTCCATTTTGTATGACTTACAAAGGATGGAGATAGAGGTAAGGCTCCAAGTTCCCACGAGATGATATGAAACATATGAGTAGAACCAACTTTAATCGATAAAGTTAAAGCTGCTCAAGCTACGGACATAGAGCTGATGCGTATGAAGAAGAAAGTGCAAGAAGGTGCTATTCCGGAAGCAAGAATTGATGAAGAAGGAATACTTCGAGTCAACTCCAGACTTTGTGTTCCTAACGATTCTGAATTGAAGCATAGAATCATGATGGAGGCAGACAACACACTGTTTGTAATCCATCCTGGGAGTACCAAAAGATATCATGATCTTCGATATACATTTTGGTGGAGCAATATGAAAAGAGTGATCACAGAGTTTATCTCGAGGTGTTTAACTTGTCAACGTGTAAAGACGGAGCATCAAGTACCAAAGGGTCCATTGCAACCACTTGAGATTCCAAAATAGAAGTGAGAACACATTACTACGGATTTCTTTACGGGTCTTCCCAAGGTTTCTCAAGGCATAGATACGATTTGGGTTATTGTTTATAGATTAACCAAGTCTGCTCATTTATTGCCTACTTATTCCCTTGAACGTCTTTCTCGTATGTATGTGAATGAGATTGTAAGATTACATGGCATGCCAGTTTCCATAGTTTTAGATCGTGACCCAAGATTCACTTCACGATTTTGGGTTAGCTTACAGAAAGCTATGGGCACGAATTTAGATTTAGTTTGGCATACCATCCTCAAAAGGACGAACAATCATAAAGGACTATTCAAACTCTTGAAGATATATTAATACTCTGAGTCCTAGATTTCAAAGGGAGTTGGGATAAGTACCTACCATTGGTGGAATTCTCCTACAACAAAAGTTATCAGGCAGGTATAGGTGTGGCTCCATTTGAAGCATTGTATGGACGAAAGTGTTGCTCTCCAGTATGTTGGGATGAGGTGGGTGAAGCAACGTTATTGGGACCAGAATTGGTATGAATGACTACAGAGAAGATCCAAATGATTCAACAATGTATACAAACGGCACAGGATCGACAAAAGGGTTATGCGTATCTTCATCGGTAGAACGTGGAATTTAATATTGGGGATGATATATTTTTACGTGTTGCACCATAGAAGGGAGTTACAAGATTTGGGAAGAGAGGAAAGCTCAACCCATAATTTGTTGGTCCATTTGAGATTCTTGACCGAATAGGAAATGTGGCCTTTAGACTCGCATTACCTCCAAGTATGTCTCGTGTTCATAATATTTTTCACATATCTATGCTTCGTAAATATGTTAAAGACCCGAACCATATTATTGAGTTAGAACCAGTCGAGATAGCCGAAGATTTAATGTACGAGGAGGTACCTGTTAAGATCTTGGATAGGAAAGAGCATGTCGTATGCACCAAGGTTATACCATAAGTTAAGGTGTTGTGGAGAAACCATGCTATTGAAGAAATGACCTGGGAGTTGGAATCAGAAATGAAAGCGAGGTATCCTCACCTTTTTGAAACACCATGTACGTACGTCAATTTTGAGAACGAAATTTCATAAGGAGTGGAGGTTGTAAGAACCTAACTTATTATAAATAAAATTGAATTTCCTCTATTTATTATTGTGAATAATAAGGTGATAATTTGATATAATACTTTGGTTATGGGTGAAATGTGCAAATTTTGCAAAATAAGCAAGTGGTTATAAAAGATTCATTTTATCGGGGAATATTCATTTGGTCGTGGAATATTCTTTCTGTCAGGGAATATTCGTACGACGGCGCATCAATTTGTGGGCCCCATAATGGATAACTGTCGGATGAAGAAAATGACAAGGTTTGAGTTTTATAAATAACGACGTAATTGTTACCGTTAACACTATTGGAATACCTAGTGGTTAATTAAAATACAGTAATACGCGTAATTGCACAGTAGCACACAATATTACACAATATTATTGAATTATTGACTCTTACATAAGAATGCACTACTCAATAATTGTTACTATAATTACTGTTTAATATTTTATTTTATCAGTTCAGTAATTACTGTGTTGATATTTTAAATTATTGTTGTTCAATAATTGTCACTGCACAGTATCTCCATTATCAGATCAATAATTCATATTATTTGAAATAATATTATTAGATAACATTATTGGCAATGCCTAGAAAGTTCTGTCAAGGAGAGGTTTGGTCACCTAATTGCGCGCCAGTAAGGATAAATCCTTATCGGAAAGCCCTCTCTTTCCTGAGAACGGTCTGGTTGTCATAATTGTGATTCTGTAATATTATTTGTGAATAATTAATTATTGATTTATATGATAAGGAAATATTTATTGTGGTTATAAATGAAGGAATTAATGCTGAGGTGTTTTATTAGTATTTTGTCAGATAAGGAGTATTTAAAATCATCCGTTTGTGGATTTCAGATATTTTCTGTCTGGAATTTGGAAAAAATTTCTTCTACAAAGTTGTAAAAAATTCGATTTCATGTGGAATGGACAAAAAATTCGTATTTTTCTGATAAACAAGCTATTTTCTATGAATTACTGAAGTTTCAGAAAATAAAATAATTTTTATTAAATTATGGGTGGGACCCAGTTTTAATTGGTGTTGAATACACATGTGGGCTGCTATTATTTTTCAGATTTGGCATGCTAGAGTTTTCAACAAAGTGTACGTAGAATGGAAGAAATGAAATATTATTATTTTATTATTTAGCCTCCTTTGGCGTTCTAGCATTTTCCTATAAAAAGACGCTTAGGTTAGAATTGAAAATCACACAAAAAATAAGTTTTCTTTCTCTCTATATTGTCGAGCATATTTTTATTAGCATTTAGATACTTTGAGAGTTGTTGTTCGGTACAAGCTTCCTTGGGTTTATACCCGATATTCCAATCAGAAGTACCGTTATTTTGAGGTAAGGGATGTTAATTTCTTCCTAAATGATGTTATTCTTTCAATATCATTATACGGAAATATTGGTATGGATTTTATTGTGGAATTTCTACCTTTTTGTGTCAGGGTTACTATTCACGTATACGACACTATTCACGAATACGACAGTATTCAACAAAAAAATGAAATTTTCTTCTTTTTGTCCAAGATGTCTATTATGGTTATTATCTTTGATTTTATCCATATTTTGATCTTTATTTTTGAATTCTGCTTCAAAATTGGTTATTATGGACTAATATTATTTAACTTTGATAAACTGTAATCCAAATCCTTAATATTTGTTCTTTTATCTCACTGGATTCGTTTTCTTTAAAATATTTTTCATCATCCTCAGTCCTAAATGATGATATAATTAAATATCGTTGGCCTATAGTGCAAAGATGAATGATTACCTAATGAATATCTTTGGCCTGTAGTGCAAAGAAGAACAAGTGTTGAGATGAACATGACCAACTGGTGATACAAATGAATATCTTTGGCCTGTAGCGCAAAGATGAATATTTGATTCCTGATGTATATTGATTGATGTTACAGGGATAACGTAGTGATGATGGACTTTTAAATCATAGAAGATTGTAGAATTCTTTCTCTACTTGACTATTCTAATGGATTGCTGTTCCGCTGCAGTTGTTAATCTAAAACTTGTTGTCTATTATATTTTATCAGATTTTCCCCTGTTGAAGACTAATGATAAATTGTTGTATATTATCTTAGTCATAATATTCTTTACTAGGCTAGTTGAGCTCACCCTTTTCCTTTTTGTTCCATTTTTCTTCTTAGGAGGTAAGAACATAGCAGGAACTAGCCGGGGTATGGAGTGACAGTTCAGGATAGTTGTATTAGTAGTCCTCACTATTTTATAAAATAGTGTATCAATAATTGTAATGAGGACTCCTTTTGAGTTTGTATACTCTCTATTAGACAATAGTTGTATTCAAACTCACAGTATGTGTGTTGTCGTATTTTACACGATAATTGTATTACTGAAGTTGTATTTATTTATGTACCATGTATTTGGCAACTCAGAATAGGTGATGTATACCTATTTTGGGGGCTTCACATGGATCATCAAATCACCAGTCATTCCGGTTCTTTAACCCTTACTACACACAACCTTTCCTTTTTACCCATCTGCCCCATGAGGGAAAATCACACTTTTCTAACCAGCAGCCTAGTTTTGGATCACCAGATCATTTTCTTTCCATTTGGTTTTGAACCCTTACTCAACTCCGGTTATCCCACCAGGGATTGAACCTTTCACACCTGTAGTTTTACCCAGCTAGGGATAAGACTTGTCACACCTGCAGTTTGTCTCAAATATGGGATCAAACTTTCTCACCCGCAGTTGGTCCTGAACTTGGGATCAAACTTTTTGATTACAAATCGTCCTGAACATGGGGCGAACTACGTCGACTTGATCTCCCCGATACCTGGGAGTACGTAGGCTGCCATTTTATATGGTCTGGTTGCAATAAAGAAAAAAAAACACCAAAACATTTCCACACCTTTCTCATTACAAAAACAAAAATACAACACAAACATTCCCACACCCTTTTTGCCACATACAACTTTAAACCTCCACACCAGGTTCGAACTACGCAAACCTGATCTCCTTTTCAATAGGAGTACATAGGCAGCCATTCATGATTCGGTCTTACCCCTACCAAAACACAAACACTTGTCGACGGTACTGGGATCAAACTTCAATCCACTACATTTCATCGGCTTCGGACCAAAGGGATGGAATTACCCGAACTCCTCCCAAATAGTAGATTCGACAAACATCTAAGCAATGGTTGTGACTCGAAGAGCAATACCAATCCATAAGAGATGAAATTAACTAGACTCCTCCTAAATAGGGGTACTGGCAACCATCTGTGGTGCGGTCAATCTCAGAGAGGAAAAGTCACATTCCTCTCCATTTTTCCATACAGAAACTAGTCCCAAGACACCAAAAAGATGGTAGGGAATACACACAGATTAACAATTCATTCTGAACTATCCTGAGATAACTCAATGTCCATCCATCAAGTAGGAATTTAGAATACATTAAGATAACAAGTCTTGAAAAAGAAGGAAAAATATCAAGCAAGTATCCAAGCATAACTAAAAGGGAAGTGATCAAAAATATATTTCCCTGCTATATATAATGTTGTTTGATATATACAATATAAGTTGTACATGACAAAATGGCTAAGCTAGTTTGTGGAGGAAAATACAAGCCCATCTACAAATTAGTGTATATGCGAGCTATCAAGCCCAACATGGCATCACTATCAGCAGAATGAGGTAACGATGTGGTCTACTATACAAGGGTATCCACACGAGCTAAAAAATCTATAACCATCTGCATGTTGACTCTGTGCTAATAAATGTACGTGTCCATCTCTGCAATCATGCCAGTGGTAAAGGACCTCACTATGCTATTATCTATGACGGCTACCTCCCGAGCAGATATGGCACTATCACTCTCGATTTTCATGGCATCTCTGGCTGATCTAGCCTTATCTCGCTCAACAACAGCGGTATCTCTACGAGTTAATGCCTCGTCTCTCTCTAACAGAGCTGCGTCTCTCCCATCAAGAGTTGTCAACATCAAGGCTCTGGCCTGATCTCTCTCGAAGGTCATCAAATGGATACTCTGTTCGAAGTACTGTGCTAAATGCTTAATCACTACAGTGCTAGTACTGGGAGAATCTAATAGAGTTATTGACAACCCAATAGATGGCTCCTCCTCGGTGTGTGAATCAATTTCCTCCACGGACTCTCCACCATCTGAATTAATACCCAACACTGTGGATACTACCGCAGCCGATGAAGTCTCTGTCTCCATCCACGCAGAATAATCTGGCGAACAACCCGGATGGCTAAAAGAAAAATTAACTATTTCACGCTGATCCCAACATGCATACACTTGGGATCGGTTCTCTTCTGATAGATGGCGAGAAGCTAAACGCCGACCTAACGCTCCCTCAAAAGTATGGTAGTCCTTAAACTAGTTAAACTGTGACATCACGACCAATGGGTGATAGGTAGTCATGCCCCTTAAACCAGCTAGAGGGAGATAATCAATGCCCGGAGCATGAGTAATAAAGTTGTAGGGTTAGCTGAGCCCTATGCACTGCAGGATGCCAAATGAATCTCTGATCTCCGCTAAGAATACCGACCAAGACATAGCATCTGTTCACTCTGATGGCTGAAAGGAGTAAGACATAGCTATATCATGGGTAAAGTAGTACCCGTGTCGGCAGAAAGTGCCAATCGTTCTCAAGTGTGACATAAACCACACGTACAACATGACCAAACTACCTGTGAATACCCCTGCAGGATAGGTGCTACAAAACGTGGCCGACCTCAACGTCTCCGCCACAATCATCGGAATGATGGCATGACCCTCCCTGAGAGCTCTCTATGCCATGATAACACCGATGTCTAGCTCATCCATATACCGGTGCATGTGTACATACGCCATGATGCACATCACGAATACATCCACTCTGGCAAATGCCACTGATACTCTAGTGTGGTGAAATCCCCATAATGACGTGTGTAGCTGTCCAATGAGCCAATCATGTCTATCAGGAAACGCTGGAATAATACATGACCAGATGTAATCTCATCCTCTACGCCGTAACCCGATGAGGGTCATGAACTGCCGACGCTTATCTCCGACAAAAATATGAGTGCAAGGTCCGTCTCAGGGAAAAGCCATCAATCGCTTATACTCCTGCAATGTAGGAGTCAGCTCCTGCGTACTAAACCGGAAGACCTGTCTCTCTGGTATCCAACGATCCAGCATACCCTCCACAAAACCTGTGGGAACGTAAAACATCAAGAGGGTCATGGAATGCTGTAGTGGCTGATCAACAGTCACCCTATGTGTAGGTGACATACTATTATACCACGACCTCAGATGGTAGGCTACTAATACTTGTGGGGTGTGATCTATGCGGCTGACTGTCGAAGAAGACATTTGTGTATGCCATATCATAAGACCATCCAAGGGTTAATACTGAATATCTCTAGACATACATATATATGCATAACATGATACATGCATTACAGATAATAGATGACAATATGATATAGGGAATGAAAAACTTTACATACATTCCTAAATATATTATCATCTAATACATCATCTCTGTACATCTAAAAATATAGGGAAATGGGGCACAGACGCCCTACTACTAATAGAGGCCTATCAAAAGATATAGCGAGAATGGGGCACATCCAACCAATATCTAACAAATGCCTATCAAAAGAGATAATGAGAATACACATCAGAAGAAGATAATGGTGTCAATATCTACATCATCAATCATGTCCACCTGATGTAACTCCTCCTGAGTCACTGGATCTCTACCAACAGGGATGTCAGGCCTATACAAGGGAGGATCTGCACCGGCAAAGCCAAATGGGTCATCTGAGGGGCCAACGCTTGAGCTGGAAGGATCAAAAGTATCTGCCTCTGCCGGATCTCTGCCCAAATGCCAGATAAAGAAATGTGCCTGGTCCAGTCACTAGATCAAACTGTCAATATGTATCAAATGAGTCGGATCTCAGACACAGGCTATCCATTTCGTCATCATCACGGATCTTGGAACCATATCCCCCATTAACTGTGTGGCGCGGGTATGGGCTCCAATGGTACGAGGGGACTACCAATACTGGAATATCCCCTAAGTGTAGGGACCATCTGAAAGTGCAAAATTATTAACACTCAATAATGGGATATCAGTGACGGGTGACTGTAATAAAGGCCAATAACGCCTGGCAAGAGGCAAGATTGGTATACGGATCTCTCATGTGATGCTCCTAATAGCACGCTCTCCTTAATAGAGCTCTCATCCTCCATCAGTAAAGAGAGAAATTCTATGGGTGGAAATCACATACTCGACACAAGTCGAGTACCCATCCTCAAATCCAAAGGCCAAGTGCTCCCCAGAATAGGGATTCCATATGATGACATCAGCTATCAATAACTCCAGCTGTAGGAAGCAATGAGTAAAACCCTCCGCTACACGGACCTCCACCAGTGTGGAATGATGACATCGCCGTCCTCGTGGATAAGTATCCAATCCTAACACACTCACAGGACGCAAGCATGGGTGCCTCTCATAGGCCCAGAACTGTCAAGACAAAGTCAAACATCTGTTGTTAATGAACACTCTTAAACCTGTACATGGGAAATCAAAATAAAAATACTCACCATCAGAAATGGGTATAATCGTAACCAAGATTGGTTAAAGCCCTACGAACGCATACGCATGCCCTGAGGAAATAGGGCAAGGTGTAGGAACCCCAATTATACTCTCCAATATGGTCCACAGGTCGAGTGGCGCTAACCAAAGTGAATGACACCGTAGAAGAGTTATCAGCTATGAAGCAACCCCTAATGATCATCAAGAATAATTATCGAAGAATGCGATCCCTGACTCTAACATCAGCTGGTATGGGCTCACTCAACAGCCCACTCATAGTGTCTACGCTCAAAGGACCCGTACGGACGGTCTTGCCCTTAAGCGCCTTAGTCCGAACTCCTAACAATGATCTAACGACAATCGGGGTAATATCTGCCGTATAAGGCACTAGTGCCCCTCCAAACTCCATACCCGTGATAAACTGCCAATCCATCGGCGTCATCATCACCTCACAGTCTAGTAAATGGAGTGACTGAGTCTGGTGAAACCAGCGCTCAGACAATGCCTTGGGGTAACCCCAGGGACAGCGGCGGGGAAGGATGGAAAAGAACGCCCCAAATCCCCAGTCATGCACAATCGCTCTATAGTCAGGATGCAGAGCCTGGTACATAGAGTGAATGTTGAGCCAGTTCCCTCGAGGCTGTGTAAAGATGGGAACCTATATGAAATGCAGATCGACATCAAAATTCTTTTCTCCTTGTTAATAGGAAAGAAGAAAGATTAAGATCTAACTTTATACCTCGTTTGCGTGCAAGTACATCGAGGGATGTCGACTCAAATCACCTAGAAGCTCTGGGTTTGCCACCTAAATACTCAGGAGGTCCCTACAAGAAACATGTGCAGTAGGAGCAGGGTCCGCAACCGAAACATCATCTTCTTCGTCCTCGACGTCCAGCACATCAACCTGGACTAGATGTATCACCACCTCCACCAACCGCCAAGGCTGTCTAACAGAACATGGTCGGGGCACTTCAGAGCCCTCCTTCGTACACCATAAGTGGTCCTGCAGGAACTACTCGGCTGATCCAGATCCATAATATCTGGAAAAAAGTCTCAAATCACCTTAAAAAGGGTGTGGTAATTTTAAACTTGGAGATTTCTTTTCAAAATGCATTTTTATGACTATATGCATGCATGTATCACTTTAACATACGTCTACAGTAGAGTTAAAATGCATGACTACTCAATGCCTATATTTTGAAAACTTTTTGCCATAGTCCCCCCCCTTGTAAATAGAACTATCCATATGCACATAGGCATGATTAGGTGGCCATTCAGTAGCACACCTACCCACAGTCATATACATACTATATGCATTAAAAAGTCAAAGTCATCAATCCATAAATGTAGTTTAATTACTAGGATTACTTTGTATTTTTACCTTTTGCTCATTTGTCCTAAGATAGGAAAAGAAATAACAGAAAAAGGTGCCAATTAGACTGTTTCAAAAGTCAAAGTTTTTTACATCATAATGTTCAACATGGTTTAATACTAACATTTACTATGTTAAATATTTTTTATCAAGTCATTTGAGCAAGCATATTCACTACAATATATTTAGATGCATTTCATGTGATAAGTCATTTTCCAACGGATAAAAACTAGAAAAAAAGACATGCATATGTTACCAGGACGATGTAAAACACTTGTACGGTGACAGAATTTGAAGAAAGACGTATGTACTCAGCTGATCTGAAGAATGCAATGACATTTACAGTTGGCCGCAGGTCCACATGAGGTTGCTATAGGTGTACCTATGGCACCCCTACTTGGGTCCCACCCCTCTGGCTCGATCTAGTTCGAGTTGCAAAGGAGTACTCACAAGCTGAAAAGGCCAACTCATGAATAAAAACGCTACGCAATTGAGTAAAATATCTTAAAATTCTGGTTTTCTCAAACTAAATCGTGGGTTTACACATCACTCATTGGTATTCGCTCGAGCACAAGGTACACTATGCCGATGATCTCAACTATTACAAGTTACACTCAACAATTCCTTACACAGGTCCTATGCCGCCAATTCAGGGTCGTCACCCAAATCCTTTCGGAATCCCTGGCGGGGGCATCATGCATTATCAAACAATAACCCCGATGGGGGCATCACGCGTTTTCATCTGTCCAAATACAGAAACCCTGATGGGGGTATCACGCATTTTTCGTTGATGCACACGTCAGCAAAGATCAAACAGAACACCGGCGGGGGTGTCACGCATTATCCGTTGATGCACAAGTCACTGAAGGTCAAGCAACCTTGACAGTTTGCCCAATAGGGATATTATCCAGTGATGTACATGTCAGCGAAGGTCAGGCAACCCTGACAACACGAATTATTGGCAGTAACTCCGGCAGAACATTGATATGTCCATGCGATACAAACCAGGAAGGATCATCCTCATCGGGGAGGACCGATGATGAAATATGTTATACATATCCTCAAACAGACAAGGCTACATCCACACAGAGTTTCTTGCACATGAGAGATGAATCTTCAATATAAAGTCTGTATCAAGGATTCAAGACTTTGGTGATAACCCAAATGTCAATAATCCCAAAGATTCCTGGTAGCTGTGGATCACACGTCTATGACAGTTCATTACGCTACTTATCTATTGCCATCCCCGGTAGAAGCAACAGGGAGCCGACAATCTTCCCACCATGTTGGATAATAATCCAACAAAACATATGCATCACACATTTGCATCATGTTGCTGCACATGACATCAAGTTTATCTTGTTGCATTTCAAGTGTCTAGGATTCTTTATCCTTTCTATGCCATTGCGTTGCATGAATATGATAAAGAGGGGCATCTGTGGACACTCAAAATTTTTTGTACACCTGTCACTAACATTGCAGGAGGGCAGATTCGTCTTTCAGAAGTAACCTTGGAAGATACTGAAGTTCAAATACCTGAGATTCCAATTGAGAGGACAATTATGTCTCGGAAATAACCCCGAGATGCTCAGTTCCAGTTCCCAAAAAACACCGGGAATAGTGTGATAACCCGAGAATTTAGACAATTTATTAAAATCTTAAATGATTGATTTAAGGTCAAATAATAGACCTAGACGGGAAATAAGTGTATGGAATTGGCAGTTATGTAATGAAATTTTAAGAATTTCAAAAGTTTTGAACAAAACTTGAATTATGTGATAGACTGTAAGTGATAGTCTAGTAATGAGGTATAAGATTATGGTAGATTTAAAATTCTTTTGAAGAAATATCAAGGATAAGTATCGAAGTGAATACTAGTTGGTATATTTGATTACATATTTGAACCGTAATGATTTAAGATCAATGATTGATCAGATAAGTTATTACTTTAGCAAACTCTAAAGTTATGTTAATCATATGTTTATTAAGTTAGAAAAATCTAACGAACTGTTAGAAACCCTAACGATACGCTCAGAAACTTTAATTTCAGTTTCGAGAATTTAAACCCTAATTTGGGAATCTTAAATGCAAAGTATTAAACCCTAAGGGTTAAAAAGTTGTGTGTAATGAATATGAACATTAGGTGATGGTTTATATTTGTTTATTATATAAATAAACAAAAGAAACTAGTCTAATCCTAATTATATATTAGGAATGAAGAATTTAATAACTTAAGGGTTATAGAAAAAGAGAATAATAGTATTTAATTATATACTAATTTTAAGAGATTTATTTTATATATCTCAAATGATTAATTTTATAACCTAATTATAGCAAGTCTAATTGGGTTAAGGAAATAAATGGGCTTGTGAGTAAGGATTTATGTTATAATTGAGGAAATCGAAACCTTAAGTATATGATTTGGGTTGGATGAGAATTAAAGGAATTGGACTATGTATATTTTATAGCCCAAGAGTTGACCCAATTTATTTGGTAGAGGAGCCCAAGCTCATTTTAATTAGTAGACAAAGGAATAAGAATGTGCATGCCCAAAAAGAAATTAAATCAAACTTGGAAGAATCTTATGCCACATGGCCGGTTCTATAGAGGAGATAAGGAGAGCATGTGAGGGTTGTTGATAACTTGTTTTAGTGGATAAAGTGGTTCAACCATTCCCACCAACTACCACATGTGTCAATTCTTTAACAAATCTATCACATATTACTAAGCTTGCAAGCAATAAAATAAAACCAACATGTGGGTGCATAAGGGCCACATTGGCCGGTTTATGTAGGAGGAAAAATGAGGAGAGATTGAGCATGTGACTAAGATTTATTTTGGTCTCTTATTTGTCTAAGTTGGTCACCAACTCTCCATATGTGTCACTTGTTTATTTATCCAACATTTAGTATAGCTTTCAAGCAACATTAAATGATTAAGTGGGAGAGAAAGAGGAGCACATGGTTAATTTAATTTGACAAGAATTATTTACTAACTCTCAACAACTCTCCTTAGGTGTCCAATTTTTATTTAACCAACACATATGCTTATACTTGCAAGCAACTTGAGTTGGTAATTGATATAATAAGAGAGAGAAGCAAGGGGAGAAGTATACTTACACATTATAGCAAATATACATGAAAATCATACTAACACTTTAGTTAATTTTATTCTTCCTTTCCAAATTAGATAAGCTAGAGAAAGAGAAAGGGATAGAAGCAAAAAAATAGAAAAGAAGAAAGAGAAAAGAGAAAAAGCCAAGAGAAAGAAAGAGAGAACAGGAGAAAGAGGGAGACAAGAGGGGAGGGGCAACAGTCCCCTTGTGTGGGAAGGTGGAGAAATCTTCCATGGAAGAAGAAGGAAGAAGAAAAAGAAAAGCAAAAGGTATAATCTCTCTCTAATTTTTTATGAAATTGATTAAAGGAGTTTTTGATTTGGTAGTTCAAACCCTAAGATCTATGTGATTTATATGATTTCAGGTATGGATCTAACCATAATGGGTGTTGATTTGGTTTGAATCAAAAAGAAAAGAAAAAAATAATTTTTCTAGTTTTGAAAACCCTAACTTTTAGTTGTTTTGAATGTTTACCGTTTTTGATCTAGACATTCTTGTCTCGATCCGTCTAAGATTAGTGCTAGATATATGTGTTTACTAGTTAACCCAAATGGTAGAACTCAAAAATCGTGTTTCTAAAAGTCGTGGTGTTGATTTATGTGAAAACAGTCCCGTTTCTAGGAACTGTTTTGGATCAGTCAGTAGCAGGGGCATTTTCGTACCCTTTTTATGCTTTATAAATTCTGGAAAAATTTGGGGTGTTAATATCAGTAGATATGCAGGTTGTTTAAAAAGTTGAGAATTTTTGGCCGTACGGTTTGAGAGATATGGATTTTACGGTGAAGGACCCCAAAACTGTTTTTGGCCAAAAAGTTGCTGACCAGATTTTTGTGAGGGCTGTTTTGGCAGCTTAAATTGTGAAATAAATTCCAGCCTTTCGGGACATGAAAATATATGGTATTATGTAGCTCGTGTCCAAAAATGAGCTAATTCCGAGTTAAAACGACCAAGTTATGACCATTACAATTTTTGTGATTTTCCGACGGAAATCGCTATAACCGGAGTTCTACAACTCCGATTGCCACGAAATTTAAAACACGTTAACATATTTAAGGTTATCCCAAGAGATGGGAATGTTTGGAGTTAAGCACGAGGTAGCTAATTTCTTAAGCTACGAACTAGAATTAATTTTTAAAAAATATCAAAGGAAGTTGGAAAATTATGGAAAAATAATTTTTGTGGATGAAATGTGTGTATATGTGTTTGGACAAAGGATAGGAAAATAATAAACTGATTTGGTATTCTCGTGACACGGATATAGAATACAGCTTGCTGGATTATATAATATGTTGAATCCAGTTTGCTGGATTACAGTTTAGATTGCTGGATTTGGAATTCAGGTTGTTGGATTTGGAATCCAGGTTGCTGAGTTGGTAATTTAGTTGCTAGATTTCGAATCCAGGTTGCTGGATTAGTATTTAACTTACTAGGTGTTAACGAATAACTTATGAAATGAAAAAGCGAGTGTTAAATCATATAAATGTGATTCTATGGCATGGTTAAGTGCTTAAGCAGAGTTTAACTGAACTTAAACTTGAGTGTTGACCGACTAGACCGTCGGGATGTTAAAATTGTGTCAGTTTCAACTCAAACTTAATAGTCTAACTGATACTAAGTCTTATGTGAATTATAGACTGATATGGTTATGTGGTAATGTGTTTAGGTTATTCTGTGGATATAAATATAACAGTATTATACTGTGATGATATTATTCTAATTATTGAAGATCTATATTATTAATATTAGGTCTTCGGGTAAAGCGTTAAAAATTGCGTTGCGGTAATCAACGGTTCAGGCAAGTTTCTTTGTACTTAACTCTACTAAGAGTGTTTTATTCAAGCTTATGGATAATCATTGCTGATTGCCATGAAAATTATACTCTGTACATCTTGTATGTATAAGTCAGGTATAAAAGGCTGATCACCTTCATTACGAGTTGGTTCAGAAATGTTTGTTCATGTTTAAAACTTGTTCAGTCAAAAATTTGTTCGTGCTAGTTCTCAATTATATTGATGAATTATAGCAAGCTCATTATTCATACTTTTCAATCATGATATAACGTTATATTGTTGTATACAAACTTGCAGGACAACTTTCATGCTCACCCTTACTATATCATGATAAAACATTGCGGATAAGGCGAATGCGTTCGGATACAGAAAAAGTTAAGGCCAAGTTCAGTTTGGAATAAAATTATGCTGCTATTTTGTAATAGTATAGTTTGATAAAGGTGTTATATGTTTGAAAATTTATGAATTATGTATAAGTTAAGGTTACTCGACCTTGGGAAAAATAGTGTGTAATGTAATGTATAAACAATTTGTGTTTATATCTTCCGCAATAGTGATAGAAATAGCGTACCGAGTCCGCGACGATTCGGGGCCCGGATTCGGGGCTACTACAGTTGGTATCAGAGCTGTTGGTTATGAAGCTTAGGTAGGAATACCTGAGACCAATAACCACAGTGATTAGGATAAGATCTAACTCACATAGAGTTAGTTGGTCGGTAAGATTCAAAGTTGAATCTCGGCTAGTGTAAAGACACAGAGTTCCCTAACTCTGATAATAAAGTTGAACAGTAATGGTGAATAGATCGAGTCTAAAAGACTGAAAGTGCAGGAATAGAAGATCGTAAAACAAAACGATCATAATGCATAAAAATGAATAGTAATATATACGATAAGATCACCCCGTGATCTAATAAGGTTATGATGTGGGAAAAGAATCAATCTGATGATTAGAAAGTTACAGCAAGATGTTGTGTGTAAGTTGTTCTATGAAATTGTACTATGAAAACTCATGAAAGAGTTATGGATTATGAATACGAATTAAATGAAATTCGTATAGAAAAGGGGGGTTAAGTATTAGGTGGGGATTCAATTGAGGACTTGTGTCAGCCGCTGAGTTGTATGATTCCTTGTATGGGCGGGGAATTTGTTCTTGGTTTTAGAATCTCTTAGCTTCTTGGTCGATGTAGTGGTTAGGTTGACCATTTCTTTGTATGGGCGGGGAATTGTCTGCTTAGCTTTCTATATTGATTAGTGGCCGAGTTTGGTTTGACAACCATTTAGTTCCTGGCATTGATAATCATTGAAATGTTGTGTCGCTGTAAAGTCCCTTGAACCCGGATACTTGAAACCCGAATTCGGTACTTCACGATACCATTTCTATGAGCGGAATAATACTAATACTAATATAAATTTTGAACTTAACTTGCATTTATCAGAGTCTAATCCCATGTACGCAACCTTTACTACATTCTTTACATGATATAAAATACATATCATAACTTAGTACAGTCTAACTATTACAAATGATACATATAAACAAATTGTGTTTGCTTTCCTTTTTACTTGATCTTGGCCGATCTCCTTCAAGCTGTTCACAATTAGCTGAAAACATTTAAATTAAGCAAGGGTGAGCATTTGAGTGCCCAGCAAGTATTATATATATATATATAAGCTGAAAGAATTTAAATGTTTTCTTTATAATATTCTTCTACAACCAGTCAATAGTTGTGAAGTAATCTGTATCAATAACAATAACATAACAACCCTCTTTCAAAATTTTGAAACTATGTATTGTCTATACATGGGGTTTCTGTGACACATTATGAACATTGATTTTCATTTTCGAAAGGGTTTGAACAGAAATTCATCTGTAAACCGGCCATTGCTTACGGGCCTGCGGGTGTACAGTCCATGGGCCCTGTATTGATCAATACTACATTGCTAGAACGATATTATCGTTCATCCTTTGTCCGCCGTAGCGCATAAAAATTTTCCCATTATCGGGATGCTCATTCATGTCGGGTTTTCATAACAAAAGTCTTATATAATTCAACATATATGTATACCAAAGGTGTATCAACATGCGATTGAATACAATGTTTATCCAAGTGGGGACACTTGAATAATCATTTATAGAAATTAACGAACAGAATATATATCCGAATTATCATATACTAACATGTTGATAATCAATAGGTGTATATAATATAGATTTAACATTCTGTACAGTAATAATATAATTTTGAAACATTCTTACACTTGTCCATTGCATAAAGAAAATGCAAAGTTAGGATATTTGCCTGATGCGCTGCTTATAATTACGCAACTTAGATCTATCTGTTATACCGAAACCTATCATTAATAAGATCACTCTATCGATTAGAATCACATATCATAACACATAGTACTGCTTATTGCAGTCATCACATAACATAATCACATTGTCATACATGTTCAACAATCATTTCATCACAAACAAACATCAACTCATTCCTAATCACATTGTCACACAACTTTATCCACCATTGAATCACAAATAAAATAATTAACTAACTAAATTTCTAAGTCCAGATCAATTTCTGAACCATGTCGGTCTACCGACATCTTTATCGGGTAATTATCGAGTCTAAGACTCTAAATAGTTGTTCAATATCCACTTAGACTAATTAAATAACAGTCATATCATTTTTCATGACCTTATAATAATTATTACCATTTATCATAATTTTTGAAATATCAGAATCATTATTAAATGATTTAAATAGTACACAATTCTATTATCATTAACATTATTCAATATTAAATTATTAATGACACCATTGCCAAAATATTAAAGTTATGTATAATAACTCAAAATATTATTAACGTATTAATATTACCCTTAAATGATTTTTAAAAGACTTAAAATTCATTATTAAATAATTACCATTAATATTTAAATATTAATGAACTATTTATCCAAATATTAAAAGTCATAAATTATAACTTAAAATATTTTTAATTCATTTTTATCCCTTTTAAATGATTTTTAAATAAATAAAACCATTTTTAAATTATTTATTTAATATAATTATTAAATAAATTTAATATCATTAATCATTAAGTAAATATCATTAATATTAAATTATTAATGAAATTATTCTTTAAATATTAAAAGTTATATTTTATAACTTAAAATATCTTTAAACACTTTATTTTCATTTAAAATAATTATTATAATATTAAAATCATTTTTAAATTAAATTATTTAATATAATTATTAAATAACTTTAACATCATTAATAATAATTAATTAATGAAATTTACCTTTAAATATTAAAAGTTAAATTTTATAACTTAAAATATTTTTTTAAATACATTATTCTTATTTAAAATGATTTTTAATTTAATAAAATCATTTAATAAATAACTTAATTATCATTAATAGTAATTTATTAATGAAAATTATCACATAATATTAAAAGTTATCAAAAATAACTTAAATTATTTTCTTATACCTTAATATAATTTTAAATGATTTTTCAAATATTAAAATCATTTTTAAATAATTTATTTAATATTATAATTAAATAAATTAAATACTTTTAATATTCCAAAAATATTAAATATATATGAAATATATTTAAAATAATTAAAAACTAATTTTTAGAATTTAAAATAATTTTTAATAATTTATTTTGTATTTTTAATAATTAAAAACTATTTTTTTTTTCTATTTATTAATTAATTTCCGAAAATAAATAATAATAAACAGTCGCTGTAGGTCTTTAGCGACAAAAAGCGTCGCTGTAGGTGTTCTTGAGCTCAAGAACACTGATAGTTTCGTGATCAACATGCCATGTTTGACCATGTATAACTTTCTGTACAAATTGTTTCTGAGCGATCTAACACATACATCTTGTAGATATCATGTAATACTACAATTAACAACAAACATCATGGCTAAACAACATCAGATCTAAGAGTTATTAGCCATCAAATTAGCTTGTCAGAGCTGTTCTTCACGAAGAACAGCTCGATGTGCCTACTTTGGACCTCTATAACTTGCAATCCGTGTAATATTTGTGTGATATATCAATTTCAGTGTGTAGACCTCATGTAGGACTACAACACTTAACATCATCAGAAAAAAAAAACAAATCAAGCAGATAAATTATGGTCAAACTTTGTTCGAAAAATTGACACTTAGAAAATTCTGGGCTGCCCAGAATTTGTCTGGTCAATGCCGGTCAACTCACTTTGACCTTAAATAACTTTTTATCCACAATAGATATGGACCTGAGTCGTTTTGGAGACTAAATAACACATTACAGACTACGTATAAAAACTTTCAAACAACAAAAAGAATGATCGAGTAAAGAGTTATAAGCCATGACATTTGATGAAAAATCACAGATTCGGTTTTTTCCAACTTGCTTAAAACTTCAAATTCGTGCACTTTGATGTTATGGGTCTTTGATTTATCAACCCATATCATCAATTGACACCTTATTACACATATTTGAACAATCAATTGCAACAAATAACAAGGAATCGAAGGATTTCAAAATTTAGGGTTTATACCTCTTTTGATTCCGATTTTTGATTTCTGCCCTATGATGTTGTTATGATCAATGTAGGGCTGGATTTTGGGACTGATTCACTTCTAATTTTCGGAGGTTGAGAGAGATATAAGAGTTGGTGAGAGCTTGGTTGCTAAATGGCTAACTTTATGAACTTTCTCTCTCTAAATCTTATATATAACCTCAAGTGCAATGAATTTGATGAGTTGGCTGGCTATATAGGCTGATGAGCTATGTTTTTAGAATCAACAAAGTCAAGTGTTAGGTTAACCACTAAAGTTGCTAGCCAAATTTGCAAGCAATCAATTAAAAATCCCATAAAGGGCATTATGGACATTTCCAATTTCTTCTAGAATTTGAACTTGATGAAACTCTTAGGGTTTAGGGTTTGGACAATCTAGGGTTTAGGTTTTAACATTTAACCCTTAAAGATTTAGGAACTAGGATTTAGCAATTAGGGTTTGCACAAAAATAAAATTAAATAAAATAAAATAACTAAATTTTAATTTCTAAAATTTTAAAATAATTACTTTATTAATTAAAGTAAGTTTGTAATTATCTAACACATGGACATTAGGGTTTAAAACCCTTAATCACAATTAACTTTGATAATAAAGCAATTAGGGTTTCTAGAAGTAATACCTCAAAATGTTAATTAGGGTTTCAGTTTCAAATTAGGGTTTCGCGACAAAATTAGGGTTTTTCCTAATTAGCGATTATATTACTAATTCCAAACATTAACCACATTATCGCAATTGTCCAATAACTTTAAACTCTAATTTGTATTTTAAATTAGGGTTTCACACATAACACCATAATTGGCCAACCATCACTAATTCACATATACAGTATATATTTATAGCACTGAAAAATCAAAATATAATAATATTATAATATTATTATCATTCCTTAATTCAGACCCATAATTAGGGTTTGATAGTAATATAATAAACTGTTCCACACATTAACATACTTATCTATAACACTGGTAAATAATAATATAATATTATTATTTTCATTCCTTGATCAAAACCCAGAATTATGGTTTGGATTCCATATCTGATTTATATTTAATATTTAACCTTATAATAATTTACTTAATATCTTGAACAAAATTCATATAATAAAATAAGTATTATAAAAATTCTATATTCATATCATATATTATTTAGTCAATATAATTATCATATTTTCATGGAAAATAAACATTAAAAACATTTTTACTATAAAACTAATTATTAATAGAATATAATTTATAATGAGTAATAATTCTAAAATAAAATTATTCATAACCATTCATGTAATAAATATATTATAATTCATCACAAAAATTACATACATAATAACTTTCACGCATTCTTACCTTTAAAATAGATAATTATTCTAAAATCATTTACTATATTATTTAAATAATATAAGATTATATTTTTTTTGAACAAATAATAATTAATAAAACATTTCCAATAAGGAATTAATTAGTATAAAAATATAATTGATAATAATCAATAATTTTAAAATAAATTTATTTATAATAATTAATGTAATAAATAAATTTTATTTATCACACATATAATTATAATTACACATTACCTTGACATATATCATTCATATTTATTTTAATAAATAAAAAAAAATTTACACGCAAAATTTATGATTTATTTATATAGAAAATATCGGGTTGTCACAGTCGCGCTATTTGCTATATGCGTGTTAAGAGAGTGATTCCTTTCTCACGTGTATAACAAATAGATAGGTCATAGGTAGAGGACATAGGGTTAAGTGCGAGTTCTTAAAACTCATACTTATGTGACATTCTTAATTCATAGTTATATGAAATGTTTATGAACCCTCAGCGAATGGACGCCAAAGGTCTGTCTAGGAAAGTTCGTGAACTCATATGATTGTGGCAATTTATGGACTCATAAGTGTGGTTTTATGAACTGGGTATAGTTGTGTGTGAATGGAGTATTAAGGATAATAGGAACAAATAGAATGTTTAAGCAAATGATCATTAGTGGAGACTTAGGTTTTCCTAAACTCCTAGCTATGCTAAACCTCAAATTTTTGACATCAAGCTACATACGCACTATGTGCCTTTTAAAAAAAAATTATTTTTATTTATCACTTATGTACCATGTAACCTGGTGCAGAGATGATAAAAATGATAGAATCATCAATGCAGTATTACTTAGTGTGAATTTGACTTAAAGTCACTATTCCACTATGGTATGATGTAGCATGATAAAATCATCAAATGACGGAATCCTCAACGAACTGTAAATACAGTACGACATCATGACGTCATTCTCGAAAATGTTTTCAAAAAGTTTGATTTACCAAATTGCTTTGGAACAGAATCCTATGATAAGACTGAGGTGAACTATGTTGTTTGGATAAATAATCCAATCTAATAGCGTAAATATTCGCTAAAAACAATTAATACGTTATGCATGACGTAACTGTACGATGGGCTAATCACCTAAAGTACTAGCAACGGTAGTTTACCTTCTTTGTGATTGTAAATATACCAAGTAATGTTTTGTTTTGCGGTATAAATACCATCAAATCTATGTGTTCATGGTCTATATGACCCCTCAGCACAATTTTAAACCTTTTACTCTTGTGAGTGGTGTATTGGGTAACATGTGAAATATGTGTGAATAGTGTAAGGTGCACGCTGTAAGGTGTAAGCTGAATTTTGGGGACGAAATTCTTATAAGGAGGGGTGAATGTGACAACTCGAGAATTTAGACAATTTATTAAAATCTTAAATGATTGATTTATGGTCAAATAATAGACCTAGACAGGAAATAAGTGTATAGAATTGGCAGTTATGTAATGAAATTTAAAGAATTTCAAAAGTTTTGAACAAAACTTGAATTATGTGATAGACTGTAAGTGATAGTCTAGTAATGAGGTATAAGATTATGGTAGATTTAAAATTCTTTTGAAGAAATATCAAGGATAAGTATCGAAGTGAATACTAGTTGGTATATTTGATTACATATTTGAACCGTAATGATTTAAGATCAATGATTGATTAGATAAGTTATTACTTTAGCAAACCCTAAAGTTATGTTACTCATATGTTTATTAAGTTAGAAAAATCTAACGAACTGTTAGAAACCCTAATGATACGTTCAGAAACTTTAATTTCAGTTTCGAGAATTTAAACCCTAATTTGGGAATCTTAAATGCAAAGTATTAAACCCTAAGGGTTAAAAAGTTGTGTGTAATGAATATGAACATTAGGTGATGGTTTCTATTTGTTTATTATATAAACAAACAAAAGAAACTAGTCTAATCCTAATTATATATTAGGAATGAAGAATTTAATAACTTAAGGGTTATGGAAAAAGAGAATAATAGTATTTAATTATATACTAATTTTAAGAGATTTATTTTATATATCTCAAATGATTAATTTTATAACCTAATTATAGCAAGTCTAATTGGGTTAAGGAAATGAATGGGCTTATGAGTAAGGATTTATGTTATAATTGAGGAAATCGAAACCTTAAGTAAACGATTTGGGTTGGATGAGAATTAAAGGAATTGGACTATGTATATTTTATAGCCCAAGAGTTGACCCAATTTATTTGGTGGAGGAGCCCAAGCTCATTTTAATTAGTAGACAAAGGAATAAGAATGTGCATGCCCAAAAAGAAATTAAATCAAACTTGGAAGAATCTTATGCCACATGGCCGGTTCTAGAGAGGAGATAAGGAGAGCATGTGAGGGTTGTTGATAACTTGTTTTAGTGGATAAAGTGGTTCAACCACTCCCACCAACTACCACATGTGTCAATTCTTTAACAAATCTATCACATATTACTAAGCTTGCAAGCAATAAAATAAAACCAACATGTGGGTGCATAAGGGCCACATTGGCCGGTTTATGTAGGAGGAAAAATGAGGAGAGATTGAGCACGTGACTAAGATTTATTTTGGTCTCTTATTTGTCTAAGTTGGTCACCAACTCTCCATATGTGTCACTTGTTTATTTATCCAACATTTAGTATAGCTTTCAAGCAACATTAAATGATTAAGTGGGAGAGAAAGAGGAGCACATGGTTAATTTAATTTGACAAGAATTATTTACTAACTCTCAACAACTCTCCTTAGGTGTCCAATTTTTATTTAACCAACACATATGCTTATACTTGCAAGCAACATGAGTTGGTAATTGATATGATAAGACAGAGAAGCAAGGGGAGAAGTATACTTACACATTATAACAAATATACATGAAAATCATACTAACACTTTAGTTAATTTTATTCTTCCTTTCCAAATTAGATAAGCTAGAGAAAGAGAAAGGGATAGAAGCAAAAAAATAGAAAAGAAGAAAGAGAGAAGAGAGAAAGCCAAGAGAAAGAAAGAGAGAACGGGAGAAAGAGGGAGAGAAGAGGGGAGGGGCGGCAGCCCCTTGTGTGGGAAGGTGGAGAAATCCTCCATGGAAGAAGAAGGAAGAAGAAAAAGAAAAGCAAAAGGTATAATCTCTCTCTAATTTTTTATGAAATTGATTAAAGGGGTTTTTGATTTGGTAGTTCAAACCCTAAGATCTATGTGATTTATATGATTTCAATTATGGATCTAACCATAATGGGTGTTGATTTGGTTTGAATCAAAAAGAAAAGAAAAAAATAATTTTTCTAGTTTTGAAAACCCTAACTTTTAGTTGTTTTGAATGTTTACCGTTTTTGATCTAGACATTCTTTTCTCGATCCGTCTAAGATTAGTGCTAGATATATGTGTTTACTAGTTAACCTAAATGGTAGAACTCAAAAATCGTGTTTCTAAAAGTCGTGGTGTTGATTTATGTGAAAACAGTCCCGTTTCTAGGAACTGTTTTGGATCAGTCCGTAGCAGGGGCATGTTCGTACCCTTTTTGTGCTTTATAAATTCTGGAAAAATTTGCGGTGTTAATATCAGTAGATATGCAGGTTTTGTAAAAATTTGAGAATTTTTCCCGTATGGTTTGAGAGATATGGATTTTACGGTGAAGGACCCCAAAACTGTTTTTGGCCAAAAAGTTGCTGCCCAGATTTTTGCGAGGGCTGTTTTGGAAACTTAAATTGTGAAATAAATTCCAGCCTTTTGGGACATGAAAATATATGGTATTATGTAGCTCGTTTCCAAAAATGAGCTAATTCCGAGTTAAAACGACCAAGTTATGACCATTACAATTTTTGTGATTTTCCGACGGAAATCACTATAACCGGCTACAACTCCGATTGCCAGGAAATTTAAAATGGAGCATCACGTTAACATATTTAAGGTTATCCCAAGAGATGAGAATGTTTGGAGTTAAGCACGAGGTAGCTAATTTATTAAGCTACGCACTAGAATTAATTTTTAAAAAATATCAAAGGAAGTTGGAAAATTATGGAAAAATATTTTTTGTCGATGAAATATGTGTATATGTGTTTGGACAAAGGATATGAAAATAATAAACTGATTTGGTATTTTCGTGACACGAATATAGAATATAGCTTGCTGGATTATATAATATGTTGAATCCAGTTTGCTGGATTGCAGTTTAGATTACTGGATTTGGAATTCAGGTTGCTGGATTTGGAATCCAGGTTGCTGAGTTGGTAATTTAGTTGCTAGATTTTGAATCCAGGTTGCTGAATTAGTATTTAACTTACTAGGTGTTAACGAATAACTTATAAAATGAAAAAGCGAGTTGTTAAATCATATAAATGTGATTCTATGGCACGATTAAGTGCTTAAGAAGAGTTTAACTGAACTTAAACTCGAGTGTTGACCGACTAGACCGTCGGGATATTAAAATTGTATCAGTTTTAACTCAAACTTAATAGTCTAACTGATACTAAGTCTTGTGTGAATTATAGACTGATATGGTTATGTGGTAATGTGTTTAGGTTATTCTGTGGATATAAATATAACAGTATTATACTGTGATGATATTATTCTAATTATTGAAGATCTATTTTATTAATATTAGGTCTTCGGGTAAAGCGTTAAAAATTACGTTGCGATAATCAACGGTTCAGGCAAGTTTCTTTGTACTTAACTCTACTAAGAGTGTTTTATTCAAGCTTATGGTTAATCATTGCTGATTGCCATGAAAAATATACTCTGTACATCTTGCATGTATAAGTCAGGTATGAAAGGCTGATCACCTTCATTACCAGTTGGTTCAGAAATGTTTGTTCATGTTTAAAACTTGTTCAGTCAAAAATTTGTTCGTGCTAGTTCTCAATTATATTGATGAATTATAGCAATCTCATTATCCATACTCTTCAATCATGATATATCGTTATATTGTTGTATATAAACTTGCTGGGCAACTTTCATGCTCACCCTTGCTATATCATGATAAAACATTGCAGATAAGGCGAATGCGTTCAGATACAGAAAAAGTTAAGGCCAAGTTCAGCTTGGAATAAAATTATGCTGCTATTTTGTAATAGTATAGTTTGATAAAGGTGTTATATGTTAAAAAATTTATGAATTATGTATAAGTTAAGGTTACTCGACCTTGGGAAAAATAGTGTGTAATGTAATGTATAAACAATTTATGTTTATATCTTCCGCAATAGTGATAGAAATAGCGTACCGAGTCCGCGGCGATTCGTGGCCCGGATTCGGGACTACTACAGTTGGTATCAGAGCTGTTGGTTATGAAGCTTAGGTAGGAATACCTGAGACCAATAACCATAGTGATTAGGATAAGATCTAACTCACATAGAGTTAGTTGGTCGGTAAGATTCAAAGATGAATCTCGGCGAGTGTAAAGACACAGAGTTCCCTAACTCTGATAATAAAGTTGAACAGTAATGGTGAATAGATCGAGTCTAAAAGACTGAAAGTGCAGGGATAGAAGATCGTAAAACAAAACGATCATAATGCATAGAAATGAATAGTAATATATACGATAAGATCACCCCGTGATCTAATAAGGTTATGATGTGGGAAAAGAATCAATCTGATGATTGGAAAGTTACAGCAAGATGCTGTGTATAAGTTGTACTATGAAATTGTACTATGAAAACTCATGAAAGAGTTATGGATTATGAATACGAATTAAATGAAATTCGTATAAAAAAGGGGGTTAAGTTTTAGGTGGGGATTCAATTGAGGACTCGTGTCAGCCGCTGAGTTGTATGATTCCTTGTATGGGCGGGGAATTTTTACTTGGTTTTAGAATCACTTAGCTTCTTGGTCGATGTAGTGGTTAGGTTGACCAATTCTTTGTATGGGCGGGGAATTGTCCGCTTAGCTTTCTATATTGATTAGTGGCCGAGTTTGGTTTGACAACCATTTAGTTTCTGGCATTGATAATCATTGAAATGTTGTGTTGCGCTATTTGCTATATGCGTGTTAAAAGGGTGTTTCCTTTCTCATGTGTATAACAAATAGATAGGTCATAGGTAGAGGATATAGGGTTAAGTGCGAGTTCTTAAAACTCATACTTATGTGACATTCTTGATTCATAGTTATATGAAATGTTTATGAACCCCTCAGCGAATGGACGCCAAAGGTCTGTCTAGGAAATTTCGTGAACTCATATGATTGTGGCAATTTATGGACTCATAAGTGTGGTTTTATGAACTGGGTATAGCTGTGTGTGAATGGAGTATTGAGGATAATAGGAACAGATAGAATTTTTAAGCAAATGATCATTAGTGGAGACTTAGGTTTTCCTAAACTCCTAGCCATGCTAAACCTCAAATTTTTGACATCAAGCTACATACGCACTATGTGCCTTTTAAAAAAAAATTGTTTTTATTTATCACTTATGTACCATGTAACCTGGTGCAGAGATGATAAAAATGATGGAGTCATCAATGCAGTATTACTTAGTGTGAATTTGACTTATAGTCACTATTCCACTATGGTATGATATAGCATGATAAAATCACCAAATGACGGAATCCTCAACGGACTGTAAATACAGTACGACATCATGACGTCATTCTCGAAAATATTTTCAAAAAGTTTAATTTACCAAATTTCTTTGGAACAGAATCCTATGATAAGACTGAGGTGAACTATGTTGTTTGGATAAATAATCCAATCTAATAGCGTAAATATTCGCTAAAAACAATTAATACGTTATGCATGACGTAACTGTACGATGGGCTAATCACCTAAAGTACTAGCAACGGTAGTTTACCTTCTTTGTGATTGTAAACATACCAAGTAATGTTTTGTTTTGCGGTATAAATACCGTCAAATCTATGTGTTCATGGTCTATATGACCCCTCAGCACAATTTTAAAGCTTTTACTCTTGTGAGTGGTGTATTGGGTAGCATGTGAAATATGTGTGAATAGTGTAAGGTGCACGGTGTAAGGTGTAAGCTGAATTTTGGGGACGAAATTCTTATAAGGAGGGGTGAATGTGACAACCCGAGAATTTAAGCAGTTTATTAAAATCTTAAATGATTGATTTATGGTCAAATAATAGACCTAGACAGGAAATAAGTGTATAGAATTGGCAGTTATGTAATGAAATTTAAAGAATTTCAAAAGTTTTGAACAAAACTTGAATTATGTGATAGACTGTAAGTGATAGTCTAGTAACGAGGTATAAGATTATGGTAGATTTAAAATTCTTTTGAAGAAATATCATGGATAAGTATCGAAGTGAATACTAGTTGGTATATTTGATTACATATTTGAACCGTAATGATTTAAGATCAAGGTTTGATCAGATAAGTTATAACTTTAGCAAACCCTAAAGTTATGTTAATCATATGTTTATTAAGTTAGAAAAATTAACGAACTGTTAGAAACCCTAACGATACGCTCAGAAACTTTAATTTCAGTTTCGAGAATTTAAACCCTAATTTGGGAATCTTAAATGGAAAGTATTAAACCCTAAGGGTTAAAAAGTTGTGTGTAATGAATATGAACATTAGGTGATGGTTTATATTTGTTTATTATATAAACAAACAAAAGAAACTAGTCTAATCCTAATTATATATTAGGAATGAAGAATTTAATAACTTAAGGGTTATGGAAAAAGAGAATAATAGTATTTAATTATATACTAATTTTAAGAGATTTATTTTATATATCTCAAATGATTAATTTTATAACCTAATTATAGCAAGTCTAATTGGGTTAAGGAAATGAATGGGCTTGTGAGTAAGGATTTATGTTATAATTGAGGAAATCGAAACCTTAAGTAAACGATTTGGGTTGGATGAGAATTAAAGGAATTGGACTATGTATATTTTATAGCCCAAGAGTTGACCCAATTTATTTGGTGGAGGAGCCCAAGCTCATTTTAATTAGTAGACAAAGGAATAAGAATGTGCATGCCCAAAAAGAAATTAAATCAAACTTGGAAGAATCTTATGGCACATGGCCGGTTCTAGAGAGGAGATAAGGAGAGCATGTGAGGGTTGTTGATAACTTGTTTTAGTGGATAAAGTGGTTCAAATACTCCCACCAACTACCACATGTGTCAATTCTTTAACAAATCTATCACATATTACTAAGCTTGCAAGCAATAAAATAAAACCAACATGTGGGTGCATAAGGGCCACATTGGCCGGTTTATGTAGGAGGAAAAATGAGGAGAGATTGAGCATGTGACTAAGATTTATTTTGGTCTCTTATTTGTCTAAGTTGGTCACCAACTCTCCATATGTGTCACTTATTTATTTATCCAACATTTAGTATAGCTTTCAAGCAACATTAAATGATTAAGTGGGAGAGAAAGAGGAGCACATGGTTAATTTAATTTGACAAGAATTATTTACTAACTCTCAACAACTCTCCTTAGGTGTCTAATTTTTATTTAACCAACACATATGCTTATACTTGCAAGCAACATGAATTGGTAATTGATATCATAAGAGAGAGAAGCAAGGGGAGAAGTATACTTACACATTATAGCAAATATACATGAAAATCATACTAACACTTTAGTTAATTTTATTCTTCCTTTCCAAATTAGATAAGCTAGAGAAAGAGAAAGGGATAGAAGCAAAAAAATAGAAAAGAAGAAAGAGAGAAGAGAGAAAGCCAAGAGAAAGAAAGAGAGAACGGGAGAAAGAGGGAGAGAAGAGGGGAGGGGCGGCAGCCCCTTGTGTGGGAAGGTGGAGAAATCCTCCATGGAAGAAGAAGGAAGAAGAAAAAGAAAAGCAAAAGGTATAATCTCTCTCTAATTTTTTATGAAATTGATTAAAGGGGTTTTTGATTTGGTAGTTCAAACCCTAAGATCTATGTGATTTATATGATTTCAAGTATGGATCTAACTATAATGGGTGTTGATTTGGTTTGAATCAAAAAGAAAAGAAAAAAAATAATTTTTCTAGTTTTGAAAACCCAAACTTTTAGTTATTTTGAATGTTTACCGTTTTTGATCTAGACATTCTTTTCTCGATCCGTCTAAGATTAGTGCTAGATATATGTGTTTACTAGTTAACCCAAATGGTAGAACTCAAAAATCGTTTTTCTAAAAGTCGTGGTGTTGATTTATGTGAAAACAGTCCCGTTTCTAGGAACTGTTTTGGATCAGTCCGTAGCAGGGGTATTTTCGTACCCTTTTTGTGCTTTATAAATTCTGGAAAAATTTGGGGTGTTAATATCAGTAGATATGCAGGTTGTGTAAAAATTTGAGAATTTTTGGCAGTACGGTTTGAGAGATATGGATTTTACGGTGATGGACCCCAAAACTGTTTTTGGCCAAAAGGTTGCTGCCCAGATTTTTGCGAGGGCTGTTTTGGCAACTTAAATTGAGAAATAAATTCCAGCCTTTTGGGACATGAAAATATATGGTATTATGTAGCTCGTGTCCAAAAATGAGCTAATTCCGAGTTAAAACGGCCAAGTTATTACCATTACAATTTTTGTGATTTTCCGACGGAAATCGCTATAACTGGAGTTCTACATCCCCGATTACCACGAAATTTAAAATGGAGCATCACGTTAACATATTTAAGGTTATCCCAAGAGATGGGAATGTTTGGAGTTAAGCACGAGGTAGCTAATTTCTTAAGCTACGCACTAGAATTAATTTTTAAAAAATATCAAAGGAAGTTGGAAAATTATGGAAAAATAATTTTTGTGGATGAAATATGTGTATATGTGTTTGGACAAAGGATAGGAAAATAATAAACTGATTTGGTATTTTCGTGACACGGATATAGAATAAAGCATGCTGGATTATATAATATGTTGAATCCAGTTTGCTGGATTGCAGTTTAGATTGCTGGATTTGGAATTCAGGTTGCTGGATTTGGAATCCAGGTTGCTAAGTTGGTAATTTAGTTGCTATATTTGGAATCCAGGTTGCTGGATTAGTATTTAACTTTCTAGGTGTTAACGAATAACTTATGAAATGAAAAAACGAGTGTTAAATCATATAAATGTGATTCTATGGCATGGTTAAGTGCTTAAGCAGAGTTTAACTGAACTTAAACTCGAGTGTTGACCAACTAGACTGTCGGGATGTTAAAATTGTGTCAGTTTCAACTCAAACTTAATAGTCTAACTGATACTAAGTCTTATGTGAATTATAGACTGATATGGTTATGTGGTAATGTGTTTAGGTTATTCTGTGGATATAAATATAACAGTATTATACTGTGATGATATTATTCTAATTATTGAATATCTATATTATTAATATTAGGTCTTCGGGTAAAGCGTTAAAAATTGCGTTGCGGTAATCAACGGTTCAGGCAAGTTTCTTTGTACTTAACTCTACTAAGAGTGTTTTATTCAAGCTTATGGTTAATCATTGCTGATTGCCATGAAAATTATACTCTGTACATCTTGCATGTATAAGTCAGGTATGAAAGGTTGATCACCTTCATTACTAGTTGGTTCAGAAATGTTTGTTCATGTTTAAAACTTGTTCAGTCAAAAATTTGTTCGTGCTAGTTCTCAATTATATTGATGAATTATAGCAAGCTCATTATTCATACTCTTCAACCATGATATATCGTTATATTATTGTATATAAACTTGTTGGGAAACTTTCATGCTCACCCTTGCTATATCATGATAAAATATTGCAGATAAGGCGAATGCGTTCGGATACAGAAAAAGTTAAGGCCAAGTTCAACTTGGAATAAAATTATGCTGCTATTTTGTAATAGTATAGTTTGATAAAGGTGTTATATGTTAGAAAATTTATGAATTATGTATACGTTAAGGTTTCTCGACCTTGGGAAAAATAGTGTGTAATGTAATGTATAAACAATTTATGTTTATATCTTCCGCAATAGTGATAGAAATAGCGTACCGAGTCCGCGGCGATTCAGGGCTCGGATTCGGGGCTACTTCAAATGGTTGTGCTAACCTTGGAGATAACCCCAAGGAATGCAGTTGCAGTTCTGAAGATAACCAAAGAAATGCTTGTTTCAAATACATACAGTCAGCTTTAACCTTGGAACTCACACCGAGGCACTCAGTACAAGACCCGGAGATAACACCGGGAAGATAAGCACATCTCAGAGATAACTAGGAGGACCTTCGGTACTTACAACATCCCAATCTCAGACATAACCCTGAGCAACGTCTGCTTTATCAGCCCAAACCGGAGATAACCCCAGTGATGGGTAAAATAGTCATTTTCCCACCTCAACCCTACATTACACCGTCTCAACAACATACATACATTTCTACACAGCAATGTCCCACAAGAACCAAGGAGGTCCAATCCCGAGTGACTACTATGCAAGGCAGCACACCGGATATAATTTGAAGCTTGAAGACCAATGGCATGGTCTCATCTTCCTGACTTAGTACAACCTCTAATCCCATGTCATGGTGTAGCTCTCGACAACGGCGGTCCAAAATAGGTCTTATACACCTTAATTGGATGCTCGAATTGTATTTTTAAAAGTTCGAGCGGACATCACAGTGCATGTGTGCACGTACTTCGAGATGGCGGGACTCGCAGAGTCCAGGGAAGCCCGGGCAGCCACAGGTGTATCTGCGGCTAGCCGCAGGTCCCCCCTCTATAAATAGAGGGCTTGGGGTGGCCATTTTATAGAGAAAAAAGGCGAGGAAGCCATGTCCAATTTGTTGTGTACACACCCTAAACTGAGTGCTTTCTCATTTTAAACACATGTGAGCTCACATATAGCTAATATATTTACCGGCAGGTGCCGAGTGTTCATCCACTTACAGTTATAGAATTCTTCTTTGGCAATCCACTATAAGCCTTCTAACACACTTTAAAGCTTTTCTCTTCATCTTTGCACACACCATTCTTCACGTTAAGAGTCATGTTGCGTGTGTATGCCCGGACTTTGGTCTTTGGTTTCATTTCAGTTTGTATATACATACATATATACATACATATATTTATATATAGACTAACATTATCGAGTTATGCCTCGATTGAGCCTAGACTTATTTCTGGAGCATTTATTTGCTTTCGTATATATATATATATATATATATATATATATATATATATATATATATATATATATATATATATATATATTCTTTATATATATGAAATGTGTGTCGAACTCTGTTCGATGAGCCTAGACTTACATCTTGAGTGTTTTTTTATTATATATATATATATATATATATATATATATATATATATATATATATATATATTAAAGCAGCAGTAAACGCACCGGATGTAAAATCCAGGCTCATCGAACAGAGTTCGACACACAGTTCATATATATATATATATATATATATATATATATATATATATATATATATATATATATATATATATATATATTAACAACAACTATTATCGAACTTTGTTCGATGAGCCTGGATTTCGCATCCGGTGCGTATATATATATTACTTTTCGTCCCACTTGGAGTTTACTTCGTGGCGGTTGATTGTTTCCCATGAAGGTGCTTCGTGGTGGTTGATCATGTTTGTATATATATATTTACATCTTATATATATATATATATATATATATATCTGCTTACTGCTTCCATATAAATTGCGGCATCAAGTGAGCCTAGGAATCATGTGATCACATATTCAGTCTACTAGATCTAGATTCGGTTCCCGTGATGGACATTTTCAGTTGTAAGCATCTTGTAAATTTATTCACGGTGTTTGGATTTTCTTCAGATGGTTTTCATGCCCACGAGGAGTTCAACACTACTTTCTAAATTATTTTCTCGAGGATGCTTCGCATCTCAAAAATTAAAAACAATCAAGTTGAACACTTAATAAAAAATGGAAGTGTAAAAGGTCTCAATTACAATTGAGCATAAGGGTCTGAAAAAGCTTTTTTATAAAACATCACTGCCATATCTTGTTTAAAACTGATTTTTTACACAAATCCAAACCCTGTGTATATAGGTGCGAACGAGGCCTCGTACTACTTCCATATAACTGCACATTGACCTAAACACATACACATTCATGTAACAGTTTCTTGAAAAGTGGCGGTCACCATGGTAACACAGATGTCGGGGGAGGGGGTACCTAACACCTTCCCTCTGCATAATCAAGCCCCCAAACCTTAATTAATCTTGCTTACACAGACCCGTTTAGCAGTGTCACATCACTGGGTCAATGTGAAAACCTTTTCTCAGTTGTGTTGGTATAACCATATAAAAAACCAATTGGCGACTCTTACAGTCCATTCGTCGACATATACACGTCGGACCTTTTCACAACTTGTTTTTCCAAACAAATCTCACCTAACATGAGAACACCAAAGAACAAGAGCAGAAAAGGGATAAAAAAAATCCCGACGTCGACAGACGTTGGTCATCTCCTTAATCAAAATATGTTACGTTATAAGCGGGGGATCACTACAGGAAGTATACCACATACCTTGATTATTACTCATTTATGTGCTCGGGCAGGAATTAGGTGGTCTGATGAACAACTACAATTCCCAAGTCAGGATATCACTCATGCTATGATAGCAAAATTCGAAGATTGGGAAGGAGGTATCCCACACCCAAGGAGTAAGGGTTTCATCCTTTGTCCCGCAACATCTGCACCATCACCACAGCCTTCAAGGTCTAATGAAGCAGGCACGTCAACTAAAGCTACGACAACTACTGACGTTTGATATCCCTGAAGGTTGGAGAGCAAGGTTGACGCTATATGCGTCAACTTTGCTGCATTTTGCAATAGTTTGATAAGGTATCTAGCAGAAACTTTTGCGTAACAGGGAAACATGCTTGAGTGGCCACAATTTGGGACAACCATGCCATATCCACCACCGGATTCACCACCCGAAGAGGGTGGTACAACTGATAACAAGGGGAGTTCCTTTAAACCATTTACCTTAATTCATAGAGAAAATGAATAGTTTAAGTTTGGGGGTATTGGGTAGTAGTGTAGTTGCATATAGTTAATTTTAGTTGCATATAGTTAATTTCCATATTTTTGCATGTTTAGTTAATTTTTGCATGTTTAGTTAATTTTTGCATGTTTAATTGTTTAGTATGTGTTTAATTAATAATTGCAAAAAAAATTTCTATTTTTTAATGATTATTATATGTTTTAGTTATGTGTTTAGTTGCATGTCCCAAATATCTAGCTTTATGGAGTTTTAGTCTTGCCAATGATGAAATAGAGTTTTGAAGGATTTTTGAATTTAGTGGATAACATGAGCTCAGTTATAATGTTTTACACGATGTAGTCCGTGCTTGTTATTTAGATGCTTTCAGTTAGCACATACGTGTTCACATATGCTTGTTGGTATAAGAATCACGTGTTTTTATTGCTTAGTAGAAAATGTGGTTTTAAAAATAAAATTGTGTAGAAAGTGGACTTAGGCTATGAAAACATTGATAATCAAACTTTGGGAACACATGGGTATGCTTATTGTGTATATAAAAAAACGAATAGTGAATAGATGATCTGGGTATGCTTATTGTATGTGTTAGAGTTTATGCCCTATAGGCCAATTATTTGATATAATTGCTTAACATTTTGATATTATATTTGATTAAATATATGAATGATTTTATTATGGTTTTATTTACTGCGTTATATAAATGTTAACATAATAAAATTCCTTAGAATAGTGATACAATTTATATAGTTTCAAGTATGTGACTTGAACATGAGATTATATAATTACAATTAGTATCATTGCTCTTAAATGTCCATAGTCGAGTACCATTATTGATAGGACATAAATGATGCATTGAGACTAGTATGTAGATTGACTGACGATCAAATCTCATTGGTCATAAATATATGAGATATTAAGTCAATGCATAGGTATGTGTTAGAGAACGATGTACTGGACAGACCCACCATGAGAATTCTATGTGGAGCATCGAAGTGTCATTAGCGATTCTCATAGTGACAATGATGTAATGGTCCTCTGACCTGAAATCAGTATATTTCTACACGAGAATTTATGTACTTTGATGTCATCAAATGTCACCTTTAATAGGGTGGACTATAAAGGTGATTATTGGGTACATCATGAATCGTGTGAGGAATATAAGTGATCTAGATGGAATTTAACCATCCTATATATTAGGGGCGATATCCATAGGCCTCTTAATTGATTAGGACTATGAAATGCATGGCCATGCTCAAATAGTGATTTGTTTCATATAGTCTACACATTGATCAAGAAAACTCAGATTAAATTATGAAGAGTATGACATATTCCATGACTCGAGTTTAATCCAGGATGTCAAGGTTAAAAGGATTAAATTATATTGAAACATTTGTCACAAAAAGATTGCATCGAATCATCGATCTTATTATTACTTGGGTAGCAGTGATGCATTACTAGATGTCGCTCACTGTTTATACTTTTATAATATGATTTTAAAATTATTGCCAACGTAATAGTAACCTATAAGGTCACACACAAAGAACGTAATTAAAAGGAAATTAATTTAAATTGTAAAGATTTAAATATGTCAATATGATTAATAGAATTTTAAATTACTAATTTAAATTAATAGGATAATTTATATATATGTATATTAATTAAGACTGACAAAATTAAGATATATATATATATATATATATATATATATATATATATATATAAATTTCAGATTTAATTTTAATTGGATTAGGATTTTGATTAATTCCTATTAACTACTATATATATGATATATAGCAGCCATTTTAAGGGACGATCATAAACTCACAAACCCTAGCAGCTCTTAGAGAGAGACTAGAGAAAAGTTCAAAAATCTTGTTCCTTTGGTGGCTAGTACCGCAGCTCCTTTTATTGCAGAATCGTGCGACGGTTTGTGTGCGTTCGTGTGGATACCGTAGAGACGTAGTACCGTGAGGAATTGCGTTGGAGATTCGAAGCATTTCAGAAAATTCTATAATCGGTATAATATCTAACCACTGAATTAATTATTTTTCGCATGGATCCTGTTTTAGGGTTTCGGAAATTGCTTTAAAATTTTAATTTCCACTGTGCGTTTTTGTGCCGAAACCCAACAGTATATAGTGTAAATAGATGATCTGGGTTTCTATATAGTGAATTCATAACATCTAGATGAACGAATTTGATGTTTTTCAAATTCTGGAAAAGTTTAAAAATGTTGTTTGACAACGAATGTCAGACCTCATAGATCATTACTTGTTATGTGTTTTAGTGTTTTAAAGGTTTGTAGTTGTAGCTTGTAATGTTGTTAGTATTCTGAAAGTGGAAGCAAGATCATTGAATGTGTATATCAAAAGTTATTCACGGTCAAAGTTCGTTGATCAAACACGAATTTAGTTTTCTGGGTAACCCAGAAAACTGAAGAACGTGTTATGTCAATGACTTAGAACATGTCTTCTGACATGGTTTGACTGGACAGTATCTTGGGATTTTGTTGTTGTTAGATTGATTTTAGGTATTAGATCTGTTCATTGGCATGTATACTACAAACTGAAGCCATTAAATCACTAAAACATTGCATAGATTTCAAGTTGTGGAAGCCCAAAGTAGGCTACTCGAACTGTTATTCATTTTTGGGTAACCTAAAAAATGAAGAACAGCTCTGACAGCTACTTTGCAAGCTTAGATCTCATTCGTGTTATGTTGTTTGACCATGATTATTGTTCATATTTGTAGTATTACATCAATACTACAAGATCAATATCTTAACTTCCCCAAAACTTCATAACCTGATAATTGTTGTTGGTCAAACATAGCCCCTCGAACACTGTCCATGATTGTTCTTGGTGCTCAAAAACATCTTAGGCGACACTTTCTGTGGCTAAAAGCTATAACGACAGATTTAATAATTTTATTTATTTTAATTTCCAAAAATCATTTAAAAATAGAAAATAATTTTTGAAAATTATAAAATTAGTTTTAAAAATTATTTGAAGTTTTAAAAATTAACTTTTAATAATTTAACATATTTTTCATAAATATTAGTGTTTATTTAAATATTATTGATATTTAATTTATTTAATAAATTTATTAAAAAATTTAATTAAAAAGCATTTTAATATTATAAAAATCATTTTAAATGAAAATAAATAGTCTAATAATATTTTACCTTATAAAATGTGACTTTTAATATTTTAAGAAAAATGTCATTAATAATCTAATATTAATGATATTAGATTTATTTAATAATTATATTAAATAAATAGTTTAAAAATAGTTTTATTGATTTAAAAATCATTTAAAAAGGATATAAGTGATTTAAAAATATTTTAAGTAATAATAAATAACTTTTAATATTTTGATGAATAATACATTAATATTTAAATATTAATGGTAATTATTTAAAAATGAATTTAAATGTTTTAAATGTCATTTAAGGGTAATAAAAATGTTTCAAAAATATTTTGAGTTATTATAAATAACTTTAATATTTTGGCAATGGTTTCATTAATATTTTAATATTATTTAAATATTAATGATAATTGAATTATTTAATAATAAAATCATGTAATAATGATTCCAGTGTTTGAAAAATCATGATAAATTATAATAATTATTTAAAAATATTATTATAAGTCAATTAAAAATAATATGAATGATATTTAAATTATCCAGAATAATATTTAAAATACAGATTTGAGTTTTATTAACAATAAACTCGATAATTACCCGATAAAGTCGTCGGTACACCGAAATGCTACCGAAATTGATTCGAACCTATATAGGTTGACCTGATAAGTGTCTGTTTATGATCTAATGACTGATAAACATATGTGACAATGTGATTAAGTTATGTGTTGACTGCAAATAGTAGTACTACGTGTTATGATATTATTCTAATCGAAAGAATAATCTTATTAATGATAGGTCGTTGTATTAATGGTAGAACTAAGTTGTGTACTGTAAGCAGCAGACCAGACAAGTATCTAATCATTTGCATTTACTTTATGCAATGGACATGTGTAAGCCAGTTTTAGAACTATATTGTTATTGTTATAATTCACATTTCTATACCTTTGTAGATATGTCAGTTCTTAAATTCTATCCGATCATTATTTATCATTACATTATTATTATATGATCCAGATATATATATATATATATATATATATTATGTTCATTAATTTCTAAATATTGTTATACAAGTGTCCTCACTTGGATAATTGTTGTACTTGTTGATACATACTTATTAAATTCTGGTATGTATAAATTGATTAAAAGATGTCTAAGCTGTTTGACTCGACTAGACATAGATTTAAAAATAACGTTGCGATATGTCTTAGTTAATTATTCTAGCTAGATGAACATTTGTTAAAACTTGATAGGTTCGAGAAGAGAACTCAATTATTATTGACAGGTCGATGCTAATTATTTTAGCAAGATCAAGAAAGCTATTAGATATTGAAATCATAGAATTTCGTTGTTATGATTCAAATTTTGTTTATAAGACTGAGAAGAACAACCTTTTATACAAAGGGAACCTATTGGTCGTATATCCGGCCATTGTGCGCGTATAAGTATTATGCATAATATAGGGTACAAGGAGTTAGCCGCTCTAAGTACTTGTTGGGGGTATGATTTAATCTTTATGGTTATCTGATACACTTGGGCATATCAAAGTAAATATTTGATAGTTACTCGAGAAGAGAAATTCAAAATCCTATTGGATCACTCAGCATAAACTCCGAAAAATATTTCACTTTGTTATTGCATAGAATTGATTCTTGTTATTCAATTGAATATCGAAAATTAAAAACAAAGTTCATAGTCTGTCGACTGCTCTCCATTTATAGTCAGTACGTAGTTTCAAAAATTTGATATAGAATTGATATGTTGTTATTATTGGTTCAGCTTACTTCACAACTGTTGATTCGTTATAAAAGTGTCATTCAAAAAAACATTTAATCCTTTCAGCGAATATTTATTGTTGTTATTACTTGTTGGGAAATCAAATGCTCATATATTCTTGATTTAAATTTAATTGTTTTCAGCTAAGCGTGATCAACCTGAATGTTCAGGCAAGAACAAAGGAAAAGGAAAGCAACCATAATAAGTTGTGGTATCTTATGTAATAGTTAGACTGTATTAAGACAATGATGTTTATTAATTATCATGTAATAAATGTTTTAAAGGTCGCGTACCTAGGATTAGACCATTCTGATATATGTAAATTAAGTTTGATATTTATATTATTGTTATTATTCCGCTCAAAGAAATGGTATCGTTAAGCACCGAGTTCGGGTTTCAAGCACCTGAATTTGGGGGCGTCACACATACTCCATCATGGATTTCATCTATGACCCTCTGCGCTTTGTCTTTGTCTAGACATCTGAGAAGACCTAATCCTGCATCTCTTTTGTATAGTGTGTCTTCGCTTAGGTAGAATTTTATACCCATTCGATGGATCCACTTTCTTTCAGCTTGACTCGCCTCAGCAGGTGTAGATCCATCTCACAGATACTTCTTGATATGTTGATACCAAGGGTGTTGGATGGGAGGCAGTTCATCCAATACTTCTCCAATGTAGTTCCCATTGGCTGGTGCTTTTTACCGGGTAAATGTGATATTTGGCACGTGTGACGCCCCTAAATTCAGGTGCTTGAAAACCCGAATTCAGTGCTTCACGATATCATTTCTTTGAGCAGAATAATAATAATAATGTCATAAATATCAAACTTAATTTACATATCAGAGTTGTCTAAATCCCAGGTACGCGACCTTTAAAACATTACATTACATGATAGATAATAAATATCATCATCTTATTTAAGTCTAGCTATTACATAAGATAACACAAACTTAATCTGTTAGCTTTCCTTTCCCTTTGTTCTTGCCTGAACCTTCAGGTTGATCATACATAGCTGAAAACATTTAAATTAAGCAAGAATGAGCATTTGAGTGCCCAACAAGTAATAGCAAACAATAAACATTTGTAAAAAGGATTAAATGTTTTCTTTAAATGACACTTCTACAACGAAGCAATGGTTGTGAAGTAAACCAAAGCAACATTAAATAATGTCACAATTCTATTTCAAATTTTGATACTATGTACTAGCTATAAATGGAAAAAAGTCGACATACCATGAACTTTGTTTTCAATTTTTGAAAAGGTTTAACAGAACTTCATATGTAAATTGTCATAACTTATAGGCACGGGGGGTGATCAGCCCGTTATGCCCTGTATTGATCAATACTACATGCCATAACGATATTCTCGTTCATCATATTCTCCTTAAGCGTACAAAAGTTTTCCAATGTTTGGAATGTTCATACTTAGTCGAGAATTCAAACAAACAATTCGGTTGGATATCAATAAGGTCATATCATGTTCAACGATATTTTTAAACAATTCGGTTTGTGATGTTCATACTTAGTCGAGAACTTGTAATAATACGAATATTTGGATACATAATCAATAACAATAGAGTTAATAATCTGGCATAACGATAATATAAATCTAAAACTTTCTTCTAATGTCCATTGCATAAACGAAATGCAAAGGTTAGGATACTTGCATGAATACTATTATTAATAACAATAAAGTTTAAAAGCTTGTATAACCGGAATATAATTTAATAACTGACTTACACATATTTATTGCATAAATAGATATAAAGATTAAAAGGTAATTGCCCAATAAAAAGATTAGTTCGGATACTTGCACAATATAATTTAATTACGGTTAGGAAACTTGCCTTAAGCGTAGTTTATTCACGTTAATAAATCATCACTTTCGAATCCTATTTATAGCGTGTTATAAGCACAAGATGCTCATTAGCTAACACATTCTTTATTCAAGTGTGACATGATTCAAATATTCACATATGGTACAAAATCAACTCATAGGTTTATCGAGAAATCAAGTATCTAGTTACTTCATAAGCCAATTAAGAATGCTCAAATTTAAGGGCTTTTTATTCATGGACATTCATTATATAAAGCAAATACTATCTATTTACCTAATCCTCACATATATACATGCGTCAGTAGGTTTGAAATCATTTTTAGCAATATAGGCATCAAACAAGTCAACTGTCCAAAATTAGATTTTAGAACTCAGATTCCAAACTGGCGCAGTTGCGTCATGGCTAGGCCTAGAGCCGGCGCAGCTGCACAGCCCTCTGGCCAAGCCAAGACTTAGTTGTTGCCTTGTTGTTTATGTCCGGCAAGAACACAACATACATACTATTATGAAAAAGGTTATTTCTCGGTTCTTAAGTCAATCTTGGTTTTTATTTTCATATAATGGTTCTAAGTTAAACATTTCAACAAGTTAAGGCCATTCAAGGTTATGAAACCACAAGGTCTAATATGTTTGCCTTCTAAACATAAAAGGTAGTCATATAACTCATATTTGGCATGCTTGTGAGTATTCATAACATATATGTGTAATTAACCTCGTTTTGGTTGGAATTTTGCTTTGCTTATGCTTTTCTTGAATTACAATACTTAAGCATGTTATATATATTATTTATGATACGTGAGTGAGTCTAAGAGCATCATCAAACATGTTCACAATATCAGATTCTAACTCTCAAGGTAGTATGTTAACATTCTCGTTCAAAGTTCGTATTTTCATTAGTAACCTTACTAATAACTCCAATACATTCATGCTTTCTTATGAATCATATAAACATAAGTTAACGGTCTATTTATGCATTTCTAAACCATACCAACATGCTTGTAAAGTCAGCATATAAACATGGTATACATACATATCAAGTTCCTTCCTAAAGTTCTAAATTCATTTAAACTACACACTTTGTTAATCATGTAGACTAATCTAGTAAAATATGATCTTATTAAGTTAATATACTTTTATATACCCATTACACATGCTTGCATGCTAGTTTAAGTCATAATAATGTATCACACTTAGCATAATTTTAAAACAGAACTCAAAACTAGACTCAGGGGTCGGCGCAGCCGCGCTGCACCTCAGTGTTAATCCGGCTCAGCTACGCCGTGTCTGGTTCGAGCCAGGAATAGTTTGCGTCGACAGAAAACTAGCCTAAACACAGAAATTACTCACGAATTCGATTATAAACAAGTATGTATTAGTTTCAACATGCTAATATAGTTATATAACAACTACACAACCATTACCCAATCCTTATTATCATCTAACTCCACCTAATTACGAATTTAAGAATTCAAGAATGGAAATTTAACAGAAACTAAAAATGAACAACAAGAAAGAGTTTTATACCTTTGTAATTAGCTTGGTAAATAACACATTTTCTACTGATATGTACACAATCACCTTTTCTACTGATTGTGTACTAATATGTACACAATTACTCACTCACAATCACTCACTCTATCCACTGATATGTACACAATCACTTACTCAGCAGTAGAAATTAGAAGGAGATGGGTTGTATTTATAGGGAAACAAGAACACAAACATTGCATATATACATCAAATTAAACTAATGAGAATGTTAGATTACATGATGGTTAAGAAAGAGTTGATAAATGGTAGTTGATTTACATCATTATGCCCACTCCCTTGTTCATCATTGACATCTAGGTTGCTAGCTTGAGCATGGAAGAAGAAAAAGGCATAGGCCTTGGGCTCTATGTGATTCACGTGGCTGAGAAAATGAGCAAATGGAACACTAGTTTTGGGACAAGACAATTAACTCAGCACTCTTGCAACATTAGACCATATACTCATACACAACTCTTATTCTTATGATATAGTGTATACACATATCAACCATACATTATAACGTAGTGCCACAATATGATTTACATATTTGATATTTCAAGGTAGTAGATGTAATATAGAAATGTAACATACATATATGACATATAATTTTATCACACCAGTATACTTTATTAAAAATAATAGATTTCAATATGTTCATGGTATATTAGTTTAATATATACCCACATACATCTTGTCACATACACCTTCATGATGTATTTATACCATATAGTTTTAATAAACATTAATATATGGTTACTATATATAGCCACATAAATGTTACACTACACTATATAATTCAGTTGTATTTTATATTTTTAATCATTGCTCATATGTACATAACAGTCAATATAATCTTATTACATTAATAACTTATTTGTTTTATGTCAAAGAAATAAATTTTTGACTTCCTTGATTAATTACCACCAATATAAATAAATCCATTCTTCCTTGATTAATGTATTTATGGATCTCCATAACCATTAATTATCTATATAATTCTTATTGTATTTATAGAAATATTGCTAACAATAATAATCACATATTATTAGTTAATTACCATTATCAATTAATAATAATTATTGGCTCACTTAATAATTCCTTCGTCGAACATAAATCACTTTATTCTATGGTTTATTAATGTCACACATATCACATAATTGTTTCATTTAATTTCAAAAGTAGAAAAAGTAATTTTCTCCAACATGGCGCAGCTGCGCCAGTTTGTACTGTTGGGACAACGCAGCTGTGTCGTACCCTGACAGTGCCAAGACTGGTTTAACTTCAAGCCCGTGCCAACTTTCATCGCTAAACTCGTTTTATACGACATGAATTAATTTCCACACGAGTGATATTGCAAATCTAAGACTGTATTCATTACTTATCATAAAAATCCTAAAAATCATATATTCACGAAAAATAAATAATAACGGTTTTTATTACAAAATTTATTATAAGAATATAATCTATAATGATCAATAGTAATAAATAATTTTTATTTATCACATCCACCCTCCCTTATAAGGATTCCGTCCCCGGAATCACTGTTTCAAAACTTATAGATACAAGGGAAAATAGCATACACAGTCATTTCAAGTAGATCTCGATCAGATTAGATCGAACTGATCTTTAACTATTCAACATAAAACTTATCTATCTGATCATACGGAAATTTGATTTCTAACAGAACTCAAATTTCTCCTTCAAAATTTCTTTATAACACTAAAAATCATATATAAGAAAATAAAATTTATTCGAATAATACATGGGGTTCCATCCCCGGCTGCTACGGTGTCATGAACCGTCATGTTGAAGACTCTTGCAGTTGATTTTGTTGAAGTTGATCCCGTTATCGCCAGTGTTCCACTGCCTTTTCCCGTATTCACTATTTCTATATCCATTCTCCTTTTCGGACAGTCTTTTACCTTATGTTCCGTAGATCGACACAGAAAACACCCATTGTTCGACCTAGGATTGGGGCTATTAGGAGAGATATGTCCATCCTGCCCACACTTATAGCACACAAACTTACCACTAAGACACTCACATGAATGATTTTTCCCACAATTCTTACAATGCACAGCCTGCTTCCTCACACCTTCTTATTTGACTTGGACATTTCCAAAATTGTTCCACTTTCTTTTTCCATTCCCACTACCACTACCTGCTTCTACCTTCCCAGTTCCCTCAACCTTACCCTTGTTCTTTTTTTCCTTATTGTAGAGGCTCATGGCCTCACTTCCCCCGTAGGCTATGATAGCCTTCTCCAAAAGTGCTATAAAAGTATTTATCTGCAATACTGCCACATTATTATAGAGCCAAGGTTTTAAGCTCAGCTCAAACCACCGCAACTGTCATGTTCTCCTACTTAATTCATTAAACTTTGCGGCATACTCCGCAACTGTCATGTTCTCCTACTTCAACTCCAAAAATTTTACCTCCATCCTAGCTTGCACACTAGAAGATAAATAGTTCTCAAAGAACAGCGTCTTAAACCTAGTCCATGCTATCACTCCTTCTCCTGCCCTAGCTTGATTTACCTCCCACCAGAAATTTGCCTCACCTTTCATCATATATGTAGAGTCCCCAAATCCGGGTACTTGAAACCCGAACTCAGTGCTTTACGATACCATTTCTTTGAGCGAAATAATACTTATTATAATAACAATAATATAAAGATCAACTTAATTTACATATCATTACAATAATATAAAGATCAACTTGTCTTAATAAAGTTAATTATTACATAAAATAGCATTTCTCTCATTCAGCAATCTTTCCCTTTCCCTTGTTCTTAGCAGAGCTCTCTGGTCGTTCACACTTAGCTGAAAATATTTAAATTAAGCAAGGATGCGCATTTGAGTGCCCAACAAGTAATAGCAATTATATATATTTAAGCTAAAAAAAATTAAATGTTTTCTTTATAATACCCTTCTACAACGATTCAATAGTTGTGAAGTAATCTGTACCAATGATAATAATATATCAATTCTATACCATATTTTTGAAACTACGTACTGACTATAAATAGGGTTAATGTGACATACTATGAACATTATTTTCATTTTCGAAAACGTTAAACAGAAATTCATCTGCAAACCGTCATAACTTACGGTCACGGGGGGTGATTAGCCCGTTATGCCCTGCATTGATCAATACTACGTGCAAGAACGAGGGTATCGTTCACTCTGTCCACCTTGGGTGCATAAAAAGTTTCCCCCGTGTAGGGATGTTCATACTTGTCTGGGTTCTAAATCAAAGGTCTTATCTTGTTCAACAATAATCTATAATTCAATATATATGTATACTGGTAATTGACAAAGGTATATCAACATGTGATTAAATATAATGATTATCAAAGTGGGGACACTTGTATAACCATTTATAGAAATTAACGAACAGAATATATATCTGAATTATCATATACTAACATGTTGATAATCAATGAACGTATATAATATAGGGTTAATAATTTGTATAGTAATAATATAGTTTAGAAACATTCTTACTCATGTCCATTGCATAAAAAAAATGCAAAGGTAAGATACTTGCCTGATGCGCTGCTTACAGTTCACAACTTAGTTTTATCGTTTATATCATGACCTATCATTAATCAGATCATTCGTTCGATTAGAATAATATACTATAACACATAAGCATTTCGCAGTCAACAAATAACCTAATCACATTATTACCCATGTTTAACAACCATTGAATCACAAATAATCACATATCTAATTACATTATCTAAGTCCAGATCAATTTCTGAAACATGTCAGTGTACTAACAGCTTTATCGGGTAATTATCGAGTCTAAGACTCTCTTCTGTAACTCAATGTCTGTAAGTTTCAGTCATATTATTTTTAAATGTCTTAATATAATTTTAAAACATTTATTATAATTTATCATGAATTTTCAAACACCGGAATCATTATTAAATGATTTAAATATTGAATAATTCTATTATCATTAATATTTAATTAATATTAAACTATTAATGAAATCATTTCTAAAATGTTAAAGTTATTTATAATATCATGTAATACTTTTAAAGTATTAATATTACCCTTAAATAATTTTTAAAACATTTAAAATCATTTTTAAATAATTACCATTAATATTTAAATATTAATGTACTATTTATCAATATATTAAAAGTCATTAATCATTACTTAAAATATTTTTAATTCATTTATATCCCTTTTAAATGATTATTAAATTAATAAAACCATTTTTAAACTATTTATGTAATATAATTATTAAATAAATTTAATATCATTAATAATAAATTAATAATTATTAATATTAAATTATTATTGAAATTATCCTTTAAATATTAAAAGTTATATTTTATAACTTAAAATATCTTTAAACACTTTATTTTTATTTAAAATAATTTTTATAATAATAAAAACATTTTTAAATTAATTTATTTAATATGAATATTAGGTAACTTTAATATCATTAATAATAATTAATTATGAAATTTATTTTTAAATATTAAAAGTTATATTTTATAACTTAAAATATTTTTAAATACCTTATTATTATTTAAAATGATTTTTAATATATTAAAATCATTTTTAATTTATTTATTTAATTCATTTAGTAAATAACTTAATGATCTTTAATATTAATTTATTAATGAAATTTATCACAAAATATTAAAAGTCATTAAAAATAACTTAAAATATTTTCTTATATCATAATAAAATTTTAAATGATTTTTCAAATATTAGAATCATTTTTAACTAATTTATTTAATATTATAATTAAATAAAATAAATACTTTTAATATTCCAAAAATATTAAATATTTATGAAATATACTCAAAATAAATAAAAACTAATTTTTGGAATTTAAAATAATTTTTAATAATTTATTTGGTATTTTTAATAATTAAAAACTATTTTTTTCTATTTATTTAATTAAATTAATTAATTTCTGGAAAATATTATATACTATCTGTCGCTAAAGGGCCGTATAACGATGAAACTGTCGCTATAGGTGTTCTTGAGGTGTTCATGAAACCTAGAACACCAAGTCAGTTATTGAGTGACCAAGTTTGACCATGTTTAATTTCGCGTGTGTTGTGTTTCTGAGCGTTTTGTTGCTCAGATCATGTAGTACACATACAAGACTACACGATCCAATAATAAATATCATCATAACATGCATAAACAAAGAGATCTGAGCCTCAAAAGTGGCAGTCAGACCTGTTCTTCATTTCTGGGTTACCTAGAAATGAAGAACAGTTCGACTGTCTATTTTTGGGCTTCTACAACTTGTAATCCTTGTAATGTTTTAGTGATATAAATGGTTTAGTATGTAGACAACATGTAGGACAATAGATAGATCACATAAAATCAATAAAAACATAACACAATCGTCAAATCTGGGCCGGTCAAAGAATGTCAGAAACTGTGTTCATAGGTTTTCTGGGTTGCCCATAAAACCGGATCCGTGCTCAAGATACCAACTTTGACCAATCACTAAGATCTATTCGTATAATATTATGGAGATTTTAAGGCATAAATATGAACTTAAATTACCATACTACAAGTTAGACACAACAACAAAAACAAAAAAATTAACTACAGAAAGATCTGGGCCTTTAAACTTCCTGTCAGAACGATCTGGGCATGTTCTTGACTGCCCAGATCTCCTTCAGTCATGGTCGGTAAATGATCTTTGACCACGAATAACTTTCATAATAGACATCAAATGACTCAATTTTTTTTTTGTAGATTAAAGACTACATTACAAGCTACACATAATAACTTAAAAACAACAAAAATCATAATCGACCAAAGATCTGTGGTCACTGACATTTGTTGTCAGACCACAGTTTATTTTTTTTCCAGACTTTGCAATAACTCAAATCAAATCCTCTAGATGTTATGGATTCAACATCTAACAACCCAGATCATCATTAGACACTACTAACAACACATTTAACATAAAAAACAGCATCTAACACATCATCAAAGGTCAGAATTCAAGCTAGGGTTTTTACCTTTACTTTGATCAATCTTGATCTTAGGCTACTGATTTGTTAGTGATATTCGTGGGGCTGGTATTTGGGACTGATATTCATTGAAATTTTCGTGGGTTTGGGTTGAGAGAGATAAGTTAAGAGTTGGTACCAAAAATGAGCATGAATGTTCAATTTTCTCTCTATCAATCTATTTATACAAGACTTGTAATGAAGGGCTGAGCTATGGCTGCTGATTTTGCTGAGATTTTAAGTCACAATTGTCAAATAAGTTGGTCACCAACCCATCCTATTGGCAAACCCTACTAGTTAGCCAAAATAATACAACTAGGGGCAAAATGGTCATTTGATAAATCATTTAATGGCAATTTTGTAACTTGTCAAACCCTTAGGGTTTAACCCTAAGGTTTAGCACAAATTGAATGATTTTCCAACTAGGGTTTGTACAAAAAATAAAATAAAATAAATTTTAGTTTCTAAAATTTTGAAATTAGGGTTTCATAATTATGATTAATTTTCTAATTACTTTATACAGGAACATTACGGTTTAAAATCACTAATTATAATTAACTTTGCTACTTTAGCAATTAGAGTTTAAAATTAGTAATTAGTTTTTTTATAATTTCTAATTAAGGTTACTAATTTTAGAAATTTGGGTTTCTAGAAATTAATATCTCTAAATGTTAATTAGGGTTAACCTAATTAATCATGAAATCATATAACACAATTATATAATAATCTCAAACTCATGATTGAGTTTCAAGTTAGGGTTTTATCATTTCAAAAATTAGGGTTTTTTAGAGTTTTAATTAGGGTTTACCTAATTAATACATTTAATACACGATATAAATTTTATAACACACTTATAAAACAATCTTGTACTCTAATTTGGATCTCAAATTAGGGTTTAACATTATTACTAGGGTTTGGTCGTAATACATCGTAATTGACCAACCATTATCAATACGGAAATACCGTACATATTCATAGCACTGAAAAATCAAAATATAGTTAATATTATATTATTATTCTCATACCTTGACAATAATTCAAAATTCGGGTTTGGATTCCATGTCTGATTTATTCTTCATATTTAACCTTAATAATTAAGGTAAAATAATTAACTTAATAATCTGTACTAAAATTCATATAATAAAAAAATTATTATAATTATTCTAAAAATCACTTCATATATTATTTAAATAATATATGATTATATTTTTATGGAAAATAATTAATAAAAACATTTCTATCTTAAAATTAATTATTATAAAAATATAATTTATAATAATCAATAATTCTAAAATTAATTTATTTATAAATATTTATGTAATAAATATATTTATATTTACCACATAATAACATATACACATTATCTTGTACAAATCCTCATCCTAAAAATATATAAAAAAAATTTATACGCAAAATTTCTTATTTATTTATATAGAAAACATTGGGTTGTTACATTCACCCTCCCTTATAAGGATTCCATCCCCGGAATCACCGTTTTAAAACCTACACATACAAGGGTACATAGCATACACAATCATTGCAAGTAGATCTTGATCATAATTTGATCGAACTGATATTTAACTATTCACTTAAAGCTCGTCTTTCTGATTAATCAGAAATTTAAATTCTAAAAGAACTCAAATTCCTCCCTCAAAATTTCTTTATAAAATAATTTATTATAGATAGAAAAATCATGTATAATAAAATAAAAGCTATACGAATAATACCTGGAGTTCCAGTGCCAGCTGCTATCGTGTCCTGGACAGTCATGTTGTAGACCCTTGCCGTTGATTTTGTTGGTTTGTTTGACGAAGTCGGTCCGGTGATTGCTAAAGTTCCGATGCCAGTGCCCGTGTTCACACTACTTGCCTCCACCCTCCTCTTCGGACAATCTTTCACCTTGTGCTCAGTCGATCCGTATAGAAAACATCCACTGTTCATCCTAGGATTTGGGCAGTTAATAGAGATATGGCCCTCCTGCCCGCACTTATAGCAAACGAATTTTCCTTTCACACACTCTCCTGAGTGGTTCTTTCCACAATTCTTACACGGCACAGTCTGTTTCTTCATACCTTCTTACTTCACCTGAATACTTCTGAAGTTGTTCACCTTCCTCTTTCCATCTCCACTCTTTCTCCCACTATTAGTTCCTACCTTACCAACTCCTTTGGTCTTACCCTTATTCTTCTTCTCCTTGTTGTAGAGGCTCATAGCCTCAGTCCCCTCCTCAGCAATAACCGCCTTCTCCTTGAGTGCTGCAAATGTAGCAATCTACAACACCGCCACCTTGTTATAGAGCCAGGGTTTTAATCCCAGCTCAAACCATCTAGCTTTCCAAGCCTCCGTATTAACTTGATGCGGGGCAAACCTAGCTAACTCTTTGAATTTTGCGGTGTATTCCGCAAAAGTCATATTCTCCTTCTTCAATTCTAAAAATTTAACCTCTATCCTTGCCTGCATACTAGGTGAAAAAAAGTTTTCGAAAAACAAAGTTTTAAATCTATCCCATGTGACTACACCTTCTCCTGCCCTAGCCTGATTTGCTTCCCACCAAAAAATTGCCTCACCCTTCATCATGTAAGTGGCAAAAGCAGTTTTCTGCCCTTCATCTACCCTAGCTACCATAAACGCCTTTTCAATCTCTTTAACCCAAGTTTAGGCTTCAACAAGGTCAGTTGTAACTTTGAATTCTAGAGGTCCCACAGCCTTAAAGTGTGACACCCCCAAATCCGGGTACTTCAATTTTACGGGATTTGGTGTTCACTGTACAAATATCATCTATCTATCTACCCATAATAAATGCAAGCCATGCAATAATTAGAATAAAAATCTTCCCTTTAAGGGTTACAACATTTGAATAATAATAATACAATCCCAAGTTAAACTAACCTTAAACATCTGTGCGGAATCATAAACAAATAAGTCTTAAACAACATCATTAACTCAAGTCTTAAACATAAATACATCATCTAATAAAAATAACAAGTCTTCATCACTTGTTAACCTTGCCCTTGCCTTTACTAGTGGAAAGTTCGTCGGTTCTTTTATTCTTAACTGCAATGTTATTATTAAGAAAGAGTGAGCACGATTGCCCACAAGTATAACAATATAACAATGAATAATAACATGCGAGAGAAATAATAACTTCTGAAATAAAAGCTTAACTTTTGAATCAAGAATGAATAGTAAGAATCAAAATATTTTTTGAGGGTCATAAGACCTTGAACTATGTCCTAGGTTATCAAGGGTTATACTTGAAACCTTTAACAGTCATAAGACTATGGACCTTTCTACTGTACGTAGGGGGATCAACCCTTAGTACCATACAGTGCACAATATCTTAACGCTAACGTATAAGTAAATCCCTTTAAAGGGTTGTTCATCTCAGTTTGACATTCAAGTCCGTACCAAAGGAAGTTTGGTTTGGATAATTCAATAAGGGTTCTGAAATTTAGAACGTTAATCAACTAAGGACTAGTTGAATCAATAAAGTTCACTAGTCTAATAAGGTTCAACAATAATGATATTCAATTTGAATAATAATCTCAAGAAGTATACAATAGGACAATTATTGTATAACTGAATCATGCTTTGAAAAGATAATCAATCTTTAATATAACATTTGAACTTGAATAATAGTAATGATAATTTACTCGAGGTAAATAATAAACTTGAACAATAATGATAAGTAGGGATAGGAAACTTGCCTCGTGCATAGATTACACTTTAATTAAGCACGTTCTTTGAATTTAATCTTACATACCATTCACATTCACAATACCAGTTAATTATAACTTAACTAATCATCAATAATCATTCATTTGTCTAAACTTTGGTTATGACTATACTTAGTCAAATTATCACATTTACTGTCACATAAAATCACTTCATGAATAATAATTTAATTATGCATTCCATAACTCAATCTATATGTAATTATGTTATTTGCATGTTAAACATCTATTTTATCATTACATTATACTTCTAACATGTTTATATGTTCATTACATTAAATTACTAACACATTGCTAGACTTAATCATTTTAAAATCTCATTTCTGAACTTTCTGGAGAGTGGCGTTGCGGCGCCATTGTTACACTTGTACTTGGCGCTGCGGCGAGATGGCGCTGCAGCCCGACTATTGGCTCTGTGGCGCTGCGGTTTGACACCTGGCGCTGCGGCGCGGGAAATAAGGCACGAGTCTGGTGCCGTGGCGCGACGAACCACAAATTGTTCTGCAATTCGCGAAAATTGCAGAACACAGCCAAAAAACTCCAATTAATTTACTATTACACGAATTTATTCATACCCACATGTTATAATTCATATATAATCAATACCCAACACTTATAGAGTGATTTTAACCCATTAAAACACATAAGCACAGAGTTAAAATCTATAATTTCACTGACTTTGATGTTCTTGAAGGTTTTGAAAATAAAACATGAAAATTGCCACTACGGATTCGTTATTACATCGAATCCGTTCGTTTAAAGTTTGGTGTCTTCGTATCAACATGTATAGTAATATACGAGTGTAAAATTAGTGATAATATACGATCAACACATGAAATAACACGTATAAGGCCATAAGGCCAAAACCGATACTCTGTAATTTTGTAGAAATCATATACTACGTATTTTCGTGAAACTGATGTTATGGTTTACAAAATATATATAACTAAATATGATTTGATAACATCTTAACCTATATATGCACATAAGCCTTACAATTTCCCATCATAGAGACTTTACAGAAAACTGTGAAAGCCATTTTTATAAAACTCAAACAACGTAATATAGAAATTGGGAAGGAAGAGATTACCCTGTAGAGTATAAATTAGTAGGCTAGATTCCTCACTCTCAATTCTCTAGACTTAGTAAAATAATAGGAGAAAACGAAGACGTCGTAATGAATAAACTGGCGCATTGTGGTCAGTTACCCATCATGGGTTAACTGCCCTCAACCTCTACTAGTGCCATGTTTAGCTATCCTTAAAAGGCTTATTCTCATTTAATTTAATAACTCTTTTATCATATAGTTTAAATCATGTCACACCCTTACACAATAATTCAATTATCTTATTTAATTTAATTAAATAACATATAATAATTTTTCATAAATTCCCATAGTCACATAATTAATTTTCTCATTAATTATTTATATCAAATTGTCAAATCTCTAATTAATAATTAAATTAAAATACCAATAGGCTTATTAAATATTTCTTTTAATACAATAACCTCACATAATCACATACTTCGATAATAAAAATTCTCTACATTAATTTAATAAATGTAACACATATAATTAAATTAATCTACCACAATTGCATCAATTAATTATTTAATCTAATAATTAAATTATCTAAAATATTTATTTACTTCAATAAATATTAAAATTAATTTTACAAAATCTCGTTCGTCACATCTTTCCCCCATTAAAAGGATTCTGTCCCCAGAATCACGACTCAATAAATTCGACCTGTTACATTCTCCCCCCTTACAAAGATTCTGTTCCCAGAATCACTTACACATAATTAAGTAAATAACTGAGGGTAATTCTTCATCACATTCTCTTCGAGTTCCCACGTAGCTTCTTCAGCATTGTGGTTCCTCCAAATTACCTTAACAGGAGGTATAACTTTATTTCTGAGAACTTGTTCTTTTCGGTCGACAATTTGGACAGGAATTTCTTCTTAAGATAAGTCTTTCTCAAAATTCAGGGGTTCGTATTCAATTACATGCTTGTAATCGGTTTGTAGGGTCGTAACACAGAAACATGGAAGACGTTGTGGACATTCTCGAGTGCTGGAGGTAAGGCTACCTCGTATGCGACTTCTCTGATTCTACGTAATACTTCAAATGGCCCAATGAATCTTTGACTCAATTTTCCTTTCTTTTCGAACCTGATCTTTCCCTTCCAAGGAGAGACCTTCAAGAAAACATAACTACCTGATTAAAATTTGATATTTTTATGATGTGGATCATCGTATTTCTTCTGTCTATCTTGAGCTGCTACCAGTCGCGCTCGGATAACTTTGACTATTTCTGCTGTTTGTTGTACCAATTCTGGCCTTAGCAATTGTCTTTCACCAACTTCATCCCAATAAAGTGGAGTTCTACACTTTCTGACGTATAACGCTTCGTAAGGCGGCATGCCTATACTAGCGTGGTAAGTGTTGTTATAGCCGAACTCTACTAACGGTAGGTGATCATCCTAATTTTCTTTGAAGTCCATCACACAGGCTCTTAGCATATCTTCTAATGTTTGAATCGTTCTCTCGCTCTGCCCGTCTGTTTGAGGGTGGCATGCTGTACTTATTCGCAATTGCGTACCCATGCATTCCTGAAGATGTTTCCAGAAGTTCGATGTAAAACGCGGATCTCTATCAAAAATAATTTACACCGACACTCCGTGTCTCGAAATAATTTCTTTTACGTATAGCCTTGCCAACTGATCCAAGTTGAATCTGATTTTGATAGGAAGGAAGTGTGCAGATTTCGTCAGTCGGTCAACAATAACCCATACTGCGTCGTACCCTTTCTGAGTCGTCGGAAGGCCAAACACGAAGTCCATTGTAATATGTTGCCATTTCCATTATGGGATTTCTAACGGTTGTAGCAATCCACTTTGTCTTTGATGTTCTGCTTTCATTTTTTTGACAGGTAAGACACTTGGCTACACATTCTGCAACATCTTGTTTTAAATTTGGCCACTAGAAATGTTGTCGAAGATCTTGGTATATTTTGGTACTACCAGGGTGAATCGAATATCGTGAACTATGAGCCTCGCTTAAAATATCTTCCTTAATTTCTTGTACTGGCGGTACCCAAATTTTACTCTCAAATCTCAGTATTCCTTCCTTATCCATCTTAAATCTCGGTTCAGTTCCTGCAGATATCTTATTTTTCATCTTTTTACATTCTTCATCCTGAAGCTGAGCCTTCTTAACTTTATCCAGCAGGGTTGTACCAGATTGCATCTGAAATAGCTTCTCATCAATTTCCAAAGGATAATTCACCTCTAACTCTAGTTTCTCTATTTCTGAAATTAGCTCCTCCTGACCAGTCAACATCATCAATTTCTCACGACTTTTTCTACTTAAGGCGTCGGCAACCACATTTGCATTACCCGTATGGTATAAAATCTCACAGTCGTAATCCTTAATTAATTCCAACCACCTTCTTTGACGCATATTCAAGTCCTTCTGCGTGAAAATATATTTCAGACTATTGTGGTCCGTATATATTTCACACTTCTCCCTGTAGAGATATTGTCTCCAAATTTTAAAAGCAGAAACAACTGCAGCTAACTCCAAGTCATAGGTCAGATATCCCTTCTCGTAATCCTTCAATTGTCGTGATGCATATGCAGTGACTTTGCCGTTTTGCATAAGCATATAGTCAAGTACTTTATGCGACGCATCACTATAAACAAAAAAAATTCCTGTATCGTCCGAAAGAGATAACACAGGGGTCGTACTCAACCTCTTCTTCGATTCTTGAAAACTATCCTCACACTTATCCCTTCAAACAAATTTCATAGCTTTTCGAGTTAAATTCGTTAACGGAGTTGCGATCTTGGAAAAGTCTTGTATGAAGCTTCTATAATATCCCGCCAATCTAAGAAAACTTCTTACTTCTGACGGTATTCTCGGCTGATCCCAGTTAATCACGGCTTTGACTTTTGATGGATCTACCAAAATCCTATTTTTATCGACCACGTGCCCAAGAAATTGCACTCGTTCAATCCAAAATTCGCATTTCGAAAACTTGGCATATAATTTTTCCCTTCTCAATACTTCCAATGTTAATCTCAAATGCTCTTCATGTTCTTCTTTGGTTTTTGAATAGACCAAAATATCATCTATAAATGCTGCATGAGCATTTGTAAAACCAAACGACATTACCAAAAATTCGTAGTGACAATATCGCGTTCTGAACGCCGTCTTCGGTACATCATCTGGCCTCACCTTCAGTTGATGATAACCGCTTCTCAAGTCTATCTTGGAAAAGTATCTCGCTCCCTTTAATTGGTCAAACAGGTCGTCAATCCTCTGTAATGGATATATGTTCTTAATCGCGACCTTGTTCAGTTCTCTGTAATCAATGCAGAGCCGCATCGATCCATCCTTCTTTTTCACAAACAACACCGGCGCTCCCCACGGCGATACGCTCAGTTGAATGTACTTTTTGTCCAATAATTCTTGTAGTTGTAACATTAGTTCTTTCATCTCTACTGGTGCCATTTGGTATGATGCCTTCAATATTGGAGTAGTTTCGGGTGGCAAATCTATCACAAAATCTACCTCTCTATCTGGTAAAAGCCCTGTCAAATCGTCTGGAAATACGTCGATGAAATCCCTCACGATCGGTATTTCTTCTACCTTCAGATTATCTTTTCAACTGTCGACTATGTAAGCTAAGTATCCGACACAGCCTTGTCTTAACAACTTCCTGGCCTACATCATCGTCAGACAAATCGCTTGTCTAGGCGACTTGCTACCATAAAACACAACCTTTGACGGAGTCATAAGGTTAATACGCTTCTTTTGGCAATCAATTACAGCCCCGTAATTGAATAACCAGCCCATTCCCAAAATAACGTCAAATTCTCCAAGTCGAATAGGGATAAGATCTACGTTCATGATATTAGCCTTAATATCCACTCTACAGTTCTTATGTATGTACTTAACAGGGATTATTTCTCTATTCGCAATTTTTATGTTCATGGGATAATCCAATTCATTCTTAGGCAAATCTAAATTCTTGGCAAAATCATCGGATATAAAGTAACATGTAGCACCCGAATCAAATAAAACATAAGCATTAATTTTATTGATCGAAATGATACTTGACACCACATCACAGGATTGAACTGCATCTTGCACCGTCATGTTGAAAGTCCGGGCGGTCGGTCGGTTTGTTGCGGTTGGTCCGGTGATGGTTAAGGAATTTTCACTGTTATTTCCCTGGTTTCCTCCTGATCCTGACCCTCCCGATCCCTTCATGGGACAGTCTCTTGCCAGATGGTCTTTCGAAACACAAGTAAAACAAGCACCCTTCTTTGGGTTTGGACAGTTTGGTGCTATGTGGCCTTCTTGACCACAATTGTAGCACACTCTTTTTCCTTTCATATAAACTCCCAGATGGGTTTTCCCGCAGGTCGGGCATGCTTCGATTCTTTTCTTCTGACTACTTTGTTGATTCCCCGATGATGAGTTGTCATTCCATCTTTTCTTCTAATTGAAATTTCCACCTCTTGTGCCACTTCCACTGGTCTTGTTATTTCCTTCACCTTCATTCTTCTTCTTCTTTTGATCTTGATTGTACTTGGTCACCGCATTGTTTCCTCCTTCAGCGAGGATGGCCTTTTCCTGTACTCTGGCAAATGTGTTTAGCTGAAACATTGATACCTTGTTGTACACCCAAGGCTTTAGTCCTTGTTCAAATCTTTTGACTTTTCTTTCATCCGTGTGTACTTGATACGGGGCGAACCTCGTTAACTCGTTGAATTTAGCCACGTAGTCAGGTACGCTCATGTTTCCCTGCTTCAACTCTAGAAATTGAACCTCCATCTGGTTCTGTGAACTAGTTGGGAAATATATTTCGAAAAACATCTCTTTAAATCTCTCCCACGTAATTACACCTTCACCTCCTCGTACTTTGTTTACTTGCCACCAGTAACTAGCCTTAGACTTCAGCATAAATGTTGTAAAAGCGGTCTTCTGGTCTTCTCTAACCCTAGCAACGTCGAAAACCTTCTCCATCTCCATAACCCACATTTGAGCCTCGATTGGGTTCATGGAACCTTTGAACTCTGACGGTCCCACCTCCTTGAAATCTTTAAAGGTAGTATTTAGTGGAGCTTGAGGTTGATTATTCATTGCTCCAGTCAGTAAGTTAACCAACTGCTGCACGGGATTAGCATTGGCATTATTGTTGTTATTTTTTTGACTCTTCTTGAGCCGGTTGACGCTGTTGTCTTCTCCTTGGCATCATATTTATATTAAATAAACGATTATTAGAACTTTAATTATTTCTATAAATAGTTAAGGCATTACTCAACAATTTAACATATCACTTAACACATTATCTCAAACAACTTGATATATATTCATTCAACTCAAAAGTTTTAACATCAAACTATAGCATCACTGCTATTTACATCAACTATCCTGGAATAAAGAATCCACAGGATTTACAACATTAATATATTCCTTTGTTCATAAACATATCAGAATTTACATATAAAATTAACTAAGTCTTTCACATAATTAAGCAAATCATATCACTGCCTGTCAAGGTGCTGCATAGCCTTGCCACGCTCCTCTTTAATGATACGAGACATCGTCCTGCGATCCAGCATGTACGATGGAAGTCCTTCAAACTGGATGGGGTACCTCAAAACTCGATCATGGGCCTCATCCATTACATGATTAAGTGTAGAGTATGTCTCTCCAAGCCTTGCCTTCTTCACACGACCATCCTCTTCCGCAAGATCCGCGCGACGTGACTCTCTTACCCAGCCCTCCTCTGCTATGGCAAGCCTATCTAAACTCTCTTTCAGATCCTTCTTCAACTTTTCTATCTCTGCGATCTTAACTTTGGTTTGACCCTTCTCGTGGACCAAATCCCATTCTACATTTCGCAGTCGTGAGTGAAGAGTCGAAATCTCCCTCTCCTTCTCCTCTAAAGTAATTTGCTGAATAGTAGCCCGCTCAGTCAAATCCTGCACCTCATCACATAACTCCGCGTTACGGTCGTATAATGTGTCATACATCTCAGCATCAATGGAGTGCTGTCGAAACTCCTTTTCTTCCTCTTCCTCGTCAAACTCCTCCTCAAAATCCTCCTCAGGATCAGTCTCAGGTTCATGCTCCTGACCAACAATGGAGATCAATGGAGATGACTCCCTCTGAACTAACTTTTCCCTAACGACATGTATGTCTCTGGGCTCCTCCTCTGTCAGTACTATAGGTACTCGGGATTCCTCATGCCCTGGTCGACTAGTTCCTCCAACGTCAGACATCCTGACAACAAAATTTGAAGTTTTAGTTGCTAAGTCGTATCATCTAATGCATACATTAACCCATAAACACATAAGGTCTTTTATTATCTTCAATGAATTACAGAAATTCATTTCTTATAACTCGATAAGAATTTTCCATCACTATCTTCTTTCTATAAGGCTACTACCAAAGGTTGTTCCCCCACCTAAGGTTCATAACCTACAACTTTGATACCAACATGTGACACCCCCAAATTTGGGTACTTTAATTCCACGGGATTTGGTGTTCACTGTACAAATATCATCTATCTATCTATCCATGATAAATGCAAGCCATGTAATAGATACAATAAAAATCTTCCCCTTAAGGGTTACAACATCCGAATAATAATAATACAATCCCAAGTTGTACTAACCTTAAACATCCGTGCGAAATCATAAACAAATAAGTCTTAACCAGCATCATTAACTCAAGTTTTAAATATAAATACATCATCTAATAAAAATAACAAGTCTTCATCACTTGTTAACCTTTCCATTGCCTTTACTAGTGGAAGGTTCATCGGTTCTTTCGTTCTTAACTGCAATGTTATTATTAAGCAAGAGTGAGCACGATCGCCCACAAGTATAACACTATAACAATGAATATTAACATGCGAGAGAAATAATAACTTCTGAAATAAAAGCTCAACTTTTGAATCAAGAATGAATAGCAAGAATCAAAAGATTTTCTGAGGGTCATAAGGCCTTGAACTATATCCTAAGTTATCAAAGGTTATACTTGAAACCTTTAACAGTCATAAGACTATGGACCTTTCTACTCGTACTTAGGGGGATCAGCCATTTGTACCATACTGTGCACAATATCTTAACGCTAACGCATAAGTAAATCCCTTTACAGGGTTGTTCATCTCAGTTTGACATTCAAGTCCGCACCAAAGGAAGTTTGGTTTGGATAATTCAGTAAGGGTTCTAAAATTTAGAACGTTCATCAACTAAGGACTAGTTGAATCAATAAAGTTCACTAGTCTAATAAGGTTCAACAATAATGATATTCAATTTGATTAATAATCTCAAGAAGTATACAATAGGACAATTAATGTATAACTGAATCATGCTTTGAAAAGATAATCAATCTTTAATATAACATTTGAACTTGAATAATAGTAATGATAATTTACTCGAGGTAAATAATAAACTTGAACAATAATGACAAGTATGGTTAGGAAACTTGCCTCGTGCGTAGATTACACTTTAACTAAGCACGTTCTTTGAATTTAATCTTACATACCATTCACATTCAGAATACCAGTTAATTATAACTTAACTAATCATCAATAATCATTGTTTTGTCTAAACTTTGGTTATGACTATACTTAGTCAAATTATTACATTTACTGTCACATGAAATCACTTCATGAATAATAATTTAATTATGCATTCCATAACTCAATCTATATATAATTATGTTATTTGAATGTTAAACATCTATTTTATCATTACATTATACATCTAACATGTTTACATGTTCATTACATTAAATTATTAACACACTGCTAGACTTAATCATTTTAAAATCTCATTTCTGAACTTTCTGGAGAGTGGCGATGCGGCGCCACTGTTACAATTGTACTCGGCGCTGCGATGCGATGGCGCTGCAGCTAGCCTATTGGCGCTACGGCGCTTTGGCACTGCGGCTTGACACTTGGCACTTTGGCGCAATGGCGCTGCGGCGCGGGAACTAAGGCATGAGTCTGGCGTCGCGGCGCGGCGAACCAGAAACTGTTCTGCAATTCGGAAAAATTGCAGAACAGAGCCAAAAAAACTCCATTTAATTTACTTCTACGCGAATTTAATCATACCCACATGTTATAATTCATATATAATCAATACCCAACAGTTATAGAGTGATTTTAACCCATTAAAACACATAATCACAGAGTTAAAATCTATAATTTCACTGACTTTGATGTTCTTGAAGGTTTTGAAAATAAAACATGAAAATTGACACTACGGATTCGTTATAACACCAAATCCATTTGTTTAAAGTTCGATCTCTTCGTATCAACATCTATAGTAATATACGAGTGTAAAATTTAGGGATAATATATGATTAACACATGAAATAACACGTATAAGGCCATAAGGCCAAAACCCATACTCTGTAATTTTGTAGAAATTATATACTACGTATTTTCGTGAAACTGATGTTATGGTTTACAAAATATATATAATTAAATATGATTTGATAACATCTTAACCTATATATGCACATAAGCCTTACAATTTCCCATCATAGAGACTATAGAAAACTGTGAAAGCCATTTTTGTAAAACTCAAACAACGTAATATAGAAATTGGGGAGGAAGAGATTACCCTTTGGAGTATAAATTAGTAGGCTAGATTCCTCACTCTCAATTCTCTTTCACAGACTCACAATTTTCTTTGCAATACATTAATTATCTCTGACAAACTCTCTCTGAGTATTCTCTAGACTTAGTAAAATAATAAGAGAAAAGAAGACGTCGTAATAAATAAATTGGCGCATTGTGGTCAGTTACCCATCATGGGTTAACTGGCCTCAACCTCTACAAGTACCATGTTTGGCTAGCCTTAAAAGGCTTATTCTCATTTAATTTAATAACTCTTTTATCATATAGTTTAAATCATGTCACACCCTTACACAATAATTCAATTATCTTATTTAATTTAATTAAATAACATACAATAATTTTTCATAAATTCCCATAGTCACATAATTAATTTTCTCATTAATTATTTATATCAAATTGTAAAATCTCTAATTAATAATTAAATTAAAATACCAATAGGCTTATTAAATATTTCTTTTAATACAATAAGCTCACATAATCACATACTTCTGTAATAAAAATTCTCTACATTAATTTAATAAATATAACACATATAATTAAATTAATCTACCATAATTGCATCAATTAATTATTTAATCTAATAATTAAATCATCGAAGATATTTATTTACTTCAATAAATATTAAAATTAATTTTATAAAATCTCGTTCGTCACATAAAGTCTTTGAAGTGCGCTAAGCGATTATCCGGCTAATTCCCAGCGACTGGTATCCCTTGTTGCATGGCCTGAGCTACCATGTTTGCAAAGTGCTGCATCGGGTCTGCTTGTTGTTGTCCCTCAACGTTGTTGACAGATTCTTCTGCCCTTTAGTTTCGAGTTCGACATCTTGGCGGCATTATCTGATTAAATAAAACCATAAATTTAACTTACATTCTAAACCTTATCGCATAAGTTTAATATATTAAACTTGTTTCATTACTCAAACATAGATTTATATTCATTTAACGAATATTTTACATAACATAACACATAATGCTTTAAACATCAGTTATCCTTTGGTCACTACAAAAGTCGGGATTTACAAACTTGATGATTACAAAAGTTGGGAACATTACATTAAACAGACATACTGATCATATATATTACATTAAACACACATACACAACAGAACCTATACTACCTATTTATTACACCTTTTCCTTGGACAACTTTTCGCCTGATGACCTTCAATCCCACAAATAAAACTTGCTCCTGGTTTGTAGTCAGGACAATACAAAGTAGTATGTCCTTAATAACCGCAAAGATAACATATTCTTTTCCCTTTCTTCTTATCAAATTTTCCTAAGTCATGGTCTTCTATCTTTCTTTTCCCCTTCTTGCTCGGAGCTGTAAGACCCCAACTTATTATTAATGAAATTTAATTTTCTCTATTTATTATTTTGAAATAGTAAGGATTGATTTGATTAATGTGGATAGTTATGGGTAAAATACGCAAATATTTCAAAATAAGCAAGTGGTTATAAAATATTCATTGTTGTCGGGGAATATTCGTTTGGTCGTGGAATATTCGTATTGTCGGGGAATATTCGTACGACGGCGCAGCCATGTGTGGGCCCCATAACGAAAAGCGATTAGATGAAGAAAACGTCAAATATAAGTCGTTTAAAAATAACGGCGTAGTTGTTACTGTTAACACTATTGGAATACCCAGTGGTTAAAACATAGTAATACGCGTTGTTGCACAGTAACACACAGTATTGCACAAATTATTGATTCTTACGTAAGAAGGCACTACTCAATAATTGTTATAGTAATTATTATTCAGTATTTTATTTTATTGATTCAATAATTGCTGCGTTGATATTTTATATTGTTGTTGTTTCAATAATTGTCATTACACATTATTTTTCATTATCGAAGCAATAATTCATATTATCTGAATAATATTATTAGATAACATTATTGGCAATGTCTAGAAAGTTCTGTCTAATGAGAGGTTTGGTCACCTAATTGCGCGTCAGTAAGAAGAAATTCTTATTGGAAAGCCCTCTCTTTCCTGGGAACGGCCTGGTTGCCAGTACTGTGATTCTGTAATATTATTTGTGAATAATTAATTATTGATTTATATGATGAGAAAAATATTGATTTTATGTGGATATAGATGGAGAAAATTTTTAATGTGACAATTGTTGAAAATTAATATTTTATCTTTTTCTGATAAAATAATTCATTTAAATATATTATTATATTTTAATAATATAATAATGATGATATTTTACGATGAATGTGGGATATATTAGTATATGTGGAGGAGGAGTATTTTTGTTACCAAAAATATTTAAAGCATGTTTTATGTGTCGGTGCACCCCATTTCTTGACTGAAATTTGATTATAGCCTATAAAATCGCCCGTTTATAGATTTCGATCAATTTCTGTTTGGAATTTGGAAAAACTTTCTTCTGTATAGTTGTAGTGAATTGAATTTCCTATATAGTATCGTGAGATTCGAATTTTCTGATAAAAGGACTATTTATTATGAATTATTGAAGTTCTGAAGTTCCGAAATAATTGATTTTTGAAAGTTTAAAATATTTTAATTATGAAAAATGTTTTTTTTGATTTAGGTGAGGTGTGGTGGCTGATTTGAATCAGATTACGTGTGCGTGAGAATTTAATAAATATATATTATTAATTTATTAAATTTTCTGCTTTGGTGTTCTAAGCATTTTCCTATAAATAGGGTGCTTAGGTTAGAATTGAAAATCACACCAGAAACTGAAGTTTTCTCTCTCTATATTATTGAGCGTATTCTTGTGAGTATTTTGAGTATACTTTGAGTATTGCTATATGGTGCAAGTTCAAGGCATAGCCTATATTCGGTGTTTTAACTAGAAGTACTGTCTTTCGAGGTAAGGGATGGTATTTTATACGAAAACGATATTATTTCTTCAATATCATTATGTCGAATTATTGGTTGGCAATTTTTATCAAATTTGGAACTTTTCCATGTCAGGGTTACTATTCATGAGTTACTATTCATGAGTTACTATTAACGAGTACTATTTATGAAGCATGATGATGTTTTTTGTGAAATTTCTATCTTTTGGTGTCTGAGTTACTATTCACGTATACGGCACTATTTATGTATACAACACTATTCACGAATACGGCACTATTCACCGAAAAATGAAATTTCTTTTTTTGTCTAAAATATCTATTATGGATACTAACTTTGATTGTATCTATATTTTGATCATTCTTGAATTTTACTCCACTCTGATTACTTATGAAGTATTTTTTGAACTTGGATTGTTTAAAATACGAATCATTAATATTTGTTCTTTTGTTTAACTGGATTCGTTTCCTTTAAAATATTTTTCATCATCCTCAGTACTAAATGATGATATAACTGAATATCTTTGGCCCGTAGTGCAAAGATGAATGATTTTATGATGAATATCTTTGGCCCGTAGTGCAAAGATGAACATGTGTTGAGATGAACATGACCGACTGATTAATATCTTTGGCCCGTAGTGCAAAGATGAACATGTGTTTAGATTAACATGACCAACTGATGAATATCTTTGGCCTGTAGTGCAAAGATGAATATTTGATTCCAGATATATGTTGATTGATGTTACAGAGATAAAATATCGACGATGAACTTTTAAATTCATATATAGAATATAGTAGTTTGAATTCTCTACTTAACTCTTCCAATGAATTGTTGTTTCCGCTGTAGTTGTTGATTTAAAAATAGTTGTCTATTGTACTCTATTAGATTTTTCCCTGTTGAAGATTAACGATAATTTGTTGTATATTATATTAGTCATAATATTCTTTACTGGGCTAGTTGAGCTCACCCTTTTCCTTTTTGTTCCATTTTTCTTCTCAGGAGGCGAGAATGTAGCGAGTACTAGTCGGGGTATGGAATGAAGGTTCTAGAGAGAGTTGTTTAGTAGTCCTCACCATTTTTGTAAAATAATGTATCAATAATTATGACGGAGATTTATTTACATGTGGATATTGTCTAGACGACAATATCTGTATTTAAACTCATAGTTTATATGTTGTAATAATAAAGTGGTAGTTATTTCTGTACCATGTATTTGGCGACTCAGAATGGGTTGGATGGAATAGACCTATTTTGGGGGCGTCACAGTTGGTATCAAAGCTTAGGGATATGATCTCTGGCGGAGATCGGGGAATAGAACTAGGAGGGGAGAGACGAGTAAATCCTTCGCTAGTGTGTCCTACCTAAGCTTATTTGTTAGTTGGTCAGTATATAGGGATATTATGTGATATATTGATTTTCTTAATTAACCCTTATTTTATGGCAGTATTTGAGAATGTCGACTGAGATTATTAACAGTGGAAATGAGACCGTGGAGATGCATGTACTCACCAACGAGGAGAACGTGCAACTGGCTGGCAATGTACCTCCTGTGAACAAAACCACTGAGCAGATGATGAACGAGGGGATGTTTAGAAGCTTTTTGCAGTTCATGCAAAATCAGACGAGGGAGACTCGTGTTCAAAATACAGGAGGAAATGATAGCAATTCACGAGTGGTTACAGCCAAGTAGTTCAAAGAGTTGGGACCACCAGAATTTTGGGGAAATCCATATCCGATTAAGTCGGAGACGTGGGTCAAACAAATTACCAAGATATTCTATGTCTTGGGATGCACGGAGGAACAGAAAGTTCCATTCGCCACCTTTATGTTCCGTGGCGAGGCAGACTACTGGTGGGAGTCTATGAAGCGTACACATCCAGCCGCAATCAGCATGTCATGGGAAACGTTTCAGAACCTTTTCAACGAAAAATACTTTCCTGAAAGTATTCGCCATATGAAAGAGGTAGAGTTTATTAGACTAGAACAAAACAACATGACGGTGTCCCAATACGAGGCAAAGTTCGCAGAGTTATCCAGGTTTGCACCTTATTTGGTAGAGAATGAGGAACGAATGACGAGGATGTTTTTGAGAAGTTTAAAACCCGAGATTCGGCAATATCTTATCTCTCATAAATTTTCTTTATATTCAGATGTTATCAACATGGATCAATTATTAGAGCGAGATAGCGAGTACGTTCAACCAAGAGACCGCAACCAGGATCATACCAGTGATAGCAGTCATCAGAACAACGATAACCAGCGGAGAAAGAAAAATACGGACAAGAGTACTCTAGTGGTAATCGTGGCTATGAAAATAGAAGAAGTGAGTCGGGATGAGATTTTAAAAAGAGGAGATTCAACAACGACCATGTTAAAATGTCAGCGCCAGTAGAAACTGGTTCCAAGGGAGGAGAAAGACCACCGGTCGTATGTTACAAATGCGGGAAAGAGGGACATATCAGCCCAAACTGCCCACAACAGTTTAAGGTATGCTATAATTGTGGAAAAGAAAGACATATCGCTCGAGATTGTACGGTATCGAAACCCAGTCCAGCGGGAATGATGACTCAAAAGGATGTCCCAGAAAAGTCAAAGTCAACGGTTCCTGGAAGAGAGTTTGTCGTGACCGGTCAAAATGAGAGGAACCCGAATGAAGTTAGCACGGGTTAGTTAATTATAAATTTTTGCGAAGTTTATACCTTACTAGATACCGGTTCTACCCATTCTTTTACCTCTTCTGCTTGCGCTCAATGTTTGAACTTGACTACGGAGAAATTAGACTTTGACCTATTTATGGAGACTCCGTTAGAAGAAACTTTCATTACATCCGTTATTTAGAAATCTTGCTTGATTCAGGTTAGCACTATCACATTACCTGTTAACCTTATTTCTATAGAGATATTTACTTTTGATGTGATTTTAAGGTTAACTACTCATCATGCCGAAATTGATTAATTTTGTAAGGTTGTTAGTTTTCATATTCCTAAGAAACCTGTTATTCGAATTCAAGCAGTCAAACCATTGTAGTCAAACATTTTCATATCAAGCCATGAGGTCATTCGTTTATTACGGATGTCAAGTTTTCTTAGTCCATGTTATGGATTTAAATAAAGACACGTCAGATTTGAATACTATTCCCGTTGTTATTGATTTTTCCTGACGTATTTCCTAAAGAATTTCTAGGCTTACTCCCAAAGCCTGATATTAAATTTTGTATCAACTTTGAACCCGGTACAAAACTCATTTCTAAAATCTCATATCGAATGGCTCCTATTGAACTTCAGGAGTTAAAAATTCAACTATAGAATTTGGTACCTGAGCCTTTATCTGGTGACTTCCTTTGTGGAATGCACCGAAGCCAGACTCTCCATAGGAGACACCATATTCATGCGATAGTAAACTGATAGGTGTCATTATAACGTGCTATCCAAGGTTGAGATATGAGTCACAGTTGAGAACAACCTAAGTCGGTAATCGAAATACGTAGCTTTTTAGGCTTAGTTGGTTATTATCGGAGATTCGTTGAAGGATATTCTCGAATCGCTATTCCATTAAATCAGCTGACTCATAGAGATACAAAATTCGAATGGAGCAAGGAATGTGGGAAGAGCTTCGAAGAACTCTAGAGGAGACTCATTTCAGCACATGTTCTGACCATGCCATCCTGAAAAAGCGAACGTGATAGCTGACTTGTTGAGTTGAAGATCATATAAAAGTACGAGTACGATATTATCAAAGACTAATTTCGTATTATTAACAAATAATAGAGATGGAGATGAAAACTCTAGGTACCCACGTGATGATACATAAACGACTTTAATCGATAAAGTTAAAGTTGTTCAAGCTACACACCGGAGCTGATGAATTTGAAGAAGGAGGTGCAAGAAGTTGATATTTCAGAAGCGAGAATCGGTGAGGTGAGGAAAGCTCTAACCTTCGATTTATTAATCCATTTGAAATTCTAGATCGAATAGGAACTGTGGCCTATAGACTCGTTTTACCGCCAAGTATGATACGTGTTCATAACGTTTTTCACGTATCGATGTTACGTAAATATATGGACGACCTGAACCACGTCATTGAGTTAGAACCGGATGAGATAGCCGAAGACTTAACGTACGAGGAGGTACCTGTCAAGATCTTGGATAGGAAAGAACATGTCCTATGTACCAAGGTTATACTACAAGTTAAAGTTTTGTGGAGAAACCATGCTATTGAGGAAATGACCCGGGAGTTGGAAACGGAAATGAAAGTGAAGTATTCTCATCTTTTCGAAACACCAGGTACGTACGTTAATTTCGAGGACGAAATTTCATAAGGAAGGGAGGTTGTAAGACCCCAACTTATTATTAATAAAATTTAATTTTCTCTATTTATAATTTTGAAATAGTAAGGGTTGATTTGATTAATGTGGATAGTTATGGGTAAAATACGCAAATATTTCAAAATAAGCAAGTGGTTATAAAATATTCATTGTTGTCGGGGAATATTCGTTTGGTCGTGGAATATTCGTACTGTCGGGGAATATTCGTACGACGACGCAACCATGTGTGGGCCCCATAACGAAAAGCGATTGGATGAAGAAAATGTCAAATATAAGTTGTTTAAAAATAACGACGTAGTTGTTATCGTTAACACTGTTGGAATACCCAGTGGTTAAAACACAGTAATACGCGTTGTTGCACAGTAGTACACGGTATTGCACCAGTTATTGATTCTTACGTAAGAAGGCACTACTCAATAATTGTTATAATAATTACTGTTCAGTATTTTATTTTATTGATTCAATAATTGCTGCGTTGATATTTTATATTGTTGTTGTTTCAATAATTGTCATTACATATTATTTTTCATTATCGAAACAATAATTCATATTATCTGAATAATATTATTAGATAACATTATTGGCAATGTCTAGAAAGTTCTGTCTAAGGAGAGGTTTGGTCACCTAATTGCGTGCCAGTAAGGAGAAATTCTTATTGAAAAGCCCCCTCCTTCCTGGAAACGGCCTGGTTGCCAGTACTGTGATTCTGTAATATTATTTGTGAATAATTAATTATTAATTTATATGATGAGGAAAATATTGATTTTATGTGGATATAAATGGAGAAAATTTTTAATGTGACAATTGTTTAAAATTAATATTTTATCTTTTTCTGATAAAATAATTCATTTAAATATATTATTATATTTTAATAATATAATAATGATGATATTTTACGATGAATGTGGGATATATGAGTATATGTGGAGGAGTATTTTTGTTATAAAAAATATTTAAAGCATGTTTTATGTGTCAGTGTACCCCATTTCTTGACTGAAATTTGATTATAGCCTGTAAAATCGTCCGTTTTTAGATTTCGGTCAATTTCTGTTTGGAATTTGGAAAAAATTTCTTCTGTAAAGTTGTAGTGAATTGAATTTCCTATATAGTATCGTGAGATTCGAATTTTCTGATAAAAGGACTATTTATTATGAATTATTGAAGTTCTGAAGTTCCGAAATAATTGATTTTTGAAAGTTTAAAATATTTTAATTATTATAAAAAATGTTTTTTTTATTTAGGTGAGGTATGGTGGCTGATTTGAATCAGATTACGTGTGCGTGAGAATTTAATAAATATATATTATTAATTTATTAAATTTTCTGCTTTGGTGTTCTAAGCATTTTCCTATAAATTGGGTGCTTAGGTTAGAATTGAAAATCACACCAGAAACTGAAGTTTTCTCTCTATATTATCGAGCGTATTCTTGTGAGTATTTTGAGTATACTTTGAGTATTGTTATACGGTGCAAGTTCAAGTCATAGCCTATATCCGGTGTTTCAGCTAGAAGTACTGTCTTTCGAGGTAAGAGATGTTATTTTATTCGAAAATGATATTATTTCTTCAATATCATTATGCCGAATTATTGGTTGGAAATTTTTATCAAATTTGGAACTTTTCCATGTTGGGGTTACTATTCATGAGTTACTATTCACGAGTACTATTCATGAAGCATGATGATGTTTTTTGTGAAATTTCTATCTTTTGGTGTCGGAGTTACTATTCATGTATACAGTACTATTCACGAATACGGAACTATTCATCGAAAAATGAAATTTCTTCTTTTTGTCCAAATTATCTATTATGGATACTAGCTTTGATTGTATCCATATTTTGATCATTCTTGAATTTTACTCCACTCTGATTACTTATGAAGTATTTTTGAACTTGGATTGTTTAAAATACGAATCCTTAATATTTGTTCTTTTGTTTCACTGGATTCGTTTCCTTTAAAATATTTTTCATCATCCTCAGTCCTAAATGATGATATAACTGAATATCTTTGGCCCGTAGTGCAAAGATGAATGATTTTATAATGAATATCTTTGGCCCGTAGTGCAAAGATGAACAGGTGTTGAGATGAACATGATCGATTGATTAATATATTTGGCCCATAGTGCAAAGATGAATAGGTGTTTAGATGAACAAGACCAACTGATGAATATCTTTGGCCTGTAGTGCAAAGATGAATATTTGATTCCAGATATATGTTGATTGATGATACAGGGATAAAATATCGACGATGAACTTTTAAATTCATATATAGAAGATAGTAGTTTGCATTCTCTACTTAACTCTTCTAATGAATTATTGTTTCCATTGCAGTTGTTGATTTAAAACTAGTTGTCTATTGTACTCTATTAGATTTTTTTCTGTTGAAGACTAACGATAATTTGTTGTATATTATCTTAGTCATAATATTCTTTACTGGGTTAATTGAGCTCACCCTTTTCCTTTTTGTTCCATTTTTCTTCTTAGGAGGCGAGAATGTAGCGAGTACTAGTCGGGGTATTTAATGAAGGTTCTAGAGAGAGTTGTTTAGTAGTCCTCACCATTTTTGTAAAATAATGTATCAATAATTATGACGGGGATTTATTTACATGTGGATATTGTCTAGACGACAATATCTGTATTTAAACTCACAGTTTATATGTTGTAATAATAAAGTGGTAGTTATTTCTGTACCATGTATTTGGCGACTCAGAATGGGTTGGATGGAATGGACCTATTTTGGGGGCGTCACAAGAGCTGCACACAACGTGCTGCTTGTGGCTCCCATCCGAACAATTTGGATTTTAAGCTTATCTTGGTCTTCCATTGTTTCTATTAACGCCTGACGCAATTGACTATTTAACAACTTTTCTATCTCCCACAACATTTTCAGAAAAGAAACCTTGTTCCTTAGATCCTGCACCTCCGTTGACGCTTGATCAGCTTCAACTTTAGTGTCCGAATCACTATCTATCAAGTCCACAATCTCTGAATCTTGTACTACGTTTTCTATAATAACCACCTCGTCTGAGTTGTTTGCATCGTGAGCCTCTATTTCAGTTATTGGCTTCGATATCAGCTCGGGTGTATGGGTTTGACCCTTCTTCATGCTATATGCATATAACAAGCCTTTTCCACCAGACATCTACACATATAAATTATCCTGATTAGTATATAGTTTATACACAAAAAATAGAAGTTTTATATAAGTTATCTTTTATTTTGTTTGACGATGAATTTATTCAATTCATCTATTTTTAAACTCTATATGAGTTATTTATATTTTCAACATTTCCCTCTATTCTAAGGTTATAGCCTAAGGTCTAATCCACCTATGGTTTTTAACCCTAAGCTCTGATACCGACCTGTAGAGCCCCCAAATCTGGGTACTTGAAACCCGAACTCAATGCTTTACGATACCATTTCTATGAGCGGAATAATACTAATTATAATAACAATAATATAAAGATCAACTTAATTTATATATCATTACAACCCATGACAGATAATATATATAATACTTGTTTAAATAAATTTAATTATTACATAAAATAGCATTTCTCTAATTCAACAACCTTTCCCTTGTTCTTAGCAGAGCTCTTTGGTGGTTCACACTTAGCTGAAAATATTTAAATTAAGCAAGGATGAGCATTTGAGTGCCCAACAAGTAATAGCAATATATATATATATATATATATATATATATATATATATATATATATATATATATATATATATATATATATATATATATATATATATTTAAGCTGAAAGAATTTAAATGTTTTCTTTATAATACCCTTCTACAACGATTTAATAGTTGTGAAGTAATCTGTACCAATGATAATAATATATCAATTCTATACCAAATTTTTGAAACTACGTACTGACTATAAATATGGTTAATGTGATATACTATGAACATTATTTTCATTTTCAAAAAAGTTAAACATAAATTCATCTGCAAACCGTCATAACTTACGGGCACGGGGGGTGATCAGCCCGTTATGCCCTGCATTGATCAATACTACGTGCAAGAACGAGGGTATCGTTCACTCTGTCCACCTTGGGTGCATAAAAAGTTTTCCCCGTGTAGGGATGTTCATACTTGTCTGGGTTCCAAATTAAAGGTCTTATCTTGTTCAACAATAATCTATAATTCAACATATATGTATATGGGTAATTGACAAAGGTATATCAACATGTGATTAAATATAATGATTATCCAAGTAGGGACACTTGTTTAACCATTTATAGAAATTAACGAACATAATATATATCTGAATTATCATATACTAACATGTTGATAATCAATGAGCGTATATAATATAGGGTTAATAATCTGTACAGTAATAATATGATTTAGAAACATTCTTACTCATGTCCATTCCATAAAGAAAATGCAAAGGTAAGATACTTGCCTAATGCGTTGCTTATAGTTCACAACTTAGTTTTATCGTTTATATCACGACCTATCATTAATCAGATCATTCGTTCGATTAGAACAATATACTATAACACATAAGCATTTCGCAGTCAACACATAACCTAATCACATTATTACCTATGTTTAACAACCATTGAATCACAAATAATCACATATCTAATTACATTATCTATGTCCAGATCAATTTCTAAAATATGTCGGTGTACCGACAGCTTTATCGGGTAATTATCGAGTCTAAGACTCTATTCTGTAACTCAATGTCTGTAAGTATCAGTCATATTATTTTTAAATGACTTAATAAAATTTTAAAACATTTATTATAATTTATCGTGAATTTTCAAACACCGGAATCATTATTAAATGATTTAAATATTGAATAATTATATTATCATTAATATTTAATTAATATTAAACTATTAATGAAATCATTTCTAAAATGTTAAAGTTATTTATAATATCTTGAAATACTTTTAAAGTATTAATATTTCCCTTAAATGATTTTTAAAATATTTAAAATTATTTTTAAATAATTACCATTAATATTTAAATATTAAAGTACTATTTATCAAAATATTAAAAGTCATTAATCATTACTTAAAATATTTTTAATTCATTTATATCCTTTTTAAATAATTTTTAAATTAATAAAATCATTTTTAAACTATTTATTTAATATAATTATTAAATAAATTTAATATCATTAATAATAAATTAATAATTATTAATACTAAATTATTATTGAAATTATCCTTTAAATATTAAAAGTTATATTTTATAACTTAAAATATCTTTAAACACTTTATTTTTATTTAAAATAATTTTTATAATAATAAAATCATTTTTAAATTAATTTATTTAATATAATTATTAAATAACTTTAATATCATTAATAATAATTAATTATGAAATCTATCTTTAAATTTTACAAGTTATATTTTATAACTTAAAATATTTTTAAATGCCTAATTATTATTTAAAATGATTTTTAATATAATAAAATTATTTTTAATTAATTTATTTAATTCATTTACTAAATAACTTAATGATCATTAATATTAATTTATTAATGAAATTTATCACAAAATATTAAAAGTCATTAAAAATAACTTAAAATATTTTCTTATATCATAATATAATTTTAAATGATTTTTCAAATATTAGAATCATTTTTAACTAATTTATTTAATATTATAATTAAATAAATTAAATACATTTAATATTCCAAAAATATTAAATATTTATGAAATATACTCAAAATAAATAAAAACTAATTTTTAGAATTTATATTAATTTTTAATAATTTATTTTGTATTTTTAATAATTAAAATCTATTTTTTTCTATTTATTTAAGTAAATTAATTAATTTTTGGAAAATAATATATATTGTCTATCGCTAAAGGGCCCTATAGCGACGTAACTGTTGCTATAGGTGTTCTTGAGGTGTTCTTCATGAAACCCAGAACACCAAGTCAGTTATTGAGTGACCAAGTTTGACCAGGTTTAATTTCGTGTGTGTTGTGTTTCTGAGCGTTTTGTTGCTCAAAGCATGTAGTACACATACAAGACTACACGATCCAATAATAAATATTATCATAACATGCATAAACAAAGAGATCTGAGCCTCTAAAGCGGCTGTCAGACCTGTTCTTCGTTTCTGGGTTACCCAGAAATGAAGAACAGTTCGACGGTCCATTTTTGGGCTTCTACAACTTGTAATCCTTGTAATGTTTTAGTGTTATAAATGGTGCAGTATGTAGACAACATGTAGGACAATAGATAGATCACATAAAATCAATAAAAACATAACACAATCGTCAGATCCGGGTCGGTCAAAGAATGTCAGAAACTGTGTTCATAAGTTTTCTGGGTTGCCCAGAAAACTGGATCCGTGCTCAAGATACCAACTTTGATCAATCACTAAGATCGATTCGTTTAATATTATGGAGATTTTAAGGCATAAATATGAACTTAAATTACCAGACTACAAGTTAGATACAACAACAAAAGTAAAAAAATTAACTACATAAAGACCTGGGCCTTTAAACTTCCTGTCAGAACGATCTGGGCATGTTCTTGACTGCCCAGATTTCCTTCAGTCATGGTCGTTCAACGACCTTTGACCACAAATAACTTTCAGAATAGACATCAAATGACTCGGATATTTTTTTGTAGATTAAAGTCTACTTTACAAGTTACACATAACAACTTAAAAACAACAAAAATCAAAATCGACCAAAAATCTGTGGTCACTGACATTTGTTGTCAGACCACAGTTTATCTTTTTTCTAGACTTTACAAAAACTCAATTCCAAGCCTCTAGATGTTATGGATTCAACATCTAGCAACCCAGATCATCATTAGACACTACTAACAACACACTTAACATAAAAAAATAACATCTAACAAATCATTAATGGTCAGAATTCAAGCTAGGGTTTATACCTTTACTTTGATCAATCTTGATCTTAGGCTACTGATTTGTTAGTGATATTCGGGGGGGCTGGTATTTGGGACTGATATTCCTTGAAATTTTCGTGGGTTTGGGTTGAGAGAGATAAGTTGAGAGTTGGTACAAAAAATGAGCATGAATGTTCAATTTTCTCTCTCTCAATCTATTTATACAAGACTTGTAATGAAGGGCTGAGCTATGCCTGCTGATTTTGCTGAGATTTTAAGTCACAATTGTCAAATAAGTTGGTCACCAACCCATCCTATTGTCAAACCCAACTAGTTAGCCAAAATAATACAACTAGGGGCAAAATGGTCGTTTGATAAATCATTTTAATGGTAATTTTGTAATTTGTCAAACCCTTAAGGTTTAACCCTAGGGTTTAGCACAAATTAAATGATTTTCCAACTAGATTTTGTACAAAAAATAAAATAAAATAACTTTTAGTTTCTAAAATTTTGAAATTAGGGTTTCATAATTATGATTAATTTTCTAATTACTTTATAAAGGAACATTAGGGTTTAAAATCACTAATTATAATTAACTTTGCTACTTTAGAAATTAGAGTTTAAAATTAGTAATATTTTTTTTATAATTTCTAATTAGGGTTACTAATTTTAGAAATTAGGGTTTCTAGAAATTAATATCTCTAAATGTTAATTATGGTTAACCTAATTAATCATGAAATCACAAGACATAGTTATATAATAATCTCGAACTCATGATTGAGTTTCAAGTTAGGGTTTTCTCATTTCAAAAATTAGGGTTTTCTAGATTTTTAATTAGGGTCTACCTAATTAATATATTTAATACACGACATAAATTATATAACACACTTATAAAATAATCTTGTACTCTAATTTGGATCTCAAATTAGGGTTTAACATTATTACTAGGGTTTGGTCATAATACACCATAATTGACCAACCATTATCAATACGAAAATACAGTACATATTCATAGCACTGAAAAATCAAAATATAATTAATATTATATTATTATTCTCATACCTTGACAATAATCCAAAATTAGGGTTTGGATTCCATATCTGATCTATTCTTCATATTTAACCTTAATAATTAAGATAAAATAATTAACTTAATAGTCTGTACTTAAATTCATATAATAAAATAATTATTATAATTATTCTAAAAATCACTTCATATATTATTTAAATAATATAGGATTATATTTTTATGGAAAATAATTAATAAAAATATTTCTATCTTAAAATTAGTTATTATAAGAATATACTTTATAATAATCAATAATTCTAAAATAAATTTATTTGTAAATATTTATGTAATAAATATATTTTTATTTACCACATAAAAACATATACACATTATCTTGTACAAATCCTCAACCTAAAAATATATATAAAAAAAATTATACGTAAAATTTCTTATTTATTTATATAGAAAATACCGGGTTGTTACAATATAGGTGGCAAAAGTTGTCTTTTTCCCCTCAGCTACCCTAGCGATTACAAATACTTTTTCTATTTCCTTAACCCAAGTTTGAGCTTCTATCGGGTCAGTGGTACCTCTAAATTCCGGCGGTCTTACAGCCTTAAAATCTTTGAAGTTCACAAATCGATTGTCTGGTTGATTTCCCACGGTCGTCATTCTAATCTGCATGGCTTGAGCTACCATGTTCGCGAAATTCTGAATCAGGTCTGGTTGTTGTCCTCCAGCGTTGTTGATAGATTTTTATGCACTTTGGTTCTAAGTTTGACGTCTTGGCGGCATTATCTGGTTAAATAAAACATAATTAATATTTTATTAACTTACATTTTAAACCTTATCGTATAAGTTTAATATTTTAAACTTCTTTCATTAATCAAATATATATTCATATTCCTTCAACTATTTCATAGTACATAGCATAACACATAATGCTTTAAACATCCGATATCCCTTTGTGACCACCAAAGTATGGATTCATTGCTAAAACTTATACAAAAGTGAAAATATTACATTATACACGCATATTATCAAACATACATAATCAAATACTAAACTTACTTATTTCCTACACCTTTTCCTAATTTTGGACAACCTTTTGCCCGATGACCTTCCACCCCACAAATAAAACATGCACCTAGCTTAAAGTTGGGACAATGATGAGAGATAAATCCATCATGTCCGCAAATGTAACATATCTTTTTCCCTTTTCTGCATACTCCTTCATGTTTCTTATCACAATTTGTACATTTTTCTATTTTGTTTGCGTCCTCTTGGTTGTTATCGGAATTTCCTAAGTCACGGTCTTTCATTTTTCTTTCCCCCTTCTTTCCCGGAGCTGCACACGATATGTTGATTTTGGCTCCCATCTGATCAATTTTAAATTTAAGCTTATCTTGTTCTTCCATCGTTTCAATTAATGCCTTTCGCAATTGACTATTTATTAGATTTTCTATTTCCCACAACCTTTCCGGAGAAGAAACCTTGTTCCTCAGATTTTGTACTTCGGTTGATGCTTGATCAGCTCGAACTTCAGTGTCAGAATCACTATCTGTTAGTTCCACCATTTTTGGGTCCGATACTATATTTTCCAAAATGATCACCTCATCAAGGTTATCTTCAACATGAGCCTCTATTTCAGCTATTGACTTTGATATTGACTCGGTTATAGAGATTAACTCCTTTTCGATCCAAGGGTGTCCTAATCATTTTCCTCCTGACATCTACACATAATTTATTTAGATTAGTAAATAATATATACACATAACAATTAATAGTTTTATATAGGTTTCTTTTTATTTGGTTTTACGATGAATTTACTCAATTCATCTCCCTTAAAACTCTATACGAGTTATTTGTATTTTCAACGTTTCCATATGTCCTAAGGTTATAGCCAAAGGTCTATCCCACATATGGTTTCTAACCTTAAAGCTTTGATACCAACCTGTGACGCCCCCAAATTCCGGTGCTTGAAAACTCAAATTCAGTGCTTCACGATACCATTTCTTTGAGCTGAATAATAATATTAATGTCATAAATATCAAACTTAATTTACATATAAGAGTTGTCTAAATAACAGGTACGCAACATTTAAAACATTTCATTACATGATAGATAATAAATATCATCATCGTATTTAAGTCTAGCTATTACATAAGATAACAGAAACTTAATCTGCTAGCTTTCCTTTCCCTTTGTTCTTGTCTGAACCTTCAAGTCGATCATACATAGCTGAAAATATTTAAATTAAGTAAGAATGAGCATTTGAGTGCCCAACAAGTAATACCAAACAATAAACATTAGCTGAAAGAATTAATGTTTTCTTTGAATGACACTTTTACAAAGAAGCAATGGTTGTGAAGTAAACTGAAGCAACACTAAATAACATCAAAATTCTATTTCAAATTTCGAAACTACGTACTGACTATAAATGGAGAACAGTCGACAAACCATAAACTTTATTTTTAATTTTTGAAAAGGTTTAAGAGAACTTCATTTGTAAATTGTCATAACTTACAAACACGGGGGCTGATCAGCCTGTTATGCCCTATATTGATCAATACTATATGCCAGAATGATATTCTCGTTCATCATATCCGCCTTAGGCGCACAAAAGTTTTCCCATGTTCGGGATGTTCATACTTATTCGGGAATCCAAACCAAACATTTCTGTTGGATATTAATAAGGTCCTATAATGTTCAATGATATTTTTTAATCTGTGTCTAGAAGAATCAAATAGCTTAGACAACTTTTAATCAATGTATACATACCAGAATTTAATAGGTATGTATCAATAGGTATAACAATTTTCCAAGTGAGGACACTTATTTAACCATACTTTAACGAACATAATATATATATCGGGATCTTACAGTAATACTGTACTAATAAACAATGAACGAATAAAGTTCGAGAACTTGTATAAATATGAATATTTGGATACATAATCAGTAATAATAGAGTTTATAATCTAGCATAACGATAATATAATTCTGAAACTTTCTTCTCATGTCCATTGCATTAAGGAAATGCAAAGGTCAAGATACTTGCATGAATACTATGATTAATAACAATAATGTTTAAAAGCTTGTATAACCGGAATATAATTTAATAACTGACTTACACAGGTTTATTGAATAAATAGATATAAAGAGTAATAGGTACTTTCCCAATAAAAAGATTAGTTCGGATACTTGCACAATATAATTTGAGTACGGTTAGGAGACTTGCCTTACGCATAGTTTATCCACATTAATAAATCAACACTTTTGAATCCTATTTATAGCGTGTTATAAGCACAAGATGCTTATTAGCTAACGCATTCTTTATTCAAGTGTGACATGATTCAAATATTCACATATGGTACTGATAAGTGGGTTTTACACCTACTTATGGAGTACCAATTCATGCGAACTATGCCCATCTCAAGTACATTTTAGTATGTTTTAGCTACATTTCATGTTAGTTTGCATTACATTTACTTAAAACTCCTTTTGGTGAATAAGTGTAGGAATAGGCCTAATTTGGTGGTATTATAGATCACGAGGCTAATGGACGAATGAGGCGAGGCAAAAGCTGGGATATGCATGGCTGAGGATTTAGTTGAGCATGGATGGACAAGCATGGACGGACATAGGACACTTCAGTAGCAACAACAATAATGCAGAACCAAACTCAGGAGCAGAACAAGAATTCATCAACTGCAAGCCACGCTCCCGCGCGACAGGATGAACTTGGAGACGCGCGCCCACGCGAGTACCCAGCCAGACAATGTTACCTACTACAAGTTATGCGGCCGCGAACATGACAAGTTTAAGGGACGCGCGCCCGCACGAGAGCCCGACTAAACATCATGACTTACTGCAAGTCTCGCGCCCGCACGAGAAATAGGCTGGAAGATCGCCGCGCGCGAGGTCTAAAGCTGCTAATTTGTTTTATTTTATTTTTTAATTAAAATGGTCGTAAGTGATTAAAAACAATATCTTACTGGTGTTAGACGTTATCTTTGATATCTTTTGTCATATTTTTCATCATAGTAACTAGGGTTTACTCTCTAGGAGAGATTTCAACGTAGAAGGAGGCCAAAACTCTACTTTTCTACTTCTTTTTGGGATTTTCTACCAGAGTAGATTGTTATTTGTATTTGCTGGATTTTTATGCGGATTTAAATATTAATAGTGGATTTTATTCAGCAATTGGGTTTGATAGTTCTATCTTTCATCTTTCGATTGTTTGTTTATTAATCATGCTTAGATTTGATCCCATAATGGCTTTTGGTTCAGTCATGAACTAAAATCCATTATGAGAGTCTAACAGATTTTAATATGTAGTTTAATTGCATGCTTGAATGTTGGATTGTTTTACATATCACATGGGATGTCTATCATGATTGTTTTGCATGTATGAATGCTTGATCATCATTCGTTTCAGTACTTTTATGGGTTTGACAATGAACATGCAAGTATGGATTGTAATCATGATAATATACGTATATGGGGCTATTTTATATGGCGTATGTATTTCGTGAACTAGATAGACATATACTGTTTCACCGTATAAGTTAGAATAAGGGCTTGAACTTAAATTCAATATAGTTGAAATTTCACATAGACATATAGTGATTTTGGTTATATTGATGATTACATAGAGTCTATCATCTGTGGATGTTGTGTAAGTAGGTCTTAGTGCATTGAAATATGGCTATGACTCTTTTAGTGCTCTTGACTACTTTTCTATGATATGTGAACAAGTCATGCATGATAGTGGTGATTAAATGAAATATTAAATGAAGTTAGGATCCCATTATTTCCAGATTTTATTTATTCCGTTGTTATTATTGTTTTAGTCATTATTCGCGATTCGAGAACAAACCAATCTTATTCATTAGTTTGAGCATATAAATATAGTGATTTAGTTAATGCATAGTGATTTAAATTAAACAACTTTATCTGTGGGATCTATACTTTACTTGCTCTGTATTGCTTGTTGACACATGTATGCTTGCATGAGTTAGAGCTCTTTTGTTAAGACTAAAAAAAGAGGCAACAGGTATAAAATCAACTCATAGGTTTATCATGAAATTAAGTATCTAGTTACTTCATAAGCCAATTAAGAATGCTCAAATTTAAGGGTTTTTTATTCACGGACTTTCATTATATAAAGTAAATACTATCTGTTTACCTAATCCTCACATATATACTTGGGTCAGTAGGTTTGAAACCATTTTTAGCAATATAGGCATCATGCAAGTCAACTATCAAAAATCAGATTCAAGAACTCAGATTCCAGACTAGTGCAGCTGCGCCATGGCTACACCTAGGGTCGGCGCAGCTGCACAGCCCTCTGCGCAAGCCAAGACTTAGTTGTTGCCTTGTGGTTTCTGTCTGGCAAGAACACAACATACATATTATCAAGACAAAGGCCATTTCTCGGTTCTTAAGTCAATCTAGGTTGCCTATTTTCATAACATGGTTCTAAGTTAAACATTTCAATAAGTTAAGGCCATTCAAGGTCATAAAACTACAAGGTCTAACGTGCTTGCTTTCTAAACATAAAAGATAGTCATATAACTTATATTAGGCATGCTTGTGAGTATTCATAACACATATGTGTAATTAACCTCGTTTTGGTTGGAAATTTGCTTTGTTTTTGCTTTCTTTGAATTACAATACTTAAGCATGTTATATATATTATTTATGATACGTGGGTGAGTCTAAGAGCATCATCAAACATGTTCACATTATCAGATTCTAACTCTTAAGGTAGTATGTTAACATTCTCGTTCAAAGTTCGTATTTTCATTAGTAACCTTACTAATAATTCCAATACATTCATGCTTTCTTATGAATCATATAAACATAAGTTAACGGTCTATTCATGCATTTCTAAACCATACAAACATGCTTGCAAAGTCTGCATATAAACATGGTATACATACATATCAAGTTCTTTCCTAAAGTTCTAAATTCATTTAAACTACACATTTTGTTAATCATATAGGCTAATCTAGTAAAACATGCTCTTATTAAGTTAATATACTTGTATATACCCATTACACATGCTTGCATTCTAGTTTAAGTCATAATAATTGATCACACTTCGTAGAATTTTAAAATAGAACTCAAAACTGGACTCAAGGGCCGACGCAGCTGCGTTGCGCCTCAGTGTTAATATGGCGTAGCTGCGCCGTGTCTGGTTCAAGCCAGGAACAGTCTGTGTCGGGCGAAAACTAGCCCAAACACAGAAATTACTCACAAATTCGATCCTAAACAAGCATGTATCAGTTTTAACATGCTAATATAGTTATATAACAACTATACAACCATTACCCAATCCTTATTATCATCTAACTCGACCTAATTAAGAATTTGAGAATTCAAGAATGGAAATTTAATAGAAAACTAAAAATGAAGAACAAGAAAGAGTTTTATACCTTTGTAATTAGCTTGGTAAATCACACCTTTTCTAATGATATGTATACAATCACTTACTTTATCTAAGATTTCAATTCCACTCCTTAGCAATTCTCAACAATAGAAATTAGAAGGAGATGGGTTTTATTTGTAGGGAAACAAGAACACAGACAATGCATATATACATCAAATTAAACCAATGAGAATGTTAGATTACATGATGGTTAAGAGAGAGTTGGTAAATAGTAGTTGATTTACATCATTATGCCCACTCCCTTATTCATCATTGACATCTAGGTTGCTAGCTTGAGCTTGGAAGAAGAAAAAGGCATAGGCCTTAACGTCTATGTGATTCACGTGGCTGAGAAAATGGGACACTAGTTTTGGGACAAGCCAATTAACTCCAAACTCTTACAACATTAGACCATATACTTATACACACTCTTATTTTTATGCTATATTGTATACACATATCAACCATACATTATAACTTATTGCCACAATATGATTTATATATTTAATATTTCAAGGTAGTAGATGTAATATAGAAATGTAACATACATATAGTACATGTATAATTTTATCACACTGGTATACTTTATTAAAAATTATAGCTTACAATATGTTCATTGTATATTATTTTAATATATTCCCACATACATCTTGTCACATACAACTTCATGATGTATTCATACCATATAGTTTTAATAAATCTTAATATATGGTTACTATATATAGCCACATAAATGTTACATTACACTACACTATATAATTCAGTTGTATTTTAGATTTTTAAGCATTGCTCACATGCACATAACAGTCAATATAATCTTATTATATTAATAACTTATTTATTTTATGTAAAATAAATAAATTATTCACTTCCTTGATTAATTACCACTAATTTAAATAAATCCATTCTTCCTTGATTAATGTATTTATGGATTTCCATAAACATTAATTATCTATATAATTCTTATTGTATTTATAGACATATTGCTAACAATAATAATCATATATTATTAGTTAATTACCATTATCAATTAATAATAATTATTGGCTCACTTAATAATTCCTTCGTCAAACGTAACTCACTTTATTCCATGGTTTATTAATGTCACACATATCACATAATTGTTTCATTTAATTTCTAAATTAGAAAAAATAATTTTCTCCAACAGACCACTGGCGCAGCCGCGCCAGTTTGTACTGCTGGGACGGCGCAGCTGCGCCGTATCCTGACAGTGCCAAGACTGGTTTAGCTTCAAGTCTGTGCCAACTTTCATCGCTAAACTCATTTTATACGACATGAATTATTGTCCACAAGAGTGATATTGCAAATCTAAGAGTCTATTCATTACTTATCATAAAAATCCTAAAAATCATATATTCACGAAAAATAAATAATAACTGTTTTTATTACAAAATTATACATATACTTTACTCTGCACATATTCTCACCTTTTTATAAAAAAAAATTATATTCAAAAATTTCTTATTTAATTATATTGAAATTATTGGGTTATTACAGCATGTCTTCTGTAATACCCGAGAATTTCCACGTATTATTAAATGAATATATTAATGGAAATAATATTTTTGTGAATATAAGTGTTAATGTTGGTAAGTTGATTAATTCAATTGAGTGCACTAGATTAATGCGTATTGAGAAGTGTGGATTTGACAATGAGAATTGTGAAATGCCTTGTGTGGCATCGTGTGAGATGAGGAAATTCACTAAGCAAGTTAAAAAGGGAATTAGGAATATTAATCCTGTATGATCATGTGATTTCATATAAGTAATCAATACACTCTTAGACTGGTAATATCACTCTTGTAGACATTAATTCATGTCATGTAAAACGAGTTTAGCAATGGAGGTTGACACTAGTTTGAAGCTAAACTACTCTTGGCACTATCAGGGTATGGCGCAACTGCGCCGTCCCAGCAGTACAAACTGGCGCAGCTGCACCAGTGGTCAGTTGGAGAAAAATTAATGTTCTACTTTTGAAATAAAATGGAACAATTATGTTATATGTTTGAAATTAATAAACACTGGAATAAAGCACGTTATGTTCGACGAAGGAATTATTAATTAAGCCATTAATTAATATTAATTGTTAATTATTGTTGTAGAATATTGATTACTTGATAATGGTAATTAATTGATAATATATGATTATTATTATCAATATGTCTATAAATTTAATAAGAATTATATATATAATTAATGGTTATGGAGATCCATAAATACATTAATCAATTAAGAATGGATTAATCAATATTGGTGGTAATTAATCAAGGAAGTGGATAATTTATTTATTTGACCTAAAACAAATAAGTAAGTTATTATTATAATAATATTAGATGGACTGTTATGTGAATATGAGCAATAATTAAATATATAAAATACAACTACATTATATAGAGTAGTGTAACACTTATGCGACTCTACCATATATAGTAACCATGTATTAAGACTTATTGAAACTATATGGTATAAATATATCATGAAATGTGTATGTACACGTGGGTAGAGTTTAAAATAAAATGTACATGGATTATATGTATGTTGCATAACAACTATTACCTTGAAATATTAAACTATATTGTGGCATTAGGATATGGCTCATGTATGGAGAATATGTATATAAATATAATATAAGAGTAGGAATTTGTATAAGTGTACAAGAGTGCTGAGTTAATTGGCTTGTCCCAAAACTAGTGTCCCATTTGCTCTCATTTTCTCAGCCATGTGAATCACATATAAGCTAAGGCCTATTTTCTTTTCTTTCTTGCAAGCCTTCCTAGATGATGATTATGGAGGGAGTGGGCATAATGATGCAAATCAACAACAAAATACCAACTCCTTGTTACCCTTCATGCATTCCTTTCATCCATGAGTTTGATTTAGTGGAAAATTTCATTGTCTGTATATTGATTTTCCTATAAGTATGAGCTCTCCTTCCATTTTTCCATTGCTGAAAATTCCATTGAGTGTGAAATTTAGAGCATACAAGTGTTCTAAGAACTTGGGAATTCATTAGGAGCAAATTCATTTCACATTACAGAGGTATAATCTCTCCTCCTTGCTTTCCATTTCATTCTATGCCAAAATAGAATTCTGAAGTTCATGAATTTCAATTTCTTGATTATATGGAATTGGATGATAATGAGGTTGGGTAATGTTTATATAGTTGTTATATAATCATATAAGCATGTTTAAACTGATATATGATTGTTTAGAAATCAAATTCATGAGTAATTTCTATGGTTGGGCTAGTTTTCTACCAAAGCAAATTGTTACTGGCTCGAACCAGACACGGCGCAGCTGCACCGGATTAACACTGAGGCGCAGCGCAGCTGTGCCGGCCCCTGAGTTCAGTTGGAGCTTCTGTTTTATTATCTGCTATAATACCATGACTTATACAAGCGTTGAAGCATTGTAAGGGGTATATATAGATATATTAACCTAATGTGAGCATGTTTAGACTAGCATACATGATTAATGAATGAGTATAGTTTAAAATTGATTTATGGCTTTAGAAATAAACATGATGACTAAGAATCACATGTATGTATACTGACTTTGCAAGCATGTTGGTATGATTTAGAAATACATGAATAACCCGTTAACTTATGTTTAGAGCATGATCATATGGAATGTATTAGTAAGCTTTACAAATGAAAATAAGACTTTTGAAGTGAATGTTACCACACTACTTTGAAAGATAGAATCTGACATTTATAAACATGTTGGTAATACTCTTAGACTCACTCATGTATCATAAATGTATATACATCATGCTTGTGTATCATATTTCAAGTGAAGCATGAACGAAGAATATTTCTAACCAAAGCGGTGCTAATTTCACATATATGCTATGAATACTCACAAGCATGCCTAATATGAGTTTTATAACTACATTCTATGTTTAGAGAGCAAGCATGATAGACTTTGTGGTTTCATGACCTTGAATGGCCTTAAATTGTTGAAATGATCAATTTAGAATTTTATTATGAAAGAAGGGACCTAGATTGACTTGAGAAACATGAAAAGACCTTTAACATGACAAAATATATTATGTATGATTGTTGTGTTCAAGCCAGACAGAAACCACAAGGCAGCAGCTGAGTCTTGGCTTAGCCAAAGGACGGCGCAGTTGCGCCGGTCCTAGGCTTAACCATAGCGCAACAACGATAGTCTGGAATCTGAGATTCTGCAATTCTGATTTTGGACAGCTAACTTGTATGATGCCTATATTTCTAAAAGTGGTTTAAAACCTACTGATACATGTATATAAGTGATGCTTAGATGATATGACAATGTTTGCCTTGTAATAGGAATGTTCATGGGTAAAAGTGTCTTAACCTTGAGCATTCTTAATTTACTTATGAAATAACTAGGTATTTGATTCATGATGAATCTATAAGCTGATTTTGTACCATATGTGCATACTTGAATCATGTCAAACTTGATAAAAGACTGTGTTAGCTAATGAACATCTTGAACATATAATATGCTATAAATCGGATTCGAAAGTGTTGATTTCTTAACGTGCATAAACTATGCTTAAGGCAAGTATTTGAACTATCCTTTACATTGTGCAAGTATCCTAACTCTTGCATTACTTTATTCAACGGACATCGTAAGCAAACCTTATGTTATATTACTTTCTCGTTCAAATGAGCTAGTATGTAAACTCTTGAGAAAACTACTATTCATGTTGAACTTGGTATTATTCTTGAATATTGTGAAAGGGTCTGTGTCATTGATTCGGCTAGACCATATGCATGTTTATAAAACTGTCCAAACCAATTTATTGGTGCAAAAATCTTGAAAACTGAGTTGGACAACCCTTATGGTAAGGGGAGTGTATCTTTTTGGAAACCCCAACAGATGAATGGTTTATTACTATGGTGTTATGCATAATTTAGTGTATTATAGACTGATCATCTATAACACTTGATTCTTTTGGGTTATCAGTTTAATACTGGTAATTCTAGTAGATGTTCAATAGTCCTTAGTGACTGCTCAGTATAATTTTTTTATCTAGTTGGATACATTGATAGTCTTTGAATTCATATATATCTGTTAATTTATATTGAATTATCGTTCTTATTCCAAGAATTGTTGATAATCATTATTCATGATATTATTCTGAAAGTTTGAACTATCTTAGAAATTATACTTCGATTTTTCAAACTCGTGTTATAAAACTCTTTACCCTTGTTATATATTATTTGCTGGGCAATTTGTGCTCATTCTTGCTTATTTAAAACCATTTAATTAGGGCGAAACATGGAAGTGTCTCTAGGAAAGACAAGGGCAAGGGCAAGGCTACCGACTAGCTTGTCCCTTTATGTTTAAGACTATTATGTTCTATTAAGACTGTTTTTAGACTATGTTTAAGCTTAAGTAGGATTATGTAATAAGTCTTTACTCAATATTATTATGTAATCTATTAAGCACTGTAGGTTACGAGACATTGGGGAATAATTATAATAAATCATTGTATATTATTCTAAATTAGATCTTTCGTTGTGAATTTGTGATTTTAGTTATTATGGTAATACTTTGAGCACGTGACAAACAAAATTTGAGTGACCAAGTGACAGTCCAAAATTGGGGGCGTCATAGCTTGGAATCAAAGCTATATTTATAAACCTTAGGAACGAGAGTCCTTAGATTATAACTTAGGAAAACTTAGAAGTTAGGAAGGGGATAAAACTCATGTAGATTTTTCCTTGAGAGACTTGGCGTGTAATGAAATATAACTTCATTCTATACAATGAACTCATGTTTATTTAACATTCTGATGGAGTTTTTGTTTATTTTATCTTGTGTTGGTGATTGTAGGATGACTGACATTTGAGAACCAAGTCGAGTAGTAGAGGAGGAGCCGCGTGATATCCACATGGTACATGAGGCACCACTTATAGCAGAACCAATATCAGTAGTGGCCCCTAATGATGATGATGATGATGAGGAGGAGATGGAGCCTCTACCTGAGGAGTCTAATCCGGAGGATGAGCCTATGGAGGAGGAGCAAGAGATAGGGAACCAATGATAGGGTGGATGATCTAGAGGATGAGGTGCAGTGCAAGAGAAGGAAGATGAACAAGATGGGCTATGCTCTATGTACGACCATGGAGAGGTTGATCGATGGGGTACATCACTACCCAGTTGAGCAAGGACAAACCTGACATACCATAAGTCAAGATATGGTGGTACACATTATGCAGAAGGAATATCATAGCGATGTGGAGCGTGGGATGTTAGATTAAGTCTAGAGGAAAAATCTCAGTCGTGAAGTATTTTATTTATGTGTTATGTTGTTGTAATCTCAGTCTTTTGTGTAAGATGTAAGATGAGGGTAACCCCAACTTTTGAAAAGTGTTAGAGGGGTAGTAAACTAGTATTGTCCCCGTCTTTTGTGATAATAGGGGATATGTGTTTTCATTTATAGTAGTATGCTAGAAAAGAACATGTGTTGTAACCATTTGGCATATGAATATAAATGATCTTATTTCAAAAATATGTTATAAACCTTTAGTTCTTTTCAATTGAGAAATGTCTAAATATGATAATTATATAATAAAATGAAAAATTTTGTGATGCAGAAAATGCCGCCCAGACGTAGAATAAATGTCCCAAAAGAGTCAGTTAATGACGAGAGAGGACCATTAGATCCGATATAGAGACTTGTAGATTTATTTGAAGAAGCTCTGGGGGGAAGAAACGAACTCGTACCACCTGTTCCCCAAGTTGTCCCAGTAATGACCTTCAAGGACTTTAAGAGTGTAGGACCCCCAGAGTTCGCGGGAACCACTGACCCGATAGTTGCGCAAACTTGGATCAAGGAGATCGAGAAGGCCTTCACTATAGCTCACATGGGTGAAGACTAGAAGACAGTATTTTCCACATACACGATGAGGAGTGAAGCGAACTATTGGTGGGAAACTAATCAGCAGAGAGCAGGAGGAGGAACGATAATATGGGAGAGGTTTACGACGTTCTTCGAGAACTATTTCTCGAAGAGTATGAAGAGTAAAATGGAAGTGAAGTTCCTAGAGTTAAAATAAGTCGATATGCTGGTGGCGTAATACGCAGCTAAGTTTAATGAACTAGTGCGATTTGCGGAACAACAAGTTGGGGATGAGAAAAGGAAGGCGAGACGCTTCGAGCAAGGATTAAAACTGTGGTTGTATAATAAGGTATCAGTCTTTCGGATTGATTCCTATGTGACCTTGTTAGAGAAAGCAGTCATTGCGGAAGGTGGAAGTGAGGCCTTAAGTCTATATCATAAGGAGAAGAAAAATAAGAACAATGGTAGTGAGCATCGTGGAGGACACAACATCGGAGGGAGTAATTCTAGAAAGAGGAAGTGGGAAAATAATAACAAGTGTGGAAGAAGTCATCAGGGGTAGTGCTGGAAGGGAAAGAGTAGTTGCTTTAATTGCATCCAAGAGGGGCACATATCGTCAAATTGCCTAAAGCCAAAGAAAATCAAAGGATGATTTTCTTGTGGATCAACAGAGCACCAGATAAAGGATTGCCCGAAGAAAGGAAGCGGTAGATCTGGCGAAGGCCAGGGAGGAGGAAGCAAGTTAATGATTGGTGGACTTGTGCAACCCAACCGAACCTTTAACATGACCATCCAGGATGCAGTAGCTACAAAGTACATGGTGTCAGGTATAATCCCAATCAATAATATAAATGCTTATGTATTATTTGATTCGGGTGCTACCTGTTCGTTTGTATCTGAAGAATTTGCTAGTAAACTTAGTACACCACGAGAACGTTTAGAAGATTCCTTGAACGTAGAAGTTGCGAATAAGGAAATAATCCCCGTAGATTACATTTATTGTGACGACCCCAAAATAGGTATACATCACCCATTCTGAGTCGCCAAATACATGGTCAAAAATAAATATAAGTTCATTAATATAATTGTCGTGCAAAATACTACAACACATATACTGTGAGTTTGAATGCAAATATTGTCTAATAGACACTATACAAACTCAAAAGGAGTCCTCATTACAATTATTGATACACTATTTTACAAAATAGTGAAGACTATTAAAACAACTATCCTGAACCATCACTTCTTACCCCGGCTAGTTCCTGCTATGTTCTCACCTCCTAATAAGAAAATGGAACAAAAAGGAAAAGGGTGAGCTCAACTAGCCCATTAAAGAATATTATGTCTAAGATAATATACAACAATTTATCATTAGTCTTCAATAGGGAAAATCTAATAGAATTTAATAGACAACAAGTTTTAGATCAACAACTGCAGCGGAAACAGCAATCCATTAGAAGAGTCAAGTAGATAATGGATTCTACTATCTTCTAAGATTTAAAAGTCCATCATCAAAATGTTATCCCTGTAACATCAAATAATATACATCTTGAATCAAATATTCATCTTTGCACTACAGGCCAAAGATATTCATTTGTATCACCAATTGGTCATGTTCATCTCAACACCTGTTCATCTTTACAGTATAGACCAAAGATATTCATCAGTTAATCATTCAACTTTGCACTACAGCCCAAAGATATTCAGTAATATCATCATTTAGGACTGAGGATGATGAAAAATATCTTAAAGAAAATGAGTCCAGTGAGATAAAAGATAAAAGACTAGGGATTCGTACTTTAGTTTTTCAAAGTTCAAAATACCTTATAATAATCAATTGTGGAGCAAAATTCAAGAATAAAGATCAAAACTTGGATACAATCAAAGATAGTAACCACAATAGACAACTTGGATAAAGAAAGAAAAAATTTATTTTTCTGTGAATAGTCCTATATTTGTGAATAATATCATATACGTGAATATTATCGTATACGTGAATAGTAATCCCGACATGAAAAAGGTAGAAATTCCATAATAAAATTCATACCAATATTTTGGTATAATGATATTGAAAGAATAACATCATTATGAAGAAAATAACATCCCTTACCTCAAAAGAACAGTACTTCCGGCTGAAATATCAGGTATAAGGCTGAAGGAAACTTGCACTAAATAGCAACTTACAAAGTATCTAAATACTCACAAAATATGGTCGATAATATAGAGAGAGAAAGCTTATGATTCAGGTGTGATTTTCAATTCTAATTAAGCACCCTATTTATAAGAAAATCCTTAGAACGCCATAGTAGACTAACCTGCTACTTGATGGCTTTACCTGCTACTATTCACGCCCACCATTTTTGAAATAAAATTTCAATACATTTCTCACCAACCAAAAGTGGGGCCCACTCATGTTTTTAATAAAAAATATTTCTTTTCGAAACATCAATAATTCATAATAAATAACCCTTTTTTCAGAAAAATATGAATTTTATATCCATTCCATATGAAATCAATTCTCAACAACTTTGTAGATGAATATATTTCCAAATTCCAAACAGAAAATGCCCGAAATCCACATACGGACGATTTTTAATACCTCCATTCCGACAAAATACTGATAAAATACCTCAACATTAATTCCTTCATTTATATCCACACAAATTAAATATTTCCCTCTCCATCCACATAAAATAAATATTTTCTTATCATATAAATCAATAATTAATTATTTACAAATAATATTACAGAATCACAATAATGACAATCAGATTGTTCCTAGGAAAAAGGGGGCTTTCTGATAAGGATTTCTCTTTACTGGCACGCAATTAGGTGAACAAACCTCTTTTCTAGACAGAACTTTCTTAGATATTGCCAATAATGCTATCTAATAATATTATTCAAATAATATGAATTATTGATCTGATAATGAGAAATATTGTGCAGTGATAATTATTGAAACAACAATAATATAAATATCAACGTAGCAATTATTGAATCAATAAAATAAAATATTGAACATTAATTACAGTAACAATTATTGAGTAGTGCCTTCTTACGTAAGAATCAATAATTAAAAAATATTATGCAATACCGTGTGCTACTGTGCAACCACGTGTATTACCATATTTTAACCACGGGGTATTCTAATAGTGTTAACGGTAACAACTACGCCGTTATTTAGAAAAACTTAAACTTGTCATTTTCTTCATCCGGCTGCTTTCTGTTATGAGCCTATAAATGGCTACGCCGTCGTACGGATATTTCCCAACAGCAAGAATATTCCATGACCAAACGAATATTCCCTGACAAAAATGAATATTTTATAACCACTTGCTTATTTTGTAAAATTTGAACATTTCACCCATAACCAAAGCGTTATATCAAATTAACACCATATTATTCACAATAATAATTAGAGAAAATTTAATTTTATTTATAAAAAGTTGGGGTCTTACAACCTCGTCTCCTTATGAAATTTCGTCCTCGAAATTGACGTACGTACCTGACATTTTGAAAAGGTGAGGATACCTCGTTTTCATTTCTGATTCCAACTCCTAGGTCATTTCTCAATAGCATGGTTCCTCCACAAAACCTTAACTTGTCGTATAACCTTAGTGCGCAGAACATGCTCTTTCATATCCGAGATCTTAACAGATACCTCCTCGTACGTTAAATCTTCGGCTATCTTATCTGGTTCTAACTTAATAATGTGGTTCGGATCTTTAACCTATTAACGAAGCATAGATATATGAAAAACATTATGAACACAAGATATGCTTGGAGGTAATGCGAGTCTATAGGCCACATTTTCTATTCAGTAAAGAATCTCAAATGGACAAATAAATCTTGGATTGAGCTTTCCTCTCTTCCCAAATATTGTAACTCCCTTCCATGGAGCAATTCATAACAATACATTATCCCCAATATTAAATTCCACGTCCTTTCGATGAAGATCCGCATAACTCTTTTGTCGATCCTGTGTCGTTTGTATACGTTGTCGAATCATTTGAATATTTTCTGTAGTTATGCGTACCAATTCTGGTCCCAACATCGTTGCTTCACCCATCACATCCCAACATACTAGAGAGCGACACTTTCATCCATACAACACTTCGAATTGAGCCATGCCTATACTTGCTTGATAACTGTTGTTGTAGAAGAATTCCACCAATTATAGGTACTTATCCCAATTCCCTTTGAAATCTAGGATACAGAGTCTTAATAGATCTTCAAGAGTTTGAATAGTCCTTTCTGGTTGCCCGTCTGTTTGAGGATGGTATGCCGAACGGAATCGTAAGTCCGTTCCCATAGCTTTCTGCAAGCTAACCCAAAATTGTGAAGTGAATCTCGGGTCACGATCCGAAACTATGGATAATGGCATGCCATGCAATCTCACAATCTCATTCACGTACATATGAGCAAGACGTTTAAGGGAATAAGTCTCTCGTATAGGCAAGAAATGAGCAGACTTGGTTAATATATCAACAATAACCCAAATCGCATCTATACCTTGAGAAACCTTAGGATGACTCGTAACAAAATCCATAGTAATGTGTTTCCACTTCCATTTCAAAATCTCAAGTGGTTACAATGGACCCTTTGGCACTTGATGTTCTGCCTTTACACGTTGACAAGTTAAACAACTCGAGATAAACTTCGCGATCTCTCTCTTCATATTGCTCCACCAAAATGTATGTCGAAGATCATGATACATTTGGTACTCCCAGGATGGATTGTAAACGGTGTGTTTTGTGCCCCCATTATGATTCTATGCTTCAAGTCAGAATCGTTAGGAACACAAAGACTGGAGTTGACTCAAAGTATTCATTCTTTATCGATTCTTGGTTCTAGAATAACACCTTCTTGCACTTTCTTCTTTATACGCATCAACTTTAGGTTCGTAGCTTTAGTATGTAACGACCCCAAAAAATTTATACAATATAATTCTCAACTTCGGTCGTTAATAACACATCTACCTTGTGATTTTACATCATTATTCAATGTTAAACTTTATAAAATGCGGAATAAATTTTTTTCTTCCTTTCCATTCATTCATTCTCTGAATCGCAACCTTTACAATTCTTCTTTATACTAGAATCATATTTATTATATGATTTATATAATATTCTGTGTAAACGTATTAAAATCTTAAGTCTCAATACTTCATATCTTTTCTATCGATGATTCGTTTATTTTAGAATTATATCTATTCTCAATTCAGAATTAACATTCTTTATCCATTCAACATTTCAAACTATACATAACTGCCAATTACATTTGACAAAACTATCAATCATAGATTTATACCATTTCTAATTCAAGTAAATGTATTCATTTTGCACATCGTTCAATCTTCATCATCCGTATAGCAAGTAATATTGTCTAACATCATTAACCTACAAAAAGTTTGTGTTTACAAGATTGAGATCGACAGCCCAACAAATTTAACAGTCTATTATGTTTCACATAACACATAATTTCATATGCACTACATTTCCTTTACTATGCATATCCTACATGCATCAATAATTCCTTACAAATCATACATTCATGCATTATACATTTCTAATTTATCGAGTTACATCATACAACATGTGCTATCATATATCACATAAAAATTGAGTTCCATAACCCAATTAACTTAGTCATATTTTGACTTTAACAATTCATAAAATATGGTATGCAACTCACCACATAATCACATTTAATCCATAAATATAATAGAACTGAAAAACTTGCCTTGATTGGAGATTACCACAAAAGTTAACCTAGAGTTTCTCCACAATTCCTACAGAATTATATTTACATTACACACGTATTAGATAATTGAATATGTTACAAAACATGCATGTATATTCATCAATAGTAATTATTAGTTTTATACAAACTAATATTATTTATTCTTACACAACGAATATTAGTTTATTTAGAAACTTAATTTGTTTTAACCTTTTTACACCAAATAAAGGTTCCTCATATTTTAGTTTATTAGTTTAATCATCCTAAACTTTTGTGTAGGCTAGAGGTGGTGCAGCAAAGTATTAAAATACAATACCAATTGTAGCAATTACTCAAACTTTCTTATTGTCGCAACGTTCCTAGTCTTGCTCACCCCATGCTCTGCCATTTTATATTTCCCATGATATTGATCCTTTATACGTCAAGTTTTGGATATAATATGGGTGGTATACCCACCTATTTAAGTAAAATATTAGCTAAACATTTTGGGTACTTTAAACACGTCAATTGAGAGCTTCAAAGGAGTCTCAGTCAACTGTTACAGAGCGTTGCTGTTGGGCAGCAGCCATCTTAGCGATGAAGCCACTTTGCGATTTTGTAGTTTTTAATTCGTAAGTTAGTTTGCCCCAAAATTTGGATATGCTATAAACATCATAAGAGAATATATTTAGAAAATATATGCCACCCATTTTAGACATCATAGGCAGCCCAAAACAGAACTTAAAAATGCCCAATCATAACAGTTTTTAATTTTTTTCTCAGCTTTACCATATCTCGCTAAAACAGTCATACCTAATTCGTTTTAAAACAGTTTTGAGCGATTATTGCGCCCACACGAAGCTAACTTCTAGGGCTACAACTTTTGTTCTTCGACCGTCTTCAAATTCCAAGCATAAAATTCTAAAATATCCGTGCAAGGGGACTGCTCTGAATTTGTTGGACAGATTTGACGCAACTATTTTGAAATGTCATAACTCCTTGCTCCGAAGTCAGAATTAGTCCATTCTAGAGTCTATGGAAATATTATTCAGTGTAATATAATAACACAAAAACCCATAAGTTTCTGGAAACTGTAGCTAGCCCCAAATTTGTCCTTAGGGTCAGCAGTTCACAATTTTTTTCGGTTTCTAACATGTTTATTTCACGACCTTATTACTTCTAGTTCGTATACCAAATTAGAAAAAATTTTAAATATGTTTTATATAGTATAGGAGACTATATTTAAAAGTTATAAACTTCTGATTTCAAAATCTTCGCTGCTCAAAACAGTGGTCAATAATGGATTAACACACTTATTTCTAACTTTTTGTTTTGGTTTAAAACAGCTTTTCGCTTTCATTTAATATGCCCAAACTCTTTATTTATCTTCATATAGGATAAATATACCTTACTTTATCCTTAGATTTACTTAATACTTGGTTTTAACCAAAAAAACTCATATAGGACTTTTATCGAACAAGTGGTGTGCGCTGTTTTGGAACACTCATTTCATAGACATTTATTTGTGCTATCATCCCATTTTAGCTTCCTTATATCACCAAACAACCAAGCCTATCTCCTTGTTTCTAATTCAAGCCATAACAGTTTAATATGCAAATAATTAAACATAGCCGAGTCATTAACAAACTAACTAGTTTTCTCTTTTTTTTGAATTCAATCTGTTTGAAATCCCATTCTTTTGATCATGACATATTTCAAGTCTTTGTTAATTAGTACAGCTACATTTAACTAATATCATTACAATGAACCATTCATAACTAAAATCATTTTATAGTGCTAACTGTAATCATTTTATTACAAAATAAACCACCTTATTTGAACTTTACATTCATATCAATTATAAAGATAGATTATAATACCTTCTATTAGCTTCACTTATGATCTCTTGCTAGCTCCCAAACTGAAACCTCACTGCTCCAACGAGTTTTGAAAGCTCAAATTCTTACTTCTCTCCCCTTCTGTTAGCCGAATAAGTGCACTAAACAATGAGATGGAAAGGGCGGGTATAGCAGGGCAAGAGGAGTCGAGAGAAACTGAATAAGGAATAGGGAGTTTTGGCTTTTATTAAGTAACTCATCCTTGCCAGTTTCTTCTTCTCTCCAAACCTCCTCTATATTTCTATATTGTCCAGCCTTAGGAAAAAATAAGAAGCGTAAAAATAAACCGACTCCCACTCCCCCACTAACGTCAGGTACAAAATCAAAAAAGTTTGCATCAGTTGAAAAAACCAAAGGCCACAAGGCCTTGTTTGGCTAACACATAACTCCCAACTAGATTATTTTAATAACCTTATATTATATAAATTCATGTTACACCTTTAGTTGATTAATTTAAATAACTTTAGTTTAGTTAATTTAAATAACCTATAATAATAATAATAATAAAAATCTTATTATCATTATACTTATAATTAATAATTAATTATATATCTAATTTAATTAATAAATTAGAAACGTCACTTTATTTAATTTATTTATTTCCAAATAAATTAAACAATTCATTTAATTTAATTATTTTCTTAAATATTGAGCAATTGATTTAATTTAATTATTTCCTTAAATTAAATCCTTCAGATAAAATTACCATTACTCAATTTAATTTACATTAATCAATTTAGTTACTAAATTAATTCTCCACAATTTATCAATTATTTATTTCCTCAATAAATAAATTAATTAAAATATTTATTTAATTCAATAAATATTTAAAATTAATTACTAAATTCATTTAATTCCTTCAATAGTTAACTTAACTATTAAACCTTAATTTCCCAATATATGAATATATTTCTCTTCACACCAGATCATATATTTCAACATCTATAGCACGTATATATACATACTCAAACTCAAAACATCTCATAATAAGAATTTTTGTTATTAAATTTCTATTTTAATAATTTATAAAAATTCAGGTTATCACATCTTTCCCTCCTTATAAGGATTTCGTCCTTGGAATTACCGAAACCCTACCTTACTTAGGTTTTTATCAAATCTCTTCGTTGAATAACTTCAACACATTACCTTAATATAGGTTTTATATTTCTTACTCCCACCATTCTTGATAATAAATTTTTGTAAATTTTATTTCATAACATTTACTTAGACTCAATTATATTTCAGTATTACATATTCTTTGACCCGTTCATTATCTTTCCCTAAGGATCATTATCATATACTATATTCTCAAACTCTCGGGACATTACATTCACCTCTTCTTCTAAGAATTTCGTCCTCAAAATTTTTTGACTTACTAATTTTCATTCATTCCATTTATCAAAATAGATTTTATGTTAATATCTATTTATTCATTAGGTTCTGCAACCAAATTCTTTCTCTATGGATCTTTCTAAGATCATCATATTCCTCACCTCATCCTCTTTTAAGAGTTTCACATTTCTCTTCTTTCTGAAATTTCATTTCTTTCTTGAAATTATTATGCTTTGCTTAATTGTCTCATCCTTTCCACTTTCACCATTCAGAATAACAAGAATCTTCCTCAATTTCTCAATAATTGGGAAGAAATATGAATAATTGGAATTTAAAAGTTTCCAAATCACGCTGAGGGGTCATAAGACCTTGAAGTACGTCCCCAGGTTATCAAGTATCTCGACTTGAACCTTTAACAGTCATAAGACTATACGGATCTTGAACTCTTCTCCAGGTTTAACAGTGCATCACCACCATAAACCATCTTTAACAGAATGTTTAGCAATCACACAGACTGAAAACACTCTCTGCAAGTACTCTAGGAGATCAGTTTATCGTACCCCTACGTCGTGCACAACGTATTACATCTTAACATCTTAACGACTATATGCGTTACTTTCGGAACCATTGTCTCCGATAACATGTCCCCTTTTTACAGGGTTGTTCACCTCAACTTTTTAACATCTAAATCCGCACCAAAATAATTTGGTTTGGCATAAATTCTCAAGAAATACTTGAATTTCATAAACATCTTTCAATATTCGTCTAGCTGAATCAAATAGCTTAGACTTCTACAATAATTCGGACATCAATCGAAATACACATACACACACACACACACACACACACACACATATATATATATATATATATATATATATATATATATATATATATATATATTCTCATATCTTAAAGAAACCTCAAAAATCTTTTTATGACGTCATGATACCGCACTGTATTTACAATCCGTTTGAGGATTTAGTCATTTTGTGACTTTGTCATACTACATCATACCATTGTAGGCTGACGATCCTTAGATCACATCCAACACTAAGAAATTCTGCATTGATAACCCCATAGTTTTTATCATCTTTGCACCAGGTTCCATCATACATTAATGATATAAAATACATTTTGATATTTTAAAATCATTTTCGTCTAGCCGAAACAATTAGCATAGACTATTCTTTAAATAGTTCAAAAATCTTTGAAAATTGGTTTTAGTGATATCATATCTCAATAGGTAATGATGTGTCAGTGTCCCGAAGTCCACACATACACATTTGTCACCATGTGTTGAGAGTAAAAATTAATTTTAAAAAGGCACATAGTGCAAATTTAGCTTGATGTCAAAAATTTGAAGTCTAGCATAGCTAGAATATTTGGAAAAACTTATGTCTCCACTTTCTATACTGATCCATTGCTTAATAATTCTATCTATTCCCATAATCCTCAATTCTTCATTCATAACTTAATTATACCCCAGTTCATCAAACTTACCGCACATTGGAAGTTCAGGACTTGCCACAATAATATGAGTTTATGAACTTATCCTAGTCAGACCATAGGCGTCCATTCGCTGAGGGGTTCAAAATATACCATATTATTATAATTCACAAACTTACCATATGCATTAGTTTTAAGAACCGTGCCTAATCCTAATAATACGTCTAATCTTAATAGTTTCTAACTATCAAATATACATATGAGAAAAGAATCACCTTTTCGTCACATATACATTGATAGCGTGACACCAACATTCCAATGATTATCAATATGATAAACTGAGTGCAAGCACAAAACCCTTTCCCATACAAAGATTTATACAACTCAGCCATCACATGAGTCCTTAATTAAAATCCCACCTAACTCTATCTTACTCTTAACTTGTTCTTTGCTCGATACGAATTCCTCGTATCACATTATCTATAACTCCTCATGAGTTTATCTTGTACTATTTCACAGTACATTACCTTCATAGTATCAAGCTATAATTATTTAAACATTACAGACCATCTTTCTTCTATAACATAAACAGATCACGTCGTGATCTTATTCTATTATCATTTTCCTTAAAATTCTTTTCTTAACACGTGATCGTTTTATTTTATGATTCTCTTTCTTTCCTTTCATTTACGACATTATTCGGTATCTTTGTTATTGGAGTTAGGTAACTCCCATTCCTTATCTATATATTTCTTCAAGATTCTTCTTTGAATCTTCTTGTTTATATAACAATTCTTGCTTTAAGAATTTCCAACTTCATTTACATTGCTCAAAATTCCAATCGAGTTCCACATTTTCATCATATGTATCCATTTTCTATACTTGGTACACATCGGGTCTCTAACAGTTTTCATATGGTACGCTGAGTGGTTTCCCACAAACAACCAACAAACTAGGTTCCGAGTTACTAGTTCGTATATACCTCCGCTCTATGAAGGAATCATTTAGACCAAATATCATACATCAACCATTAAAGAGTACAATTATATCATACTTAAATATAACCTTTTTTATTCTTCACTTCTTTATCATTCTCTTCTTATAGACACTGTCTATTTATTATCACCTTGCATCCATATTATTGGAGTTGGGTAACCCCATAACTCTGCGAGATTATTCTTTGAATCCTCTCACGCATGTTTTAATCCCTTCTATATATGTTTCTTAAATTACTTCTTATTTTTCAAACTCTATTTGAGCTTATGCTTTCATTATATTCACCTTCCTTCTCTAAGGTTATAGCCTAAGGTACTCCTACCAAAGGTTTATAACCTACAGCTTTGTTACCAACTGTAATGACCCCAAAAAATTCATACAACATAATTCTCAACTTCGGTCGTTAATAACACATCTACCTTCTGATTTTACATCATTATTCAATGTTAAACTTTATAAAATGCAGAATAAATTTTTTCTTTCTTTCCATTCATTCATTCCCTGAATCGCAACCTTTACGATTCTTCTTTATACTAGAATCATATTTATTATATGATTTGTAAAATATTTTGTGTAAACGTATTAAAAGCTTAAGTCTCAATACTTCATATCTTTTCTATCGATGATTTGTTTATTTTAGAATTATATCTATTCTCAATTTAGAATAAACATTCTTTATCAATTCAACATTTGAAACAATACATAACTGCCAATTACATTTGACAAAACTATCAATCATAGATTTATACCATTTCTAATTCAAGGAAATGTATTCATTTTGTACATCGTTCAATCTTCATCATCCGTATAGCAAGTAATATTGTCTAACATCATTAACCTGCAAAAAGTTTGTGTTTGCAAGATTGAGCTCGACAGCCCAACAAATTTAACAGTCTATCATGTTTCACATAGCACACAATTTCATATGCACTACATTTCCTTTACTATGCATATCCTACATGCATCAATAAATCCTTACAAATCATACATTCATGCATTATACATTTCTAATTTATCGAGTTACATCATACAACATGTGCTATCACATATCACATATATATTGAGTTCCATAACCCAATTATCTTAGTCATATTTTGACTTTAACAATTCATAAAACATGGTATGTAACTCACCACATAATCACATTTAATCCACAAACATAATAGAACTGAAAAACTTGCCTTGATTGGAGATTACCATAAAAGTTAACCTAGAGTTTCTCCACAATTCCTACAGAATTATATTTACATGTACACACGTATTAGATAATTGAATATGTTATAAAACATGCACGTATATTCATCAATAATAATTATTAGTTTTATACAAACTAATATTATTTATTCTTACTCGACGAATATTAGTTTATTTAGAAACTTAATTTGTTTTAACCTTTTTACACCAAATAAAGGTTCCTCATATTTTAGTTTATTAGTTTAATTATCCTAAACTTTTGTCTAGGCTAGAGGTGGTGCAGCCACGTATTAAAATACAATACCAATTGTAGCAATTACTCAAACTTGTTTATTGTCGCAGCGTTCCTAGTCTTGCTCACCCCATGCTCTGCCATTTTATATTTCCCATGACATTGATCCTTTATACGTCAAGTTTTGGATATAATATGGGTGGTATACCCACTTATTTAAGTAAAATATTAGCTAAATATTTTGGGTACTTTAAACACGTCAATTGAGAGCTTCAAAGGAGTCTCAGTCAACTGTTACAGAGCGTTGCTGCTGGGCAGCAGCCATCTTCGCGATGAAACCACTTTGCGATTTTCTAGTTTTTAATTCGTAAGTTATTTTGCCCCAAAATTTGGATATGCTATAAACATCAAAAGAGAATATATTTAGAAATTATATGCCACCCATTTTAGACATCATAGGCAGCCCAAAATAGAACTTTAAAATGCCCAATCATAACATTTTTTAATTTTTTTCTCAGCTTTACCATATCTCGCTAAAACAGTCATAACTAATTCATTTTAAAACATTTTTGAGCGATTCTTGTGCCCACGCGAAGCTAACTACTGGGGATACAACTTTCGTTCATGGACCATCTTCAAATTCCAAGCACAAAATTCCAGAAAATCCGTGCAAGGGGACTTCTCCGAATTTATTAGACAGATTTGACGCAACTACTTTGAAATGTCATAACTCCTTGCTCCGAAGTTGGAATTATTCCATTCTAGAGTCTATATGGAAAGCTTATTCAGTGTACTATAATAACCCAAAAGCCCACAATTTTCTAGAAACTGTAGCTAGCCCTGAATTTTTTCCTTAGGGTCAGCAGTTCACGAATTTTTTCGGTTTCTAACATGTTTATTTCACGACCTTATTAATTCTAGTTCGTATACCAAATTATAAAAAAATTTAAATAAGTTTTATATAGTATAGGAGACTATATTTAAAAGTTATAAACTTCTGATTTCAAAAGCTTTACGCTGCTCAAAACAGTGGTCAATAATGGCTTAACACACTTATTTCTAACTTTTCGTTTTGGTTTAAACCGGCTTTTCGCTTTCATTTAATATGCCCAAACTCTTTATTTATCTTCATATAGGATAAATATACCTTTCTTTATCCTTACATTTACTTAATACTTGGTTTTTAACCAAAAAAACTCACATAGGACTTTTATCGAATAAGTGGTGTGCTCTGTTTTGGAACACTCATTTCATAGCCATTTATTTATGCTATCATCCCATTTTAGCTTCCTTATATCACCACACAACCAAGCATATCCATTGTTTCTAATTCAAGCCATAACAGTTTAATATGCAAACAATTAAGCATAGCCGATTCATTAACAAACTAACTAGTGCTTTTATTTTGAATTCAATCTGTTTGAAATCCCATTCTTTTGATCATGACATATTTCAAGTCTTTGTTAACTAGTAAAGCTACAATTAACAAATATCATTACAATGGACCATTCATAACTAAAATCATTTTATATTGCTAACTGTAATCATTCTATTACCAAATAAACCACCTTGTTTGAACTCTACTTTCATATCAATTATAAAGATAGATTGTAATACCTTCTATTAGCTTCACTTAAGATCTCTTGCTAGCTCCCAAACTGAAACCTCACTGCTCCAACGAGTTTTGAAAGCTCAAATTCTTACTTCTCTCTCCATTGTGTTAGCCGAATAAGTGCACTAGACAATGAGATGAAAAGGGGCGGGTATAGCAGGGCAAACGGAGTTGAGAGAAACTAAATAAGGAATAAGGAGCTTTTGCTTTTATTAAGTAACTCATCCTTGCCAGTTTCTTCTTCTCTCAAAACCACCTCTGTAGTTCTATATTGTGTAGCCTTAGGAAAAAATAAGAAGCGTAAAAATAAACTGACTCCCACTCCCCAACTAACGTCAGGTACAAACTAAAAGAAATTTGCATCAGTTGAAAAAATCAAAGGCCACAAGGCCTTGTTTGGCTAACACATAACTCCCAACTAGATTATTTTAATAACCTTATATTATATAGATTAATGTCACACCTTTAGTTGATTAATTTAAATAACTTTAGTTTAGTTAATTTAAATAACCTATAATAATAATAATAATAATAATAATAATAATCTTATTATCATTATACTTATTATTAATAAATAATTATATATCTAATTTAATTAATAAATAAGAAACGTCAATTTATTTAATTTATTTATTTCCAAATAAATTAAACAATTCATTTAATTTAATTATTTTCTTAAATATTGAGCAATTGATTTAATTTAATTATTTTCTTAAATTAAATCCTTCAGATAAAATTACCATTACTCAATTTAATTTACATTAATCAATTTAGTTACTAAATTAATTCTCCATAATTTATCAATTATTTATTTCCTCAATAAATAATTTAATTAAATAAATATTTAAAATTAATTACTAAATTCATTTAATTCCTTCAATAGTTAACTTAACTATTAAACCTCACTTTTCCAATATATGAATATATTTCTCTTCACACCAGATCATATATTTCAACATCTATAGCACGTATATATACATACTCAAACTCAAAACATCTCATAATAAGAATTTTAGTTATTAAATTCCTATTTTAATAATTTATAAAAATTTGGGTTGTCACAAAGTTGCTTTAACTTTATCGATTAAAGTCGGTTCTACTCGTATATTTGATATCATCACGTGGGTACTTGAAGCCTTTACCTCTGTCTCCATCTTTTGCAAGTCATACAAAATGGGCTTTTGTGTTAACAACATTGCACTCGTACCTGTATATGATCTTCTACTCATTGCGTCAGCTACTACGTTTGCTTTTCCAGGATAATATTGGATGGTATGATCATAATCTTTCAACACCTCGAGCCAACTGAGTTCCTTTTGGGTGAAGAAATATTTGAGGCTTTTATGATACGTATAAATCTCCCCTTTCTCCCCATACAGTTAGTGTTTCCAGATCTTTAATGCGAAAACAACTACTGCCAACTCCAGATCACGAGTAGGATAATTCCTCTCATATTCTTTGAGTTATCATGAGGCATAGGCTATGACTTTCCAATGTTGCATAAGAACACATCCTAACCCTTTTCCTGAAGTGTAATATAATTTATGTCATGTATTAATGTATTAATTAGGTAAACCCTAATTAAAATTCTAGAAACCCTAATATTTAGAAAATACAAATTTTTGAGAATGAGAAACCCTAATTTGAAACTCAATTATGAGTGCGGGGTTATTATATAACTGTGTTATATGATTTTGTGATTTATTAGGTAAACCCTAATTGATAAATAGAGATATAAATTTCTAGAAATCATAATTTGATATTTATAAAACCCTAATTTGAAATTAGAGTTTGAGAATGTTGGTGATTGTATTAATGTGATTAATTAACAAGTATTATGATTATAATTATTAAATTTAGAAACCCTAAATTGTTAAACCCTAATTACTAAACTATAACTCTAATTTAGTAATTGAAAACCCTAATAGTAATTTGGTAACCCTAATTACCGAAAGAATAAACCCTAATTATTTTATTAGAAAAGTTAATTATGATTAGGATTAATAAACCCTAATGTCCATTTGTTAGATAATTACAAACTTACTTTAATTAACAAAGTAATTATTTTCAAAATTTTAGAAAACTAAAATTTAGTTATTTTATTTTATTTAATTTAATTTTTTTGTGCAAACCCTAGTTGAAAAATCCTACAATTTGTGCTAAACCTTACGGTTAAACCCTAAGGGTTTGCAAGAATGACAATTTAGCCATTAAATTAGAAAGACAAATGACCATTATGCCCTTGCATTATTGAAGCTACAAACATAGGTTTTGACATTAGGGGAGGTGGTTCACCAAACTCAACAACTCCACATGCTCTTTAATTGACAGCAACAAGCCGCAACCCAGCTCATTCATGCACCATGATGGTTTATAAATAGATTGAAGAGAGAGAAAAATCATTTTGTTCACTATATTTTGCACAAAAACTTACTAAACTCTCTCAAGCCTCTCACCTCCGAAAATATTTAGCATTTCAGTCCATTATTGAAGCCCCACGAAATCCAACAACAAATCAATAGCCAGAAATCAAGAATTGAGCATAAAAGGTATAAAACCAAGCTTTAAATTCTGTCCAAAATTTGTAGATAGATGTTGTGTTTAAGTGTTTAAATATGTTGTATATAGTGTTAAACCATGATCTGGGTTGGTAGGAAGTGGATCCATAACATCTAAATGCACGAAATTGGTATTTTCAAAAATCTGGAAATTTTGTTTTTCATGTCTGACAATCAAATGTCAGGTCATGTAGATCTTTCTATGTTTTATGTTTTTGTTGTTTTAATGTTTGGTCTGGTAGTATGTTGTGAGATCTTTGCTCTGGAACTTAAATCAGGTCCAGATCTGGTATACATTAAAAGTTATAAGTGGTCAAACAAGGTTGACCGGTCACGAAAATATTTTTCTGGGCAACCCAGAAAAATTTCCAGATTTCCAGAAATTATGACAACCATTTTTAAAGCCTTTGATCTTGCTCATGTTTGATATTTAGTCCATAATGTTGATTGTCTGTGGAATTATGACATTAGAACTACACATTTATACCTTTATATTACCCATAACATGAACATGATCGAATTTAACCCTGGTCAAAGTGCGTTGACCGTTCTGTCTTATGAAGGTTTCTGGAAAACCCAGAACCTTTATGAGAAATTTTTCCAGAAGGGTTTGACCGGCATGTATCTTTATTATTTGTTGTTGTTTTGATGATTTTTGTTAATAGATCTCTTTAGTTACATGTGGTCTACAATCTAGAACTAGATCACAAAAATGTTACACGATTTGCATGTAGTGGAAGCTCAGAGTTGTCATGCTGCACTGTTCTTCATTTCTGGGCAAACCCAGAAATGAAGAACAGCTCTGACAGCGAATTAAGAGGCTTAGATCTCTCTTGTGTTATGCGTTTTGATCATGTTTGTTGTTGGATCGTGTAGTCTTGTATTTGTACTACATGATCTGACGAACAAAAGACCCAGAAACACAACACACACGGAATTATTGATGGTCAAACTAGCCTACTCGGTGACTGCCTATGAATGTTCAAGAACATGAAGAACACCTATAGCGACGGTTCTGTTGCTATAGGTGGTCTTTAGCGACAGATATTAATATATTTTCCAGAAATTAATAAAAAAATAGAAAAAAATAGTTTTTAATTATTAAAAATACAAAATAAATCATTAAAAATTATTTTAAATTCTGAAAATTAGTTTTTAATTATTTTAAATATATTTCATAAATATTTAATATTTTTGGAATATTAAAAGTATTTAATTTATTTAATTATAATATTAAATAAATTATTTAAAAATGATTTTAATTCATGAAAAATCATTTAAAATTATATTATGGAATAAGAAAATAATTTAAGTTATTTTTGATTACTTTTAATATTATTTGATAATTTTCATTAATAAATTATTATTAATGATAATTAAGTTATTTGTTAAATGAATTAAATAAATTAATTAAAAATGATTTTATTATATTAAAAATCATTTTAAATAATGATAAGGTATTTAAAAATATTTTAAGTTATAAAATATAACTTTTAATATTTAAAGGTAAATTTAATTAATTAATGATTATTAATGATATTAAAGTTATTTAATATTTATATTAAATAAATTAGTTTAAAAATGATTTTTAATATTACAAAAATCATTTTAAATGAAAATAAAGTGTTTAAAGATATTTTAAGTTATAAAATATAACTTTTAATATTTAAGGGATATTTTCATTAATAATTTAATATTAATGATATTTAATGATTAATGATATTAAATTTATTTAATAATTATATTAAATAAATATTTAAAAAATGGTTTTATTTATTTAAAAATTATTTAAAAAGGATGTTAATGATTTAAAAATATTTTAAGTTATAATTATGACTTTTAATATTTGGATAAATAGTTCATTAATATTTAAATATTAATGGTAATTATTTAATAATGATTTTAGATGTTTAAAAATCAATTAAGGGTATTATAAATACTTTAAAAATATTTTGAGTTATTATACATAACTTTAATATTTTGGCAATGGATTCATTAATAGTTTAATATTAATTAAATATTAATGATAATAGAATTGTTTAATATTTAAATCATTTCATAATGATTCTGATATTTCAAAATTTTTGATAAATGATAATAATTATTTAATAATTATTATAAGACCATGAAAAATAGTGCGACTGATGTTTAAATTATCCAAATGGATAATGAACTACAGTTTAGAGTCTTAGACTCGATATTTACCCGATAAAGCTGTCGGTAGACTGACATGTTTCAGAAATTGATCTGGACTTAGATAATTTATTGGATATGTGTTTATTTGTGATTCAATGGTTATTAAGGTTGTGTGACAATGTGATTAGGAAGGTGTTGATGTTTGATTATGAGTCAACGATTGTTGAACATGTGTGATAATGTGAATAGGGAATGTGCTGACTGCAATAGGCAGTGTTATATGTACGTTATGTTGTACTAATCAGTAAAATGATCTGATTAATGATAGGTCGAGATAGAAAAGATAAATCTAAGTTGCGTAAGTATAAGCAGCGCATCAGGGAAGTATCCTAACTTTGCATTTTCTTTATGCAATGGACAGAAGTGAGAAGTTCAGAATAATTCTTATTAATATACATACTGTTAAACTTATACTATATACGCCCATTGATTATCAACATGTTAGTATATGATAATTCAGTTATATATATTATGTTCGTTAATTTCTATAAATGATTATACAAGTGTCCCCACTTGGATAATCATTGTATTTAATCGCATGTTGATACCCCTTTGATATATATATATATATATATATATATATATATATATATATATATATATATATATATGTTGAACTATAGATAATTGTTGAACAAGATAAAACCTTTGTTATGAAAACCCGATAAGTATGAATATCCCGATAATGGGAAAAAAATTATGCGCCCAAGGCGGACAGAGTGAACGATAACATCGTTCTTATACATGTAGTATTGATCAATACAGGGTACAATGGGGCTGATCACCCTCCGTGCCCGTAAGTCATGACGGTTTACAGATGAATTTCTGTTCAAACCTTTTCAAAAATGAAAACAATGTTCATAGTATGTCACAGAAACCCCATGTATAGACAATACGTAGTTTCAAAATTTTGAAAGAGGGTTGTTATGATACTATTATTGGTATAGATTACTTCACAACTATTGATTGGTTGTAGAAGGGTATTATAAAGAAAATATTTAAATTTCTTTCAGCTTATATATATATATATAATACTTGTTGGGCACTCAAATGCTCATCCTTGCTTAATTTAAATGTTTTTTAGATAAGTGTGAAGAACCAGAAGGCTCATGCCGAAACAAGGGAAAAAGAAAGCTAACCAAATAAGATTTGTGGAACTATTTATAATAGTTTTAGATTATGAAGACTATGATATTTAAATATCTAATATCATGTAATGAATGACTAAAGGTTACGTACTTGGGAGAGAGACTCTGATGTATATGTAAATTTAAGTTATGTATTATATTATTGTTATTATTATTAGTATTATTCCGCTCATAGAAATGGTATCGTGAAGTACCGAATTCGGGTTTCAAGTATCCGAGTTCGGGGGCCTCACAGCTAGTTCAACTTTATTTTAATCGCAATAGAGGGTTATGTGAGCATAAGTGAGTGTGTAATAGAGTCTTCATGGGACATTGTTTTAGTATTGTATAAAATCTACTAGTTCAGTTATGCTTATTCCAGAATTCACACATTGATATGGGAAAATGGTTTGTTGCAGGCATCTTCAAGTGAAATCTCATTGTGTAATCAGTTTGCGAGTAAACTCAGCAGTGCAGGAAGCAGGGTCGCGCGGTCGCGCAATGATTACACACCAAGACTGCGCGTCCGCGCGCCACACATCTTAGACCAGGTATGCCACTCGCGTGCCCGCGCTTGAAAACCATTGCAAGGACGCGCGGCCGCGCGCGATAGCAGACGTGGAAATATTTTTAAAAGTATAAAATCTGGGTCGTGGTCTAATTGGGTCTCTCAGTTGATATAATAGAAGTGTATTCTTTTGTTCTCCCATATTCGTAAGACTCATCAACTGTCATAAAAGTTCATACCCACAAATCTTCTTCCTGGCATAAATCTAGGGTTCTGCTTGGGTTGTGTAGCAGTAAGTTTGGGGGTACACTCATCAACAATTCCTCTACATTCTCTCTATCATACGCACATGGGTCCAAAAATTGTACGCTCAATCTCCATCTCTTCTTCATCAGCATCTTCCACCGATAACCAAGAAGGGGATGTCATGGACGAGAGGAAATTTATCGGTTTTGAGGCCCAGGAAGACTATTATCGGAGTGTGGCCAAATCTTTTGTGAAGGAACGGGGACTTCTACTTGAGAAGCAGGATGGCCAACTCTGATATATGATAAAAGAAAGAGGATGGGTTGGTTTGACTGCATCTCCTATGCCTATCCCCATTGGGATTGTTCAAGAATTTTATACGAATGCTAAGGAGATGATACGAGTAGGAATAACACTAGTTCGAGAAGAGCAGGTGGATTTTCGACCTCCAGCGATTAGAGTAGTTTTCAACATACATGACTCACCACCCACCGGGTCTGCCAATTGGATAGATGGTGCACATTTAGAAATGGATCTAGCAGTCGTGATTGATGAATTGTGTATTCCGAGCACCAAATGGAAGTATAAGGCAGGGACAACTGAGCCTAAATCTTTTCCATCGTCCGCCTTGAATCGATATGCCCAAGCATGGAACCTGTTTATCTGTGCCAAGCTAGTGCCGTCAGCTCACCACAATGTAATAACCAATGAACATGCTATTATTTTATGGGGGCATCAACAAAGGCAAGTACATTGATGTAGGCCATTTAATTCATCAAAACATGCTGCGTTATATGCGAGGGATCAAAATTGGGACTATTTCGCATGCATCTATGGTAGCCATGCTCGGTACCCAACAAGGAGTCCCATGGAATAATGACCAGTTACAGCACCCAAGCCACGCCATCACCAATGCTACTATTGCCATGTTTAAGGATTTGACGGGTGGTGTACCATATCCACGTGGACTAGGATTCATCATTTAGCTTACTTTTCCAGAGCCGTCACAGCAACCCCCTCAAACAGATGAGGAAGGTCCACCTACACATGCACGTGCCACCCATAGTGATCGCCAGCTCCGATGGTTGGAGCAAAAAGTCGATACCAAGTACGATAATTTGGGCACATTTACGATGGGACTCATAAGGGCCTTGGCCGAAGCTTTTGCACAACAAAGAACAACGCTAGAGTGGCTTCAATTCAGAACAGTAGTGCCATATCCACCACCAGATTCACCACCCAAGGAGGGTGGTACCACCGATCATTAGGGGAGTTTTTCATTACCCTTTACCTTCATTCAATGAGGCATTGAATATTATAAGTTTGGGGTATTGGGAAGTAGTGTAGTGCATGTAGTTTTGCATGATTAGTTTAATTCTTTAGTTTTTGCATGTTTAGTTTAAATTTTTAATTTTTTTAGTTTTCGAATGTTTAGTTTAAATTTTTGTATCATTTAGTTATTTTTGCATATATAATTGCACGTTCATGTTTTGTGCATATCTCACAGTTCTTGTCGTATAGAAATTTTTGTCTAGCTGATGATGATAGTGAAGTTTTAAACGATTTTTAAGTATATTTGATAATATGAGCTGAGATATAATGTTTTACACAATGCAATTCATAATGTTGTTTAAATGCTTTCGGTTTGCACGAATGTGTTAACAATAACTTGTAGGTATAAGAAGTATGTGTTGCATTGCTCGATAGAAAAATGTAGTTTTAAAAAAGAGAAATATGTGAAAAGTGAGTTTAGACTGTATAAAACATTGATTTTTAAACTTTGGGAAAACATGGGTATGCTATGTATAAAAAAGAAAAAGAAAAATAGCAATAATGTGGCTAGTCTTATTTCGGGGCCATAGCTACTTGAGTAAGTACGCCCGAGAGGATTGTCTCTACACCTAGCGCCCTAAGGTCTTTCATGGTCTGGGAGTCTTGGTTGAAAGCTCGTTAAGGGTAGCAGTGTTGCCTAATGGAGTAAGGTATTGCACAGTCATATGAAAAAAAAGAAAAGAAAAGAGTAATAAACACCGCGGGAAAGTGCGAAAATCGCCCTCGTGAGTAAAAATAAAGCAGATAAGCCCATTGTTGAACCTTAGTTTGTTTTAATATGTTGAAAAAATCTTTGTTGTATATGTATACATGAATATTTATTTAAACTATAATTTTCTGTTTTGAGCAATATAGCATGAGTATTCTTTTTTTAAATCAAGTTTTGGTGAATATAACACACACACAACATATTTATAGCATTTTAAGAATTATATGAGTGTATGACATTATACCTACAGTTTGGCTTGAATTTGTATTCTTGAATCTTGAAAATTTTGATGAGGCATTTTGGACTGAATTTCTATGATAGATGGGACGTGTGAGATTAGTTGCGTCATAATTTAGTTGCATAGTGATATAGCTTCATTTTCATTGTTCATTAGTATGCATTTCTTGAGGGCAAGCAACAGTTCAAGTTTGGGGGTATTTGATAATTGGGTTTTATACCTACTTATAGAGTACCAATTCATGCGAGCTATGCCCATCTGAAGTACATTTTAGTATGTTTTAGCTGCATTTCATGTTAGTTTGCATTGCATATACTTAAAACTATTTTTGGTGAAAAAGTGCAGGAAAGGACCTAATTTGGTGGACTTATAGGGCACATGCGAATGGACGCATGAAGCGAGGCACAAGCTGAGGAGGCGTGGCATGAGAATCAAGTGGAGCAGAGACTCAGCAGGGATGAACAAAGAAATGAGCAGGAGGAGCAGATCAGTGCAGCAGTAGAGCCAGAATTCAAAAGTGCAGAAGCCACGCAGCCGCACGGTGGGACAAGCACTGGAACGTGTGCCCGTACGAGAACCCGGCTAGACATCATGACACACTGCAAGTCGCGCGCTGTTGCCTAATTTTTAATAGCACTTTACCACGCAAGTATACGCGTTCAATTGTAATATTCAGCAAGCAAGGATATCGTTCCCGCGAGGAAATAGACTAATATTTATCAATTACTAATTCTAATGCAATTAATCCTATTTTAAACTACGAAAATTTTGTTTGAGATTTAAAATTTAAACTTAACAAAACTAATAATTAAAATCAAAATTTCACAAGAATAACTGCAGATTTAACAGATTAAGATTACAACTTCCCTTGGTATTTCATTTAAACTAACTTACTTCCCATTCAAAATAAATCAATTAATATGAATTGTTATCCAAGAATGCTTTATGAATATTCACACACTTCTTCCAAAGACACATGAACAAATCCTCCTAAATCCAATCTTTAAGATGCGGAATTACAAAGAACACCCCAGTTAATCAACTCACTATATTCCTATGTGAATCAAGTTAATTAGGGTTTATGCACAAATTCTTTCAATGGATACAAAAGACACATAGGTATATTCCTATCCTACACGCTAATCATATTAACCCTATTCAGATTATATGAACAGATGTTATCATATCCAGATCTCAATCTATACTCCATCTTCCAATTTCATATAGATTATCACAGTAATTGTTGGCCAAAAAATTAATCAATAAGCATAAGATATAATAAACAATTCAATAAAAACTAACTTTCATTCAATGGGAAGCTTGCAATTTAAACTACATACCAAGTTCTGTTGTAATCTTAATTAAAATTTAGTTCATGATAATATTAAAGAAAAACATCATCCAAATTAATAATCCAAACATCCCAGATAATTACAAAAGATAAAACTAGAGAAGAGAAGAAGAAACTCTGAATTTGCTCTTAAACTCTCTCTTTGATCTTCAGCCCTTTGCAATTCTCCTTCGTGTTTTCCTTGTTTGTTCTCTCTGCAAATCTCTTGGAAAATTGATTGATTCCTTGCAAAATTCGTTCCTCCTGCTTTTCTAGAGTCCTCTCCTATTTGTATTGGTCTCCGCCCTCATTCAGACTCCTCTTTGGCTTCAAAAACCCACTTGACAGCAGAAAAACGCAACTTTCTACGCACTAGAGCGCCTAGGCGCTCATCATAGCCATTTTCAAGCGCCTAGGCGCTTGGGCTGCATTATGTTTCTGACTTGGAGCGCCTAGGCGCTTGGTCTAGGCTTGTATGGAGCGCCTAGGCGCTTGCTCTTTTTTCCAACATTTTCTGCTCCGACGTCCTTTGGGAAAATGGCCATAACTTCTTCGTCCGAACTCCGATTTAGATGATTCAAGATGTTCTGGAAAGAAGAAAAGTAGATCTACAACTTTCATTCTTGAAGTTTCGTGAAATAATATCCGGAGCTATTGTCAAATTGGCTCTGAAGTGATTGTTGTGTAAATGGCAAGCCGAAAACGCGAATCTAGCCACCCCAAACATCGATCCAAGTAACTTTTATCCCAATTCCTACAAAACAATATAAAACATGCATGAATAGACACAAACACATAAAAACATCCTAAAAGACTTGAGAACAACAATAAATTAAGCTCGAATGTATCCAATTCATGTGTATAAAACTCACTCATCAAATACCCCCAAACTTAAACCTTTGCTTGTCCTCAAGCAAAAACACAAAAATGTTATGCAATGCAATGTAATGAAACTAATCTATATGCATACGAATCAAACAGTAATGACAGAAACAAGTCTATTTAACCGGCCTTAGAGAAATCAAGTAAACATGATAATACATCATATTTAAACAAATCAGTAATTTCCCAATAAATCATCAAATCTTAGACTGTTATCACTGATATAGTGCGTGTGTGCTCCACAACAATGTTAACTGATATAAAGTCAAATTTAAGACATAATAGATATCTTCGAAGGCATCATACAGTGCAAATTCACAAAATTCACGAACAAGCTAGATCCAACTAAAGTCAAACATCCACCAAGTTCAAGAGTCCAATCCGGAATACTTAAGCTTTACTTTTCATCACGGGGGCTTTTTTCTCTTTTTCCGTTTTATTGTTTTTGTTGTTTTTTTTTTCCATATATATATAATTTTTTAACCATGACTGTGCAATGCCTCATTCCATTAGGCTAACAGTGCTACCCCTTAGCGAGCTTTCGACCAACGACTCCCAGACCATATAAGACCTTAGGGCGCTAGGTTTTAAGATCCCCCTTCGGGCGTACTTACTCAAGTAACAAAGGCCCCGAAACAAAACTAGCCACGGTAATTTTTTTTTAAGCTTATATATCCCAAATTTTTCCCCCAAACTTAAGTTTTTATCTAAATTTAGTCATCTTCGCCTATTCATGTCTTTCATTCATTCAAACTAGCATTATCCTCTAGAAATCCATTATGTATTAATTTAAACTTAATCAGTTAACATATCTGTTATTAACGTGCTAACCTTAATTATATCAGTTTTAAACAGGAAAAGATTCAATTCATAACAAGAAATCACATCAAAGTCTTAACAGACAATACTATACTTGTCTACTCAATTCCAAACTCATCACTGGCCAAAACAGACTTAAACTATCTAACGGTTGGAAACATGCAAAAACTAAAAAAAAAAATTTATTTTTTTTTTATTTTTTTTTATGAATGCAAACTACATGAAAAACTATTAACTAAATACTATATGAATGCACTAGATGAATACTACATGAATGAACTGGAGCTGGACAATTACACCCCCAAACTTAACCAATGCAATGTCCTCATTGTAAGAATATAACGATAAATAGAAGAGAACTTCCCTGTAATCAGCTAAGCGTGAGTTGATGGTGGCGATGGCGACGACGATCATTTTGCTATCCATTGGACCTCCAATACCTGCAAAGAAGAGAGACAACATGGATTAGATTATAAGAGAACTTAATAAGCAACTTAATTCCTATCTACTAAATAAACTAGTAAAGCATATAAATATAAAAAATTCCTGGGTTGCCTCCCAGTCAGCGCTTGATTTATAGTCTTTCAGCCTGACTTTGTTTGGTCAATACTATCCAATTCCTCTTTGAAAGTTGAGGAACCCTCCATCCATCGGAAATAATATAGCTTTTGGTAGGTTCCCATTTGTGATAGCCATCAAGTTAAAGTCACCTAGCATGCTTTGTTTATATAAGATTAGATTGAAGAACGTCCAACATCTAGGCGTTTTCTCCATTGTGTCTACGAATAAATTCTGGCATTGAGGCGTGTCAGACACAACAATCTCTTCTTCTATCTTCTCCAACTCATCGCACCATGGCTTCAAAGTTGTACTCGCTTTTACGTCACATGGAGTATTGCCAATGACATGACTACCAATTGGACAAGTGATTGCAAATCTAACCGGATCCTTAAACTTTGGTGGAGAAGATATATGGGGCACTATCAAAATCGGTTCATCTGTGTCAGAACTCAAGGCTAGATCTTTGGCGACCTTCTTTTCCTGCTCCCCACTTGTCTCCTCCCATTCCACATCCTTTTCTTTTGGAACATCCGATTCCAGATTTAGCGTGGGCAATCCATCAGCCTCGGGAACCATGTTGCTTGACACTTCACCTTGAGGGCGGTTGATGATGGCATTAAAAAGTTGTCCCGCCTGGTTCTCAAGATTTCGAATCGACATCTCCTGACTATTCGTCTGCTCCTCAATCAAAACCATGAACTTGGAAATAAGTCCTTCCAAGTTTAAAATCCTTTCTTCTTCATGATTAGGGAGTTGAACTTGTAATTCAGGAGTGTATGATTGGCATGGAGCAAAGGGTTGGGCTTGATTGTCATCACTCCATGAAAGATTTAGTGGATTCCCCCACTCATGATGATAATTACTGGAATAATCATAATTGTTGGGATAATCGCTGAAGTTACCACTATATTGTAACGACTCGAAACTGATGGTGCATTGATGACTCGGATGGTTTCCACCACAATACTCACATATCACCGCTACACTTTGATTACGTTGTGCTGATAAGGCATCAATCTTCCTTGAAAGTGTCCCAAATTGTGCTGACAATTCATCGAGTCCATAATTCTTTGCCTCCCTTGGCCGAGTCATATTCAAATTTAGCCAATGATAGTCATAGTTGTTCATGGTGCCTGAAAAGGAATTAGACTAGAAAAAAAAAAGTTTAAATTAAGATTAACGCTATAAAAATCAATAATGACAAAATATTAAACTAATTTTCCCGGCAACGGCGCCAAAAACTTATGGCAATCTATATACTTATGCTTATAACTGCAGATTAAAACCAAAAATCTATATACTTATACTAATTTCCCCGGCAACGGCGCCAAAAACTCATCAAAGATCTGGATATGCTTGCGTGTTGTGTTGTGTATCAATCCGGGATACTTATGCTTTACTTTTCATCACGGGGGCTTTTTGCTCTTTTCCCGTTTTATTGTTTTTGTTGTTTTTTTTCTTCATATATATATAATTTTTTAACCATGACTATGCAATGCCTCATATAGTTGTTCCCCGGCAACGACGCCAAAAACTTATTGCCTAATTTTTAATAGCACTTTACCTTGAGGGCGGTTGATGATGGCATTAAAAAGTTGTCCCGCCTGGTTCTCAAGATTTCGAATCGACATCTCCTGACTATTCGTCTGCTCCTCAATCAAAACCATGAACTTGGAAATAAGTCCTTCCAAGTTTAAAATCCTTTCTTCTTCATGATTAGGGAGTTGAACTTGTAATTCAGGAGTGTATGATTGGCATGGAGCAAAGGGTTGGGCTTGATTGTCATCACTCCATGAAAGATTTAGTGGATTCCCCCACTCATGATGATAATTACTGGAATAATCATAATTGTTGGGATAATCGCTGAAGTTACCACTATATTGTAACGACTCGAAACTGATGGTGCATTGATGACTCGGATGGTTTCCACCACAATACTCACATATCACCGCTACACTTTGAATACGTTGTGCTGATAAGGCATCAATCTTCCTTGAAAGTGTCCCAAATTGTGCTGACAATTCATCGAGTCCATAATTCTTTGCCTCCCTTGGCCGAGTCATATTCGAATTTAGCCAATGATAGTCATAGTTGTTCATGGTGCCTGAAAAGGAATTAGACTAGAGAAAAAAAAAGTTTAAATTAAGATTAACGCTATAAAAATCAATAATGACAAAATTTTAGTATAAGTTTTTGTTAAATCTGCAGTTATTTTTTTTAGTTTTTGCATGTTTCCAACCGTTAGATAGTTTAAGTCTGTTTTGGCCAGTGATGAGTTTGGAATTGAGTAGACAAGTATAGTATTGTCTGTTAAGACTTTGATGTGATTTCTTGTTATGAATTGAATCTTTTCCTGTTTAAAACTGGTATAATTAAGGTTAGCACGTTAATAACAGATATGTTGACTGATTAAGTTTAAATTAATACATAATGGATTTCTAGAGGATAATGCTAGTTTGAATGAATGAAAGACATGAATAGGCGAAGATACCTAAATTTAGATAAAAACTTAAGTTTGGGGGAAAAATTTGGGATATATAAGCTTAAAAAAAAAAAAATTACCGTGGCTAGTTTTGTTTCGGGGCCTTTGTTACTTGAGTAAGTACGCCCGAAGGGGGATCTTAAAACCTAGCGCCCTAAGGTCTTATATGGTCTGGGAGTCGTTGGTCGAAAGCTCGCTAAGGGGTAGCACTGTTAGCCTAATGGAATGAGGCATTGCACAGTCATGGTTAAAAAATTATATATATATGAAAAAAAAAACAACAAAAACAATAAAACGGGAAAAGAGCAAAAAGCCCCCGTGATGAAAAGTAAAGCATAAGTATCCCGGATTGGACTCTTGAACTTGGTGGATGTTTGACTTTAGTTGGATCTAGCTTGTTCGTGAATTTTGTGAATGTGCACTGTATGATGCCTTCGAAGATATCTATTATGTCTTAAATTTGACTTTATATCAGTTAACATTGTTGTGGAGCACACACGCACTATATCAGTGATAACAGTCTAAGATTTGATGATTGATTGTGAAATTACTATTTGTTTAAATATGATGTATTATCATGTTTACTTGATTTCTCTAAGGCCGGTTAAATAGACTTGTTTCTGTCATTACAGTTGGATTCGTAGGCATATAGATTAGTTTCATTACATTGCATTGCATAACATTTTTGTGTTTTTACTTGAGGACAAGCAAAGGTTTAAGTTTGGGGGTATTTGATGAGTGAGTTTTATACACATGAATTGGATACATTCGAGCTTAATTTATTGTTGTTCTCAAGTCTTTTAGGATGTTTTTATGTGTTTGTGTCTATTCATGCATGTTTTATATTGTTTTGTAGGAATTGGGATAAAAGTAACTTGGATCGATGTTTGGGGTGGCTAGATTCGCGTTTTCGGCTTGCCATTTACACAGCAATCACTTCAGAGCCAATTTGACTATAGCTCAGGATATTATTTCACAAAACTTCAAGAATGAAAGTTGTAGATCTACTTTTCCTCTTTCCAGAACATCTTGAATCATCTAAATCGGAGTTCGGACGAAGAAGTTATGGCCATTTTCCCAAAGGACGTCGGAGCAGAAAATGTTGGAAAAAAGAGCAAGCGCCTAGGCGCTCCATACAAGCCTAGACCAAGCGCCTAGGCGCTCCAAGTTAGAAACATAATGCAGCCCAAGCGCCAAGGCACTTGAAAATGGCCTATGATGAGCGCCTAGGCGCTCTAGTGCGTAGAAAGTTGCGTTTTTCTGCTGTCAATTGGGTTTTTGAAGCCAAAGAGGAGTCTGAATGAGGGCGGAGACCAATACAAATAGGAGAGGACTCTAGAAAAGCAGGAGGAACGAATTTTGCAAGGAATGAATCAATTTTCCAAGAGATTTACAGAGAGAACAAACAAGGAAAACACGAAGGAGAATTGCAAAGGGCTGAAGATCAAAGAGAGAGTTTAAGAGCAAATTCAGAGTTTCTTCTTCTCTTCTCTAGTTTTATCTTTTGTAATTATCTGGGATGTTTGGATTATTAATTTGGATGATGTTTTTCTTTAATATTATCATGAACTAAATTTTAATTAAGATTGCAACAGAACTTGGTATGTAGTTTAAATTGCAAGCTTCCCATTGAATGAAAGTTAGTTTTTATTGAATTGTTTATTATATCTTATGCTTATTGATTAATTGTTTGGCCAACAATTACTTTGATAATCTATATGAAATTGGAAGATGGAGTATAGATTGAGATCTGGATATGATAACATCTGTTCATATAATCTGAATAGGGTTAATATGATTAGCGTGTAGGATAGGAATATACCTATGCGTCTTTTGTATCCATTGAAAGAATTTGTGCATAAACCCTAATTAACTTGATTCACATAGGAATATAGTGAGTTGATTAACTGGGGTGTTCCTTGTAATTCCGCATCTTAAAGATTGGATTTAGGAGGATTTGTTCATGTGTCTTTGGAAGAAGTGCGTGAATATTCATAAAGCATTCTTGGATAACAATTCATATTAATTGATTTATTTTGAATGGGAAGTAAGTTAGTTTAAATGAAATACCAAGGGAAGTTGTAATCTTAATCTGTTAAATCTGCAGTTATTCTTGTGAAATTTTGATTTTAATTATTAGTTTTGTTAAGTTTAAATTTTAAATCTCAAACAAAATTTTCGTAGTTTAAAATAGGATTAATTGCATTAGAATTAGTAATTGATAAATATTAGTCTATTTCCTCGTGGGAACGATATCCTTGCTTGCTGAATATTACAATTGAACGCGTATACTTGCGTTGTAAAGTTCTATTAAAAATTAGGCAACAAGTTTTTGTTATTTGATGAGTGAATTTTATACACATGAATTGGATACATTCGAGCTTAATTTATTGTTGTTCTCAAGTCTTTTAGGATGTTTTTATGTGTTTGTGTCTATTCATGCATGTTTTATATTGTTTTGTAGGAATTGGGATAAAAGTTACTTGGATCGATGTTTGGGGTGGCTAGATTCGCGTTTTCGGCTTGCCATTTACACAACAATCACTTCAGAGCCAATTTGACTATAGCTCTGGATATTATTTCACTAAACTTCAAGAATCAAAGTTGTAGATCTACTTTTCCTCTTTCCAGAACATCTTGAATCATCTAAATCGGAGTTCAGACGAAGACGTTATGGCCATTTTCCCAAAGGACGTCGGAGCAGAAAATGTTAGAAAAAAGAGCAAGTGCCTAGGCGCTCCATACAAGCCTAGACCAAGCGCCTAGGCGCTCCAAGTCAGAAACATAATGCAGCCCAAGCGTCTAGGCGCTTGAAAATGGCCTATGATGAGCGCCTAGGCGCTCTAGTGCGTAGAAAATTGCGTTTTTTTGCTGTCAAGTGGGTTTTTGAAGCCAAAGAGGAGTCTGAATGAGGGCGGAGACCAATACAAATAGGAGAGGACTCTAGAAAAGCAGGAGGAACGAATTTTGCAAGGAATCAATCAATTTTCCAAGAGATTTGCAGAGAGAACAAACAAGGAAAACACGAAGGAGAATTGCAAAGGGCTGAAGATCAAAGAGAGAGTTTAAGAGAAAATTCAGAGTTTCTTCTTCTCTTCTCTAGTTTTTTCTTTTGTAATTATCTGGGATGTTTGAATTATTAATTTGGATGATGTTTTTCTTTAATATTATCATGAACTAAATTTTAATTAAGATTGCAACAGAACTTGGTATGTAGTTTAAATTGCAAGCTTCCCATTGAATGAAAGTTAGTTTTTATTGAATTGTTTATTATATCTTATGCTTATTGATTAATTGTTTGGCCAACAATTACTGTGATAATCTATATGAAATTGGAAGATGGAGTATAGATTGAGATCTGGATATGATAACATATGTTCATATAATCTGAATAGGGTTAATATGATTAGCGTGTAGGATAGGAATATACCTATGCGTCTTTTGTATCCATTGAAAGAATTTGTGCATAAACCCTAATTAACTTGATTCACATAGGAATATAGTGAGTTGATTAACTGGGGTGTTCCTTGTAATTCCGCATCTTAAAGATTGGATTTAGGAGGATTTGTTCATGTGTCTTTGGAAGAAGTGCGTGAATATTCATAAAGTATTCTTGGATAACAATTCATATTAATTGATTTATTTTGAATGGGAAGTAAGTTAGTTTAAATGAAATACCAAGGGAAGTTGTAATCTTAATCTGTTAAATCTGCAGTTATTCTTGTGAAATTTTGATTTTAATTATTAGTTTTGTTAAGTTTAAATTTTAAATCTCAAACAAAATTTTCGTAGTTTAAAATAGGATTAATTGCATTAGAATTAGTAATTGATAAATATTAGTCTATTTCCTCATGGGAACGATATCCTTGCTTGCTGAATATTACAATTGAACGCGTATACTTGCGTGGTAAAGTGCTATTAAAAATTAGGCAACAAGTTTTTGTTATTTGATGAGTGAGTTTTATACACATGAATTGGATACATTCGAGCTTAATTTATTGTTGTTCTCAAGTCTTTTAGGATGTTTTTATGTGTTTGTGTCTATTCATGCATGTTTTATATTGTTTTGTAGGAATTGGGATAAAAGGTACTTGGATCGATGTTTGGGGTGGCTAGATTCGCGTTTTCGGCTTGCCATTTACACAGCAATCACTTCAGAGCCAATTTGACTATAGCTCCGGATATTATTTCACGAAACTTCAAGAATGAAAGTTGTAGATCTACTTTACTTCTTTCCGAACATCTTGAATCATCTAAATCGGAGTACGGACAAAGAAGTTATGGCCATTTTCCCAAAGGACGTCGGAGCAGAAAATGTTGGAAAAAAGAGCAAGCGCCTAGGCGCTCCATACAAGCCTAGACCAAGCGCCTAGGCGCTCCAAGTCAGAAACATAATGCAGCCCAAGCGCCTAGGCGCTTGAAAATGGCCTATGATGAGCGCCTAGGCGCTCTAGTGCGTAGAAAGTTGCGTTTTTCTGCTGTCAAGTGGGTTTTTGAAGCCAAAGAGGAGTCTGAATGAGGGCGGAGACCAATACAAATAGGAGAGGACTCTAGAAAAGCAAGAGGAACGAATTTTGCAAGGAATCAATCAATTTTCCAAGAGATTTGCTGAGAGAACAAACAAGGAAAACACGAAGGAGAATTGCAAAGGGCTGAAGATCAAAGAGAGAGTTTAAGAGCAAATTCAGAGTTTCTTCTTCTCTTCTCTAGTTTTTTCTTTTGTAATTATCTGGGATGTTTGGATTATTAATTTGGATGATGTTTTTCTTTAATATTATCATGAACTAAATTTTAATTAAGATTGCAACAGAACTTGATATGTAATTTAAATTGCAAGCTTCCCATTGAATGAAAGTTAGTTTTTATTGAATTGTTTATTATATCTTATGCTTATTGATTAATTGTTTGGCCAACAATTACTGTGATAATCTATATGAAATTGGAAGATGGAGTATAGATTGAGATCTGGATATGATAACATCTGTTCATATAATCTGAATAGGGTTAATATGATTAGCGTGTAGGATAGGAATATACCTATGTGTCTTTTGTATCCATTGAAAGAATTTGTGCATAAACCCTAATTAACTTGATTCACATAGGAATATAGTGAGTTGATTAACTGGGGTGTTCCTTGTAATTCCGCATCTTAAAGATTGGATTTAGGAGGATTTGTTCACGTGTCTTTGGAAGAAGTGCGTGAATATTCATAAAGCATTCTTGGATAACAATTCATATTAATTAATTTATTTTGAATGGGAAGTAAGTTAGTTTAAATGAAATACCAAGGGAAGTTTTAATCTTAATCTGTTAAATCTACAGTTATTCTTGTGAAAATTTGATTTTAATTATTAGTTTTGTTAAGTTTAAATTTTAAATCTCAAACAAAATTTTCGTAGTTTAAAATAGGATTAATTGCATTAGAATTAGTAATTGATAAATATTAGTCTATTTCCTCATGGGAACGATATCCTTGCTTGCTGAATATTACAATTGAACGCGTATACTTGCGTGGTAAAGTGCTATTAAAAATTAGGCAACAAGTTTTTGTTATTTGATGAGTGAGTTTTATACACATGAATTGGATACATTCGAGCTTAATTTATTGTTGTTCTCAAGTCTTTTAGGATGTTTTTATGTGTTTGTGTCTATTCATGCATGTTTTATATTGTTTTGTAGGAATTGGGATAAAAGTTACTTGGATCGATGTTTGGGGTGGCTAGATTCGCGTTTTCGGCTTGCCATTTACACAGCAATCACTTCAGAGCCAATTTGACTATAGCTCCGGATATTATTTCACAAAACTTCAAGAATGAAAGTTGTAGATCTACTTTACCTCTTTCCAGAACATCTTGAATCATCTAAATCGGAGTTCGGACAAAGAAGTTATGGCCATTTTCCCAAAGGACGTCGGAGCAGAAAATGTTGGAAAAAAGAGCAAGCGCCTAGGCGCTCCATACAAGCCTAGACCAAGCGCCTAGGCGCTCCAAGTCAGAAACATAATGCAGCCCAAGCGCCTAGGCGCTTGAAAATGGCCTATGATGAGCGCCTAGGCGCTCTAGTGCGTAGAAAGTTGCGTTTTTCTGCTGTCAAGTGGGTTTTTGAAGCCAAAGAGGAGTCTGAATGAGGGCGGAGACCAATACAAATAGGAGAGGACTCTAGAAAAGCAGGAGGAACGAATTTTGCAAGGAATCAATCAATTTTCCAAGAGATTTGCTGAGAGAACAAACAAGGAAAACACGAAGGAGAATTGCAAAGGGCTGAAGATCAAAGAGAGAGTTTAAGAGCAAATTCAGAGTTTCTTCTTCTCTTCTCTAGTTTTTTCTTTTGTAATTATCTGGGATGTTTGGATTATTAATTTGGATGATGTTTTTCTTTAATATTATCATGAACTAAATTTTAATTAAGATTGCAACAGAACTTGATATGTAATTTAAATTGCAAGCTTCCCATTGAATGAAAGTTAGTTTTTATTGAATTGTTTATTATATCTTATGCTTATTGATTAATTGTTTGGCCAACAATTACTATGATAATCTATATGAAATTGGAAGATGGAGTATAGATTGAGATCTGGATATAATAACATCTGTTCATATAATCTGAATAGGGTTAATATGATTAGCGTGTAGGATAGGAATATACCTATGTGTCTTTTGTATCCATTGAAAGAATTTGTGCATAAACCCTAATTAACTTGATTCACATAGGAATATAGTGAGTTGATTAACTGGGGTGTTCCTTGTAATTCCGCATCTTGAAGATTGGATTTAGGAGGATTTGTTCACGTGTCTTTGGAAGAAGTGCGTGAATATTCATAAAGCATTCTTGGATAACAATTCATATTAATTTATTTATTTTGAATGGGAAGTAAGTTAGTTTAAATGAAATACCAAGGGAAGTTTTAATCTTAATCTGTTAAATCTACAATTATTCTTGTGAAAATTTGATTTTCATTATTAGTTTTGTTAAGTTTAAATTTTAAATCTCAAACAAAATTTTCGTAGTTTAAAATAGGATTAATTGCATTAGAATTAGTAATTGATAAATATTAGTCTATTTCCTCATGGGAACGATATCCTTGCTTGCTGAATATTACAATTGAACGCGTATACTTGCGTGGTAAAGTGCTATTAAAAATTAGGCAACAAGTTTTTGTTATTTGATGAGTGAGTTTTATACACATGAATTGGATACATTCGAGCTTAATTTATTGTTGTTCTCAAGTCTTTTAGGATGTTTTTATGTGTTTGTGTCTATTCATGCATGTTTTATATTGTTTTGTAGGAATTGGGATAAAAGTTACTTGGATCGATGTTTGGGGTGGCTAGATTCGCGTTTTCGGCTTGCCATTTACACAGCAATCACTTCAGAGCCAATTTGACTATAGCTCCGGATATTATTTCACGAAACTTCAAGAATGAAAGTTGTAGATCTACTTTTCCTCTTTCCAGAACATCTTGAATCATCTAAATCGGAGTTCGGACAAAGAAGTTATGGCCATTTTCCCAAAGGACGTCGGAGCAGAAAATGTTGGAAAAAAGAGCAAGCGCCTAGGCGCTCCATACAAGCCTAGACCAAGCGCCTAGGCGCTCCAAGTCAGAAACATAATGCAGCCCAAGCGCCTAGGCGCTTGAAAATGGCATATGATGAGCGCCTAGGCGCTCTAGTGCGTAGAAAGTTGCGTTTTTCTGCTGTCAAGTGGGTTTTTGAAGCCAAAGAGGAGTCTGAATGAGGGCGGAGACCAATACAAATAGGAGAGGACTCTAGAAAAGCAGGAGGAACGAATTTTGCAAGGAATCAATCAATTTTCCAAGAGATTTGCAGAGAGAACAAACAAGGAAAACACGAAGGAGAATTGCAAAGGGCTGAAGATCAAAGAGAGAGTTTAAGAGCAAATTCAGAGTTTCTTCTTCTCTTCTCTAGTTTTTTCTTTTGTAATTATCTGGGATGTTTGGATTATTAATTTGGATGATGTTTTTCTTTAATATTATCATGAACTAAATTTTAATTAAGATTGCAACAGAACTTGATATGTAATTTAAATTGCAAGCTTCCCATTGAATGAAAGTTAGTTTTTATTAAATTGTTTATTATATCTTATGCTTATTGATTAATTGTTTGGCCAACAATTACTATGATAATCTATATGAAATTGGAAGATGGAGTATAGATTGAGATCTGGATATAATAACATCTGTTCATATAATCTGAATAGGGTTAATATGATTAGCGTGTAGGATAGGAATATACCTATGTGTCTTTTGTATCCATTGAAAGAATTTGTGCATAAACCCTAATTAACTTGATTCACATAGGAATATAGTGAGTTGATTAACTGGGGTGTTCCTTGTAATTCCGCATCTTAAAGATTGGATTTAGGAGGATTTGTTCACGTGTCTTTGGAAGAAGTGCGTGAATATTCATAAAGCATTCTTGGATAAAAATTCATATTAATTAATTTATTTTGAATGGGAAGTAAGTTAGTTTAAATGAAATACCAAGGGAAGTTTTAATCTTAATCTGTTAAATCTACAGTTATTCTTGTGAAAATTTGATTTTAATTATTAGTTTTTTTAAGTTTAAATTTTAAATCTCAAACAAAATTTTCGTAGTTTAAAATAGGATTAATTGCATTAGAATTAGTAATTGATAAATATTAGTCTATTTCCTCGTGGGAACGATATCCTTGCTTGCTGAATATTACAATTGAACGCGTATACTTGCGTGGTAAAGTGCTATTAAAAATTAGGCAACAAGTTTTTGTTATTTGATGAGTGAGTTTTATACACATGAATTGGATACATTCGAGCTTAATTTATTGTTGTTCTCAAGTCTTTTAGGATGTTTTTATGTGTTTGTGTCTATTCATGCATGTTTTATATTGTTTTGTAGGAATTGGGATAAAAGTTACTTGGATCGATGTTTGGGGTGGCTAGATTCGCGTTTTCGGCTTGCCATTTACACAGCAATCACTTCAGAGCCAATTTGACTATAGCTCCGGATATTATTTCACGAAACTTCAAGAATGAAAGTTGTAGATCTACTTTTCCTCTTTCCAGAACATCTTGAATCATCTAAATCGGAGTTCGGACGAAGAAGTTATGGAAATTTTCCCAAAGGAAGTCGGAGCAGAAAATGTTGGAAAAAAGAGCAAGCGCCTAGGCGCTCCATACATGCCTAGACCAAGCGCCTAGGGGCTCCAAGTCAGAAACATAATGCAGCCCAAGCGCCTAGGCGCTTGAAAATGGCCTATGATGAGCGCCTAGGCGCTCTAGTACGTAGAAAGTTGCGTTTTTCTGCTGTCAACTGGGTTTTTGAAGCCAAAGAGGAGTCTGAATGAGGGCGGAGACCAATACAAATAGGAGAGGACTCTAGAAAAGCAGGAGGAACGAATTTTGCAAGGAATCAATCAAGTTTTCAAGAGATTGGCAGAGAGAACAAGGAAGAAAAGCACGAAGGAGAATTGCAAAGGCAAAAGATCTAAGAGAGAGTTCAAGAGCAAATTTAGAGTTTCTTCTTCTCTTCTCTAGTTTTATCTTTTGTAATTATCTGGGATGTTTGGATTATTAATTTGGATGATGTTTTTCTTTAATATTATCATGAACTAAATTTTAATTAAGATTGCAACAGAACTTGGTATGTAGTTTAAATTGCAAGCTTCCCATTGAATGAAAGTTAGTTTTTATTGAATTGTTTATTATATCTTATGCTTATTGATTAATTGTTTGGCCAACAATTACTGTGATAATCTATATGAAATTGGAAGATGGAGTATAGATTGAGATCTGGATATGATAACATCTGTTCGTATAATCTGAATAGGGTTAATATGATTAGCGTGTAGGATAGGAATATACCTATGTGTCTTTTGTATCCATTGAAAGAATTTTTGCATAAACCCTAATTAACTTGATTCACATAGGAATATAGTGAGTTGATTAACTGGGGTGTTCCTTGTAATTCCGCATCTTAAAGATTGGATTTAGGAGGATTTGTTCATGTGTCTTTGGAAGAAGTGCGTGAATATTCATAAAGCATTCTTGGATAACAATTCATATTAATTGATTTATTTTGAATGGGAAGTAAGTTAGTTTAAATGAAATATCAAGGGAAGTTGTAATCTTAATCTGTTAAATCTGCAGTTATTCTTGTGAAATTTTGATTTTAATTATTAGTTTTGTTAAGTTTAAATTTTAAATCTCAAACAAAATTTTCGTAGTTTAAAATAGGATTAATTGCATTAGAATTAGTAATTGATAAATATTAGTCTATTTCCTCGTGGGAACGATATCCTTGCTTGCTGAATATTACAATTGAACGCGTATACTTGCGTGGTAAAGTGCTATTAAAAATTAGGCAACACGCGCCGGTGCAAGGATTTCACTGGTGGAGCGCGCGGCCGCGCGCGATGCTTAATCACTGTTGAGCTGTTTATTTTAATGTTTAATTAAAATGGTTATAATTGGTTTTTAAAATGATATATCTGACAGGTGTCAATGGATTAAGGAGAATTATTCAGTTTTTACGTATTTTTAACATCGTAACTAGGGTTACTCTCTGGAAGAGATTATAATGTAGAAGGAGGCAAAAACTCTACTTTTTTACTTCTTTTTGGGATTTTCTACCTGAGTGGATTATTATTAGTATTTGCTGGATTCATATGAGGATTTGAATAGTGAATTATATTGGGTTTTATTGTTTGTACCTTTCATCTTTCAATTGTTTGTTTATTAATCATGTTTAGATTTCATCCCATAGTGGCTTTTGGTTCAGTCATGAACTAAACTCCAATATGGGATTTCATCCCATATGTAGTTTGATTGCATGCCTGAATGCTAGATTGTTTTACATATCATATGGGATGTCTGTCATGATTGTTTTGTATGTATGAATGTTTGATCACCATTCGTTTCAGTACTTTTATGGAATTGACAATGAACATGCAAGTATGGATTGTAATCATGATAGTATACGTATATGGGGCTGTTTTATATGGCTTGTGTATTTCGTGTACCAGATAGACATATACTGTTTCACCGTATGAGTTAGAATAAGGGCTTGAACTTAAATTCAATATAGTTGCAATTTCACATAGACATATATTGATTTTGGCTATATTAATGATTACATAGAGTCTATCATTTGTGGATGCTGTATAAGTAGGTCATAATGCATTGAAAAATGGCTATGACTCTTTTAGTGCTCTTGGTTACTTTCCTGTGACATGTGAACAAGTCATGCATGATAGTGGTGATTAAATGAAATATTAAATGAAGTTAGGATCCCATTATTTCCAGATTTGATTTATTCCATCGTTATTATTGTTAGTTGTTATTTGTGATTTGAGTAACAACCCAATCTTCGTCATTAGTTTGAGCATATAATTATAATGATTTAATTAATGCATAGTGATTTAAATTAAATAACTTTCTCTGTGGGATCGATACTTTACTTGCTTTGTATTGCTTGTTGACACATGTATGCTTGCATGAGTTAGAGCTCTTTTGTTAGAACTAAAAAAGAGGCAACAATCCCCCATCTATTATCACACCTCCAACCACATATCAGGAAGACATAATCGTTATGTACAACGGTTTGCAATGATCCGTCCCTTCAGGAGGTATATGTTTAGTAAAATCTAATTACGCTCAACAAGCAAGTATACATGGTCAACAAGTAATAAAGTGAAAGTAGAGTATCGTTCCCACAAGGAATTGTTAATACAAATTACCAAATACTAACTCTTAACCAAACTAATTTTATTTAAACAATCAATTTAAGATTATGAATCATATTATTTAATTAAATTAATTTTAATTACCACTAATTAAAAATCAGATTATGGAGATTTAAGATCACAACTTCACTTATTGCTTCACTTAAATTAATACACTTCTTATCAATTATGCTCATTATCCTGAATTGTTAATCAAGAACACATAAGTAAATATGACCATCTCTCAATGCATTATACTCAAATCAACTTAAATCCAAATATGATAGAATTAAGAAGAACACCCTAATTAACTAATTCACTATATCTCTATGTAAATTACAATTAAAGAGGATTTTAAGCACAAGTTCTTTATCAGATTACATACGATGTATAGGTATATCTCTATCCTAAACATAAATTATATATTCCAACTCCATACAGAAAACACAATCACATGATATTATGATCATATCAAAGTTTATACATAATCTCTCGAGTTCTGATGAGTGAGTTTTATACACATGAATTGGATACATTCGGGCTTAATTTATTATTGTTCTCAAGTCTTTTAGGATGTTTTTATGTGTTTGTGTCTATTCATGCATGTTTTATATTGTTTTGTAGGAATTTGGACAAAAGTTACATGGATCGACGTTTGGGGTGGCTAGATTCGCGTTTTCGGCTTGCCATTTACACAACAGTAACTTCAGAGCCAATTTGACTATAGCTCCGTACATTATTTCGCAAAACTTCAAGAATGAAAGTTGTAGATCTACTTTTCCTCTTTCTAGAACATCTTGAATCATCTAAATCGGAGTTTGGACGAAGAAGTTATGGCTGTTTTCCCAAAGGACGTCGGAGCAGAAAATGTTAGACTTTGTGGCAGCGCCGGGGCGCTGGGGGGCAGAATCCCAGCGCCGTGCCCAGCGCTGGGGCGCTGGGGAAGGGCCTGGTGCGGGCCTGGACGCATTTTGGGCGAATTTTGACACCTTTTCGACGCCAAATAGGATTGGGGTTGTTCCAAAACTAAAAATTGGACTTGTAATCTATAAATACATGATGTAAGGCATAAAATAAGAGGAGATTACATAGCTTAGATTAGAGATACACTCCATTAGATTAGAACATAACCCTAGTTCTTATTAGTTTTGGAGATTGAAGCAACTTGGAGACCATTGAAGATCAAGAGCAAGAGAAAGAGGGGAGCATCAGATTTGTTGACAACAGATTCTATTCTCTTCTCTCATCTTACTTTTATCTTTTAATGTCTATTCAGTTGTGGATTCTTGGTTTCCATTCATTAATTATGAACTAACTCTTTCCTTAAGATTTCAATTGAACTTTTTATGGCTATGAAATTAGTTATTCATTATATTCCAGTTATTTATGTTAAAGTGAGTTGTTTATCTTGTCTTGGGCATATTGGTTAATTATCTGATCAGTAATTACTTTGTTACTCTAGAAGGAATTGGAAGAGGAATTCTAGGGTTAGAACTGAGCATGATATCATGTGACTTAGTTATTTGCAAAGTGAATAATTATGTTTGTGAATTGAATAGAAATATCTGTTCACCGCACGTAACACATAAAGAATTGGGATTAAAAGAGTTTAATTCACTTATTTTGCATAGGAATATAGCAAGATTAATTTGTATTAAATAGAAGGCAATTGATCACTTGGAAAAGGACTTTTGGCATTTGAGAATTCCTGTTAACAATTCAGTAGGCATAATAATTTGGATAATTGGATAATTGATTTATAATTCATAATTGGGGATATTGAAGTCTTAATCTTTATTTATTTGAATTCATTCGTTAAAATCTTAGTTTTAATTGATTAATTTAGTTTTCTTAATTAGAAAAAATACGATTTGAGATTGTTTAAATAAAATTAGTTTGTTTAAGAATTAGTACTTGGTGATTTTTATTAAATAATTCCTCGTGGGAAAGATACTCTACTTTCACTTTATTACTTGTTGACCGTGTATACTTGCACGTATTCATTGATTGCGAAATCGATCAACAAATTTTTGGCGCCGTTGCCGGGGAATTAATTTAATAATTATTTTCCAATATTAATTTCAATCAAATTAGTCTTAATTTAAACATTTTTATTTTTAATTTTAATTCTCTTTCTATATTTCTCTCTTTTCAGGTACCATGGATGACTTTGTGTATCAATGGCCATACACGAACATGACTCAACCAAGGGGAGCGAAGATTGACAGACTCGAGAAACTTTCTGCATTGTCAGCACAGATTGAGACACTTTCGAGGATGTTTGAAGCTTTTGAAGCTCAGCGTCGTCAAAGTATGGCGGTTACTTGTGATTATTGTGCTGGAAATCATATGAGTAATCAATGTGCCATCAGTTTCGAGCCGGTACAGTATAGTGGTGATTACCCCAATAATTATGTCTATCCCAACAACTATCATCAGGATTGGGGGTATCACCCGGATTTTTCATGGAGTAACAATCAAGATCAATTTTATGCTCCAAGTCCAACATACCCACAGGATTTCTTGTGTCCACCTCCACTACAACAGGAAGAACATTCAAATTGGGAGGAAGCCTTGGAAAAATTTATTAAAGCTTCTGAAAAAAGGAATGAGGAACAAGACAAGAAATTGAGTCAAATAGATCTTACTTTGCAAAGCCATGGGGCATCGTTAAAGAATCTGGAAAATCAATTGGAACATATAGCACATGAGTTGAACAACCGTCCTCAATACACCTGGCCCTATGACACAGATTCCGAGACTGATGGTGAGCCCGAGCCAAATCTACAACTGGATGAACCACGAGATGAAAAAGAGGAGACGAGTGGGGATAATGACAACAAGGTCGGTGAAGAACTAATTGTGAGACCCAATGATGATGAGCCAATGTTATTTATGCCTCAAGTGCCTTCTCCTCCACAGTTCAAGAGTCCGGTTAGATTTGCAAAACCTTGTCCGATTGGTAGTCATGTCGTCTGCAATACTCTATGTGATGTAAAATCAAGTACACCTTCGAAACCATGGTGTGATGAGCTGGAGAAGATAGAAGAAGAAATTGTTGTGTCTGACAAGCCTCAATGCCAGAATATATTCGCAGACACAATGGAGAAACCACCTAGATGTTGGACATTCTTGAATGTGATCTTATCTAAAGAAAGCATGCTAGGTGACTTTAATACAATGACTATTACAAATGGGAACCTACCAAAAGCTATATTATTTCCGATGGATGGAGGGTTTCTCAATTTTCGTAGGGGAATTGGATAGAGAATTGAAGAAGTCAGGCTGAGACTATAAAACAAGCGCTTATTGGGAGGCAACCCAAGTTCAATTTTTATTTTTAGTTTTTATTAAGTTTTATATTAGTAATTTTGAATTTGCATTTATTTAGGATTTAATAAAATTGTTTCTATCATGGTTTTACAGGTTATTCAAGTCAAATTCAAGTGTGGTGCCCAATTTGTTCCATGTGCTTAGCCTATTCTCCAAACTTAGCGGACAAGGAGGAAGATTGCTATATTTTCAGGGAAGTCTTCTGCTTTAATTTTTTCTATTTCAGTCATTAAGGACAATGTCTAGTTTAAGTTTGGGGGCATTTTAGTGTCATATTGCATATAGTTAGTTATTTACATTGTAGTTCGTTATGTTTTCGGGTTATTTACATTTAGTTTTTGCATTCAGTTTTTTGTTTAAATTTTTTTTTTTACAAATTGCAAAAATAGTAGTTAGTTTACTATGTTTGTTGCAGTTAGTTTATATTTGCATGATTCCAACTGTTAGATAGTAAAAGTCTATTTTGGCCAATGATGAGACTGGAGTTGAGTAGATAAGTATAGTATTGAATATTCAGGCTTTGATGTGATTTCTTGTTATGAATTGAATCTTTTCCTGTTTGAAACTGATATAATTAAGGTTAGCACGTTAATAACAGCTATGTTGACTGATTAAGTTTAAATTGATACATAATGGATTTTTTAAGGATAATACTAGTTTGAAGGAATGAAAGACATGAATAGGCAGAGATGGCTAAATTTTGATAAAAACTTAAGTTTGGGGGGAAATTTTGGGGTATATAAGCTTTAAAAAAAACATGTTGAGTCTTGTGGTGGGTTGAGGAGAAACACTGCCCATAAACACAAGCGTGAGATGGAGCGTAAAACGCACTCACCAACCATCTATAAAAAAAAGAGAAAATAAAAATTACCGTGGCTAGTTTTGTTTCGGGGCCTTTGTTACTTGAGTAAGTACGCCCGAAGGGGTATCTTAAAACCTAGCGCCCTAAGGTCTTATATGGTCTGGGAGTCGTTGGTCGAAAGCTCGCTAAGGGGTGACACTGTTAGCCTAATGGAATGAGACATTGCACAGTCATGGTTAAAAAAAACAATAAAACGGGAAAAGAGCAAAAAGCCCCCGTAATGAAAAGTAAAGCATAAGTATCCCAGATTGGACTCTTAAACTTGGTGGATGTTTGACTTTATTTGGATCTAGATTGTTCGTGAATTTTGTGAGTTTTCACTGTATGATGCCTTCGAAGATATCTATTATGTCTTAAATTAGATTTTATATCAGTTAACATTGTTGTGGAGCACACACGCACTATATCAGTGATAACAGTCTAAGATTTGATGATTGATTGGGAAATTACTGATTTGTTTTAATATGATGTATTATCATGTTTACTTGATTTCTCTAAGGCCGGTTGAATAGACTTGTTTCTGTCATTACTGTTTGATTCGTAGGCATATAGATTAGTTTCATTACATTGCATTGCATAATATTTTTGTGTTTTTGCTTGAGGACAAGCAAAGGTTTAAGTTTGGGGGTATTTGATGAGTGAGTTTTATACACATGAATTGGATACATTCGGGCTTAATTTATTGTTGTTCTCAAGTCTTTTAGGATGTTTTTATGTGTTTGTGTCTATTCATGCATGTTTTATATTGTTTTGTAGGAATTGGGACAAAAGTTACATGGATCGACATTTGGGGTGGCTAGATTCGCGTTTTCGGCTTGCCATTTACATAGCAGTCACTTCAGAGCCAAATTTACTATATCTCCGTACATTATTTCGCAAAACTTCAAGACTGAAAGTTGTAGATCTACTTTTCCTCTTTCTAGAACATCTTGAATCATCTAAATCGGAGTTCAGACGAAGAAGTTATGGTCGTTTTCCCAAAGGACGTTGGAGCAGAAAATGTTAGACTTTGTGGCAGCGCCGGGGCGCTGGGGGGCAGAATCCCAGCGCCGTGCCCAGCGCTGGGGCGCTGGGGAAGGGCCTGGTGCGGGCTTGGACGCGTTTTGGGCGAATTTTGACACCTTTTTGACGCCAAATAGGATTGGGGTTGTTCCAAAACTAAAAATTGGACTTGTAATCTATAAATACATGATGTAAGGCATAAAATAAGAGGAGATTACATAGCTTAGATTAGAGATACACTCCATTAGATTAGAACATAACCCTAGTTCTTATTAGTTTTGGAGATTGAAGCAACTTGGAGACCATTGAAGATCAAGAGCAAGAGAAAGAGGGGAGCATCAGATTTGTTGACAACAGATTCTATTCTCTTCTCTCATCTTACTTTTATCTTTTAATGTCTATTCAGTTGTGGATTCTTGGTTTCCATTCATTAATTATGAACTAACTCTTTCCTTAAGATTTCAATTGAACTTTTTATGGCTATGAAATTAGTTATTCATTATATTCCAGTTATTTATGTTAAAGTGAGTTGTTTATCTTGTCTTGGGCATATTGGTTAATTATCTGATCAGTAATTACTTTGTTACTCTAGAAGGAATTGGAAGAGGAATTCTAGGGTTAGAACTGGGCATGATATCATGTGACTTAGTTATTTGCAAAGTGAATAATTAGGTTTGTGAATTGAATGGAAATATCTGTTCACCGCATGTAACACATAAGGAATTGGGATTAAAAGAGTTTAATTCACTTATTTTGCATAGGAATATAGCAAGATTAATCTGTATTAAATAGAAGGCAATTGATCACTTGGAAAAGGACTTTTGGCATTTGAGAATTCCTGTTACCAATTCAGTAGGCATAATAATTTGGATAATTGGATAATTGATTTATAATTCATAATTGGGGATATTGAAGTCTTAATCTTTATTTATTTGAATTCATTCGTTAAAATCTTAGTTTTAATTGATTAATTTAGTTTTCTTAATTAGAAAAAACACGATTTGAGATTGTATAAATAAAATTAGTTTGGTTAAGAATTAGTACTTGGTGATTTTTATTAAATAATTCCTCGTGGGAACGATACTCTACTTTCACTTTATTACTTGTTGACCGTGTATACTTGCACGTATTCATTGATTGTGAAATCGATCAACAAGTTCATATAGATTATCACGGTAATTATTAGCTAGGCAATTAAGCAATAAACACAAACTATAAATACAATCAAAGAATAATCACAATAATCAATAGAGAAGCATACTAAAAATAAAATATGCAATAAGCTCCATTATAATCTTAAACAAAAGATTTAGTTCATGATTAATGAATTAAAACCAAGAATCCACAATTGAAATAACATTGAAAGAAAAAAATAAGAGTAGAGTGAAGAATAAATCTGTTTTCAGCAAATCTCTATCTTCATCAAGCTCCTGCTCTTGATCTTCAATGGTCTCTAAGTTGCTTCTATCTCCAAAACTAATAAGAACTAGGGTTTTAATCCTAATCTACTCTAATCTAATCTAACAGAATCCTCTCTCTCTCTCGAATCCTTGTGATTCTCCTCCTTTTATATGCATCTTCATATGTCTTTTACTTCTCCTAAAATTGTCCTTGATCAATCAGCTCGAACGAATCCTCCTTGAACTCAAATTCAGAAAAAACAACTTTCTCTGCGCGTACCCCCACCCCAATGGACTTTTTCTATTGGCTAGGCCCGCCCCGACGGAATTTTATATGTAAAATGTATGCCCCCGCAGGGGTCCTTTTTTCTACTATAGTGTCCTCTGGTAGAACGTCCATAACTCTTTATACATGAGGAGTTACTTGTATTCTTTGAGAATTAAGAAATAACGGACGAATGAAGGTCAAAATTGGGTTGAAAGTGACTGTTATGCAAATGGCCACCCAAAACAGTGAAGTTCAACATATGTTGGTACTAAGGTCATAACTCTTGCATCCAAACTCCAATTGGAATGATTCACGATGTTCCGAAAAGCTAAGAAGAAGATGTACAATGTAATCCAAGTTCCAAGAAAGAACATCAAATAAACATGAAAGCCCAAACGATGTCCGGATTGTTTTTCCTTGCGTTTTCATACCAATAGTCACTCACACAACTCCCAATCATATAATATACAAAATGAACACAAAATGGATGAAAAGTAACTAAGAAATATGAGTCTAAGCAACTAATTCAAGTAACAGATACCAAATAAGTAGGTACAAACTTACTTATCAAATACACCCAAACTTACACATTTGTTTGTCCTCAAACAAAAACACAGAAGAACTAACAATAAATAAACTAACTTAACTACATGAATGCAAATGCATGATCTACTTCCTAATATACCTACAAACCCAGTAATAAATCAGTATGATATATAACAACATGCCTCAAAGATATTAATGATACTTAAACAATATATCCAATCATGTTAAAGTTCATAACTCTAACCAGTTAGTCAATCAAAACCTGTCATCACCCATGTTATGTGATGCTTGTTAACGATTCTAACCAACCACAGTTCAAGAAAATCACATAACAAACTTCTCAGAAGGAAAATTTTAGTTCCAATTCAATTACTTTTGTGAACATGACAACTCTGGTTAAAACTAAGCAATTACCAAGTCTAAGGGTAAATACAAGATTTATTTTTACTTTTTTTCAATCATGAGGGCATTTTTGCTCTTTCACGTGTTTTATTCATTTTTTTATTCTCATGGTTGTGCAATGTCTTATTCCCTTAGGCTTTTCAATGTTACCTTAACAAAATTTCGACCAACGACTCCCAAGCCATTAAGACCTTAGGGAACTAGGTGTAAAGACAATCCCCTCGGGCTTACTTACTCATGTAACAAAGGCCACAAAACTAGACAAGTATGTCACGAATTTTATTCATTTTTTCCCCTGGATTATCTATTTTTTTTTTCATCATTTCTTTTTTCTTTTCTTTTCTTTTCATTTTGTATATATATACTCTATAGATTCCCCCAAACTCAAGCTTTTACTTCATTCTAACCTTTACTACTAGTTCACTAATTTCCTTCAATTTTAACCAAGATTTTCCCCCAAAAACAATTTTATGAAACCATTGAGCCAAATGGATTAAAACAGTTAAACTTTAAGAGCTAACCGGTTACATAAGTTTTAGACAGACTTAGATTATCATCATGATTAAAATTAGAACTCATCATCAATTATCAGCATTGTTCAAGTTAACAAACAAAACCAATCTTATCAAAAGCCGAGATAAATTCAAACCAATACAATACCTAGATTTATGCAAACATTCTATATGCAAACACTCAATACAAAAGAAAATAATTAATTTTTTTCTAAATGAAACATGCCTACATTATGCAAAAATAAACATACTAACCAATGCTATGTGCGTGAACTAAACAATTATGTAATACAATATGATCCACCCCCAAACTCAAAGTGAACAATGTCCTCATTGTTTAAATAAAAAGAATTGAAGAGTTATTGACTTCCTTGATTTCTAAAGCTTGTGGTGGTGGTGGTTGTGGAACAAATACTAAATACTCCTCCACATCGGGATCTAGATACTGTGGCATTGGCTCAGGTTGGTGGCTTCCCTTTCCATAATCTTTTACTTATTTATTGAGCCACCAATACCTGCAATGAAGAGAGATAACATGGATTAGAATATCACTTTGGATTTATAAGAGAACTTAATAAGAAAATAAAACAACTTGACTCCTATATACCAAACAAACTAGTAAAACATATAAATATAAAAATTCCTGGGTTGCCTCCCAATCAGCGCTTGATTTATAGTCTTTCAGCATGACTTTGTCTGGTCAGCACTATCTAATTCCTCTTCGGAAGTTGAGGAACCCTCCATCCATCAGTAACAAATTATCCTTTTGGAGTTCCACACAGAAAATGGCCAATGCATCGAAGTCACCTAGCATGCTTTGATTTGGTATAATCTCAATCAAGAATGTCCCACAGCTAGGTATTTTCTCCATTGTGTATGTGATCACAATAGGGCATGGAAGCTTGTCACACACAATGGGCTCTTCGTCTATCTTCTCTTTCTTGTCCCACCATGGATTCAAAATTATATTCAATCTTATGTCATCAAGAGCTTCGTTGATGAAATGACTACCAAGTGGGCTTGATTTTGTAAATCTGACTGACTCTTTGATCTTTTGTGGAGACCCATTTAGATCTTCGCCGACCTCTATTTCATCATCCATGTCATAAAGCCAAGTGTTTGGGGGAAGGATACTTACAGCTTTGGTCATTTGCTCTATCTGATCCGTAAGAGTTTGAATTTACCTCGCTTGATTACTCATCTTCTCCTTATTTGCTATGAACTTGGACAATAATTCCCCTAGCCTTGAATATTTTGTTTCGGTCTCGGGAGCCATGTATTGAGGACCATTGGTTGAGGTAGTGACGAGTTTTTCCATCTGATTATTAAAATTTTGGGTTGACAGCTCTTGGCTAATCCTCATCTCCTCTAGGTCTGTTATGCCCTTTAATTTTACATCCATTAGATTAGGCTTTTCTTCTTGTGGCAATGGAGGTGGACATGAAAATTTCGGTGTGTATGATGGATTTGGAGTGTAATATTGATCATCATAAATGCAGCTCCCTGAAGAATCTGGGTTATACCCCCAATCTTGGTGATGGTTAGGCTCAGCACAGTTGTTGTTGTAATCATCATTATATGGTACCGGTTTAAAACTGACGGTGCCTTGATGACTTGTATAATTTCCAGCATAATAATCACACGTAACTGCCATCCTTCGACTCCGTTGGGCTGCGATAACCTCCAACGTCTTTGAAAGCTCTTCAATTTATACTAATATTGCGGAAGATGTATTAAGTACATCAATCCCTATTTCCCTTGGTTGAGTCATATTTGTGTATTACCATTGATACGCAAAGTCATCCATGGTACCTAAAAAAAAAGTAAAATAGGAAGAGAATTAAATAATTAAAAATAGTGTTTAAATTAAGACTAATTTGATTGAAATTAATATTGGTAAATAATTATTAAATTAATGCCCCGGCAGCAGCGCCAATAACTTGTTGGGTAAAATCTAGTTACGCTCAACATGCAAGTATATGCGGTCAACAAGTAATAAAGTGAAAATAGAGTATTGTTCCCACGAGGAATTGCTAAAACAAATTACCAAATAGTAACTCTTAACCAAACTAATTTTATTTAAACAATCAATTTAAGATTATGAATCAAATTGTTTAATTAAACTAATTCTAATTACCACTAATTAAAAATCATATTATGGAGATTTAAGATCACAACTTCACTTATTGTTTCACTTAAATTAATACACTTCTTATCAATTATGCTCACTATTCTAAATTGTTAATCAAGAACACATAAGTAAATATGACCATCTCTCAATGCATCATACTAAAATCAACTTAAATCCACAAATGATATAATTAAGAAGAACACCCTAATTAACTAATTCAATATATAATTATATGAATTACAATTAAAGAGGATTTTAAGCATAAGTTCTTTATCAGATTACATATGATGTATATGTATATCTCTATCCTAGACATAAATTATGTCTTCAAACGCCATGCAGAAAACACAATCACATGCTATTATGATCAGATCTAATTTTATACTTCATTTCTCGAGTTCATATAGATTATCACGGTAATTGTTAGCTAGGAAATTAAGTAATAAACACAAACCATAACAGAAAATCCAAGAATAATCACAATAATCAATAGAGAAGCATACTAAAAATAAACTATGCAATAAGCTCCATTGAAATCTTAAACAAAAGATTTATTTCATGATTAATGAATTAAAACCAAGAATCCACAATTGAAATAACATTGATAGACAAAAATAAGAGTAGAGTGAAGAATAAATCTGTTGTGAGCAAATCTCTATCTTCCTCAAGCTCATGCTCTTGATCTTTAATGGTCTCCAAGTTGCTTATATCTCCAAAACTAATAAGAACTAGGGCTTTGATCCTAATTTACTCTAATCTAATCTAATGGAATCCTCTCTCTCTCTCTCTCTCTCTCTCTCTTTAATCCTTGTGATACTCCTCCTTTTATATGCCTCTTCATATGTTTTTAATCCTCTTGGAAGTGTCCTTGATCAATCAGCACAAACCAATCCTTCTTGAACTCAAATTCTGAAAAAAACTACCTTTTATGCATGTACCCCTGCCCTAGCGGACTTTTTCTATTGGCTAGGCCCGCCCCGGCGGGGGTTGTTACTATTTTTGGCCTTGTACCCTCGCCCCGGCGGACATTTGTATGTAAAAAGTCCGCCAATGTGTGGGTCAATTTTTTGTTGTAGTGTCCTCTAGTAAAACGGCTATACAACTTTCATTCTTTGAGAATTGAGAAATAACGGACGGATGAAGGTCGAAATTGGGTTGGAAGTGACTGTTATGCAAAAGGCCACCCAAAACAGTGAAGTTTAACATCTGTTAGTAGAAAGGTCATAACTCTTGCATCCGAACTCTGATTGGAATGATTCAAGATGTTCCTGAAAGCTAAGAAGAAGCTATACAATGTAATCCATGTTCCAAGCCACGAACATGAAATAAACATGAAAGCCAAAACGATGTCCGGATTGCTTTTCCTTGCGTTTTTATACCAATAGTCGCTCACACAACTCCCAAGCATATAATCTACAAAATGAACACAAAATGCATGAAAAGTAACTAAGAAACATTAGTCTAGGCAACTAATTCAAGTAACAGATACCGGATAAGTAGGTATAAACCTACTTATCAGTATCTCATCATCGGTGAAGGATATCACATTACTATTTCAAAATGTGATCAACTAGATGATATAATTTTTCAACATCCGTTGTCTTTGGCAAGTGGGCTTCTTTTAATACTTTCAGTAAGACCTTCTGGTGATCTTCTGAAGAGGAAACCAAGTCCATAATAAAAATCTGTTGTGGAGCTTCTTTCAAGCTTTGAACCACCTTGGATTCATTGTGTCCCATCTTACAGAGGAATTCTTTAATCTTCTCCCTATGCACTTTCCCCTTAGATTTGATGATAGGATTCATCACTCGTTGAGGAAGATACATTGGATTTTCTTTAGACACTGTAGCAGTTTGTATTAGATGTAGTTCTTTCAGCCTCTCCATAGTTCTATGGCACTCTCTAGAGGCTGATGATAGGATATTGTGGCCTGAATGGTAATATGATTGGCTTTGGTGTAACCACTTTCAAAGGGTTTTCAACACCTTTGAGCTGAATTGGTTGAATTGCAAGTGGTGTGGCAGCCAAACCTCCCTCAGAGGATATAACTGCTACTACTTCCTTTCATGTTGGAGGAAACGTGTCCACAGTCTCAGATGATACAACGTCGTTATCTGCCATTTATAGGTCACCACTGTCAATCATGTTTTGAATAAGATGGCAGAGTGCCAAACATTCCTCAGTGTTGTGATCGCGAGAGTGAGGGTGGTATTGACATACTCCATTAGCATCAAACTATTTTGAGTGTGGGTTGACTGGAGGTAGCAGTGCTGTGATTTTTCCCTTATTAATCAACATCTGCAATATCTCTTCCATCGGTTGGCCTAAATAGGTTAATTAACTTTTTATTGTCGAATTCCCGCACGGCTTTAACTTTTGCTTTTCAGGCAATATTTTCCTCCAATGTTTAACTTTTTGGAATGATGGAGTATTGGTGATAAGAGAAACGATGCTAGCATGCTCTTGACTGAACAACTAATGTGTGACTTAGTGTTAATGAATCACCAGTTCTGCCAATTGATTGACTGTGAATAATCCTATCTGTCAGAATTATGCTTGCTTATTTGGGATATACCACCCATATAGTTGGAGCTCTTTCCACTTCCCCAGTTGATCATGTTAACCTCCTCTTCCTTGTGTTGAGGGAGAGTGTTGTTTTGAACATGTAGTTGGTCGAACTTGGTCACCACGATCTCATCATTGTCAATTAAATCCTGGATCTTATGCTTAAGGGCCCAACAATCCTGAGTGTCATAGCTTGGAGCTCTAGCATGGTAAGCACACTTTTTGATTACATTAAATCCTTTTCCACTCGGATTGGCTGGTGGAAGGAGATAAGTAATTTTCTTCTACTATGTTAGATGTTTGAGAATGTTTTCGAGTGAATACCCTAAGGGTGTGAACACTCTAGTACGTCTGGCTTCTCCACTTTTTGGCAATGGAGGGTTTGAAGACTATGCTTGGAAAGGGAAATAATTTATCCTCTGAATAGGCAAATTTTGATTGCCTTTTTGTCCTTGCAGTATCAAGGAAACATCCTCTTCTTTCTTCTTATGGACCCTCCGTGGGTTATTTCCATAACTTCCAGATTGAATATGCTCAGCTACTGTAATACCAGCGAATTTTAATAAATTATAATATTGAGAATAAAGATTTGTTTGCATATTTATTTGAATATATATATATATATATATATATATATATATATAGCATCGACATGTGTTGTGATGAGCATTTTAATTGATTAAGCTAAGTGATAATTAAACAATGAAGTAAAAGCGATGAGAAGCTTAGTTTAAACTTGTGGAGTTATGCCTAGTGTGGCAAGATGATGAATTGAGAAAATACTAATTTAACTAATGATGGAATTAATTAGTATTACTAATAAGTAAATAATTTCATAAGGAGGTTGATTTATTTGTTATTTGTTAATTATCATAAATAGTAGTGTGTGAAGAGAAATCATATATTATAAAGTTTTTCATAAAGTGAGGGGTGACATTGTAATGGAAATAATTATTATATAACACTATGTGATAAAAGTAAACTTGACTTAGGTAATTGACCAGGTTGTATAAAAAGTCTTATGTGACATATTGATGTGTGTGGGAATAATTAAATGGGTATTTTAAACCTATGAGAGAAAGTAACTTGATTAAATAAATAAATTAATAATAAGTAGCATTGGTACACAATTAAATTTTATCCTAGTCTAGGATAAATACTATTTGAAATAAATCAATGTACATGGATTATATGATTTTATGTGTAATATATGAGTGGGTGTAATTGTATGTTCTATTGAGAACAAGGGCAAAATGGACCTAAGTGTACTACTAATGTGCTGAGAATTGCTAGTGTCCCAAAATGATAGTCACTCTTCTTTTCTCACGTTATAAGCCATTGGCCTAGTCTTTCCAACACCAACTCCATAGCTAGCAAATCATGGAGAAGGGAGTGGGCTAAATTGTACTGTTCTACCAAATCCTTCATAACCATTAGCTTCTTCTCCATTCCAATGGGTTGATTCATTGCACAAATCAAATTGGTCACAAGCTTGCATATAAATAGAGCCCTTCTCATTCATAAGTATGTTGCTAAATTCTCTGAGATTTCTAGTATGAGTGTGAGTATTGAGAGCTTATATAATCTGCAAATTGAAGCTAGAGTAGCAATTCAACTTCAGAAAAGGTAATCTCCTCTAAATGTTCATACACTCAAGCCTTGCAAAGTTCTAAGAAAAACACTTGTTGAGTTAAAATGTTTATAGTTGAAAATTGCTAGAATGTATCAATTGATGCTAGATATTGTTAATGTGATCAAAAATGAATCCAATGAAAGATAAACGAAGTAAAATGATCTAGTAAAGAATTCGTAAGCAAGAAAATTGCTATTGGTGTTAAACTTTGGAAAAATGGCCAAAAACCTTGAATTGATCTTTGAAATTTATTGTTTGTATGTGTGGGAATGTTAGAAGCATGCTAGGAAGGTTATGTAGCAAGTTTATAACAATTATACATGATTACATTGTTGCTTAGATGAGAATTGGATCGAAAAATTCTCAAAAATCTGAACAGGGGCGAACAGGGGACACCTGCTCGTGTTTTAGCAGGGGACCTGCCCGCCCCGGCGGAGGGTCCTGAAGGGCAAATGCCCGCCCTGGCGGGAGGTGCTGTAACAGAAAATGAGTTTGGTTTACTTATTTGATGCAAAAAGTCTTACACTCCACTTCATTTCAAGAACATACATACTCCCTAAACATATATCAATGTATTTTACAAGATGTTTAGTAGATTTGGAATTGAATCATAACCTTTTTAAAGAAAAGTTAAAAGATGAAAAACATGTTTATAAAACCTTACGCCTTTTTGAATCTAGCCTTGTGAGCATATGTTTATAGCTTAATTGGTTTGATAAATACATATGAGGTGTGGACTCAATGTACCTTGCATGTATAGATTAATAGTCATGACATCTTAGTAATTGAAAACCAATTGAGATGCCAAACTCTATGAATTATATTGTGAACTTAGGAACAATTAGAATAGGATGCATATGCCTCTAGAGATATTCGACATGTTCACGCATCTAGTTAAACATTGTGAAAAAATATGCAAGCATGTGTAGAAAGAAGTTATTTGACAATATTATGTAGTATAATGAATACTATGACTAGTTGAAATATGTAATGAACTCTTTTAACTTTAAAAGATAGAAATATATGAATAACTTTAATAAAGGGTCAAAACTAGCTTAAAGGTTCTTTAATATGAGAAACAACTTAAAAATATATAGAGTAAGAGATATTTTGAAAATACAAAGGATGAGCATATGGTATAAAAGACTTTAAAGGTAAAATCAATGTGAGTTACGCATTTATAAGTTTGAATGTGTGTAGCCTACATGAATTTAGGTATGTGTGATGGAAGTATGTGAAAATGCATATCAAGTATATATGACTAATGAATACATATACATACATATATCGGATAACATAGTTCATTGAAGTGGTATTACGCTTTAAGTGGTAATCAACGCTAAAGGCAAGTCTCCTATCTCTCACAACTTTGGATTTTGTAAGAGTTCTCTAACTTCCATTGATTAATATATCGAATACAAGTTATCTAAATTCCTACATTGTATATTGTATGAATTCGAATTATTGATATATTTATATTGAGTAAATGACTATTACTATACGAAAATCAATTACTTTGACATTATTGCAAGCATTAGACTTATTGTTCTTAAAGTGCATTATAAAAGTTGTCTAAACCTTTGATTCAGTTAGACTGTTATCATATGTTAGAAAGCTATCCAAACAAATTGACTTGGTGCGGACTCTTGAAAATCTACTGAGATGAACAACCCTCTTAAAAAGGGGAAATTCTATATTGTCGGGGAGCCGACGTGCGCACACAAGTATGATTAAATGTTATGCATAACGTAGGGTACCTTAGGCTGATCACCTGTTGTACTCGTCTATCTTGGATTGCAGTGTAATACAGTTGATTCTAGTAAGAGTTCATAGTCTTCAATGACAGCTCAATGTTCATTCTTATTGAACCTCGAAATAATTAAACCTTGAAATATTATTGATATCCTTCAATCTTTAGTGACATTTATCAAACACTTTTGATATTTCTTGATATCCTTGAACTACCATTTACTGTTATACCCTTAAAGATTCAAATGCTATAACTGTTCATTCTCTTTGTTATATTACTTGTTGGGCAAACTTGTTGCTCATTCTTGCTTCCCTAAAAACATTACAATTAAGGCAGAGCAAGGCGGTACATCGGGAAAGGACAAGGGGAAGGGCAAGGCTACGTAGTAGCTTAGTTCTTTAAGAGTATTAGTATTATTATTTCTATGCGTATTATGATGTACTAAGGATGATTAATTATGTTTAAGTTTAATCACTGGATTGTTGTAGTAATGGTTACGGAACCTTGGGATGCGAATATTTATATTATATCAATGTAAATTATTCTATTATTTCCGTTGTTAATGATTTTAGTGTGATATTAGAATTAGCACGTGGCGAACCAAATTTGAGATACGAGTGTCTGAATTTGGAGGCGTCACAGCTACGACTTTTATGTGGATGGGTATTTTTTAACCCTGAGTTGACTTGTGAAATTCTTTGAGTAGAACAACCAACTCTGTGATTTGATGTAGCCATGTTTGGCTATAGGCTTAGTGCCTTTTTAGACTTTGAACGGTTAACGGGACCAATTGCTTCTCTATAAAAAGACTTATATAGTTTAGTCTTAGGGAAACATGGCAATGTTACATGCTATGTTATGTGTCTATTTTTAGGAGAATTATCCTACAAAACAGATGTCAGTTATTTTAATGACAAGTTTTGATATGAAAAGGAATGCATGCTCATAATCCTTTATATTTTCCATTACATTGAGATTGACATTGAAATGGGAAGGTATTAAGAGACTTAGCTCTGCATTTGGTTTATCAGAGATTGACCTATCTTAGGATACTCTCGCGACTTTTTGGCACGAAGGTCCCAGATCATCGCAATTTACTCGACGAGAACTTAATTCGGTCTTTCAATTGGTGCGAATTTAGGTGGTGCCTATCTTGAGCCTCGTGAAATTAGTCTCCCGACGAGTCCAGTAATCAAAAACCGATAGGATAGCCTCCTGATGGAGGGACCACAGAACATAAATTCACATACATCGTATCTCACCGTATGGAAATGATGACATGAACAAAGCACTAATATCATAAGCAGATATGGTGAGAAGCACTAAAGCATTAGTATACATTCATTCAAATGTAAATGCAACATCCACACACAAGTAAAAGTTTTGAAAAGTTTTGAAAATAGACATAAGCCATCTTACTAGATTCCCCAGCAGAGTCGCCATTTATCGACGTCGGGATTTTTATTTGTCCCTTTCTATTCTTGTCTTTTGGTGTTCTCATGTTAGGTCAGATTTGTTTGAAAAAACAAGTTTGAAAAGGTCCGACATGTATATGTCGACGATTTGACTGTAAGAGTCGCCAATTGGTATTTTTAAATGGTTGCACCAACTCAAGCGAGAAAATGTTTGCACCTATATATAAAGGGTTTGACTTTTGTATATAAAAGTTCAATTTTAACGAGAAATGGAAGTGATGTTTTATAAAACATGTTTTTTCAAACCTTTATGCTCAATAGTAATTGAGGCCTTTGATACTTCCATTTTATTAGTGTTCGGCTTGATTGCTTATTTTTCGAGATGTGAAACATCTTCGACAAAATAAGATACATAGCAGTGCCAAACTCCTTAAGGGCATGAGAGCCATCTAAGGAAATTCAGACACCGTGAATAATTTATAAGGTGGTCGCAACTGAAAACGTCTATCACGAGAACCGAATATAGATTCAGGAACTGAATTTGTGATCACATGCTTCATCGGCTCACATGACAAAGCATTATGTGCAAAAGCTAAAATAAGAACTAGATTTGAATAAATCTAAACTATTTCTGCTTCATCAATTCTAGTTTAGTCACCATGAACCGGTTAAAGTGAGAAATAGCCAGATTTAGGCAAATCTAACCCGTAGGCTGATTAAGTAGTTATATATATATATATATATATATATATATATATATATATATATATATATATATATATATATAAGCGGTAAAAGGTCGTTGTAACGACCCTAAAATTCATACAATTTAATTCTCGACTTTGATCGTTAACAATACATTCAACCTCTAATTTTACATCATTAAACGATAATACAACCATTGAAATTTGCGGAATCATTAAAAATATTTTCTATTACAAACTATTCTCGTTCCCAAAACTTTCAACATTTACATCTAACTATCTTAGAATCATTTTAATACTACAAGAGTTTACATCGCAAAACGATATTGCAATTCAACATTAATACATTATTCGAAATCTTAAACATGGTTCAAATATTAATAACTCAGCCAAAGTATATAAATCTTCAAGTATCACATAACTTTTCCTTAAATCTTTAACCTGCAAAAGTGGTTATTTGCAAGGTTGAGCTCGATAGCCCAGCAAAATCTAACAGTTTTTATGCATTACATAACACATAATAACATGCTCGATATACATCTCATAAACATTAGACTAACATAACATACATGTTGTAATTCATATAACAAGTATAAAGATTGAGTTCCTTACTCAATTAACATTCATTACTCAATCAAAGTAGTCATAAATTGACTTTAACATTTCATACTTTCAACATTAATATAACACACCATGCTATTTGCAATAGAGATTTCAAACAGTTCATCATCAAATTCACATAGCAAATAGGAACTGAAAGACTTGCCTTAATCGGTGTTTATGAATAACAGTTTAACAACTTACATTTATATGCACTTCACGTGCCCTACACAAGTATATAATCATACACATCAACTATTAGTCAATAGCAACGCATAGTAGTTATAATATAAACTTTACACTATATCTCATAAGTCTGATGACATCTAACTTTGGATATGATATAAACATCATATTAACCTATTTTTAAAAGTTATTGGACACCCATTTCGGATAAAATAGACAGTTCAAAACAGTGTTCAAAAAGGGGCGTTCAAAATTATTTTTCATTCTTTCCCAGCTTTACCCTCTCTCACTAAAACAGTCATAACTTTTCCATTTCAAAACATTTTTGAGCGATTCTTGAGCCCACGCGAAGCTAACTTCTAGGAATAGAACTTTAATTCTCCCACCGTTTCCAAATTCTAAACACATAATTCCAGAAAATTAGTTCAAGGTGACTGCCCCGAGTTGATTAGATAGTTTTGACGCGACTACGTTACATGGTCATAACTCTTTCCTCCAAAGTCAGAATTAGTCCGTTTTGGAGTCTATGGAAAGCTTATTTAGTTTACTATAACATACCAAAAGCCCAAAATTTTCTAAATAATATAGCTAACCCTGAATTTTTGTTTTTGAATCAGCATCCCAGTTGTTTTTCGTACTTCTCGTTTTGACATCCAAAACTCGCCTCGACTCGTTCCAACCCAACTTTCTTTACAAATAAGTCTTATTTAACCTAATCAGACTCGTCTAAGGTCTTGACTCCATATCTCTAATTACAATCATTAGAACTGATTTACATAATTAATTCAAAGCCAAAATAAACATAGTAAACTAACTAGTTTACTAACAAAACTAACTAAACTTCCAAAATTTAAACTTTAACTAACAAACTAAATACAATATTTAAAATAATAACATAACCAAAAATTAAATAAGAAACATACCCGAAATTACGAGTTTCACAAACTGAATACATATTCAACCAAGATTTAACTAAGGAGATATTTTTCAAAAGTCATCCCACAACAAAGTCTTTCTCAAAATTGGAGGCCTTATTGTTGGTGAATGAAACAAAAGGCCAAGCCCTTCTATTTATAGGTTTTAGAAAAAAAAAGTAGAGTTCTCAATTTAGTCGATGTGGGACTTGGTTTATACTAATTCTAATTGGTTTAGACTATTTTTTATATTTTTAACATGCTAAGTGTATTCATTCATCACGAATTCATTTCTTAACCAATTCGATCAGTTCAAGTTGCGTTGTTTTCGTTTTATAGAGGACAACAACAATCATTCATCAATTTAAAGTTTCAATCACGAATTCATCAACAATTTTAGTCTCAAAGTACACCAAAACTCACATTACTATCAAAACCCAAATTTTTCTTCTTTAGCATAAATACAAAAATTTGATTTCTGAAAAATTGTTTTTAGATGACCATTATGAAATTATAAAATCTAATAACATATATAACATCATAACTCACAAATTCATTAACCAAACCCCCAATTTTAAAAAAAACTCAAGAACACATAAACTAGAAATATAAACTAGATTATGTACCTTTAATTCCTTTAGAAATAAAATTAACCTTATTAGTAAAATTATAATTTCTATTCAACCATTATAATCATAATATTATTTAACAAATTCTCACTCCTCTAATTTAATTATTTAATTAAATTTGAATATCACCATTATACTAGCGTAATAAAATACATATAAATCTCATCTATTTTATCACACTTAAATAAACTATCCCATAACAATTTTCATCAAATATTTATTTAATACCATAAATATTCATTTTATTCCATAAAGTTTCCAACTAAAATTTTTATGTACTTAATAAATATTTTACTCGCATTATACTAACATTTACATTTTCATGCAATATATTATCTTCTCACTTTATTAAATCAATTATACTTGTATTTATTCAATATTTGAATTAAGTGAATTATTCACACTATTTATGAAACGTAACTCATAATAATTTCCATTGCCGTCAAGGCATAATAATTAAATTTATATTATCTCATAATATAATTTCAACTTAATTAAATTAACTAATATTATTTAATTTCCTTAATAGTTTAATTAACTATTTAATCTCACATTCTCCAACATATGAATATATAATTATCTTCAAACCAAATCACATAATTCAAAATATATACACCTCATAATAAGAATTTTAATTATTAAATTCTTATTTTAATAACTTATGAAAATTCGGGTTGTCACAGCCGCGAAGTGATCTCCAGGCATGACTGAAATGTATATATATATATACATAGAAAGGAGTAAATATGTATGTACCCACGCGACGCGACTCTCAACGTGAGTAGATATGTATATATAGAAAGGAGAAAAAGCTTAAAAATCTAAAATATCTTACAGTGGGCTGTCAAGAAGACTTCATATAGCTTTTCAGTATGTTGTAAAACACGAGCTCACAAGTGATTAGAAAAAAGAAGCACTCAATTTGGAGCAATATAAAAGTGTGTACAGAGTGAAATGGGCAGGGCTTCCTCGCTTTTTCTCTTCTTAAAATGGTCACCCTAGGCTCTTTATTTCTAGAGGGGGAAGCCGCGGGTCTAATCGCGGCAGCCGCGGGTCCACCTGCAGCTACCCGTGGCTCCCCAGGCTCTACGGGTCCCGCCGTCTCAAAGAACGTGCACTCATAAAATGTGGTGTCCGCTTGAACCTTCATAACTTTCAATCAGGGCATCCGATTGAGGCGTGTTCTACCTTTCCGAAATGTTGTTGTTGAGAGCTACACAATGACATAGGATAAGAAGTTGTATGAAGTCAAGAAGAATGGTCTATGACCAGATCTTCAGGTCTTCAAATTCTATCTGGTGTGTTGTCTTGTGTAGTAGTCACTCAAGATTTTGAGCTATGGTTCTTGTGGGACACTTCTGTGTGAAATGTGGGCTAAAATGTTGTTGAGACGGCGTGAATGTAGTATTGAGGAGACAAAATGACAATTTTACCCCTCACCGGGGTTATCTCTGACTTTAGGTAGATGTAGAAGTCATTGCTTAGGGTTGTCTCTGAGATTGGGCTGCTGTGAGTGATGAATGTCCTCAGGGTTTTCTCTGAGGTTCCTTGACCTCCCGGAGTTATCTCTGGGGTTGGAACTGAGAGCCTCGGCGCTGTCTCCGAGGTTGAAACTGACTTCTTCGGGGTTATCTCCGGAACTGGAACTTCATCCCTCGGGGTTGTCTCCGAGGCTGAAACTAAATCTCCGGGGGTTGTCTCTGAGACTGCATCTAAGTATCTCAGAGTTGTCTTCGAGATGGAAAACTGAGTATCCCAGGGTTATATCCGGGATTGAGCTAATTTTGACTTCCAGGGTTGTCTCTGGAAGACGATTTTACCCTCCTGCGAGGTTAGTAACAAGAATACAAAATTTTGAGTGTCTACAATCAAATGTGATAAATTAACATCTTAAATACTTAATACTTGCCTTGTGGTGATACAACAAACTCATATTAAATATTTAATACTCCATTAATTTTATCATGCTAAAAGGTGGCGTTCAATATTCCAAATATCTTTGAATGCTTAGGACTTAATATAATTTCTTTGAGGGGTTTGTTATGAATTGTCTCATCTTGTTTACTGCGTATGCACATATATATATATATATAAAATATGCGTCATATTATTAAACATGTACAACATGTTTGCATAATATATATATATAATACTAGCATGAATATATATAATACTATATTCTACCTGGATTGATTATGGACTTTTTTTCTAGTTTGGTTCACAAGAGCCACCAAATGAACCAAAAAGTCAAACCCTACGGTGAAAGAATTAACATTTAAATATAACTATTATATTTCAACCCAGACTGTGACGCCCCCAAAATTAGGTATACATCACCCATCTTGAGTCGCTAGATACATGGTATAGAATTCAAATACAACTTAATAATACAACTGTCGTGTACAATACGACAAAACATAAACTGTGAGTTTGAATACAAATATTGTCTACCAGAGAATATACAAACTCAAAAGGAGTCCTCATTACAATTATTATCACACTATTTCACAGAATAGTGAGGACTTCTAATGCACCATCTAGGACCATCACTCTGTTCCCCGACTACTCCTAGCTACGTTCTTATTACCTGAAGAGAACAGTGAAAGAAAAGGTGAGCTCAACTAGCCCAGTAAGAAATATTATGACTAAGATAATGCAGAATAATTTATCGTTAGCCTTCAACAGTGTTAAACTGATAAAATATAATAACTATCAAGTTTAACTGTAGCGGAATAAGCAATCCATTAAAAGAGTTAAGTAGAGAATGAAATCTACTATCTTTTATGATTTAAAAGGTTTTTCATCACTTTTATCGCTGGGACTCGAGTTAATAAATAATACACATCATCGAATCACCCCTGCACTACGACCAAGGATATTCTTTAGTATTACGACCACAATTATCTAAGCACTACGGGCCAAGAATATTTGTGTATTCATTAATGGTCATAATCATGCCAACAACTGTCCACCAATGCACTATGGGCCAATGATGACTTTACCACAACACTTATAACATTTCGATAATGATTACACCGAATAATCCCTGGTCATAATCATACCAAGTCCATCTATGCACTACAAGCCACAGATGACTTTCAACAAAATATAAACATGAGGATGATGAAAATGATATAAAAATTCAATAAAACAAGTTCAAGAATTAATTTATCTAGAAACTAATAACGTCCAAATTGTCAACATGATACTGTTTTGTATAGTAAATTCAAGAATACTAAGAAGAATATTTTCATAAAATGATATTGGATGAAGCGCAAATATCAAAGATATTCCACTAATTTCATGGGTATAGAAGTCAAAGTTTTAACCAACTGAGTATAATAAAGAATGGAATAACAAAAGAAATCACCATGCATGCGATAGACCGCACAGGCAAATTATTCCAACAGAATAATAAAGGATGGAGCCAGGTCCGGCGTAAACGCACAGATAGGATATTTTGACAGAATAATAAATAATGGAACCAGGTCCGGCGTAAACGCACAGACAAGATTTTCTGACAAAATAATAAATAATTGAACCATGTCCGACATAAACGCATAGTCAGGATATTCTGACAGAATAATAAAGAACGAAATATTAGAAGAATGTCACCATGTATAGGGTAGCCCGCGTATACAGGTTATTCTAACAGAATAATAAATAATGGAATAACAGAAGTTCTCTTCATGAGAACAACAAATAAAATCCATTACCGTAAAAGAAACTGAATCTAAGAGTAGGGAAGTAGCTGAATACTTTTCTATAGGTTCTCTTGTAATTCTCTCTCTAGAGTTTCAGTGAATTCGTAAGAAATAATGAATAAATGAGCTTCTATTTATAGGAAAATGGAATGAATAGTAACTAATTCATGAACGGTCCATATTGATTTACTATTAAACGGACGGTACATATTGGTTTACTATTTAAACTTACAACAACGGTCCATACTGATTTACTATTAAAACTTTAAACCAGCGATCCATATTGATTTACTATTATAACTCCACCAGCGGTCCATATTGACTTACTATTATATCTTCAACCAACGGTCTAAAAAATTAGCACATCTCCTCATGGAATAATATTGTACCCAAATATCCGAATGCATAATACTAGAGTGAATAGTAACTGGGTGAATAGTAACTCATGATTCGTAACTCATGAATAGTAACTCGTGAATAGTACTCCGACACGAAAAGTGTCCCGAATACCTTATTGGCGCGTAATTAGGTGACCAAACCTCTCCTTGACAGAACTTCTAGACATTGTCAATATTGCAAATAATAATATGAATAACTTTGTCGTCTCAATTATTGATTTAATAATATATCATATAATGCAGATGATACTGTAACAATAATTGAATCAATAATATGAGAAATATGATGCAGCTATTACTGTAGCAATAATTGAGTATAGCTGAGTGACTTCTCACGTAAGCATCAATAATTAATACCGTGTGCTACAGTGCAACTACGCGTACTACTGTACTTTTATTATAGGATAGTTCAACAGTTTTAACGGTAACACCTCCGCCATTATTTTCATAAAGTATTTTTGTCATTTTCTCAATCCGACAATAATTCTGTTGTGGGGTCCACCAATGATTGTGCCGTTGTACGAATATTTCCTATTAAAACTAATATTCCTCGACCAATCGAATATTATATAACAACTTGTGTACTTTCTAAAATTTATAAATATTACCCACAACTATAACATTATATCAAATCAATATCATAATATTCAAAAATATAATTTGAGAAAATTATTCTTTATTAATAAAAGTTGAGGTCTTACAACCTCCCCTTCTTATGAAATTTCATCCTCGAAATTAGGTTACATACCTGGTATGTCGAAGAGATGAGGATACCTTGACTTCATCTCAGATTCTAACTCCCAAGTCATTTCCTCCACATCGTGGTTTCTCTACAAAACTTTGACTTGAGGTATAACCTTGGAGCGTAGAACATGATCCTTCTTATCCAAGATTTTAATAGGTAACTCTTCATACGTTAAATCTTCCTCTATCTCGTCTGGTTCTAACTCAATAATGTGGTTCGGGTCTTTCACATATTTATATAACATGGATATGTGAAAAACGTTATGAACATGAGACATACTTGGCGGTAAGGTGAGTCTATAGGCCACAGTTCTCACTCGCTCAAGAATTAAAAATGGGTCAATGAACCGAGGATTGAGCTTTCCTCTCTTTCCAAATCTTGTAACTCCTTTCCATGGAACAACACGTAACAATACATGATCTCCAATATCGAATTCTATGTCCTTTCGATGAAGATCAGCATAACTCTTTTGTCGATCTTGTGAAGTTTTTATACGTTGTCGGATCGTTCGAATCTTTTTTGTAGTCATACGTACCAACTCCGGTCCCAAAAACGTTGCTTCACCCACCTCATCCCAGCATACTGGCGAACGACATTTTCTTCCATACAACTCCTCAAATGGAGCCATGCCAATACTTGTTTGATAACTGTTGTAGTAGGAAAACTCCACCAATGGTAAGAATTTGTCCCAAATTCCCTTGAAGTCAAGGACACAGAGTCTTAATAGATCTTCAAAAGTTTGAATAGTCCTCTCCGACTGTCCGTCCGTCTGAGGATGATATGCCGAGCTAAATCATAAGTGTGTGCCCATAACTTTTTGCAAACTAACCCAAAATTGTGAAGTGAATCTTGGGTCTCGATCAGAAACTATTGATACCGGCATACCATACAGTCTTACAATCTCATTTATATATATACGAGAAAGACATTCAAGTGTATAAATTTCTCGTATTGGTAAAAAATGAGCAGACTTGGTCAATCTATCAATAATGACCGAAATCACATATATGCCTTGAGAAACCTGAAAGTAGTATGCACACAAGTCAATCATGTTTGATGATAAAGCATATACTTTGTAACAATATTATTCATTTATTAATAAAAAGTATTAATTTATTAAAGGCTTTTAATTATCTACATGATGATGTTTTATAATATGTGATAAACCCATAGTTTTAAGCAATGCTTTTAGAATATTGATGATGGTCATCCTAATGAGATCTAAATTCATAGAAAGCTTAAAACTAAAATAGTTCCCAATCGTTGGATTACTAAATTGGGATTATTGAATCCGAATAGATTGGTACATACGTTGCTTGCTCATTGGATGAGGATGATTGATCTCGTGATCATTTGTGTGGAGACACTAAAGCAAGTATGTAGGTGCTTATTAGAGAATAAGTTCACTGAACGTGGCTCGCTAAGGAATACCTAATGGAGTTTTACTTACATGTCAATAGGAATTCCTATAGTGATAGTCGTACAAGTGATCCTTGGACTTGAGATCATCATAATATCTTGTGTATGATAAGTTATATTTGACTTATTTCTTAAGACCCTTAGGGTATATCAAAGGGTATGCTTGGGTATAATAAGTTGTTTATGGAGATAATGTATAATCAATAAAGAATCTAAAACTTCTAGTAAAATAAGAGAAATGTCCTATGTGATTCGATAAATGACAACTCAGTAGTCCTTGGCTAAGGCGGAATGAAATTAGAAAGGAGTTTCTAATTTGCATTATTCAGAGTTGCGTATTTAAGAGTCGAAATACATATAATTAAATAAAATAAGACTTGACAGTAATTCCATGTCTTATATTTAATTGGGACATTATATGGTGGAAGGATTGAATTGTACGGTAACTATTTACTCAAAGGTTCTTTTATGATTAATGTTGAAATCTATATTATCTGGAAAGTCGTTGATCGCTAGGGAGGCTAATCCCTATTGTAGAATAAATATTATTTATTTAAATAAATTATTAGTTTAATTTATTTATTTAAATAAGATTAGAATTGTTCTAATTGATTTATTCACAACCGGTTTAATATGGAGAACCTAAAGAGTCACACCATAAAAGGAAGAATAATTATTTAAGAACTTAATGACATAATCGTAATAATAAGTTAAGTATATTTAATTTAATCTATGGTGATAGAATAAATTAAATAGCTTAATATTTATTATTTAATATTTTTGAAATATTAAATAAAAATTAATAAGAGGAGTCTTATTATTATTATTACTATTATTATTATTATTTAATTCCTAAAGGAGTTTGGGAATTAATTATTAAAAATACTATCAAATATCCTAATAGGATTAGGAGGCAAATTAATTAAAAAGTTTAATTAATTATCCCTAATAAGATTAGGGAGCTTAATTAATTAAAAGAATTTAATTAATTAAAGTAAAACTCAATTCCTTAATTTTTAAGGAGAGTTGCCCATATCTATAAATAAGAGGAGTCTTATTATGGGTGAGGACATTGTTGACTTTAACAACATACGCAATTCTAAAAGTTGGAGAGTGCGTTCTTTTCTATAGAGATAGAAAACTAGGGTTTTGCCAAATACCCATCTTCTTGAATTCTTCTCCGCCCTTGGTGGATCACCTCTAGAGGCCAAACACTTGGGTGGCTAACATTGATCAAAGGAAAGAACCAAACCCGGTGGATTCAAGTTGAACGCGAAAAGGATTGGAGGTGAACTTGTACCTGAGGAAGCTCGTATATTCAAGGGTATGATTCTTGTTCTTTCTTTTTCGTTTAATTAATAATTGTTCATCAAGGGTGATCCGGGTATATGGTTTGTAAAATTTTTAAAACTCTGATTTTTCACGTTTCCGCTTATTTTGTGCAATTTGATTGCGTTCATGAATATTACAAGCCCAACAGTGGTATCAAAGCCAAACCTTTATGCGAATTATTAATTGTTTTAATTTGATATTTATTTAGAAGAATTTAATTGGGCATAATTTTGTTATATAAAATTTAAATAAAAAAATCGCAAAGCCGGTACTGTGATTCGCAAAACTGCACATTTTTTTTAAATTCCGTGAGCCACCATATTCTTGTGAAGGGTTACAGGATTTGGCAGGAGGATGTATGCTTTTTTTTTTTTTAAGATTCACGTGCTCGAAAATCATTGATTCACGCCACTTTAAGAATTTAAAGTTGACAGGTTATATTTTAGTTATAATATATATATATATATATATATATATATATATATATGAAACTGCTCCAGTCCGGGAGTCCGGACTGGATCAAAATCCGGTCCAATTTTTTTTTTTTTTTTTTGCTTTTTTTTTTTGAAACAACTAAAAAAAAAAAATTTATGGAACTGAAATTTTTCAATAATACAGTGTTTTGGGTGTGTTTTTAATACCTACACCAACCAATGTATGTACAGTCTGCCCAGACTGTACAGACATGTTTCGTTATAGGCATCCAAATCACACCCAAAACACTGTATAATGTAAAAATTCCAATTCCATAAATTTTTTTTTTTTAGTTGTTTCAAAAAAAAAAAGCAAAAAAAAAAAAAAAAAAGTCCGGATTTTAACAAAATCCGGGAGTCCGGACTGGATCCGGACTCTATATATATATATATATATATATATATATATATATATATATATATATATATATATAAATAACAGTTATTATATATTTCTATATATTAACGGTTATTATATATATAATATTCCTAATAATTTTATTATTAAAATAAAAGTTTATTTTAATCTTAAAATAAAAAGTTTATTTTAATATTAAAATATAAAGTTTATTTTAATTTTAAAATTAAATTTCATGCTAACTAATTAGAGTTGGAATTGGATTCCATGGTAACTAATTAGAGTTTATATTGGATTATATGTTTCCATAAATAAAGGAGTTTATTTAGATATGAAATAAGATTTTATGTTATTCAAAATAAAAGAGTTTATTTGTGAATAGGAAAAGAATCCATCTTTCCTTAAATAAAGGAGTTTATTTATATATGAAATAAGATTTCATACTATTCAAAATAAAGGAGTTTATTTGAGAATGGGAAAGAGAATCCGTGTTTCCTTTAATAAAAGAGTTTTTTTTATGGAATTGGATTCCATAATTATTTAAAATAAAGGAGTTTATTTTGATTAAAGATGTTGATTAAAATAAAAAAGTTTATTTTATTCAAAATTAGATAAATTAAAATAAAATAGTTTTATTTTAATTTAAATTTAGATTAAAATAAAAGAGTTTATTTTGATTCAAAATTAGATTTTATACTAATTAAATTTGCCCATTAAATGATATCAATATATATATTGAATGTTTATTATTCATGAGATGAATATTATTTATTGATGCATATGGTGATGTGTATGATAATAAATGTGATTGATTATGGACTATTGACCAATGTGATTGAATTTTATTTTAGTTGGATGCATGAATGTATGAGTTTTATTAAATGGGGTCTACGTACCTCATCTTCTCTAATTTTTCTTAATATAAATTTTATCTTCCTCCTATGTACTTCCCCTTGACTGCTGATCAACATTTCTATTTATTTTAAATAGTTTTGTAATATGAATAGTTAGAATTAATTTTGAAGAATTAGAGATCAAGAAGCAATGAGCACTTGAAGACCCGTTTGTAATGGAGCCCGGGTTTAAATGTAATAATTATATTTAAATATTAATTCTTGCACCCCTAGGGTTTGACCTTTTGGTTCACTTGGTGGCTCTAGTGAACCAAACTAGAATAAAAGTCCATAATCAATCTAGGTAGAATATAGTATTCTATATGTGCATGCTTGTACTATATATATTATATATTATGCAAACATGCTTCGCATGTTCATTAATATGACGTGTGTTTTATATATATATATATATATATATATATATATGTGTGTGTGTGTGTGTGTGTGTGTGTGTGTGTGTGTGTGTGTGCGCGCGCGCGCTAAACAAGATGAGACATATTAATAACAAATCCCTCAAATTTTTATATTAAGTCCTAAGCGTTCAAAGATATTTGGAATATCGAACGTCGCCTTCTAGCATGATAAAATTAATAGAGTATTAAATATTTAATATGAGTTTATTGTGTCACCACAAGGCAAGTATTAATTATTTAAGATGTTAATTTATCACATTTAATGCTTATAAAGAAAATTGAACAGTATTATTTTGTTGTGTCACCACAAGGACAATATTTTTCTTTTTTGAATATATGGAGTACTAGGTTGGACTTAACTTGGATAATTTTGATTCGGATGTGCCACCACTTGATCAAAATAATCTAAGAGGCAAAATACAAGGAGTTGCATAGTTGATGTAATTGACAAGAGTTGTTTACCTATTTATTTATATATAGTTTGTTGTGTCACCACAGAGCTATATACATTTGAAATAGGATCCTTATTCTCACTAGCATATCTTTAATTAGATATTGTCGAACTATATATATTGAGGGTAATATAGTTTGAAGAAAATAGTGGGAGATTCCAATTTAAAATAAAACCTAATTTATTTTGGTAATTAATAAAAGAATGTATGCTAAAATATTGTTAATTACAAAATAATTTACAGAATTTTACAATGTTTAGATTACTATCACTGCGAAACATATTAGATGCTATTTAACTGGACCAAATTTAACGAATTGGTTAAGGGATTGAGAATAGTTCTCATGGCTGAAAAGCTATCTTATGTCCTTAATACGCCTATACCTGCAATGGTTGCAGACAACGCCTCTGAGGAAGAGATTGTTACTTTTAGAAAGTGGCAAGATGATGCACAGTTGGCTCAATGCATCATTCTCGCATCCATGAGTAACGTGCTTCAGCCTTAGCATGAAACTATGGATACTCATACTATATTCCTGCACATCAAGTAGTTGATGGTGAGGAAAGTGGTACTGATAGATATAAGATATCTAAGGATCTCTTCCGATCTAGAATGACCGATGACACTACATTACAGATAAAAGTCCTTAACATAAACAATTTGATTGATCAATTAGGACAACATGTTTTGTCATGGATGGAGATTTGAGCCAAGATTTGATCTTGCACTCACTCCCGGACTCCTCACAATAGTTGTGAATTTTTCATATGAACAAGCTAGATATCAGCTTCGCTGATTTGCTTAACATGTTGAAAAATGTTGAGAGTCACTTTCCAATCAAGAAAGATCATGTCTTACTGGTAAGGGCCAAAGTATCTTCTGAAAAGAAGAATGATTCTAAGAAGGTAAATAGAAAGACAAAAACAAAGGATAATAAGAATAAAACTGATAAAGATAGCAAAGGAGTTTGCTTTCACTACAATAAGCCAAGACACTGGAATAGAAACTACGAGAAGCATCTTGCAGAGGCTAACCAAAGAAGCTTAGTGAAGTTTCAGTTACAATACAATTTTTGTTCTTGATTGAAATAAATTTTCTTTAAGTTAAGGTTCTACTTGGGTATTTGATACCAACTTTGGTTATCATAAATATAGATTTATGAAGGGAACAAGCAGAAGTAGAAAGCTAAACAAAGATAAGCAATCCTATGTGTGGGAAATGAAGCAAAGGTTGTTACATTATCCATATAAACTTATAGTTTAGCACTGCCTACGGGCAAGTCTATTACGTCAATAAGTTGTTATTGTATTCTAGTTCTTGTTGGAAACATTATTTCATTTTATTATTGGACAATGAAATCTTTGGTATTATATTTAAGAATAATTTTTGTTCTATTTATAATAATAATAATGTTTTGTATAGAACTGGAATATTATTTATTGGATTTTATATACTTGACTTACGTGAAAATAATTTTGCAAATTGAACAAACTAGTATAAAAAAAAGGAGATGATCATTCAAAGAGTTGAATGTATGTATTTGTTGAAATACAAGTATGAATTCTTTGAAAAGTTCAAAGAATTCAGAAGTGAAACAAATTGACAAAGTATTAAGATTCTTTGATTAGATCAAGGAATAAATATTTGTGTAATAAGTTTCTAGATCATCTTAAATGGTTTTCTCATAATGGACGCCTCCTGATACGTAATAATTAATTGATGTATCTGAAAGGAAAAATCGTACCTTGTTGGACATGGTACGATCCATAATGATTTTACCGACATTCCAGTATCCTTCTAGGATCATGCCCTAGAAATGGCTGCATATCTACGAAAAAGGTATCCTCAAAATCCAGCCCCAAGACTTCATAAAAGTTATGGATAGGGAGGATTCCTAATCTTAAGTATGTTAAGATAAGGGGTTGTCCAACTTATGTAAAACAGTTTCAAAGGATAAGCTTGGGACAAGATTTGACATGTACATATTTGTGGGACATCCTAAAATAAGTTTAGGGTATATGTTCTATAATCTTACTTAGCAAAAAGGTGTTTATTGAGAAACATGCTGCCTTCTAAGATAAAGATGTTTATCATTGAAGGTGCTAGTGGGAGGATAATAGATCTTGAATAGTTTAAGAACCACAAATCACTATAAGTCAAATAAGAGGAACCTGTAGATAGACCTATTGTACCACAACCGAATCTTAAATCTGGAATAGTACCGAAGATACCTAGGAGGTATGGATTCATCATAGATGATGATGATGAGGTACGCATCATAGTAGATGATGATCCAGAGTTACATACGATGAGGTAAGAGTTCTAGTGTGTACAAAAGGGTCAGTGGGAGCGTCATAAAATTTCTAGTATTATATGTTGATATACTATGGATGAGGAATAACATACCAATGCTATACTCAGTAAGGATAAAGTTGTCTAAGCATTCCTCCATGAATGATTTGGGAAGAGTATCTTAATTGGGGATGCAAATCTATATAGATAGATTTAAAAGGATGCTCGACTTAACCCAAGGAACGTATATCCATTTGATGCTAAAGTTGTTTAGCATGGAAAACTCCACGAGATGTCTCATGTTGATGAGTCCTGGATTGTATCTCTCTTAATAGTCCCCATAAACTCAAAAAGAGAGATCTCATGAGTAACTATCATGTATAAAATGAAATGTACGAGACCTGATGTTGATCAGTCATATTCTGGAGAAGTTCACTGTGAGACAGTGAAAAACATCTTAAAGTACTTAACTGGAACTAAGGATGTGATCATGTTCATGGTGGGTCAGAATTAAAACAAGAGGGCTTAACAGACTCATGTTTTTTAGATAGACCAAGACGACAGAAAATCCACTTTAAGGTAAAGCGTTACCTTGAACGGTGGTGCAATGAATTGGAAAGGTTCTAAACAACAAAGAGTTGCTGGTTTAGTGATAAAAATAAAGTATATAGCTGTAAATGAAGCTGCAAGTTAATTGTTTGGATGATAAGTTCATTACAGAACTAGGAATAGTTCCTAAGTCTCATCTTGGATCTAAACATGTGTTGTGGCACTTTCATTTGATTATAAGAATCATAGAAAGATGGGAAACCACTATAGAGATAGTGGACTCTCAAGAGCAACATTACATATCCATTAACTAAAGCTTATCCAACAGTAGGATAATCGTCACTTAGAGAAGAAGAGTATGAGATACCATGGCGATTGGCTTTAGTGTAAGTGGGAGATTAAAAGTAGTATGCACACAAGTCAATCATGTTTGATGATAAAACATATACTTTGTAACAATCTTATTCATTTATTAATAAAAAAGTATCAATTTATTAAAGGCTTTTAATTATCTACATGATGCTGTTTTATAATATGTGATAAACCCATAGTTTTAAGCAATGCTTTTAGAATAATGATGATGATCATTCTAATGAGATCTAAATTCTTAGAAAGCTTAAACCTAAAATAGTTCTCAATCGTTGGATTACTAAATTTGGGATTACTGAATCCGGATAGATTGGTACATACGTTGCTTGCTAATTGGATGAGGATGATTGATCTCATGATCATTTGTGTAGAGACACTAAAGCAAGTATGTAGGTGCTTATTAGAGAATAAGTTCACTGAACGTGGCTCGCTAAGGAATACCTAATGGAGTTTTACTTTCCTGTCAATAGGAATTCCTGTAGTGATAGTAGTACAAGTGATCCTTGGACATGAGATCATCATAGTATCTTGTGTATGATAAGTTATACTTTGACTTATTCATTAAGACCCTTAGGGTATATCAAAGGGTATACTTGGGTATAATAAGTTGTATATGGAGATAATGTATGATCAATAAAGAATCTATCACTTCTAGTAAAAGAAGAGAAATGTCCTATGTGATTCGATAAATGACAACTCAGTAGTCCTTGGCCAAGGTAGAATGAAATTAGAAAGGAGTTTCTAATTTGCATTATTTGGAGTTGCGTATTTAATAGTCAAAATACATATAATTAAATAACATAAGACTTGACAGTAATTCCATGTCTTATATTTAATTGGGATATTCTATGGTGGAAGGATTGAATTATACGGTAACTATTTACTCAAAGGTTCTTTTATGATTAATGTTGAAATCTATATTATCTGAAAAGTCGTTGATCGCTAGGGAGGCTTATCCCTATTGTAGAATAAATATTATTTATTTAAATAAATTATTAGTTTAATTTATTTATTTAAATAAGATTAGAATTATTCTAATGGATTTATTCACAACCAGTTTAATATGGAGAATCTAAAGGGTCACACCATAAAAGGAAGAATAATTATTTAAGAAGTTAATGGCATAATCGTAATAATAAGTTAAGTATATTTAATTTAATCTGTGGTGATAGAATAAATTAAATAGCTTAATATTTATTATTTAATATTTTGGAAATATTAAATGTAAATTAATAAGAGGAGTCTTATTATTATTTAATTCCTAAAGGAGTTTGGGAATTAATTAATAAAAGTACTCTCAAATATCCTAATTGGATTAGGAGGCAAATTAATTAAAAGAATTTAATTAATTATCCCTAATAAGATTAGGGAGCTTAATTAATTAAAAGAATTTAATTATTTAAAATAAATCTTAATTCCTTAATTGTTAAGGAGGGTTGCCAACATCTATAAATAAAAGGAGTCTTATTATGGGTGAGGAAGTTGTTGACTTTAACAACATACGAAATTCTAAAAGTTGGAGCGTACGTTCTTTTCTATAGAGATAGAAAACTAGGGTTTTGCCAAATACCCATCTTCTTGAATTCTTCTTCTTCCTTGGTGGATCACCTCTAGAGGCCAAACACTTGGGTGGTTAACGTTGATCAAAGGAAAGAACCAAACCCGGTGGATTCAAGTTGAACGCCAAAAGGATTGGAGGTGAACATGTACCTAAGGAAGCTCGAATCTTCAAGGGTATGATTCTTGTACTTAAAAAGCGAAAAGGATTCTTTGGTACTTGATGCTCCGCCTTGACTCGTTGATAAGTTAAACAGCTTGAGATAAACTCGGCTATATCTCTCTTCATATTTCTCCACCAAAATGTATGTCGAAGATCATGATACATTTTGGTACTCCCAGGATGGATTGTAAACGGTGTGTTGTGTGTCTCCATCATGATTTTATACTTTAAATCAGGGTCGTTAGAAACACAAAGTCTGGAGTTGACTCGAAGTATCCTTTTTTATCGATTCTTGCTTCCGGCATAGCACCTTCTTGCACTTTCTTCCTCATATGCATCAGCTCCGGGTCTGTAGCGTAAGCAGCTTTAACTTTATCAATTAAAGTCGGTTCTACTCGTATATTTTCCATCATCAGATGGGTACCTAGAGTTTTTAACTCTATCTCCATCCTTTACAAGTCGCATAAAATGGGCCTTTGTGTTGACAATATCGCACTCGTACATACATATGATCTTCTACTCAATGTGTCAGCTACCATGTTCACTTTTCCAGGATGGTATTGGATGGTATGATCATAATCTTTCAACAGTTCAAGCCAACGTCGTTGTCACATGTTGAGTTCCTTTTGAGTGAAGAAATATTTGAGGCTTTTATGATCCGTAAAGATATCCACTTTCTCCCCATACAAGTAATGCCTCCAAATTTGAAGTGCGAAGACAACAGCTGTTAACTCTAGATCATGAGTAAGATATTTCCTCTCATATTCTTTGAGTTGTCTTGAGGCATAGGCTATGACTTTTCCATGTTTCATGAGAACACATCCCAACCCTTTGCCCGAAGCATCACTGTAGATGACAAATCCCTCCGAGCCAGATGGTATTATTAGAACAGGTTCTGAAATGAGTCTCTTCTTGAGTTCTTGAAAACTATTCTCACATTCTTCGCTCCAACTGTACTTTGTATCTTTCCGAGTCAGCTGTGTTAATGGAGTAGCGATTCGAGAAATTCCTTCCACGAATCTCCGATAATAACCAGCTAAATCGAGAAAGCTACGTATTTCGGTCACTAATTTAGGTTGCTCCCAACTTTGAATAGCTTCAATCTTTGTCGGGTCAACAGATATTCCATGACTTGATACTACATGCCCAAGGAATGCTACTTCCTCAAGCTAGAACTCGTATTTCTTCAACTTGGCATAAAGCTTATATTCACGAAGCTTTTGGAGTGTCAACCTCAACTGTTGCTCATGATCTTCACGACTTTTGGAATAAATAAGGATGTCATCAATAAAGACGACCACAAAGTGATCCAAATATTCCTTGAATACTCGGTTCATCATATTCATGAAGGCAGCAGGAACATTAATCAATCCAAAGGACATGACTAGGAATTTATAATGCCCGTACCGAGTTCTGAAAGCCGTCTTTGGAATTTCATCGGTTCTAATCTTCAATTGGTAATATCTAGAACGAAGATCAATCTTTGAAAAGAATTTGACTCCTTGCAACTGGTCAAACAGGTCATCAATACGTGGCTATGGGTACCTATTTTTGATGGTAACATGATTCAACTCCCGTTAATCAATAAAAAGTCGCATACTCCCATTTTTCTTCTTCCCGAATAGAACAGGAGCACCCCAAGAAGAAGTACTAGAACGGATAAAGCTAATGTCTAACAATTCCTGCAGTTGGGTCTTTAACTCCTGAAGTTCAATAGGAGCCATTCGATATGGGGCTTTGGAAATGGGTTTTGTAACAGGTTCAAGGTCGATACAAAATTTAATTTCATGCTCACGGGGTAGGCCAGGAAGTTCTTCAGGGATTACGTCAGGAAATTTATTAATAATAGAAATATCGTTCAAAACTGACATATTTTTGTTTAAATCTGTGACATGAGCTAAGAAAGCGTACATCCATTTTTCAATAAACTAATAGCTTTATGGCTTGAAATGTCCGTGATTGATTTTAATGGTTTGGTCGCTTGAATTCGCATAATAGGTTGATTAAGAATATTAAAACTAACAACCTTATGAAAATAATCAATTTTTGCATGATGAGTATTTAACTAATTAATCCCTAGAATTACGTCAAACGTAAGTATATTTAAAGAATTAAGATCCACGGGTAATGTGCAGTTACCGATTTGAACTAAACAAGACTTATAAACAGTGGATGTAATGAAGGTTTCTCCCAACGTAGTTTCCACAGATAAGTCAAAATCTAATTTCTCCGGAGTCAAATTTAATCATTGAGCGCAAGTAGGAGAAATAAAAGAATGGGTAGAATGGTATCAAATAAAGTATAGACTTCTCTAGAGTTTATGATAAGCTTACCCGTGATTACCTTATTCGGGTTCCTTACTTTCTGGGAGGTCACAACAAACGTTCTCCCTTGCACTACCAGCTTTAACTTTTTTTGGGACGGCCTTTGGTGCCTCTATCCTAGCTGAACTTGTCTTTGGTGAATGACAAAATCGGGATATGTGACCTTTTCTTCCACAATTATAACATGCTTTTGACGGCATCACATAGTTTGGGCTAATGTGTCCCTCCCCTCAGAATTTGAAGCATATGATAGGTGGTCGTTCTCCTTCCTTAACAACGGGTGCTGGTGTTGACATCCTTCCATCACTGTTGAATCTCCTCTTCTTGAAATGTACATTCTTATTGTTTTGGCCCTGATTACCACTGAAGTGGTTACCATTTCTAGCCTGTTAATTCCCTCCACGCTTGTTGTCATCGCATCGATGACTGCTCTCATTGGTTTTATCATTTTATCGGCTGCTCTCCTTTCGTTGCGTTAACTCATTATCGCGCTCCATTAACTGAGCCCTATTTACAACATCTTAATACAAACACAGTTTATGAGAAATAAAATTTTGACGTATCTTTGGCTTCAAACCTCTTAAAAACTTTCGTGTCATTCTCTCTTCATTATCCACCAAGTGGGACGCAAACCGGGACAACTCGGCAAACTTGGCTTCATACTGCGACACGGTCATATTATTTTGCTCCAACTTGATGAATTCTACCTCTTTTATATGACGAATACTTTCGGGAAAGTACTTGTCGTTGAATAGTTTTTAGAACTTTTCCCAAGACATCTTCAGTGCGGCAGGTTGAGTACGCTTTACCGATTCCCACCAGTAATCTGCCTCTCCTCGCAACATAAAGGTGGTAAAAGGAACCTTTTGCTCCTCGTATATAGCATCCCAAGACATCAAGTATCTTGGTGATCTGCTTTATCCATGCTTTTGCCTTATGTGATTTTGGCTCTCCAATAAACTCCGGTTGTCCCAGCTCCTTGAACTATTTAGCGGTGACCGTTCGAGAGTTTCTAGTGTTTCCACCTATATTTTGGACAAGAGCCGCTCTCGCCTGCTGTTGCATGAATTGCATAAAGCCTATGAACATTTGATCATTCATCATTTGGTCAGTGTTGTTGTTTGTGTGAGGATTGTTACCTTCCTGGTGCACATTATCCTGATTATTGATTTGTGGTGAATCAACGATCGCCTGTGCTCCATTGCTATTCTAAACATTCTCAGATGTCATTTTCAGATACTGCCACAAAATAAAAGGTTAATTAACACGTCACATATTATCCCTATATTCTGACCGACCAATTAAATACAAAAAAAACTTAGGTAGGTCATACTAGCGAAGGAATTCCCCGTCTCTCCCTTCCTAGTTCTATTCTCACATCTTAGACATGGATCATATCCCTAAGCTTTGATACCAACTGTGACGCCCCCAAAATTAGGTATACATCACCCATCTTGAGTCGCCAAATACATGGTACAGAATTCAAATACAACTTAATAATACAACTGTCGTGTACAATACGACAAAACATAAACTATGAGTTTGAATAAAAATATTGTCTACCAGAGATTATACAAACTCAAAAGGAGTCCCCATTACAATTATTATCACACTATTTCATAGAATAGTGAGGACTACTAATGCACCATCTAGGACCATCACTCTGTTCCCTGACTAGTCCTAGCTCCGTTCTCATTTCCTGAAGAGAATAGTGAAAGAAAGGGTGAGCTCAACTAGCCCAGTAAGAAATATTATGACTAAGATAATGCAGAATAATTTATCGTTAGCTTTCAACAGTGTTAAACTGATAAAATATAATAACTATCAAGTTTAACTGCAGCGGAACAAGAAATCCATTAAAAGAGTCGAGTAGAGAATGAAATCTACTATCTTTTATGATTTAAAAGGTTTTTCATCACTTTTATCGCTGGGACTCAGCTTAATAAATAATCCACATCATTGAATCACCCCTGCACTACGGCCAAGGATATTCTTTAGTATCACGACCATAATTATCCATGCACTACGGGCCAAGAATATTTATGTATTCAATAATGGTCATGATCATGCCAACAACTGTCCATCAATGCACTACGAGCCAATGAGTACTTTTACCACATCATTTGTAACATTATGGTCATGATTACACCGAATAATCCCTGGTCATAATCATACCAAGTCCATCTATGCACTACAGGCCACAGATGACTTTCAACAAAATATAAACATGAGGATGATGACAATGATATAAAAATTCAATAAAAAAAGTTGAAGGATTAATTTATCTAGAAACTAATAACGTCCAAATTGTCAACATGATACTGTTTTGTAGTGTAAAATTAAAGAATGCTCAGAGGAATATTTTCATGAAAAATACTGGATGAAACGCAAATATCAAAGTTATTCCACTAATTTCATGGGTATATAAGTCAAAGTTTTAACCAACTGAGTATAATAAAGAATGGAATAACAAAAGAAATCACCATGCATGCGATAGACCGCACATGCAGGTTATTCCAACAGAATAATAAAGGATGGAACCAGGTACGGCGTAAACGCACAGACATGATATTTCGACAGAATAATAAATAATGGAACCAGGTACGGCGTAAACACACAGACAGGATATTCCGACATAATAATAAATAATGGGACCAGGTCCGGCGTAAACACACAGACTGGATATTCTGACAGAATAATAAAGAACAGAATATTAGAAGAATGCCACCATGTATAGGGTAGCCCGCGTATACAGGTTATTCCAACAGAATAATAAATAATGGAATAACAGAAGTTCTCTTCATGAGTACAACAAATAACATCCCTTACCGTAAAAGAAACTGAATATAAGAGTAGGGAAGTAGCAGATTACTTTTCTATAAGTTCTCTTGTAATTCTTTCTCTAGAGTTTCAGTGAATTCGTAAGAAATAATGAAGGAATGCGCTTTTATTTATAGGAAAATGGAATGAATAGTAACTAATTAATGAACGGTCCAGATTAATTTACTATTAAACGGACGATCCATATTGGTTTACTATTAAAACCTAAAACAATGGTCCATACTGATTTACTATTAAAACTTTAAACCAACGATCCATATTGATTTACTATTATAACTCCACCAGCGGTCCATATTGACTTACTATTATATCTTCAACCAACGGTCTGAAAAATTAGCACATCTCCTCATGGAATAATATTGTACCCAAATACCCGAATGCACAATACTAGAGTGAATAGTAACCTGGTGAATAGTAACTCGTGAATAGTAAGAGAATGAATATTTATTTGAATATAAATATTGATGTACTGTGAAATGAATAAGTCAATCAATTTAAGTTGAATTTATAAGAAGTGGATTGTGATGAGAATTGTGAAAATGCCTTGTGTGGCATGAGAATGGAGATTTATGGAATTGATTTAATTAAAAGATGATTAAATTAAGGAGTGAAGGATTAATAAATATTATATTATTAATTAATTGATATTATGAATAATAAATTATGAATGAGCAAAGTAATTTACATAATTAGAGTTGTATTAGACATGTGATATTATATAGTTCTTACATTAAAAAGAATGTGTAGTGTGACACCTTGTGGTAACTATATTATATATAAAAACTGTATAGGGGTTAAATGCTTTCTACGTCACTGTACTATATGTCAACTTACAACTGGGTCACTTAATTTTGTTTTCTTACAATCAACTCACTGAACTCGATTTTTCTAACAAAAAGTTAAAAAAACCGTTAAACTCGTATAACTGTTAACGGAAAACGGTTGAGTTGTTAAAAAAGCCTATGTGGCAGTTAGTATGCGACGTGACAGTGTTGATGTGGATTTGTAGGAAAATATTTATGAAAAAATAAAAAAATATATTTTAAAGTATAATATAAATTTAAAAAATTAGCCAAAAAAATAATAAAAAAACCAATTTTTTTAAGAAAATAAAAACGTATCTTTTTTAAATAAAAAAACAGTTTATTTTTCTTAAAAAAAATAAAAAAGCAATTTTTAAGAAGAAAAAAAATGCGTTTTTAAATTTTTTAAAGAAAAATAAACTGTGTTTTTAAAAAAAAAACAAAAATAATTGCTTTATTTTTCTTAAAAAAACCACTTTTTATTATTATTTTTAACAAAAATTAAAGCATTTTTAAAAAAAACAAAAAAAATGCTTTATTTTTCTTTAAAAAAACTGATTTTTTATTTTTAATAAAAATTGCTTTTTAAATTTTTTTAAGAAAAATAAACTGCGTTTTTTTATTATTTAATAAAAGCTGCTTTTTTCTTTTTTTTATGAAGAATAAACTGCTTTTGTTTAAATTTTTATTAAAAAAATAGAGTTTTTTTATTAAAAAAAATTCTTTTTAATTTTCTTAAAAAAACAGCTTTTTTTAAAAAATAAACTACATTTTTTAATTAAAAAAATTGCGTTTTTTTATTACAAATAATTATTAATAAATTTTAAATTTTAAAACAGAATTTCATTTTTTTATTAATAAATTTTTTTTATAAACTAGTTTGACGATTTTTTTAACTTTGTGTTAGAAAAATTATTTTGTAATAATAAAAAATTAATTAAATATATATTTTCAATTATATTTGTTATTAATTATATTAAAAATTAGCTAAATAAGTAGCAAACTTTTAGTTTTTATGTTTTATAAATGACTTAATTATAAAGAAAAATTTATTTTATATTAATTACAAAAATAATTAAATATATTTTTATTTATTTTCTTTTTTTGGCTAATTTTTTAAATTTATATTATAGTTTAAAATATATATTTTTCCATTATTTATACATTTTATCATACAAATCCACATCATCACTGCCATATGAAATACTAATTGTCACGTAGGCTTTTTTTGACAACTCGGCCGTTTTCCGTTAACAGTCAAACGAGTTTAACGATTTTTTTAACTTTTTATTAGAAAATTGAGTTTAGTGAGTTGACTGTAAGAAAAAAAAGTTCAGTGTCCCAGTTGTAAGTTGACATATAGTACAGTGACTTAGAAAGCATTTAACCTAACTATATAGTAAGTGTAGGGAATTGTAAGTTGCACAAATATTTGCTTGGGTGACAGTAAGGAGGTGTGAAAATATTAAAAGATGTACTCTGTCAAAGAATTAAAAATTATTTCAATAAGTGAGTCTAATTGGAATAATAAAGTTTTAAAGAGATATTAAATTACTAGTGGTTAATTAAATAGAGTCCATACATGTTATAAATAATAATTAGACTGGACTAATGTACATTGATTATATGATGTGTGTACATAAATAGTCCCTAACTTTCCATTGTGTATTAGCATTAACACATTAAAATTACATTTTTTGGAGTTAAAAGAAACGAACTAAGCATTTTAATCACGTTGTTGGGAATTAAAACATGTGTCCCAAAATCAATGACCCTCACAGTACATGAATAGTGGCCTATATCTTCATTGCGTGAACTTGAGCTGCTACAAATCCATGGTGATGATGGCTATGAATTGGCAGTTGGCCAACTCTTGCATATCCGTTGTTTACTTCCTTTCTCCTTTGAATCAAACCATGGTGTAATGCCATGAACTGGACAATCAATTCTCTATATATAGTACCCTCTCCTTCTTAATTCTCTAATCCGTGAAAAATTATCTGATAAGTGTAAACTGAGAGTGAGAGCTGCTGGGAATTGAGGGAGCATACTTAGTGCATTTAAGGAATCCATTTAAGCTTCAAGAGGTATAAAATCTAATTTAATGTTCTTAGTTTAAGTTTTGTCAAAATCTTGGCAATTACATGAATTTCCTATCAAATTTGTATGAAGTATCATGTCATTGTGTTGGCTGAGTTGGTATGAATGCTTTGAAGTACTACAGTTGATCTGGTTTTAGAATGGGCTATACATATGATAAGGCTCTGCTAAAACAGAGCCATTTATTTCTGTTTCCGAACGAAGTGGCGCGGCCGATCCACTTCTATAGCTTAATACCGCGCGGCCGCGCGGGGTATTTTTCTTAGATATTGCTTTTAGTGATCCAGTGTTATGATGAACATGCTACCTTGGTTTGAATATGCATATAGATGACCCCAAAATATTGAATGAGGTTGTTATGTATTTAGTAAGCCATGTTAGTTATTTTAGTACGAACATCTAAAGAAAATTCAAATACTTAGAAAACTAGAAATTGTAAACATAAAGTAATATACTTTCTAATCTTGGGAACATGTGTAAATAGCCTGGATATATACGTAAACAAGTCTAACATAAGGCACAAGTTTTCTTCGTGTATAATTAGTCTTGCTAGCTTGGTTATAAAGTATTTTCTAGAGGAAAACTTGGAGTTTTGTAAAACAAAGCACGATGAACATTATACCTTCAAATTCTTATATGTCTAACCTATGTAAATAACTTGAGTATGTGCATAAATAAGTATGAAAGCATGATGTAGACAATGTGGACTTATCTTGCATACTTAAGTAAGTTTTACTAAGGGAGACTTGAAGTTTCAAATATAAACTTGATGAATTATATACATTGAAGGTTTGTGAGCATGCTTATAGGTGTGTCATGCGTGTAAATGTGATTAATATGAATGCCTAGTGAGTAATATGCATTGTGAAACTACTTAAATGTGGTTTAGAACAAGCATGAATGAAGTAGAATGTCATAACTTGAAATACATGATTTAACTAATGCAAGCATGTGAAGTAGAAACCGATGGACCACATAGCATGTGTTTAACGATTAAACGTAAGAAAATTATGAATTGAACACTTAAAGTCATGATTAAATAAGAATAAATGATGACCTGTGATAATTGTAACGCTCGAGAATTTCAGATTTTGAATGAATTAAATTTTTATTTGATTATGTGGATTAAATGAATTTAATTGATTAATTATGTGAGTACGATGTTTGAAGGTCGTTCTATGACCTAGAATGTGTGGATGTGGTTAGTATTCTAGCTACAAGCTAGGATTAATTGTTTTGAATTATCAAGACGAAAATGAATGTTTTCCGAGAATTTTCTCGCAAAAACACTATATATCCGATTTCGTTCGGAGCTTAGGTTTGAAATTCCGAGAAACGTGTAATGATAGAATATGAAGATATAATGGAATATCCGATAATAGTTCTGTTATGGAAAATGAAGTTTTCGCTTGCGGTCGTAAAACCTAAGGGTTAGTGAAAGAGACTTCCGAAAGGGAAATATAATGCGTATAAACATTTAGGTTATTATACGTATGAGATACACATATTATACTTGTTTGAATACGAGTATGGTATGAAGAATAGTACGACGTATAATACGAATATCGTATGAGTATTAGACGAAGAGAATACGTGAGTTATACACGTAGAATACGATTAGTTCTAATGGATTATGAGTTGAAGATTTGGTAGAATTCAATTGGACTTGGATTAATAGCAAGCCCAATGAATTAAGTAAGCAAGCCCAAGTCAAAGCCCAATTTTAAATTAAGTCAAGCCCAATCCAAGAAACCTAACCGCGGGTCGAACCGGCGGGTCACGAGATGGGTAAAACCCATGGGGCAACCCATTGGATTACCCATAAATGAGGTGGGCCGGCCACTTGGCCAGCAAGTAAAGTGATTACTTAGTGGCTAAGTTGAAGAGGAGGTGGAATAGTAAGGAGGTGGCCTCTTGACCATTTTTCCCTCCATTTGGATTTCTTATAAATAAAAAGCTTAGGTTGGCTATTTAGTGTTTTACAAAGGTTGTCCAACCTATATTGAGAGAGAGAAATAGCTAGAAACATACAATCAATCTACTTCCAAGCAAACCATTAGACGTTTATTAAAAATGCGAAGAACGACAAAGGTAATATCTCGTAAACCTTAGTCTTCATCTCTTTCGATTTCTTTCTAGTAGAGAATCGTGAATTGGTGGAGCGTGTTTAGTGAGGAGCAATAAGAATGTCTATTAATATTGAAAACATAGATAAGTCATGACCAAATGAAAATCGTAAGTGTTTACGCAAGTTAAAAATCGTAAAAAGTCATGAACGTGAACTTAGTTATGATAGGACGATTTGAAAACCATCGTGGATAGGGTATGTACATATGGTTTGGTTAGGGTGGAGATGATAAATCAATATAGTGTTCCTGTGACGCCCCCAAAATAAGTCCATTCCATCCAACCCATTCTGATTCGCCAAATACATGGTACAGAAACAACTATAACTTCATTAATACAATTGTCGTGTAAAATAAGACAACATATAAACTATGAGTTTCAATACAAATATTGTCTTCTAGACAATATCCACACTCAAATAAGTCCTCATTACAATTATTGATACACTACTTTACAAAATAGTGAGGACTACTAAAACAACTGTCTTGAACCATTACTCCACACCCCGACTTGTTCCTGCTATATTCTCGTCTCCTGAGAAGAAAAATGGAACAAAAATGAAAATGGTGAGCTCAACTAGCCCAGTAAAGAATATTATGACTAAGATAATGTACAACAAATTATCCTTAGTCTTCAACAGGGAAAAAGTCCATCATCTATGAATTTAAAAGTCCATCATCGATATTTTATCCCTGTAACATCAATTAATATACATCATAAATCAAATAATCATCTTTGCACTACAGGCCAAAGATATTCATCAGTTGGTCATGTTCATCTCAACACCTGTTCATCTTTGCACTACGGGCCAAAGATATTCATCAGTTGGTCATGTTCATTTAAACACCTGTTCATCTTTGCACTACGGGCCAAAGATATTCTTTATAAAATCATTCATCTTTGCACTACAGGCCAAAGATATTCAGTTATATCATCATTTAGGACTGAGGATGATGAAAAATATTTTAAAGAAAATGAATCCAGTGAAATAAAAGAACAAATATTAAGGATTCGTACTTTACACAATCCAAGTTCAAAAATACTTCATAAATAATCAGAGTGGAGTAAAATTCAAGAATGATCAAAACATAGATCCAATCAAAGATAGGAATCATAACAGACGATCTTGGACACAGAAAAGAAAATTTAATTTTTCTATAAATAGTGTCGTAATCGTGAATAGTGCCGTATACGTGAAAAGTAACTTCGACACCAAAAGATAGAAATATCACAAAAAACATCATCATGCTTCGTGAATAGTACTCGTGAATAGTAACTCGTGAATAGTACTCGTGAATAGTAACTCGTGAATAGTAACTCGTGAATAACTCATGAATAGTAACCCCGACATGAAAAAGTTCCAAATTTGATAAAAAGTTCCAACCAATATTTTGGCATAATGATATTGAAGAAATAATATCACTTACGAAGAAAATAACATCTCTTACCTTAGAAAGAATAGTACTTCTGACGGGAATACTGGATATAGTGTTGAAAGAACTTGCACCGTATAGCAATACTCAAATTACTAAAATATTCACAAAAATACGCTCGATATATAGAGAGAGAAAGAGAGAGAAAACTTGTGTTTCTGGTGTAAATTTCAATTCTAACCTAAGCACCCTATTTATAGGAAATTGCTTAGAACACCAAAGAAGAAAATTTAATATATTAATATATTTATAAAATGGTCAAGCCCACCTTAGAGCAACTGAAATCAGCCCATTCTTATCACATGTTGAGCCCACTAAATTGCAAAAAATGTTTTTCATAAAATAAATAATTAAAACTTCTTAAAATCAATTATTCTGGAACTTCGGAACTTTAATAATTCATAATAAATAGCTTTTTGTCAGAAAATTCGAATCTCGCGACTTTGTATAGGAAATTCAATTCTCTACAACTTTGCAGAAGAAAGTTTTTCTAAATTCCAAACAAAAATTGACAGAATTCCACAAATGGGCGATTTTACAGGCTATAATCAAATTTTAGTCAAGAAATGGGGTCCACCGACACACAAAATATGTGTTAATCATTTAATGCAACAAAAGTACTCTTTCTCCTCATATACTCATATATCCCACATTCATTGTAAAAATATCATCATTATTATATTATAGTAATATAATAAAATATTATTTTATCAAAAAAGATAAAATATCAATTTTTAACAATTGTCACTTTAAAAATTTTCTCCATCTATATCCACATAAAATCAATATTTTCTTCATCATATAAATCAATAATTAATTATTCACAAATAATATTACAAAATCAAAATACTGACAACCAGGCCGTTCCCAGGAAAGAGGGGGCTTTCCAATAAGAATTTCTCCTTACTGGAGCGCAATTAGGTGACCAAACCTCTCATTAGACAGAATTTTCTAGACATTGCCAATAATGTTTTCTAATAATATTATTCAAATAATATAAATTATTGCTTCGATAATAGAAAATATTTGTGTAGTTATAATTATTGAAACAATAGTAATATAAAAAATCAACGAAGCAATTATTGAATCAATAAAATAAAATACTGAACAGTAATTACTGTAACAATTATTGAGTAGTGCCTTCTTACGTAAGAATCAATAATTGGTGCAATACTGTGTGCTACTGTGCAACAACATGTATTACTGTGTTTTAACCATTGGGTATTCCAACAATATTAAGGGTAACAACTGTGCCGTTATTTATAAACAACTTATACTTGTCGTTTTCTTCATCCAGTCGCTTTCCATTATGGGCCCACACAAGGCTGCACCGTCGTATGAATATTCCCCGACAGTAAGAATATTCCATGACCAAACGAATATTCTCCGACAACAATGAGTATTTTATAACCACTTGCTTATTTAAAAATATTTGCGCATTTTACCCATAACTAACCACATTAATCAAATCAACCCCTTACTATTTCAAAATAATAATTAGAGAAATTAAATCTTTATTTATAAAAATTTGGGGTGTTATAGTTCCATTTGATTTGGCTTATAGAACACGAGTAACGAAGTTATGACGAATTTTACGAAAATATACGTTAAACGTCGAAATCATAGAAATCTCGGATTAAAGGACAAAAGTTGCCATGTGACTTGAAAACGTTAATTTCCAATGTCAACACGTGAGATAAGATATTAAAGAGTTGTGGACTCAAGAATCGTCGAATTCTGACTTATAACAAAGAAAACGAGTATTGAATGCTCGAAAACGATAAACGATAAACGAACACTCAAAATGAACCCAAAGGTGAATTCCAAGTTAACGGATTCAAAAATGTAAAATTCTCATATGAACACCTAGAGTATGTAATTTGTGAGTTGTGGGCTTTTAAATGAGCCAATTCGGATTTAAAACGAATAAGTTATGAAGCCGAGAGTTTCGTTAGAAAACAAACTTTCCTGTCTATTTGGTACAAAGGGGCGGCGTCGCAGCGCCAACCCTGTGTAAATGTATCACGCCGCGACACTAAGTATGGCTGAGAAAAAAAAAACGTCTGGAGACTCATGCCGCAACCTGAGAATTTGTGCAAGGACTCGCGCCGCAGCGCCGATTCCGGGGAAAACCCTTGGAGAGTGACGTTGTAGCACCACTATACAAAGGAGAGGTCATGTCGCAGCGCCGATTGTGTAAGAAGGTTGACTAAGTTAGGTTTTAATTCTAATTGAAGGTAAACCAATAGTAAGACAATGAATGTACTTAATGCACATAATAAGGATGACTTTAAATGACCTATAAGGTGATAACGTTATAAGATTAGATATGGTATAATAGGAATTGAACAAAGAATGCAAGAATGTAAGAAGTAAAACCGTGAATGATGTTCAACGTTGGTATTTTACCAATTATGATCGAATGTCGGTTAATAACATAAGAACGTTAACGAGCCGTAATGAAGCATAGTAAGTCGAATTGACTTTATTAACAAAATAAATTCAAGTAAGACATAAAAGAGAAAGAAATTGGTTAAGACAATAAACTTAGTTGTTTGTAAACTAATTACAATGTGCTATGTGAATATATCATGCGGATCCTGTAATGACTGAGAATTGATTAAATATTATATTCGAAGACGCTTGAAGGAAAGCCTTTCTTAACGCTTGTCTAACCTTCGTGTTAGCCAAGTTTTCTATGATTCATGTTATAAGATGCATGAGTGGTTTTAAAGAAAGAGTCGATGCCTGTTTTAACTCGGCTAGACAAGTCTTGAAGAATTGATTGATTTGTGTACAAGTCTTTCAATATAGAAATGTTAACGCTATCCTATGCCACGTATTTGGTATGGATGTAAAGGTAAGTTAACGTTGTCTATTAACAAACGAAATAATTTTCATCGATTATTCAATGGGCACACGAGGTTGCCAAATGTTAAACATAAATACGTTCAACGAAAGAGTGTTGATCAACATAGGGTACTATGGGCTAATCACCTAGATGTACTCGTAAGTAAAGACGGATAGATAGCCTTAGTGCCGGATGTCCTTTTCAAGTATGAAAACGGAAAGAGTATGTTCATAGTCTTTTGACCGGTTCAGAATTCCTAAGTTATTATATATACTTTGGAATCATTGTTATGAAATGAAAAGTACTAATCAAATGTTTCATAATGCTTAGTAATTAATTGTTTAGTTATGAAAGTTAATCATATAATTCTTAATGTGATATTCATAGGATCCTTGTTAGACTTGCTGAGTTAGTATGCTCATTCTTTCTTGAACCATATGATTGCAGCTAAAGCCAAACGAACTGAGAGTTCTAAGAGAGATAAAGGCAAGGCTAAGATGGACAGTTAATCGTTCTGTAATAGATTAGTGTATTTATATGCAATATACTTATGAAGAATAAAGAATGTATTCAGTTTATGAACTTGGGATACGACATGGTATTGTTGTAATACAAAGATAGTAAATACAATCATTTTGTTGTTATCTCAATGGAATGACTGTATGAATTGTATTATCGTGGAGCACCATCTGTCGGGTTGAAAGATACCAGAATTTGGGGGCATCATAAGTTGGTATCAAAGCATTAGGTTATAAAACTTAAGGGGGAAGAACCTTAGGCTAATAACCTCGTTAGGAAAGGAAAGCTCCGAAGAAAATTAACTCGAGTCAAATGAGTTAATAAGGTATTGAGGAAACTCAGTCCCGAAAGATTTAAAAGATGGAAAATAACCCTAAATGGATTAAATGTGATTTGTGCTTATATTATTGTGTATAATATATACTAATCAACATGTTATGTGTTATTGTAGATGTCAATCGATAGCTTGATGTATAGGAATATACATGTGGTAAGCGAGGAGTCCGTGAACAGAGTAGAGCAGTACCTATGCCTGTAGCGGAGATACCTTTAGTGATTCTAGAAGAATCAGAGCCCGAGGAGTATTTCTCAGAGGAGGACTATTCGGAGGAGACAATGAGTATAGCATCATATCTGAATATGATGTTAGATATAGAGGATGATATGGAGGTAACATCTATTAATACGGTGATGACTGCCTTAGAGTCAACACCTACAGAGACGATGAGGGCAATGTACCTCTCAGCGCTTGACCGTAACGTGCAACTGCACAATATGGCGCAACAACAGAAAGAAGAGATCAGTGATCTCTATGGGGCCAAGGAGTCTGTAGAGTCAGACTTTAAGATAGAACATGATGAGAAAGTACTCATCATAGATAAGGATAGAGACTATAAGAACAAGGTCTTAGAACTTCGTAAGAATTTGGTTGAGAAAGACCAGAAGATAGCACGAGTGTCATATATTAATGATAGTGCGCACGAGGATTTCAAGCTTCAAATAGCTTGTTATTCTACTGAGTCGGGATAGACTCGACATACTATAAGTCGAGATATTGTGTTAATTCTAGAGAACGAGAAGCATGAGAATGTTGTTAGGAAGTATTAGAAGTAGAATGGTAAATACTTTTTTGTACTGACGTAAAACCCTCTTTTGTATAATTAAAGGGTAATCTTTTTATAAATCCCAATTTTTGTGAAACTCAATCGCGGGATATAAGTGTAATAGCTTTTGGCTATGGAAAGCAATTTGTAAATAGTCTTGAACTATAAAGAAGCATATTAATATAAGGTAATTTTTCATTTAATGTTCTTTGTTGTGTATGAGTTATTGTTCAGTTGTTCAATGACTAATAACTAAGTAAGCAAATAAATAATAACACAACTTTATTTATTTATTCAGAAATGCCACCAAGAAGAAGACAACGTAATCAAGAGGCGAAATCGCATAACGATAATCAGGGGGGGGGGTCCAAATAACCCTATGCAAGAGTTCGTTAATTTATTAATGGCTGTATTTAACCAAGCCGGGGGTAGATCACCCGCAAGACCTAGGGTGGCCTGAACAACTACCTTTAAGGAATTTAAAAGTGTAGGTCCACCTGAGTTCAAGGGAACGACGGACCTAATAGAGGCCCAGACATGGGTCAAGGAAATAGAAAAGGCGTTTATAATTACAAACGTAGCAGAGGCGCAAAAGACATCTTTTGTGACCTACATGATGAAGGGGGAAGCTCACCAGGGTAGGGCTGGAACAAATGTTGTTATATGGGAACAGTTCAAGAAGGCATTCTTCGAGAACTACTTCCTTACTAGCATGCAAGGGAGGATGGAGATTAAGTTCCTAGAACTGAAGCAGGGGGACATTACAGTTCCCCAATATGTGGACAGATTCAATGAATTGGCAAGGTTTGCTCCACACCAAGTGGACATGGAGGAGAGAAAGGCACATAGATTTGAGTAGGGCCTAAAACCCTGGCTATACAGTAGGATTTCGGTTTTCCAGAGTGCTTTTTATGGGACCATTCTAGAAAAGGCGATAATAGCAGAGGGTGGTAGTGAGGTGTTGACCCAATACAACAAGGAACGAAAGAATAAAAGTAAGGGAGAGGGAGGAAATAAGGCAAAAATTGCCAGTGGTAGTGGAAATATGCCTAAAAGAAAGAGATTTAACCCTATGAATAATGGGGTGAAACAAGGGGATCCTAAACGTAGGATGGTGGTATGAAACACATGTGGCAAGACTCATCTAGGTATTGTTATAATTGTGGGCAGGAGGGTCACATATCTCCCAACTGTCCTAATACTAAGAAAAGTTGCGGTTGTTTTGTTTGTGGATCGATGGACCACATGGCAAGAAATTGCCCGAAGAAGGGGGCGGAGGGTAGTAAGTGTAACGACCGAGAAATTTGGATCTTATTGTAAAATGTTTTTATTAAATTAAATAATAATAAAATCATATTCTATGTGTTATCAAGATGGTTGTCATTATATAACCTATTGATGATAGAATATCGTAGTATTTGGGCTACGTGGATGAATTAAAGTGTTTGGATTTCCAAGACGAAAATAAAAGTTTTCTGAGAAATTTTTCGAAAAACACTATTCATCGATATTTTCTTGGGATATAATTTTGAGATTCCGAGAAATACGCAATGGTGGAATAACAAGGTAGGATGGATTATGTAATAAAAATCTAGTTATGGAAAAAGTAATAATTCGCTTGTGGACTTAAATTATAAACGTTAAGTAAAGCGAAGTGTTAAAGAATAAGTAATAATTGTATGATACTTGGTATTGTACGAAGTAATGAAAACGAGTATAATATGAAGTATTATACGAGTTTGTATGAAGGATGAAATACCGTATATAAATTCCATAAGAATTAGAATACGAAAATAATACATTAACAATATGTATTAAGAAATGTTAATGGACTTGGATGATTGGTAAAAAATTATATACAAGTCCAAGTGAATTAGAGAGAGAAGCCCAACTAATGAATTAATGAACCAATTAGTGTTTGTTAAAGTAAAGCCCAAGGATTAATTAATGTAAGCCCAAGATGGAATCCATGAGTGGTATGATCCATGGGGCAAACCATATTAATATGGTTGAATGTGGTGACCAAGTAATGTAATGACCAAGTAATGTGTGATGACCAAGATATGTGGTGACCAAGTGATGTGGTGACCAAGTTAGGAGTATTGACCAAGACTTTGAATTAATGGCCAAGTAAGAGATAAGAGAGGGGCTAGCAAGTAATGAATAGTAACGAGGTGGCCTAAGGAGGTGGGATGTTTTAAAGACCAAACTACCCTAACCTTGGAAAGTCTATAAATAGAAGAGCTTTGCTAGTCATTTGTTGGTTGATCAAATAATCCAACACTTCTAAAGTGCTTAAGTGTTAAAGAGAATAAGCTAGCAATAAGTTATTTTCATAAGCTAAGAAGAAGAAGCAATCTACTTACCAAGACAACAAAAGAGTAAGACTACTTCTCCAATTATCTTATATTTCTATTCATGATGGGATGATAAGAAAAGTTGGATTAAGAAACATGAATGAGCAACTAATGAACTTAAGCCAATTAAGTTGGTAATAAGTCATTTAACATAGCATAAGTTATAAACTTATGTGAAAATAATATGAACTTGTAAGAAGTTTATTAAGAGAAATAATATGAAGGTAAAAGAATTTATATGATCATATGTATCATGTATACCCAAGTTAAGTTATATGTTAAGAACATATAAGAAATGATGTTTAAGAAACTTTAACTTGTCATAAGTCATTAACGATGAAATCTTAAGTAGTTTATAAATGACAAGTTATAAACTCTTGAAGAATAAGTCCAAAAATTCAACCATGGTTATAAGTTGTTGTATTAAGGATGTTAAAATGGTCACATGATGAATGAAGTTCATTTGTAATGTTGAACAAATCATAAGAAGGAAGAATTGCCGAAATTTGCATGATTGGACGATAATCGTCGAATACGTAAAATTCTCGGAATGGAAGTCAAATTTTATGTTTGATCATGAAACCATTGTTTTCCAATAAAGACAAGTCATAATTGGCATTTAAGAGTTGCGGACTCAAAAATGACCGGATTCCGACTTAGAACGAAGAAACAAGCGTTGAACATTCACGAACGTTTATCGTTTATGTTAAAAATGAACCAATAGGTGAATTTTTAGCAAACGAAGTCAAATAGATAAAATTCTTGAATGGTCATGTAGAGTACGTAATTTTTGAACCGTAGCCTTTTGAACGAGACAATTCAGACTTATAACGAAGAAGTTATGCATCCGGGATGTTCAAAAAATTTCAAAACTAAAATTGATATCTGGTGCACAGAGTTGGCGCCGCGGCGCCAACCCTAAGCAAAAGACCCGCGTCGTGGTGCAGAATAGTAACCGAGCCTACTGCAAGATTTTACTTCAGCGTGAATCTTAGTTCAATAAGTGGCGCCGCAACGCTATGAATAGTGACAAAATCCTCTAGAGTATGGCGCCGCAGCGCGGCCCATTAAGTAAGGACTCGCGCCACATCGCCAAATCCGGGACAGTTATATATTAAGCTCGCGCCGCATCGTGAGATGTAGGTATAAAGCTGGAGCCGTAGCACCAGTCTCAGAGCGAAGATAGTAATGAAAATTTCAAAGTATAAAGAAAAGAAATGGAAGTAAACATAACTTAAGGAAGGTAATGTAACATTGATTAAACATTGTTAAACCTTAAGGACGATGTATAAAGGTTGAGATAACCTAGTCAAGTATAATGCAAGCATAATGATAAACCTGAACGAATATTAAATGAATCTAATACACAATTAGGTTGAAATAAAGAGTATCATATAGTCATATATATACTTGATTATATGTGACCTAATGTAAGGCATTTTGTGATCATGTATTGTAGAGACTTGAACGACTTGAACATAAAGTTAATTTATTGTAGCAGACGCTAAAGGCAAGTATTCTAACTCTTGTCTCAGTTCAATCTGAACAAGTTTTTGAGATTCAAGTATTCTTTCGTATGAATTGAAGTATGATGAAGTTGAAGCCAATTCCTTTGGCTAGACTTGATGAATTGATAATCTATTCATGTATTATCAAATGTTGCTATCTTGTTTCAACTACTTGATATGGTTTTCAAAAGAAGACTAAAATTGTAAAGTCCCCGAACCCGGATACTTGAAACCCGAACTCGGTACTTCACGATACCATTTCTATGAACGGAAATATTACTAATAATAACACTAAAATAAATTATAAACTTATCTTACCTTTATCAGAGTTTAATCCCAAGTACGCAACCTTTACTACATGACACCGTAAACTTAATCTGTTTGCTTTCCTTTTCACTTGTTCTTGACCGATCCTTCTGATTGTTCACATTTATCAGAAAATATTTAAATTAAACAAGTATGAGCATTTGAGTGCCCATCAAGTATTATATATATATATATATATATATATATAAGTTGAAAAAGTTTAAATATTTTCTTTATAATATCCATCTACAACAAGTCAATAATTGTGAAGTATTCTAAACCGATATTAATAACATAACAACTCTCTTTCAAATTTTTTAAACTACGCACTAGCTATAAATAGAATTTAAGTGACATTCTATGAACATTGTTTTTATTTTAGAAAAGGTTTAATAGAACTTCATCTGCAAACCGTCATAACTTACGGACACGGGGGTGATCAGCCCGTTGTGCCCTGTATTGATCAATACTACATTACAAGAACGATGTTATCATTTACTTGGTCCGCCTTGGGCGCATAAAAGTTTTCCCATGAACGGGATGTTCATATTTGTCAAGGTTCCAGATAAAAGGTTTTATTTTATCCAACAATAATCTATAATTCAACATATATGTATAACAAAGGTGTATCAACATGTGATTAAATACAATGATTATCTAAGTGGGGACACTTGTATAATCATTTCTAAAAATTAACAAACAGGATATATATCTGAATTATCATATACTAACATGTTGATAATCAAAGGGTGTATATAATATAGGTTTAACCATCTGTACATTAACAATAATAATTTTGAACTTCTCATTTCTGTCTATTGCATAAAGAAAATGCAAAGTTGGGATACTTGCCTGATGCACTGCTTATAATTCTCAATTTAGTTCTATCTTTCTATCACGACCTATCATTAATCAAATCATTCGTTCGATTAGAACAATATACTATAACACATAGTACTGCATTTCGCAGTCAGCACATAACCTAATCATCTTATCACACATGTTCAACAATCATGGCATCATAAACTAACATTAACTCATTCTTAATCACATTGTCACACAACTTTAACCACCATTGAATCACAAATAAACAGTTAACAAATCAACATATCTAAATTCCGATTAATTTCTAAAACATGTCGGCGTATCGACAGCCATATCGAATAATTATCGAGTCTGAGACTCTATTCTGTATCTCAATATCCAAATAGATAACTTAAACAACAATCGTATTATTTTTCATGACCTTATAATAATTATAAAATAATTATTACCATTTACCATAATTTTAGAAATATCAGAATCATTATTAAATGATTTAAATATCAAACAATTCTATTATCATTAATATTTAATTAACATTAAACTATTAATGAAACCATTACCAAAATATTAAAGTTATTTAAAATAACTCAAAATATTTTTAAAGTACTTATATTACCCTTAAATGATTTTTAAAACATTTAAAATCATTATTAAATAATTACCATTAATATTTAAATATTAATGAACTATTATCTAAATATTAAAAGTCATCAATTATAACTTAAAATATTTTTAATTCATTTATATCCTTTTTAAATGATTTTTAAATAAATAAAACCATTTTAAAACTATTATTTAATATAATTATTAAATAAACTTAATATCATTAATCATTAATAAATATCATTAATATTAAATTATTAATAAAATTATTCTTTAAATAGTAAAAGTTAAACTTTATAACTTAAAATATCTTTAAACACTTTATTTTCATTTAAAATGATTTTTTATAATATGAAAATTATTTTTAAACTAATTTATTTAATATAATTATTAAATAACTTTAATATCATTATTAATCATTAATTAATGAAATTAACCATTAAATATTAAAAGTTATATTTTATAACTTAAAATATTCTTAAATACCTTATTATTATTTAAAATGATTTTTAATATAATAAAATAATTTTTAATTCATTTATTTAATTCATTTAATAAATAACTTAACTATCATTAATATTAATTTATTAATGAAAATTATCACAAAATATTAAAAGTTATCAAAAATAACTCAAACTTATTTTCTAACACAATAATATAATTTTTCATGAATTAAAACTATTTTTAAATAATTTATCTAATATTTTCATTAAATAAATAAATAGCATTTACATTCCAAAAATATTAAATATTTTCAAAATATATCCAAAATAATTAAAATATAATTTTCAGACATTAAAATAATTTTTAAAAATTTATTATGTATTTTTATTAATTAAAAACCATTTTTATCAATTTTTTTTATTAATTTCTGGAAATTATAAATAAAACTGTCGCTAAAGGGCTATAGCGACACTTTCTGTCGTTATAGGTGTTCTTCATCAACCCAAATGTCAAAGTCAGTAGCCGAGTAGGCTAGTTTGACCATGATTCCAGATCGGATCATGATGTTTCTGGACAAACTATGATTTAGATCTTGCAATACTATTGTACATATACAAGATCCAGCAATAAACATGGCAATCAAGCATGAAACAAACAAGATGTAAGCCTTTAAAGATGTTGTCAGGACTGTTCTTCATTTTCTGGGTAACCCAGAAATGAAGAACAGATCATGGATGACACTTTGAGCCTCCACTGAATGCTAATCGTGCAATGTTTTTATAATCTAAAAGCTACAGTGTATAACTAGCATATAGAACTATAGATCTATTACATAATATAAGCAAAACATCAACAAATCAACCAAATACTTATTGGTCAAACCTTGTCATTCATCATGTTCAAATGTTTTCTGGACTACCCAGAAAACAGAAAATATTCTCGACTAGGCTGGTTTGACCGGCTGCTAAATCCTATACGTTTATCATTTAAATGATATAAAAACATGATATGGAATTATAAACAACATACTACAACCTAGATTCAACAACCAACAAAAATTCACATTACATAGAAAGATCTAGCCGGTTCAAAACATTGTCAGGCCGGTTCTGGGCATATTCTGGGCTGCCCAGAATTGCATGGTCAATGTCGGTCAACTGACTTTGACCGCTAATAACTAACAATATAGACATCTAATGACTTCATTTATTTTTTTTCAGATTAAAGACCATACAGCATACTACAACATTGAACACTTACAACACCAAATTAATAAACACTCTACGAGTTAGAAGGTCTGACATTCACTGTCAGACATCAAAAACAACATTTTCCAGATTTTGTAAAATCTCAAATCTGAGCTTCTAAATGTTATGGATCCAATATTTAGCAACCCCGATCGACTAAATGGACTACATATAACATGTTTTAACAAACAAACATAACATCTAACAATAAATCATGGACAGATTTAAGGCTAGGGTTTTTATACCTTTCTTGAATAATTTCTTGATTTTGGCTGCTGATCTGTTGTGGGATTTCGTGGGGTTTGATAAAGGAACTGAAATGCCATAGGAAATTCGTGGGTTTGAGGGAAAAGGGACTAGGTTGAGTGTTGTACAAAAATTGGCCAACTAATGTTCATTTCTCTCTCTTCAATCTATTTATAGACCACTTAGATACATGAATTGGCTGATTTGAGGCTTGTTGCTGTCAATTAGAGTCAAAGGAGTTGGTAGGAGTTGTTAGGGTTAGGTCACCAACTCTCCATCTTGGCAAGATTTGCAAGAAATCCTCAATTATCCAATAAGGGCAAAATGGTCAATTGATAATTCATTTTAATGGTATTATGATAACTTGTCAAACCCTTAGGGTGTAGTGTTTGTGCCAATTTAGGTTTTATAAGCAAACAAAATCTAGGATTTCCAATTTAGGGTTGTACAATAAAATACACTAAAATTTTAGTTTCTAAAAATACCAATTAGGGTTTACTAATTTAATTTAGATATTTAATTATAGCATTTTTCTAATTAAGTTTAAGTAACACTAGTTAGCATCTCATTTCCCAAACTGGAAAATAGGATTTACAATAAGCAATTTAGGGTTTTTAACTTTTGAAATTAGTGTTTATAATACAGAAAATTATTAAGGATTTTGAATAATTGCGATTCTCCCTAATTAGGGTTAAAACATATATCACCGATCATAAATCACATTATCGTGATTACATAACGACTTAACTAATTCTCAAAGTTGTGAATGACTTTCGCATTAAGGTTTCAAATCAATTAGGGTTTCAAGAAATTAATTTAGGGTTCTAGGTTTTAGGGTTTTAGTTTACTAATTAGATTCACCTTAATTAGTAATTAAAGTCTATCATACTTGATATTAATCATAGTAACACTATTTCTGACTGATCAAACCTCCGGTTTAGGTTTCAGGATTAGGGTTTTCATTCATAGTTAGGGTTTTCTAATATCTAGAAAATATAAATATAAACTAGGGTTTTAATATTTATAATTAGGGTTTCCTAATTAGCATATCATGAAGTAGCACATAACATATATCACATAACACAGTTATATAATAACCTTAAACTCACAATTGAGTTTCAAAATTAGGGTTTTCCCACAGTAAAACTAAGGTTTTCAAATACTGCACCACAATTACTTAATCATTACTAGCTCACTACATACAGTACATATCTATAGCACTAAAAAAACAAAATATAATATTATAATATTATTATTCTCATTCCTTGATCAAAACCCGAAATTAGGATTTGGATTCCATATCTGATTTATCTGTCATAATTAACATTATAAATTAAGTTAAAATAATTAACTTAATAATTTGCACAAAATTCATATAATAAAATAATTATTATAATTATTCTAAAATCATTTCATAGATTATTTAAATAATATATAATTTTATTTTCATAGAAAATAATTGATAAAAAAATTTCCAATATGGAATTAATTATTATAAATATATAATTGATAATAATCAACGATTCTAAAATAAATTTACTTGTAAATATTCATGTAATAAATATATTTTTATTTACCACATAAATACATATACACAATATCTTGTACAAATCCTCATCCTTAATATAAAAAAAAAATTTATACACAAAATTTCTTATTTATTTAGAAAATATCGGGTTGTCACAGAAATGTTAAACAAATATTTTGTCCGTAAAACGACAGGCACGTGAGGTTGCCAAATGCTTAAACGTGCATATGTTTAATGGATGTAGTGTTGATCAACATAGAGTACAATAGGTTGATCACCTAGAAGTGCTCGTAAGTGATATCGGACCTACGGACTTGCTTCCGGGTTGTCCTTTTCCAATAAAGAATGAATACTCGAGGTCTCTGACCGGAGTGAATGTTTTACTAAATATTGTTGTTATTGTAAAACATTTTGAAAGAAAAGATGAAGTGTTATTTTGAATTACCAATAGTACTTCATAACTATTGTTCAGTTATCGAAGATATACGATTTGTATGTGTCAAGCACGTTGTTATTAAATTGTTATACTTGCTGAGCTAGTTATGCTCACTCTTGCTTGAACCATATGAATGCAGCTAAGACTGAATGTCCCGAAGGATCAGGAAAAGATAAAGGAAAAGCTAAGGCAGATTACTAAGCTGTCTTGTAATAATATAGGTTTATTGTTGTAATTTAACTAATATTATGGCAAAGAACCTTTGTAACAGGTATAGAACTTGGGAAATATAAATATTACTTTAAATATATAGAAGTTTTGTTCGTTCTTTGAGTCTTTTCAATTGAATGAATGTATGAATGTTGTACATTATATCACCATTTGTCGGGTTGGAAAATACCCGGATTTGGGGGCGCTACAAGTTAGTATCAAAGCCTAGGTTATAAAACTTAAGGGGGGAAAGTAGAACCTTAAGTCATAACCTTATGAAAGAATAATGAAGTAAAAGATGGAAAGTAACCTTATAAAAATGCATTATATTATGTTATGTATTTTTATTATTTTACTGACGTGTACTAATCAAACTATATTGTTTTATTGTAGATGTCAGGAGAAAATGATATGTATAGAGATATACATGTAGTGAGCGAGGATTCAGTTAATCGGGTAGAGATACTACCAAATCCCATAGCCGTAGAACCAGAGTTGGTGACCATCGAGTCTGGAGACTCAGTTGATTTAGACTACATGTCTATATTTGATGGCATGCTAGAAGAGGAGGTGGACGTGATGTCTTTTGACCAGGTTCCACCTACAGAGGAATAGGTTCCACCTACAGAGGAAATGTCTACGGGGGAATCAATGAAAGCACTATTTATGTCGGTATTAGATAGGAATGTCCATTACTGCCAAGAAGTTAAGGAGTTGAAAGAGGAACTCCAAGTTGTCCGTGAGGACTAGGCTAGTATGGAAGGAATGTGGGAAGAGGAGCACGATGATAGAGTCCTAGCTATGGACAAAGTCCGAGATTTGAGAGGTGAAGTCTTTGAGCTCAAGTAGGAGCTAAAGACTAAGAAGCGGAAGTTGGAGAGGATGTCCTATATTCATAGGAGTTCTCATGTAGATTTCCAGCAGCAGGTAGCTGGATATCAGGTTGAAGTAGGATAGACCCGTCATACCATCAGTAGAGATGTTATTGCCAGTTTGCCCAGAGCAGATTTTGAGAATGCCTTACGGCAGATGTAATCTAGCAATATCTAGAGTATAATAGATATGTAAATATTATGTATCTAGTAGTGACATAAAACCCTCTTTTGTGTAACAAAGGGTAATCTTTTGTAAATCCCATTTTTTGGAAAGTAATTGTGGGATGGAAATGTAATCAGCTAAGGCTGAGTAATGTAAACAATGTAGTGTTATACTACAAGTTATGAATCAATATAAATATTTTTATGAAATATGTTGAGTAATGAGTATGAGTTGTTGTTTTTTTATAAATAATAACAAACCAACAAGAATAAAGTAATAATGATGTGTTGTTTTCTTAACAGCAAAATGCCGCCAAGAAAGAGACAACGAAATCAGGGCGCTAATGTTAGCCAACTGGAGGGTGGTCCGGTTAATCCAATGCAGGAGTTTGTTAATCTTTTATCGGCTGCATTTAATAGAATAGGGGCTAATGTACTCGTAATTCCTGGAGTAGTACGAGCTACTACTTTTAAGGATTTCAAAAGTGTAGGTCCACCGGAATTCAAGGGAACTACGGACCCTATAGAAGCCCGGACATGGGTAAAAGAAATCGAGAAAGCATTTGTAATAGAAAATGTTGAGGTGGGTCAAAAGGTTGCCTTTGCAACCTATTTGATGAAAGGAGAGGCCAACTTCTTGTGGGATGCAAACCAGGCTAGGGTCGATATTGGAAACCTAACGTGGGAGAGGTTCAAGGAGATTTTCTTCGAGAACTATTTTCCCACGAGTATGCAAGGGAGGATGGAGATGAGGTTTCTGGAATTGTGACAAGAGGATATGACAGATCCCCAGTATGCTGCCAAGTTTAATGAATTGGCACAATTCGCTCCATATTAAGTGGACACTGAAGTGAGAAATGCTAAAAGGTTTGAGCAGGGCTTGAAACCCTGGCTCTATAGCCGAATCTCTGTGTTCCAAAGTACTTCCTTTGGAACCATAATAGAAAAGGCAATAATTGCCGAAGGTGGGAATGAGGTTCTTAGCCAGTACCACAAAAATAAGAAGACCAAAGGCAGGGTTGATGGAGGAACCATGACCGAGGGAGGTAGTGGAAGTGGCAACGGTCATGAGAGGAAGGGCTTTAACTCTGGGAATACCGGAGCGAAACAAGGGGACTACAAGAGGAGGATGGAGGCCTGTAAAACCTGCGGGAAGACTCACTTAGGAGTCTGTCTCAAAGGTAAGGCGGTATTTTATAATTGTGGACAGGAAGGGCACATTTTGCCTAACTGTCCCAATCCAAAGAAGAATCACAGATGCTTTGTATGTGGATCAACTGACCACATAACAAAGAACTGCCCGCAGAAGGGGATAGAAGGAAATAAGGGACCTAATAACGAGAAGTTAGCTATTAGTGGTCCAGCTCAGCCCGGGAAATCAATGGCCCGTACTATTAATATGACGATCCAAGATGAGATGGCATCAGGGGATGTAGTTGCAGGTATTATTTCGATCAACAATATGAATGCATACGTGTTATTTGATTCGGGTGCTACTTGTTCGTTTATAGCATGTGATTTTGCTAGACGATTAGAATTATTTCCCAAAAAATTCCCAGTACCTTTGAACATTAAGGTAGCAAACGAAGAGATAATCCCTGTTGAAGATATTCATAGGAGTTGTTGCATAGAAGTACGTGGTTATAAGTTATCGGTAGATTTAATACCGATAAAGTTAGGAGAGTTAGACGTAATTCTCGGGATGGATTAGTTGATTAACCATGGGGAAATTATAGATTCCCAAAAGAAATGTGTGAGAATTAGGACGTTGAAGCAACCTCCTGTAGTATTTTATGGTAGTAAATTGTCGGGACGTCCGTGTTGGCTTACGATGAGACAAACTAGAAAACTTTTAAGAAAGGGTTGTGTAGGCTACCTATGCCATGTTGTTGATACCCAGAGAGTGGGAGCAACCATGGAACAAATACCTATAGTAAACGAATTCCTGGAGGTATTTCCAAGTGAGTTACCAGGTTTACCACCGGATAGGGAGATCAAATTTGTGATAGACACTGTGCCAGGAACGACACTGTGCCAGGAACGACACCAGTCTCAAAGGCACCGTACCGTATGGCGCCTGTGGAAATGAAAGAACTAATGGTTCAGCTACATGAACTATTGGACAAGAAGTACATTCAACCAAGTGTTTCGCCGTGGGGAGCACCGGTGTTATTTGTCAAGAAGAAAGACGGATCGTTAAGGCTTTGTATCGACTATCGGGAGTTGAAAAAGTTAACGATAAAGAATAAATACCCATTGTCCAGGATCGATGATCTCTTTGATCAATTGAAAGGGGAAAAGTATTTTTCTAAAATAGATTTGTGGACGGGGTATCATCAGTTGAATGTTAGGAAGGAAGATATACCAAAGACTGCATTCAGGACTCGTTATGGTCATTACGAGTTTCTGGTGATGTCATTTGGGTTGACGAATGCACCAGCTGCATTTATGGATATAATGAACAGAGTGTTCAAACTATATTTGGACAAGTTCGTCGTGGTGTTTATCGATGAAATTCTAGTCTATTCTAAGACGCTAGAAGATCATGCCGAAAACTTAAGGTTAGTGTTGGAGACACTAAGGAGAAGTTATATACGAAATTCACCAAATATGAATTTTGGTTGGAAAAGGTGCAGTTTTTAGGTCATGTCATTGACCAAGACGGGATTTTAGCGGATCCAGCAAAGGTGGAAGCAGTAATGAATTGGGAACAATCGAAAACGCTGACTGAGGTGCGGAGTTTCCTAGGGTTAGCAGGGTACTATCGAAGATTTATCCAAGAGTTTTTGAAGATAGCTACCTCGTTGACTAACTTAACAAGGAAGATGGTGAAATACGTATGGACAGATAAATGTGAAGACAATTTTCAAGAACCGAAGAAGAGATTAAGTGAAGCTCCTATTTTGTCATTGCCAGATGACACGGGAAATTTTGTAGTGTATAGTGATGCTTCGCATAGAGGACTTGGTTGTGTGCTTATGCAGCATGGCAAAGTCATTGCATATGCATCTCGGCAGTCGAAGGATTATGAGAAAGTTTACCCTACTCATGATCTGTAACTGGCCGCGGTAGTGTTTACTCTAAAGATATGGAGACATTATCTTTATGGGGAAAAATGTTAGATATATACGGACCATAAAAGTCTAAAGTATATCTTCACTCAGGAGGAGTTGAATATGAGACAAAGAAGATGGTTGGAGTTGATAAAGGATTATGATTGTGAAATCCTGTATCACCCTGGAAAGGCCAATGTAGTTACCGACGCCTTAAGTAGGAAGGATCGAGAAAAGTTGTCTATGTTAACAGCTCGAAATGAGTTAATAACAGAGATGGCTAGGATGGAAATAGAAGTGAAGATGCTAAGTGATTCGGGGCAATTACTCTTTGCGATGGAGATGAAATCTACCATCGTAGAAAGAGTCAAGGAGGTACAACTCAAGATGGATGAGTGTAACCAAATAAAGAAACGGTTATCCGAGAAGGAAAATGTTAAGTATGGTATTGATAATGAGGGATTATTAAGATTTGAGGGAAGAATTTGGGTTCCGAATGAAACGAAATTATAGGAACAAGTATTACAAGAAGCTCATAGTTCGAGGTACTCGATACATCCTGGCAGTACTAAGATGTATCAAGACCTTTGATAGAGTTTTTAGTGGCCAAACATGAAGAGAGAAATAGCAGAGTATGTGAGTAGGTGCTTAACTTGTCAAAAGGTTAAGGTCGAACATCAGCGACCTAGTGGTTTATTACAGTCATTGGAGATTCCAGAATGGAAATGGGAGCATATCACGATGGATTTCGTCGTAGGACTTCTGACGACGTAGAAAGGGTACGATTCGATTTGGGTAATAGTGGACCGGTTGACGAAGTCGGCTCACTTTTTGCCAATTAGGGTCAAGTATAACTTAGACCAATTAGCTAAACTTTATGTCAAGGAAATCATTTCCAGACATGGAGTACCGGTAATGATTGTGTCAGATCGTGATCCAAGATTCACATTGAACTTTTTGAGGAGTTTGCAAGAGCAGTTGGGAACACAGCTGAGGTTAAGCATGACTTATCATCCACAAACTGATGGGCAGAGCGAAAGAATAATTTAGACGTTAGAAGACATGTTGAGGTCTTGTGTCATGGATTTCAAGGGTCAAGGGTAGTTAGGATGATCACCTACCACTAGTAGACTTTGCATATAACAACAGTTATCATGCAAGCATAGGCATGCTGCCGTATGAAGCTTTGTATGGGAGAAAGTGCAGAACACCTTTATGTTAGGATAAGGTGGGACAACGCCGGATGCTAGGACCAGAATTGGTGCAGCAGACAGCGAATGTGATAAAGTTGATTCGGATGCGTCTCGTCATAGCTCAGGACAGACAGAAGAAGTATGCGGACTCACATAGACTAAGTCGAGAGTTTGAGGTGGGCTCGTATTTGTTTCTAAAGGTATCTCCCTGGAAAGGAAATATACGCTTTGGAAATAAGGGAAAGTTAAGTCCAAGGTTTATATGTCCTTTTGAAGTATTAAAACTGGTGGGATAGGTAGCGTATATGATAGCATTACCTCCAGACCTAGAACGAATACATAACGTGTTTCTCGTATCTGTATTACGTCCATATAAGTTGGACTATAAGCATATAATCGAGTATGAGCCGATTCATATCGAGAAAGACTTATCATATGAAGAGTCGCCGATGCAGATCATTGATAGAAAGGAACAAGTTCTGAGGAACAAGGTAATACCATCAGTAAAAGTATTATGGAAGAACCACGACGCTGAAGAAGAAACGTGGGAACTAGAAGAAAAGATGAAAAAAAATTCCTCATCTATTTGATTAAAGTAATACGAGATTCTAGGGACAGAATCTTTATAAGGGGGGAAGAATGTAACGACCTTGAAATTCGGATCTTATTGTAAAATAATTTTATTAAATTAAATAATAATAAAATCATATTCCATATGTTATCAAGATGGTTGTCATTGTATAACCTATTGATGTTAGAAAATCGTAGTATTTGGGCTACGTGGATGAATTAAAGTGTTTGGATTTCCAAGACAAAAACAAATGTTTTTCGAGAAATTTTCTAAAAAACACTATTCATCGGTATTTGCTTGGGATATAATTTTGAGATTCCGAGAAATACGCAAGGATGGAATAACAAGGTAAGATGGATTATGTAATAAAAATTGAGTTATGAAAAAAGTAATAATTCGCTTGTGGACTTAAATTATAAACGTTAAGTAAAGCGAAGTGTTAAAGAATAAGTAATAATTGTATGATACTTGGTGTTGTACGAAGTAATGAAAACGAGTATAATATGAAGTATTATACGAGTTTGTATGAAGGATGAAATACCGTATATAAATTCTATAAGAATTAGAATACGAAAATAATACATCAACAATATGTATTAACAAATGTTAATGGACTTGGATGATTGGTAAAAAATTATATACAAGTCAGAGTTAATTAGAGAGAGAAGCCCAATTAATTAATTAATTAACCAATTAGTGTTTGTTAAAGTAAAGCCCAAGGATTAATTAATGTAAGCCCAAGATGGAATCCATGAGTGGTATGATCCATGGGGAACACCATATTAATATGGTTGAATGTGGTGACCAAGTAATGTAATGACCAAGTAATGTGTGATGACCAAGATATGTGGTGACCAAGTGATGTGGTGACCAAGTTAGGAGAATTGACCAAGACTTTGAATTAATAGCCAAGTAAGTGATAAGAGAGTGGCTAACATGTAATGAATAGTAAGGAGGTGGCTTAAGGAGGTGGGATGTTTTAAAGACCAAACTACCCTAACCTTGGAAAGTCTATAAATAGAAAAGCTTTGCTAGTCATTTGTTGTTTGATCAAATAATCCAACACTTCTAAAGTGCTTAATTGTTAGAGAGAATAAGCTAGCAATAAGTCATTTCCATAAGCTAAGAAGAAGAAGCAAACTACTTACCAAGACAACAAAAGAGTAAGACTTCTTGTCCAATTATCTTCTATCTCTATTAATGATGGGATGATAAGAAAAGTTGGATTAAGAAACATGAATGAGTAAGTAATGAACTTAAGCCAATTAAGTTGGTAAAAGTCATTTAAGCTAGCATAAGTTATAAACTTATGTGAAAATAATATGAACTTGTAAGAAGTTTATTAAGAGAAATAATATGAAAGTAAAAGAATTTATATGATCATATGTATCATGTATACCCAAGTTAAGTTATATGTTAAGAACATATATGAAATGATGTTTAAGAAACTTTAACTTGTCATAAGTCATTAATGATGAAATCTTAAGTAGATTATAAATGACAAGTTATAAGCTCTTGAAGAATAAGTCCAAAAATCCAACCATGAATATAAGTTGTTGTATTAAGGATGTTAAAATGTTCACATGATGAATGAAATTTATTTGTAATGTTGAACAAATCATAAAAAGGAAGAATTGCCGGAATTTGCACATTGGACGATAATCGTCGAATACGTAAAATTCTCGGAATGGAAGTCAAATTTTATATTTGATTATGAAACCATTATTTTCCAATAAAGACAAGTCATAATAGGCATTTCAGAGTTGCAAACTCAAAAATGACCGGATTCCGACTTAGAACGAAGAAACGAGCGTTAAACGTTCACGAACGTTTACCGTTTACGTTAAAAATGAACCAATAGGTGAATTTTTAGCAAACGAAGTCAAATAGATAAAATTCTTGAATGGTCATGTAGAGTACGTAATTTTTGAATCGTAGGCTTTTGAACGAGCCAATTCGGACTTATAACGAAGAAGTTATGTGTAGCATCCCCGAATCCGGGCCCCGAATCGCTGCGGACTCGGTACACTAATTCTTTCACTAATCGCGGAAGATATAAACATAAATTGTTTATACAATACATTACACACTATTCCCCAAGGTCGAGTAACCTTAACTTAATACACAATTCATAAGTTATCTAACTCGTAACATTATTTTCAAACTATTCTATTACAAGATAGCCGCATATTTGCCCAAGCTGAGCTTGGCATTATCTTTTCTATTGATGATTCATTTGTTTAAGAATCATATCTATTCGCATTTAAAAATAAACCTTCTTTGTCTATACAACATTTCAATCTGTACATAGCTGACAATTACATTTGAAAAATTATCAATCATAGATCTATATCATTTCTAAATCAAGAAAATGTATTCAATTTGTGCATCGCACAATCTTCATCATCCGTATAGCAAGTAATATTTCCTAACATCATTAACCTGCAAAAAGTTTGTGTTTGCAAGATTGAGCTCGACAGCCCAGCAAATTTAACAGTCTATCATGTTTCACATAGCACACAATTAACTTAGTCATACAATTCTAATTTATCGGGTTACATCATACAACATGTAATCACGTATAGATTGAGTTCCATAACCCAATTAACTTAGTCATATTTTGACTTTTACAATTCATAGAGCATGATATGTAATTTAACACATAACCACATTCCATCCACAAACATAATAGAACTGAAAAACTTGCCTGAACCGTTGATTACCGCAACGCATTTTATAACGCTTTACCCGAAGACCTAATATTATAGATCTCCAATATTAGAATAATATCATCACAGTATAATACTGTTATATTTATATTCATAAAATAACACTATCAGTCTATACAACACATAAGACTTAGCATCAGGTCAAACTATTTCAGTCTGACTTGAAATCGACACAATTCTAACATCCCGACAGTCTAGTCGGTCAATACTTGAGTTTAAGTTCAGTTAAACTCTTCCTGAACACTTAACCATTAACACCGATAATTTCTTTATCAGTCAAAATATTTTTCCTAAGCTCGTAATAATTTTCGGATAATTATTACCATTTACCACCATTTTGCAATCATTAAAACCGTATTTAAATGAATTAAATACAACATAATTTCTTAATCATTAATATTCATTTAATATAAAACATTAATGAAAATCATCACATAATATTATAATATAATTATAATATATCAAAGTATTTTTAATACCTTAAAATCATTTTTATATGATTTTCAAACACTTAAATCCATTATTCGATAATTGCTATTAATATTAAAATATTAATATTTTCATGCCAAAATATCAAAAGTTATATTTTATAACTTAAAATATTTTTATTACACTTAAATCATTTTTATATGATTTTTAAAATATTAATACTATTTTTCCATAATTTATTTAATATATTCATTAAATAAAATAATTACCATTAATAATAAATTATTAATGAAATTCATCACAAAATATCAAAAGTTATCAAAAATAACTTAAAATATTTTCATATACCATAATATTATTTTTCATGAATTAAAAACTATTTTTAAATAATTTATTTAATATTGTAATTAAATAAATAAATACCATTTATATTCCAAAAATATTAATTATTTTCGAAATATACACAAAATAGTTAAAAACTATTTTTCAGACTTTAAAATAATTTTTCATAATTTATTATGTATTTTTAATAATTAAAAACTATTTTTTTCTAATTTTTAATCATTTTCCAGAAAATAGGAAATAAACCGTCGCTAAAGGGCCCTATAGCGACAGAACCGTCGCTATAGGTGTTCTTGAGTGTTCTTGACAGAGTTCGGGGGGCATGGTTTGACCGAAAATTAAACTGTGATCTAAATGTGTTCTGGGCTGACTATTGTTCTAATCGTGTAGTATAAGTATAATACTACAATGACAATCAAATTTCATGGCAATCCAACAACTGAACAACAAGATCTGGGCGTCCAAAAGTTCTGACAAACGTGTTCTTCATTTTCTGGGTTACCCAGAAAATGAAGAACAGTCAAGGTACCTCCTTTGACGCTTTATAACTTGATGATCGAGCAACTTTTATGAGATCTATCAATTACAGTGTGTAGACAATATGTAGTACTACAACTTTAAGGTTTTATAACATTAAAACATCAAAGAATGAGCAAGATATGGCCGGTCAAAGTAGGAAACGGACAACTGCTCTAGAATTTCTAGGTTCGCGATTTTAGGCAGTTCGGTCAACGGGTTTTGACCAATTATATCTTGCGATCTATAATAGATCTAGGGCTGATTCTTTTTGAAACTTAAAGAACACATAACATGCTACATGTTACAAGTTTTATACATTAAAACCTCATAACACAGACGGATCTATCGTATCTGACATTTGGCTGAAAAAAATGAAATTTCCAGATTTCCAGATTTACTAAAACTTTAAATTCGTACATTTTGATGTTATGGTTCATGGATTTAACAACCCAGAACATCAATTGACACCTTATTACACTACTTTCAACAATCAATTGCAACATTTAACCAAGAATCGAAGGATTTCAAAAATTAGGAATTTTATACCTTTTATGCTTGATTTCCGATTTCTGAATTTTGATTCTGATGTTGGTTTGCTGATTCTTGATCATGGCTTTGATTCTTACTCTCTCTCACACAAAGTTTTGAAAATGAGGAGAGAGAAGGAACTTGATTGGTATGAAAATTAAAGTAAGACTTCACTTTAATTTCTCCTTTTTAATCAATTAGATTCATTGAATTTGCAAACATTTTGGCTGATTTTGGACACATATCTAGGCTATAGCTAGGTTAGGTTTAGGGTTGGTACAAGGGTTGGTCACCAACTCCATTTCTTGGCCAAAAATGCAAGCTACACAATAAATAATGCACAAAGGGCATTTTTATCATTTCCTTAAATTTTTAGAATTTGCCAAATGATAAAACCCTTAGGGTTTAGGGTTTGAGCATACCAAGATTTAGGGTTTGGAAAAATTTAGGTTTTAGGTTTTAACCCTCAAATATTAAGCAACTTGGATTTCCAAAATTTTCTAATTTAGAATAGAAAATTTTGATTTCCAAATTATAATTAGGACTCCCTAATTATTTTGTAATTTCCTAATCATGAATCATCATTTGCTAATTAGGACCATTTTATCCTAATTAAAAATTTCTAATTTAGCACTTAGGGTCAAATTTGTACATTAGGTTTCAAAACCTCATTTTAGGGTTTTAAATACAAAAATAATAATATTTCAATTTTTAAAATTAGATTCCCCAATTAGATTAGGGTTTCTAATAACTTGACAATTAGGATTTATATTTCCTAATTAACATTGCAAATATAGCAATTAATTTACCACTGAACAATTAGGGTTTAAAATCACGAATTAGGATTTTCAACCCACAAATTAGGGTTTCTAATAGAAAAATTAATTTTTCTAATATAGAAATTAACTTATTCGTAATTAGATTTCATTTTTCTAATTACTAAATCTTGAAAATAAGAATTAATATATCCTAATTATCATTAAAAGTATTCAATTAACACTTTCGTTTTCCCTAATTATAAAATTAGGGTTTCAAATCCCGCAATTAGGGTTTTCTAAATTCGAAATTAGGGTTTGCTAAATAATTAAACTTTGCCCTAATTAGTAGTGTAATTAATACCACATAAGCATTATAATTATCCTTTCTATTCCCAGATTAGGGCTTCATTTTATCAGAATCTAAAATTAGGGTTTTCAGATCTGGTATTAGGGTTTTCTAATAATCAATTACAATTTCCAGTAATTAATTAGGGTTTTTCCTAATTAATGACGTTTAACCTTGTACATAACATTGTTTTCCCAATCTAGGGTTTTCAATATCCGAATTAGGGTTTCGGACTCCCGAAACTGAAACTAGGGTTTACAGCACCGATTGCTAGGGTTTCTTATCAGATGTTAGAGTTTTCTAACTGAACGTTGACGTTCTTAATATATACATAGGGTTTGTCACAGATGTAATTTATCTGGTCAACCCATAACCCTTAACCACATTCTAAACACATCATTATCCATATGCACAGAGCATATTCATGTAAACACTTAATCCTGAATAATTCACTTAAAAGCCTTCACGAAATTTTGAAATCCTCAAAATCCACCCTAATAACATCATACGCATACACTTATTTTCTTTCTAGGTCTAATATTTGACCTTAAATCAATCATTTGAGATTTTCATAAATTGTCTAATTTCTCGGGTTGTCACATTCACCCCTCCTTATAAGAATTTCGTCCCCAAAATTCACCTTACACCTTACACCTTACACCGTACACCTTACACCATTCACACATATTACATGCTACCAAATACACCACTCACAAGGGTAACAAGGTTTAAAATTATGCTGAGGGGTCATATAGACCATGAACACATAGATTTGACGGTATTCATACCGCAAAACAAAACATCACTTGGTCTGTTTACAATCACAAAGAAGGTAAACTACCATTACTAGTACTTTAGGTGATTAGCCCATCGTACAGTTACGTCATGCATAACGTAATAATTATTTTTAGCAAATATTTACGCTATTAGATTGGATTTATTTATCCAAACAACATAGTTCACCTTAGTCTTATCATAGGATTCAGCACCAAAACAATTTGGTTCAGGAAATTTCTTTCAATAAACACTTGAAGTTTTTGAAAACATTTTTGAGAATGACGTCATGATGCCGCACTATATTTACAGTCCGTTGAGGATTCCGTCACTTGGTGATTTTATCATACTACATCATACCATAGTGGAATAGTGACTTTAAATCAAATTCACACTAAGTAATACTGCATTGATGACTCCATCATTTTTATCATCTCTGCACCAGGTCACATGGTACATAAGTGATAAATAAAAACAAATTTTTTTTTAAAGGCACATAGTGCGTATTTAGCTTGATGTCAAAAATTTGAAGTTTAGTAAAGATAGGGGTTTAGGAAAACCTAATTCTCCACTAATGATCATTTGCTTATCAATCTATCTGTTCCTATAATCCTTAACACTCCATTCACACACAACTATACCCTGTTCATAAAACCACACTTATGAGTCCATAGCCTGACCACAATCATAGAGTTTAAGAAAGGAATCACCCTCTCATTTTCATATAACTATGAATCAAGAAAGCCGCATAAGTATGAGTTTTAAGAATTCGTACTTAACCTTATATTCTCTACCTATGACCTATCTATCTGTTATACACATGAGAAAGGAATCACCCTCTTAACCTGTATATAGAAAATAGCGCGACACAAACATTTCAATGATTATCAGTGCCAGAAACTAAGTGGTCGTCAAACCAAACTCGGCCACTAATCAATATAGGAAGCTAAGCGGCCAATTCCCCGCCCATACAAAGAATTAGTCAACCTAACCACTACATCGACCAGGAAGCTAAGTGATTCTAAAACCAAGTACAAATTCCCCGCCCATACAAGGAATCATATAACTCAGCTGCCGACAAGAGTCCTCAATTGAATTCCCACATAATTCTAGCTCCACACTTACTCCATACGAATTTTATTAAATCCGTATTTATAATTCATAACTCTTTCATGAGTTTTCATAGTACAATTTCATAGTACAACTGATACACAGCATCTTAATATAAACTTTTCAATCATCAGATTGATTCTTTTCCCACATCATAACCTTATCAGATCACGGGGTGATCTTATCGTATATATTACGATTTATTTCCATGCACTATGATCGTTTTGTTTTACGATCTTCTATCCCTGCACTTTAAGTCCTTTAGACTCAATATATTCACCATTAATGTTCAACTTTATTATCAGAGTTAGGGAACTCTGTACTTTACACTCGCCGAGATTCGTCTTTGAATCTTACTGACCAACTAACTCTATTTGAGTTAGTCTTATCCTAATCACTGCGGTTATTGGTCTCAGGTATTCCTACCTAAACTTCATAACCAACAGCTCTGATACCAACTGTAGCATCCCCGAATCTGGGCCCCGAATCTCCGCGGACTCGGTACACTAATTCTTTCACTAATCGCGAAAGATATAAACATAAATTGTTTATACAATACATTACACACTATTCCCCAAGGTCGAGTAACCTTAACTTAATACACAATTCATAACTTATCTAACTCATAACATTATTTTCAAACTATTCTATTACAAGATAGCCGCATATTTGCCCAAGCTGAGCTTGGCATTATCTTTTCTATTGATGATTCATTTGTTTAAGAATCATATCTATTCGCATTTAAAAATAAACCTTCTTTGTCTATACAACATTTCAATCTGTACATAGCTGACAATTACATTTGAAAAATTATCAATCATAGATCTATATCATTTCTAAATCAAGAAAATGTATTCAATTTGTGCATCGCACAATCTTCATCATCCGTATAGCAAGTAATATTGCCTAACATCATTAACCTGCAAAAAGTTTGTGTTTGCAAGATTGAGCTCGACAGCCCAGCAAATTTAACAGTCTATCATGTTTCACATAGCACACAATTCTATATGCACTACAATTCCTTTAACATGTATATCTACATGCATCAATAATTCCTTACAAAACATACATTCATGCATTATACAATTCTAATTTATCGGGTTACATCATACAACATGTAATCACGTATAGATTGAGTTCCATAACCCAATTAACTTAGTCATATTTTGACTTTTACAATTCATAGAGCATGATATGTAATTTAACACATAACCACATTCCATCCACAAACATAATAGAACTGAAAAACTTGCCTGAACCATTGATTACCGCAACGCATTTTATAACGCTTTACCCGAAGACCTAATATTATAGATCTCCAATATTAGAATAATAATATCATCACAGTATAATACTGTTATATTTATATTCATAAAATAACGTTATCAGTCTATACAACACATAGGACTTAGCATCAGGTCAAACTATTTCAGTCTGACTTGAAATCGACACAATTCTAACATCCCGACAGTCTAGTCGGTCAATACTTGAGTTTAAGTTCAGCTAAACTCTTCCTGAACACTTAACCATTAACACCGATAATTTCTTTATCAGTCAAAATATTTTTCCTAAGCTCGTAATAATTTTTGGATAATTATTACCATTTACCACCATTTTGCAATCATTAAAACCGTATTTAAATGAATTAAATACAACATAATTTCTTAATCATTAATATTCATTTAATATAAAACATTAATGAAAATCATCACATAATATTATAATATAATTATAATATATCAAAGTATTTTTAATACCTTAAAATCATTTTTATATGATTTTCAAACACTTAAATCCATTATCCGATAATTGCTATTAATATTAAAATATTAATATTTTCATGCCAAAATATCAAAAGTTATATTTTATAACTTAAAATATTTTTATTACACTTAAATCATTTTTATATGATTTTTAAATCATTAATACTATTTTTCCATAATTTATTTAATATATTCATTAAATAAACTAATTACCATTAATAATAAATTATTAATGAAATTCATCACAAAATATCAAAAGTTATCAAAAATAACTTAAAATATTTTCATATACCATAATATTATTTTTCATGAATTAAAAACTATTTTTTAATAATTTATTTAATATTGTAATTAAATAAATAAATACCATTTATATTCCAAAAATATTAATTATTTTTGAAATATACACAAAATAGTTAAAAACTATTTTTCAGACTTTAAAATAATTTTTCATAATTTATTATGTATTTTTAATAATTAAAAACTATTTTTTTCTAATTTTTAATCATTTTTCAGAAAATAGGAAATAAACCGTCGCTAAAGGGCCCTATAGCGACAGAACCGTCGCTATAGGTGTTCTTGAGTGTTCTTGACAGAGTTCGGGGGGCATGGTTTGACCGAAAATTAAACTGTGATCTAAATGTGTTCTGGGCTGACTATTGTTCTAATCGTGTAGTATAAGTATAATACTACAATGACAATCAAATTTCATGGCAATCCAACAACTGAACATCAAGATCTGGGCGTCCAAAAGTTCTGACAAACGTGTTCTTCATTTTCTGGGTTACCCAGAAAATGAAGAACAGTCAAGGTACCTCCTTTGACGCTTTATAACTTGATGATCGAGCAACTTTTATGAGATCTATCAATTACAGTGTGTAGACAATATGTAGTACTACAACTTTAAGGTTTTATAACATTAAAACATCAAAGAATGAGCAAGATATGGCCGGTCAAAGTAGGAAACGGACAACTGCTCTAGAATTTCTGGGTTCGCGATTTTAGGCAGTTCGGTCAACGGGTTTTGACCAATTATATCTTGCGATCTATAATAGATCTAGGGCTGATTATTTTTGAAACTTAAAGAACACATAACATGCTACATGTTACAAGTTTTATACATTAAAACCTCATAACACAGACGGATCTATCGTATCTGACATTTGGCTGAAAAAAATGAAATTTCCAGATTTCCAGATTTACTAAAACTTTAAATTCGTACATTTTGATGTTATGGTTCATGGATTTAACAACCCAGAACATCAATTGACACCTTATTACACTACTTTCAACAATCAATTGCAACATTTAACCAAGAATCGAAGGATTTCAAAAATTAGGAATTTTATACCTTTTATGCTTGATTTCCGATTTCTGACTTTTGATTCTGATGTTGGTTTGCTGATTCTTGATCATGGCTTTGATTCTTACTCTCTCTCACACTAAGTTTCGAAAATGAGGAGAGAGAAGGAACTTGATTGGTATGAAAATTAAAGTAAGACTTCACTTTAATTTCTCCTTTTTAATCAATTAGATTCATTGAATTTGCAAGCAATTTGGCTGATTTTGGACACATATCTAGGCTATAGCTAGGTTAGGGTTAGGGTTGGTACAAGGGTTGGTCACCAACTCCATTTCTTGGCCAAAAATGCAAGCTACACAATAAATAATGCACAAAGGGCATTTTTGTCATTTCCTTAAATTTTTAGAATTTGCCAAATGATAAAACCCTTAGGGTTTAGGGTTTGAGCATACCAAGATTTAGGGTTTGGACAAATTTAGGTTTTAGGTTTTAACCCTCAAATATTAAGCAACTTGGATTTCCAAAATTTTCTAATTTAGAATAGAAAATTTTGATTTCCAAATTATAATTAGGACTCCCTAATTATTTTGTAATTTCCTAATCATGAATCATCATTTGCTAATTAGGACCATTTTATCCTAATTAAAAATTGCTAATTTAGCACTTAGGGTCAAATTTGTACATTAGGTTTCAAAACCTCATTTTAGGGTTTTAAATAGAAAAATAATAATATTTCAGTTTTTAAAATTAGATTCCCCAATTAGATTAGGGTTTCTAATAACTTGACAATTAGGATTTATATTTCCTAATTAACATTGCTAATATAGCAATTAATTTACCACTGAACAATTAGGGTTTAAAATCACGAATTAGGGTTTTTAACCCACAAATTAGGGTTTCTAATAGAAAAATTAATTTTTCTAATATAGAAATTAACTTATTCGTAATTAGATTTCATTTTTCTAATTACTAAATCTTGAAAATAAGAATTAATATATCCTAATTATCATTAAAAGTATTCAATTAACACTTTCGTTTTCCCTAATTATAAAATTAGGGTTTCAAATCCCTAAATTAGGGTTTTCTAAATTCGAAATTAGGGTTTGCTAAATAATTAAACTTTGCCCTAATTAGTAGTATAATTAATACCACATAAGCATTATAATTATCCTTTCTATTCCCAGATTAGGGCTTCATTTTATCAGAATCTAAAATTAGAGTTTTCAGATCCGGTATTAGGGTTTTCTAATAATCAATTACAATTTCCAGTAATTAATTAGGGTTTTTCCTAATTAATGACGTTTAACCTTGTACATAACATTGTTTTCCCAATCTAGGGTTTTCAATATCCGAATTAGGGTTTTGGACTCCCGGAACTGAAACTAGGGTTTACAGCACCGATTGCTAGGGTTTCTTATCAGATGTTAGAGTTTTCTAACTGAACGTTGACGTTTTTAATATATATACATAGGGTTTGTCACACATGTAATTTATCTGGTCAACCCATAACCCTTAACCACATTCTAAACACATCATTATCCATATGCACAGAGCATATTCATGTAAACACTTAATCCTGAATAATTCACTTAAAAGCCTTCACGAAATTTTGAAATCCTCAAAATCCACCCTAATAACATCATACGCATACACTTATTTTCTGTCTAGGTCTAATATTTGACCTTAAATCAATCATTTGAGATTTTCATAAATTGTCTAATTTCTCGGGTTGTCACATTCACCCCTCCTTATAAGAATTTCGTCCCCAAAATTCACCTTACACCTTACACCTTACACCGTGCACCTTACACCATTCACACATATTACATGCTACCCAATACACCACTCACAAGGGTAAAAAGGTTTAAAATTATGCTGAGGGGTCATATAGACCATGAACACATAGATTTGACGGTATTCATACCGCAAAACAAAACATCACTTGGTCTGTTTACAATCACAAAGAAGGTAAACTACCATTACTAGTACTTTAGGTGATTAGCCAATCGTACAGTTACGTCATGCATAACGTAATAATTATTTTTAGCGAATATTTATGCTATTAGATTGGATTTATTTATCCAAACAACATAGTTCACCTCAGTCTTATCATAGGATTCAGCACCAAAACAATTTGGTTCAGGAAATTTCTTTCAATAAACACTTGAAGTTTTTGAAAACATTTTTGAGAATGACGTCATGATGCCGCACTGTATTTACAGTCCGTTGAGGATTCCGTCATTTGGTGATTTTATCATACTACATCATACCATAGTGGAATAGTGACTTTAAGTCAAATTCACACTAAGTAATACTGCATTGATGACTCCATCATTTTTATCATCTCTGCACCAGGTCAAATGGTACATAAGTGATAAATAAAAACAATTTTTTTTTTAAAAGGCACATAGTGCGTATTTAGCTTGATGTCAAAAATTTGAAGTTTAGTAAAGATAGGGGTTTAGGAAAACCTAATTCTCCACTAATGATCATTTGCTTATCAATCTATCTGTTCCTATAATCCTTAACACTCCATTCACACACAACTATACCCTGTTCATAAAACCACACTTATGAGTCCATAGCCTGACCACAATCATAGAGTTTAAGAAAGGAATCACCCTCTCATTTTCATATAACTATGAATCAAGAAAGCCGCATAAGTATGAGTTTTAAGAATTCGTACTTAACCTTATATTCTCTACCTATGACCTATCTATCTGTTATACAATGAGAAAGGAATCACCCTCTTAACCTGTATATAGAAAATAGCGCGACACAAACTTTTCAATGATTATCAGTGCCAGAAACTAAGTGGTCGTCAAACCAAACTCGGCCACTAATCAATATAGGAAGCTAAGCGGCCAATTCCCCGCCCATACAAAGAATTAGTCAACCTAACCACTACATCGACCAGGAAGCTAAGTGATTCTAAAACCAAGTACAAATTCCCCGCCCATACAAGGAATCATATAACTCAGCTGCCGACAAGAGTCCTCAATTGAATTCCCACATAATTCTAGCTCCACACTTACTCCATACGAATTTTATTAAATCCGTATTTATAATTCATAACTCTTTCATGAGTTTTCATAGTACAATTTCATAGTACAACTGATACACAGCATCTTAATATAAACTTTTCAATCATCAGATTGATTCTTTTCCCACATCATAACCTTATCAGATCACGGGGTGATCTTATCGTATATATTACGATTTATTTCCATGCACTATGATCGTTTTGTTTTACGATCTTCTATCCCTGCACTTTAAGTCCTTTAGACTCAATCTATTCACCATTAATGTTCAACTTTATTATCAGAGTTAGGGAACTCTGTACTTTACACTCGCCGAGATTCGTCTTTGAATCTTACTGACCAACTAACTCTATTTGAGTTAGTCTTATCCTAATCACTGCGGTTATTGGTCTCAGGTATTCCTACCTAAACTTCATAACCAACAGCTCTGATACCAACTGTAGAATCCCCGAATTTGGGCCCCGAATCGCCGCGGACTCGGTACACTAATTCTTTCACTAATCGCGGAAGATATAAACATAAATTGTTTATACAATACATTACACACTATTCCCCAAGGTCGAGTAACCTTAACTTAATACACAATTCATAAGTTATCTAACTCTTAACATTATTTTCAAACTATTCTATTACAAGATAGCCGCATATTTGCCCAAGCTGAGCTTGGCATTATCTTTTCTATTGATGATTCATTTGTTTAAGAATCATATCTATTCGCATTTAAAAATAAACCTTCTTTGTCTATACAACATTTCAATCTGTACATAGCTGACAATTACATTTGAAAAATTATCAATCATAGATCTATATCATTTCTAAATCAAGAATATGTATTCAATTTGTGCATCGCACAATCTTCATCATCCGTACAGCAAGTAATATTGCCTAACATCATTAACCTGCAAAAAGTTTGTGTTTGCAAGATTGAGCTCGACAGCCCAGCAAATTTAACAGTCTATCATGTTTCACATAGCACACAATTCTATATGCACTACAATTCCTTTAACATGTATATCTACATGCATCAATAATTCCTTACAAAACATACATTCATGCATTATACAATTCTAATTTATCGGGTTACATCATACAACATGTAATCACGTATAGATTGAGTTCCATAACCCAATTAACTTAGTCATATTTTGACTTTTACAATTCATAGAGCATGATATGTAATTTAACACATAACCACATTCCATCCACAAACATAATAGAACTGAAAAACTTGCCTGAACCGTTGATTACCGCAACGCATTTTATAACGCTTTACCCGAAGACCTAATATTATAGATCTCCAATATTAGAATAATATCATCACAGTATAATACTGTTATATTTATATTCATAAAATAACACTATCAGTCTGTACAACACATAGGACTTAGCATCAGGTCAAACTATTTCAGTCTGACTTGAAATCGACACAATTCTAACATCCCGACAGTCTAGTCGGTCAATACTTGAGTTTAAGTTCAGTTAAACTCTTCCTGAACACTTAACCATTAACACCGATAATTTCTTTATCAGTCAAAATATTTTTCCTAAGCTCGTAATAATTTTTGGATAATTATTACCATTTACCACCATTTTGCAATCATTAAAACCGTATTTAAATGAATTAAATACAACATAATTTCTTAATCATTAATATTCATTTAATATAAAACATTAATGAAAATCATCACATAATATTATAATATAATTATAATATATCAAAGTATTTTTAATACCTTAAAATCATTTTTATATGATTTTCAAACACTTAAATCCATTATCCGATAATTGCTATTAATATTAAAATATTAATATTTTCATGCCAAAATATCAAAAGTTATATTTTATAACTTAAAATATTTTTATTACACTTAAATCATTTTATATGATTTTTAAATCATTAATACTATTTTTCCATAATTTATTTAATATATTCATTAAATAAACTAATTACCAGTAATAATAAATTATTAATGAAATTCATCACAAAATATCAAAAGTTATCAAAAATAACTTAAAATATTTTCATATACCATAATATTATTTTTCATGAATTAAAAACTATTTTTAAATAATTTATTTAATATTGTAATTAAATAAATAAATACCATTTATATTCCAAAAATATTAATTATTTTCGAAATATACACAAAATAGTTAAAAACTATTTTTCAGACTTTAAAATAATTTTTCATAATTTATTATGTATTTTTAATAATTAAAAACTATTTTTTTCTAATTTTTAATCATTTTTCGGAAAATAGGAAATAAACCGTCGCTAAAGGGCCCTATAGCGACAAAACCGTCGCTATAGGTGTTCTTAAGTGTTCTTGACAGAGTTCGGGGGGCATGGTTTGACCGGAAATTAAACTGTGATCTGAATGTGTTCTAGGCTGACTATTGTTCTAATCGTGTAGTATAAGTGTAATACTACAATGACAATCAAATTTCATGGCAATTCAACAACTGAACATCAAGATCTGGGCCTCCAAAAGTTCTGACAAACATGTTCTTCATTTTCTGGGTTACCCAGAAAATGAAGAACAGTCAAGGTACCTCCTTTGACGCTTTATAACTTGATGATCGAGGAACGTTTATGAGATCTATCAATTACAGTGTGTAGACAATATGTAGTACTACAACTTTAAGGTTTTATAACATTAAAACATCAAAGAATGAGCAAGATATGGCCGGTCAAAGTAGGACACGGACAACTGCTCTAGAATTTCTGGGTTCGCGATTTTAGGCAGTTCGGTCAACAGATTTTGACCAATTATATCTTGCGATCTATAATAGATCTAGGGCTGATTCTTTTTGAAACTTAAAGAACACATAACAGGCTACATGTTAAAAGTTTTATACATTAAAACCTCATAACACAGACGGATCTATCGTATCTGACATTTGGCTGAAAAAAATGAAATTTCCATATTTCCAGATTTACTAAAACTTTAAATTCGTACATTTTGATGTTATGGTTCATGGATTTAACAACCCAGAACATCAATTGACACCTTATTACACTACTTTCAACAATCAATTGCAACATTTAACCAAGAATCGAAGGATTTCAAAAATTAGGAATTTTATACCTTTTATGCTTGATTTCCGATTTCTGACTTTTGATTCTGATGTTGGTTTGCTGATTCTTGATCATGGCTTTGATTCTTACTCTCTCTCACACTAAGTTTCGAAAATGAGGAGAGAGAAGGAACTTGATTGGTATGAAAATTAAAGTAAGACTTCACTTTAATTTCTCCTTTTTAATCAATTAGATTCATTGAATTTGCAAGCAATTTGGCTGATTTTGGACACATATCTAGGCTATAGCTAGGTTAGGGTTAGGGTTGGTACAAGGGTTGGTCACCAACTCCATTTCTTGGCCAAAAATGCAAGCTACACAATAAATAATGCACAAAAGGGCATTTTTGTCATTTCCTTAAATTTTTAGAATTTGCCAAATGATAAAACCCTTAGGGTTTAGGGTTTGAGCATACCAAGATTTAGGGTTTGGACAAATTTAGGTTTTAGGTTTTAACCCTCAAATATTAAGCAACTTGGATTTCCAAAATTTTCTAATTTAGAATAGAAAATTTTGATTTCCAAATTATAATTAGGACTCCCTAATTATTTTGTAATTTCCTAATCATGAATCATCATTTCTAATTAGGACCATTTTATCCTAATTAAAAATTGCTAATTTAGCACTTAGGGTCAAATTTGTACATTAGGTTTCAAAACCTCATTTTAGGGTTTTAAATAGAAAAATAATAATATTTCAATTTTTAAAATTAGATTCCCCAATTAGATTAGGGTTTCTAATAACTTGACAATTAGGATTTATATTTCCTAATTAACATTGCTAATATAGCAATTAATTTACCACTGAACAATTAGGGTTTAAAATCACGAATTAGGGTTTTTAACCCACAAATTAGGGTTTCTAATAGAAAAATTAATTTTTCTAATATAGAAATTAACTTATTCGTAATTAGATTTCATTTTTCTAATTACTAAATCTTGAAAATAAGAATTAATATATCCTAATTATCATTAAAAGTATTCAATTAACACTTTCGTTTTCCCTAATTACAAAATTAGGGTTTCAAATCCCGCAATTAGGGTTTTCTAAATTCGAAATTATAAACAATTAAACTTTGCCCTAATTAGTAGTATAATTAATACCACATAAGCATTATAATTATCCTTTCTATTCCCAGATTAGGGCTTCATTTTATCAGAATCTGAAATTAGGGTTTTCAGATCTGGTATTAGGGTTTTCTAATAATCAATTACAATTTCCAGTAATTAATTAGGGTTTTTCCTAATTAATGACGTTTAACCTTGTACATAACATTGTTTTCCCAATCTAGGGTTTTCAATATCCGAATTAGGGTTTCGGACTCCCGGAACTGAAACTAGGGTTTACAGCACCGATTGCTAGGGTTTCTTATTAGATGTTAGAGTTTTCTAACTGAACGTTGACGTTTTTAATATATATACATAGGGTTTGTCACACATGTAATTTATCTGGTCAACCCATAACCCTTAACCACATTCTAAACACATCATTATCCATATGCATAGAGCATATTCATGTAAACACTTAATCCTGAATAATTCACTTAAAAGCCTTCACGAAATTTTGAAATCCTCAAAATCCACCCTAATAACATCATACGCATACACTTATTTTCTGTCTAGGTCTAATATTTGACCTTAAATCAATCATTTGAGATTTTCATAAATTGTCTAATTTCTCGGGTTGTCACATTCACCCCTCCTTATAAGAATTTCGTCCCCAAAATTCACCTTACACCTTACACCTTACACCGTGCACCTTACACCATTCACACATATTACATGCTACCCAATACACCACTCACAAGGGTAAAAAGGTTTAAAATTATGCTGAGGGGTCATATAGACCATGAACACATAGATTTAACGGTATTCATACCGCAAAACAAAACATCACTTGGTCTGTTTAGAATCACAAAGAAGGTAAACTACCATTACTAGTACTTTAGGTGATTAGCCAATCGTACAGTTACGTCATGCATAACGTAATAATTATTTTTAGCAAATATTTACGCTATTAGATTGGATTTATTTATCCAAACAACATAGTTCACCTCAGTCTTATCATAGGATTCAGCACCAAAACAATTTGGTTCAGGAAATTTCTTTCAATAAACACTTGAAGTTTTTGAAAACATTTTTGAGAATGACGTCATGATGCCGCACTGTATTTACAGTCCGTTGAGGATTCCGTCATTTGGTGATTTTATCATACTACATCATACCATAGTGGAATAGTGACTTTAAGTCAAATTCACACTAAGTAATACTGCATTGATGACTCCATCATTTTTATCATCTCTGCACCAGGTCACATGGTACATAAGTGATAAATAAAAACAATTTTTTTTAAAAGGCACATAGTGCGTATTTAGCTTGATGTCAAAAATTTGAAGTTTAGTAAAGATAGGGGTTTAGGAAAACCTAATTCTCCACTAATGATCATTTGCTTATCAATCTATCTGTTCCTATAATCCTTAACACTCCATTCACACACAACTATACCCTGTTCATAAAACCACACTTATGAGTCCATAGCCTGACCACAATCATAGAGTTTAAGAAAGGAATCACCCTCTCATTTTCATATAACTATGAATCAAGAATGCCACATAAGTATGAGTTTTAAGAATTCGTACTTAACCTTATATTCTCTACCTATGACCTATCTATCTGTTATACACATGAGAAAGGAATCACCCTCTTAACCTGTATATAGCAAATAGCGCGACACAAACATTTCAAGGATTATCAGTGCCAGAAACTAAGTGGTCGTCAAACCAAACTCGGCCACTAATCAATATAGGAAGCTAAACGGCCAATTCCCCGCTCATACAAAGAATTAGTCAACCTAACCACTACATCGACCAGGAAGCTAAGTGATTCTAAAACCAAGTACAAATTCCCCGCCCATACAAGGAATCATATAACTCAGCTGCCGACAAGAGTCCTCAATTGAATTCCCACATAATTCTAGCTCCACACTTACTCCATACGAATTTTATTAAATCCGTATTTACAATTCATAACTCTTTCATGAGTTTTCATAGTACAACTGATACACAACATCTTAATGTAAACTTTTCAATCATCAGATTGATTCTTTTCCCACATCATAACCTTATCAGATCACGGGGTGATCTTATCGTATATATTACGATTTATTTCCATGCACTATGATCGTTTTGTTTTACGATCTTCTATCCCTGCACTTTAAGTCCTTTAGACTCAATCTATTCACCATTAATGTTCAACTTTATTATCAGAGTTAGGGAACTCTGTACTTTACACTCGCCGAGATTCGTCTTTGAATCTTACTGACCAACTAACTCTATTTGAGTTAGTCTTATCCTAATCACTGTGGTTATTGGTCTCAGGTATTCCTACCTAAACTTCATAACCAACAGCTCTGATACCAACTGTAGCATCCCCGAATCTGGGCCCCGAATCGCCGCGGACTCGGTACACTAATTCTTTCACTAATCGCGGAAGATATAAACATAAATTGTTTATACAATACATTACACACTATTCCCCAAGGTCGAGTAACCTTAACTTAATACACAATTCATAAGTTATCTAACTCATAACATTATTTTCAAACTATTCTATTACAAGATAGCCGCATATTTGCCCAAGCTGAGCTTGGCATTATCTTTTCTATTGATGATTCATTTGTTTAAGAATCATATCTATTCGCATTTAAAAATAAACCTTCTTTGTCTATACAACATTTCAATCTGTACATAGCTGACAATTACATTTGAAAATTATCAATCATAGATCTATATCATTTCTAAATCAAGAAAATGTATTCAATTTGTGCATCGCACAATCTTCATCATCCGTACAGCAAGTAATATTGCCTAACATCATTAACCTGCAAAAAGTTTGTGTTTGCAAGATTGAGCTCGACAACCCAGCAAATTTAACAGTCTATCATGTTTCACATAGCACACAATTTTATATGCACTAAAATTCCTTTAACATGCATATCTACATGCATCAATAATTCCTTACAAAACATACATTCATGCATTATACAATTCTAATTTATAGGGTTACATCATACAACATGTAATCACATATAGATTGAGTTCCATAACCCAATTAACTTAGTCATATTTTGACTTTTACAATTCATAGAGCATGATATGTAATTTAACACATAACCACATTCCATCCACAAAACATAATAGAACTGAAAAACTTGCCTGAACCGTTGATTACCGCAACGCATTTTATAACGCTTTACCCGAAGACCTAATATTATAGATCTCCAATATTAGAATAATATCATCACAGTATAATACTGTTATATTTATATTCATAAAATAACCCTATCAGTCTATACAACACATAAGACTTAGCATCAGGTCAAACTATTTCAGTCTGACTTGAAATCGACACAATTCTAACATCCCGACAGTCTAGTCGGTCAATACTTGAGTTTAAGTTCAGTTAAACTCTTCCTGAACACTTAACCATTAACACCGATAATTTCTTTATCAGTCAAAATATTTTTCCTAAGCTCGTAATAATTTTCGGATAATTATTACCATTTACCACCATTTTGCAATCATTAAAACCGTATTTAAATGAATTAAATACAACATAATTTCTTAATCATTAATATTCATTTAATATAAAATATTAATGAAAATCATCACATAATATTATAATATAATTATAATATATCAAAGTATTTTTAATACCTTAAAATCATTTTTATATGATTTTTAAACACTTAAATCTATTATCCGATAATTGCTATTAATATTAAAATATTAATATTTTCATGCCAAAATATCAAAAGTTATATTTTATAACTTAAAATATTTTTATTACACTTAAATCATTTTTATATGATTTTTAAATCATTAATACTATTTTTCCATAATTTATTTAATATATTCATTAAATAAACTAATTACCATTAATAATAAATTATTAATGAAATTCATCACAAAATATCAAAAGTTATCAAAAATAACTTAAAATATTTTCATATACCATAATATTATTTTTCATGAATTAAAAACTATTTTTAAATAATTTATTTAATATTGTAATTAAATAAATAAATACCATTTATATTCCAAAAATATTAATTATTTTCGAAATATGCACAAAATAGTTAAAAACTATTTTTCAGACTTTAAAATAATTTTTCATAATTTATTATGTATTTTTAATAATTAAAAACTATTTTTTTCTAATTTTTAATCATTTTCCGGAAAATAGGAAATAAACCGTCGCTAAAGGGCCCTATAGCGACAGAACCGTCGCTATAGGTGTTCTTGAGTGTTCTTGACAGAGTTCGGGGGGCATGGTTTGACCGGAAATTAAACTGTGATATGAATGTGTTCTGGACTGCCTATTGTTCTAATCGTGTAGTATAATTGTAATACTACAATGACAATCAAATTTCATGGCAATCCAACAACTGAACATCAAGATCTGGGCCTCCAAAAGTTCTGACAAACGTGTTCTTCATTTTCTGGGTTACCCAGAAAATGAAGAACAGTCAAGGTACCTCCTTTGACGCTTTATAACTTGATGATCGAGCAACTTTTATGAGATCTATCAATTACAGTGTGTAGACAATATGTAGTACTACAACTTTAAGGTTTTATAACATTAAAACATCAAAGAATGAGCAAGATATGGCCGGTCAAAGTAGGACACGGACAACTGCTCTAGAATTTCTAGGTTCGCGATTTTAGGCAGTTCGGTCAACGGATTTTGACCAATTATATATTGCGATCTATAATAGATCTAGGGCTGATTCTTTTTTATACTTAAAGAACACATAACAGGATACATGTTACAAGTTTTATACATTAAAACCTCATAACACAGACGGATCTATCGTATCTGACATTTGGCTGAAAAAAATGAAATTTCCAGATTTCCAAATTTGCTAAAACTTTAAATTCGTACATTTTGATGTTATGGTTCATGGATTTAACAACCCAGAACATCAATTGACACCTTATTACACTACTTTCAACAATCAATTGCAACATTTAACCAAGAATCGAAGGATTTCAAAAATTAGGAATTTTATACCTTTTATGCTTGATTTCCGATTTCTGACTTTTGATTCTGATGTTGGTTTGCTGATTCTTGATCATGGCTTTGATCTTACTCTCTCTCACACTAAGTTTCGAAAATGAGGAGAGAGAAGGAACTTGATTGGTATGAAAATTAAAGTAAGACTTCACTTTAATTTCTCCTTTTTAATCAATTAGATTCATTGAATTTGCAAGCAATTTGGCTGATTTTGGACACATATCTAGGCTAAAGCTAGGTTAGGGTTAGGGTTGGTACAAGGGTTGGTCACCAACTCCATTTCTTGGCCAAAAATGCAAGTTACACAATAAATAATGCACAAAGGGCATTTTTGTCATTGTCTTAAATTTCTAGAATTTGCCAAATGATAAAACCCTTATGGTTTAGGGTTTGAGCATACCAAGATTTAGGGTTTGGACAAATTTAGGTTTTAGGTTTTAACCCTCAAATATTAAGCAACTTGGATTTCCAAAATTTTCTAATTTAGAATAGAAAATTTTTATTTCCAAATTATAATTAGGACTCCCTAATTATTTTGTAATTTCCTAATCATGAATCATCATTTGCTAATTAGGACCATTTTATCCTAATTAAAAATTGCTAATTTAGTACTTAGGTCAAATTTGTACATTAGGTTTCAAAACCCCATTTTAGGGTTTTAAATAGAAAAATAATAATATTTCAATTTTTAAAATTAGATTCCCCAATTAGATTAGGGTTTCTAATAACTTGACAATTAGGATTTATATTTCTTAATTAACATTGCTAATATAGCAATTAATTTACCACTGAACAATTAAGGTTTAAAATCACGAATTAGGGTTTTCAACCCACAAATTATGGTTTCTAATAGAAAAATTAATTTTTCTAATATAGAAATTAACTTATTCGTAATTAGATTACATTTTTCTAATTACTAAATCTTGAAAATTAGAATTAATATATCCTAATTATCATTAAAAGTAATCAATTAACACTTTCGTTTTTCCTAATTATAAAATTAGGGTTTCAAATCCCGCAATTAGGGTTTTCTAAATTCGAAATTAGGGTTTGCTAAATAATTAAACTTTGCCCTAATTAGTAGTATAATTAATACCACATAAGCATTATAATTATCCTTTCTATTCCCAGATTAGGGCTTCATTTTATCAGAATCTAAAATTAGGGTTTTCAGATCTGGTATTAGGGTTTTCTAATAATCAATTACAATTTCCAGTAATTAATTAGGGTTTTTCCTAATTAATGACGTTTAACCTTGTACATAACATTGTTTTCCCAATCTAGGGTTTTCAATATCCGAATTAGGGTTTCGGACTCTCAGAACTGAAACTAGGGTTTACAGCACCGATTGCTAGGGTTTCTTATCAGATGTTAGAGTTTTCTAACTGAACGTTGACGTTCTTAATATATACATAGGGTTTGTCATAGATGTAATTTATATGGTCAACCCATAACCCTTAACCACATTCTAAACACATCATTATCCATATGCGCAGAGCATATTCACGTAAACACTTAATCCTGAATAATTCACGTAAAAGCCTTCACGAAATTTTGAAATCCTCAAAATTCCACCCTAATAACATCATACGCATACACTTATTTTCTGTCTAGGTCTAATATTTGACCTTAAATCAATCATTTGAGATTTTCATAAATTGTCTAATTTCTCGGGTTGTCACATTATGCGTCCGGGAAGTTCACAAAATTTTAAAACTGAAATTGATATCTGGTGCACAGAGTTGGCGCCGCGGCGCCAACCCTAGGCAAAAGACCCGAGCCGCGGCGCGGAACAGTAACTGAGACTACTACAAGAGTTCGCCGCAGCGTGAACCTTAGTTCAATAAGTGGCACCGCAGCGCCATGAACAGTGAAAAAATCTTCTAGAGTGTAGCGCCGCAGCGCGTCCCATTAAGTAAGGACCCGCGCCGCGTCGCCAAGTCCGAGACAGTTATACATTAAGCTCGCGCCACAGCGCGAGATGTAGGTATAAAACTGGCGCCGCAGCGCCAATATCAAAGCGAAGATAGTAATGAAATTTTCTAAGTATAAAGAAAAGAAATAGAAGTAAACATAACTTAAGGAACGTAATGTAACATTGATTAAATATTATTAAACCTTAAGGATGATGTATAAAGGTTGAGATAACCTAGTCAAGTATAATGTAAGCATAATGATAAACCGAAATGAATATTAAATGAATCTAATACACAATTAGATTGAAATAAAGAGTATGATATAGTCATATACATACTTGATTATATGTGACCAAGTGTAAGGCATTATGTGATCATGTATTGTAGAGACTTGAATGACTTGAACATAAAGTTAATTTACCATAGCAGACGCTAAAGGCAAGTATTCTAACTCTTGTCTCAGTTCAATCTGAACAAGTTTTTGATATTCATGTATTCTTTCACATGAATTGAAGTATGATGAAGTTGAAGCCAATTCCTCTGGCTAGACTTGATAATCTATTCACGTATTATCAAATGTTGTTATCTTGTGTCAACTACTTGATATGGTTTTCAAAAGAAGACTGAAATGTTAAACAAATATTTTGTCAGTAAAATGACAGGCACGTGAGGTTTCCAAATGCTTAAACGTGCATACGTTTAATGGATGTAGTATTGATCAACATAGAGTACAATAGGTTGATCACCTAAAAGTTCTTGTAAGTGATATCAGGCTTACGGACTTGCTTCCGGGTTGTCCTTTTCCAATAAAGAATGAATACTCGAGGTCTCTGACCGGAGTGAATGTTTTACTAAATATTGTTGTTATTGTAAAACATTTTGGAAGAAAAGATGAAGTGATATTTTGAATTACCAATAGTACTTCATAACTATTGTTCAGTTATCGAAGATATACGATTTGTATGTGACAAGCATGTTGTTATTAAATTATTATACTTGCTGAGCTAGTTATGCTCACTCTTGCTTGAACCATATGAATGCAGCTAAGACTGAACGTCCCGAAGGATCAGGAAAAGATAAAGGAAAAGCTAAGGCAGATTACTAAGTTGTCTTGTAATAGTATAGGTCTATTGTTGTAATTTAACTAATATTATGACAAAGAACCTTTGTAACGGGTATAGAACTTGGGAAATGTAAATATGACTTTAAATAAATAGAAGTTATGTTCGTTCTTTGAAACTTTTATATTGAATGAATGTATGAATGTTGTACAATATAGCACCATTTGTCGGGTTGGAAGATACCTGGATTTGGGGGCACTACAGTAAGGGTTCTGGTAGTGGTAATTTAGCCATTACTGGACCAACACCATCATTGGGTAGACCCTCAGCTCGAACGTTTAATATGATTGTCCAAGATGCGATTGCATCAGCGGATGTCGTAGCAGTTATCATTCCAGTCAACAAAATAAATGCTTATGTGTTATTTGACTCGGGTGCTACGTGTTCATTTATAGCATGTGGATTTGCTAAGCAACTGGGGTTAAACCCTAAAAATTTAGATATACCTTTAAACGTTAAGGTAGGAAACGAAGAGATAATTCCCATTGAAAACATTCTTAGGAATTGTTTCGTATATATTAGGGGCAACGAATTATTGGTATATCTTTTAGTGATAAGTTTAAGAGAATTTGATGTAATTCTATGTATGGATTTGTTAATTAACCATAGAGCGATTATAGATGGTTATAAAAAGAGTGTAAACCTAAGGCTTTCTAAGAAACCTGAGGTGGTGTTTTATTGTAATAAATCACCGGAACGTTCTTGTTGTCTAATCATGACACAAGCTAGGAAGATGTTGAATAAGGGGTGTAAGGGTTACCTGTGCCATGTTATGGATACCCAAAGAGTAGGAGCATCATTGGAACATATAGCGGTAGTTCAAGAGTTCGCGGATGTATTTTCGGAGGAGTTACCCGGTATTCCGCCAGATAGGGATATAGAGTTTGTAATTGAATTGCTGTCGGGTACGACACCAGTTTCAAAGGCACCATATAGGAGGGCGCCAGTGGAGATGAAGGAGTTAATGGTTCAATTACAGGAACTGAAGATAGAAAGTACATTCAACTGAGCGTGTCTCCGTGGGGAACCCCGATATTGTTTGTAAAGAAGAAGGATGGGTCTATGACTTTGTATCGACTATCGATAGTTGAACAAATTAACGATTAAGAATAAATACCCATTGCCCAGGATCGATGATCTATTTGATCAGTTGAAAGGGGCAAAGTATTTTTCTAAAATAGATTTGCGTACGGGGTATCATCAACTTAAAGTAAGGAAGGAGGATGTACCTAAGACGGCGTTTTGAACTCGTTATGGGCATTACTAGTTTCTGGTTATGTCGTTTGGGCTGACAAATGCGCTAGCCGTATTTATGGATATGATGAATAGAGTGTTCAAATAGTATTTGGATAAGTTCGTGGTAGTGTTCATTGATGATATTCTATTTTATTCTAAGACGCCAGAAGATCATGCTGAACATTTAAGAATAGTGTTGGAAACACTATAGAGGGAGAACTTATATGCGAAATTCACTAAGTGTGAATTTTGGCTTGAACGAGTGCAATTTCTAGGACATGTTTTAGATAAAGATGGCACATCCGTCGATCCAGCAAAGGTGGAGGCAGTAAATGAGTGGGAGCAACCAAAAATACCAACCGAGGTTCGGAGTTTTCTGGGGTTAGAGGGATACTATAGGAGGTTCATTCAGGACTTTTCTAAATTAGCTTCTCCGTTGACGAATCTTACAAGAAAGTAGGTGAAGTATGAGTGGACAGAAAAGTGTGAAAATAGTTTTCAAGAACAAAAAAGGAGGTTGAGTGAGGCACCTATATTATCCTTACCCGATGAAACAAGGAATTTTGTAGTTTATAGCGATGCTTCGCATAGAGGACTTGGTTGCGTGCTCATGCAGCATGGCAAGGTCATTGGGTATGCATCACGCAAGTTAAAGGATTATGAGAAGGTTTATCCTTTTCATGACCTGGAATTGGCAGCTGTAGTCGTTGCCTTAAAAATATGGAGACATTATTTATACGGGGAAAAATGTGAGATATACACGGATCATAAAAGTCTGAAATATATCTTCAAACAGAAGGAGTTGAATATGAGGCAGAGGAGGTGGTTAGAGTTGATAAAGGATTACGATTGTGATATCATGTATCATCTAGGAAAGGCGAACGTAGTAGCCGACGCGTTAAGTCAGATGGATAGGGAAAAACTGTCAATGTTAACGACTCAAAATAAGTTAAAAACAGAGATGTAAGGGTTGGAGTTAGAAGTTAAGTTATCAAGTGAAACGGTGGAGATGTTATTCTCAATAGAGACTCGACCAACGATAGTAGAACGGGTTAAGGAAGTACATATAAGTACTGAAGAATTTGAGCGAATAAAAAAGATAATGAAGGATGATGTGAAGAATAAGTACAACCTTGATAAAGAAGGTTTACTTCGTTTTGAAGGAAGAATTTGGGTTCCAAATAGTTTCGAGTTGAAAGAAGAGATCATGTGTAAGGCTCATAGTTCGAGTTACTCGATACATCCCGGTAGTACTAAGATGTATCATGACCTTCGTCAGAACTTTTGGTGGCCGAACATGAAGAGGGAGATCGCAGAATATGTTAGTAAGTGCTTAACTTGTTAGAAAGTTAAGTTTGAACACCAAAGGCTGAGTGGGTTGTTGCACCCACTAGAGATTCTGGAGTGGAAATGGGAGCATATCACCACGGACTTTGTGGTGGGACTTCCAATATTAATGAAAGGATACGATGCTATTTGGGTAATAGTTGATCGATTAATCAAATCGGCTCACTTTCTACCAATAGGAGTTAGGTATAACCTAGAGCAACCAGCTAAGCTTTATGTCAAAGAAATTATTTCTAGACATGGAGTACCAGTTTCGATTGTGTCTGATCATGATCCATGATTCACGTCGAACTTTCGGAGGAGTTTCTAAGAGCAGATGGGAACGCAGTTGAGATTGAGTACGATGTATCATCCACAGATGGATGGAAAAAGTGAACGAACAATTCAAACGCTAGAAGATATGTTAAAATTTTGCGTTATAGATTTCAAGGGGAGTTGATACAAACATCTACCTTTGGCAGGAACATCTAACTTAACTTATGAAGAACTTCCTATTCAAATTATTGATAGGAAGGAACAAGTCTTGAGAAATAAAATAATACCTTCAGTAAGGTAATATATACTAACCACGATGTTGAAGAAGCAACGTGGGATCTCGAAAGTAAAATGAATGAAAAGTTTCTTCATTTATTTATGTAAGAATAACGAGATTTTGGGGACAGAATCCTTATAAGGAGGGAAGAATGTAACGCCCGAGAATTTTGGATTTTGAATGAATTAATTTTTATTTGATTATGTGGATAAAATGAATTTAATTGATTAATTATGTGAGTAAGATGTTTGAAGGTCGTTCTATGACCTAGAATGTGTGGTTGTGGTTAGTATTCTGGCAATGTGCTAAGATTAATTGTTTTAAATTATCGAGACGAAAAGGAATGTTTTCCGAGATATTTTCCGTAAAAACATTATTCATCCGATTTCGTTCGGAGCTTAGATTCAAAATTTCGAGAAACACGTAATGATAGAATATGAAGATATAATGGAATATCTGATAATAGTTCCGTTATGGCAAACGAAGTTTTCACTTGCGGACGTAAAACCTAAGGGTTAATGAAAGAGATTTCTGAAAGAGAAATCTAATGCGTATAAACATTTAGGTTATTACACGTATGAGATACAAGTATATTACTTGTTCGAATACGAGTATGGTAGGAAGAATAGTACGACGTATAATATGAATATCGTATGAGTATTAGACGAAGAGAATACGTGAGTTATACATGTAGAATACGATTAGTTCTAATGGATTATGAGTTAAAGATTTGGTAGAATTCAATTGGACTTGGATTAATAGCAAGCCCAATAAATTAAGTAAGAAGGCCAAAGTCAAGGCCCAATTTTAAATTAAGTCTAGCCCAATCCAAGAAACCTAACCGCGGGTCGAATCGACGGGTCACGGGATGGGTAAAACCCATTGGGCAACCCATTGGATTACCCATAAAGGAGGTGGGCCGGCCACTTGGCCACCAAGTAAAGTGATTTCTTGGTGGCTAAGTTGAAGAGGAGGTGGAATAGTAAGGAGGTGACCTCTTAACCATTTTGCCCTCCATTTGGATTGCTTATAAATATAGAGCTTAGGTCGGCTATTTAGTGTTTCAGAAAGGTTGTCCAACCTATATTGTGAGAGAGAAAGAGCTAGAAAATTATAATCAATCTACTTCCAAGCAAACCATTATACGTTTATCAAAAATGTGAAGAACGACAAAGGTAAAATCTCGTAAACCTTAGTCTTCATCTCTTTCGATTACTTTCTAGTAGAGAATCGTGAATTGGTGGGGTGTGTTTAGTGAGGAGTAATAAGAATGTCTATTAATATTGTAAACATTGATAAGTTATGACCAAATTGAAAGTAGTATGCACACAAGCCAATCATGTTTGATGATAAAGCATCTACTTTGTAAACAATCTTATTCGTTTATTAATAAAAAGTATTAATTTATTAAAGGCTTTTAAATTATCTATATGATGCTGTTTTAAAATATGTGATAAACCCATAGTTTTAAGCAATGCTTTTAGAATAATGATGATGATCATTCTAATGAGATCTAAATTTTTAGAAAGCTTAAAACTAAAATAGTTCCCAATCGTTGGATTACTAAATTGGGGATTAGGGAATCCGGATAGATTGGTACATACGTTGCTTGCTCATTGGATGAGGATGATTGATCTCATGATCATTTGTGTGGAGACACTAAAGCAAGTATGTAGGTGCTTATTAGAGAATAAGTTCACTGAACGTGACTCGCTAAGGAATACCTAATGGAGTTTTACTTGCTTGTCAATAGGAATTCCTGTAGTGATAGTAGTACAAGTGATCCTTGGACTTGAGATCATCATAGTATCTTATGTATGATGAGTTATACTTTGACTTATTCCTTAAGACCCTTAGGGTATATCAAAGGGTATGCTTGGGTATAATAAGTTGTACATGGAGATAATGTATGATCAATAAAGAATCTACCACTTCTAGTAAAAGAATAAAAATGTCCTATGAGATTCGATAAATGACAACCCAGTAGTCCTTGGCCAAGGAAGAATGAAATTAGAAAGGAGTTTCTAATTTGCATTATTTGGGGTTGTGCATTTAAGAGTCGAAATACATATAATTAAATAAAATAAGACTTGACAGTAATTCCATATCTTATATTTAATTGGAACATTGTATGGTAGAAGGATTGAATTGTACGTCAACTATTTGCTCAAAGGTTCTTTTTATGATTAATGTTAAAATCTATATTATCTGGAAAGTCGTTGATCACTTGGGAGGCATATCCCTATTGTAAAATAAATATTATTTATTTAAATAAATTATTAGTTTAATTTATTTATTTAAATAAGATTAGAATTTTTCTAATTGATTTATTCACAACCGGTTTAATATGGAGAACCTAAAGGGTCACACCATAAAAGGAAGAATAATTATTTAAGAAGTTAATGGCATAATCGTAATAATAAGTTAAGTATATTTAATTTAATCTATGGTGATAGAATAAATTAAATAGCTTAATATTTATTATTTAATATTTTAGAAATATTAAATATAAATTAATAAGAGGAGTCTTATTATTATTATTACGATTATTATTATTTAATTCCTAAAGGAGTTTGGAAATTAATTAATAAAAGTACTCTCAAATATCCTAATAGGATTAGGAGGCAAATTAATTAAAAGAGTTTAATTAATTGTCCCTAATAAGATTAGGGAGCTTAATTAATTAAAAGGTTAATTAATTATTCCTAATAAGATTAGGAGCCTAATTAATTAAAAGAGTTTAATTAATTAAAATAAAACTCAATTCCTTAATTGTTAAGGATGGGTTGCCCACATCTATAAATAAGAGGAGTCTTATTATGGGTGAAAGAGAGGTTGACGTATTATTAGAATACGTAATTCCAATAGTTGGGAGAGTACGCCTTTTTCTATAGAGATAGAAAAACTAGGGTTTAGCCAACCACTCATCTTCTTGAATTCTTCTTCTTCCTTGGTGGATCACCTCTAGAGGCCAAACACTTGGGTGGCTAACGTTGATCAAAGGAAGGGACCAAACTCGGTGGATTCAAGTTGAACGCGAAAAGGATTGGAGGTGAACTTGTACCTGAGGAAGCTCGGATCTTCAAGGGTATGATTTTATTCTTTATCTTTTCGTTTAATTAATAATTGTGCATAAAGGGTGATCCGGGTTTATGGTTTGTAAAATTTTTAAACTCTGATTTTACACGTTTCCGCATTATTTTTGCAATTTGATTGCGTTCTTGAATATTACAAACCTAACAGTGGCATCAGAGCCAAACCTTTATGCAAATTATTAATTGTTTTAATTTGATATGTATATTGATATGTGTTTTGAACAAATTTTTTGGGCATAATTCATTGTATAAAATTTATTTAAAAAATAAAAATAAAATAAAAATCGAAATCAATTCGCGAAACAGTTTTTTATTTTTTGAAATTCCGTGGTTTTGATGACTGCAACATCGGTTAATATATATATATATATATATATATATATATATATATATATATATATATATATATATAATATATTTATATAACGTTATTATATATATATTAATGTCCTACACGGAACAACAATAAAAAAAAGGAATTGCAGGATATCATTCTCTCTAATCTTTGCAGGATCAGTTATATATGTATGATTATGTTAATATTATATATATATATATATATATATATATATATATATATATATATATATATATGTATAATGTTACAATAGTAATCATGATAAATGCATTCCAGTTCTTCCTTGTTAACAGGTCCTGCATATTCATGTAGCCAATGTCCAGAATATTATATATATAATATTCTTAATTATTTTATAATTAAAATAAAAGTTTATTTTAATTTTAAAATAAAAAGTTTATTTTAATCTTAAAATAAAAATTTATTTTAATATGAAAATAAAAAGTTTATTTTAATATTAAAATAAAAAGTTTTATTTTAATTTTAAAATTAAATTTTATACTAACTAATTAGAGTTGGAATTTAATTTCTTGCTAACTAATTAGAGTTGAAATTGGATTCCATGTTTCCATAAATAAACGAGTTTATTTATATATGAAATAAGATTTCATATTATTCAAAATAAAGGAGTTTATTTGTGAATAGGAAAAAGAATCAGTCTTTCCTTAAATAAAGGAGTTTATTTAGATATGAAATAAGATTTCATATTATTCAAAATAAAGGAGTTTATTTGTGAATAGGAAAGAGAATCCGTGTTTCCTTTGATGAATTTTTATTTTTTTATGTGGAATTGGATTCCATAATTAATTAAAATAAAGGATTTTATTTTGATTAATGATTTTGATTAAAATAAAATAGTTTATTTTATTCAAAATTAGATAAATTAAAATAAAATAATTTTATTTTGATTTAAATTTGGATTAAAATAAAGGAGTTTTTTTTTATTCAAAATTAGATTTTATACTAACTAAATTTGCCCATTAAATGATATCAATATATATATATTAAATGTTTATTATTCATGAGATGAATGTTATTTATTGATGCATATGGTGATGTGTATGATAATAAATGGGATTGATTATGGACTATTGACCAATGTGATTGGATTTTATTTTAGTAGGATGCATGAATGTATGAATTTTATTAAATGGGGTCTGCGTACCTCGTCTTCTCTAATTTTTCTTAATGTAAATTCTATCTCCCTCCAATGTACTTCCCCTTGACTGCTGATCAAGGTTTCTATTTATTTTAAAATAGTTTTGTAATAGGAATAGTTAGAATTAATTTTGAAGAATTGGAGATCAAGGAACAAGGAGCGCTTGAAGACCCATTTGTAATGGAGCCCGGGTTTAAATGTAATAGTTATGTTTAAATATTAATTCTTGCACCCCTAGGGTTTGACCTTTTGGTTCACTTGGTGGCTCTAGTGAACCAAACTAGAATAAAAGTCCATAATCAATCCGGGTAGAATATAGTATTCTATATGTGCATGCTTATACTATATATATATTATATATTATGCAAACATGCTTCGCATGTTTATTAATATGACGCGTATTTTATATATATATATGTGCATGCAAGCTAAACAAGATGAGACAAATTAATAACAAACCCCTCAAATATTTTATATTAAGTTGTAACGTTCAAAGATATTTGGAATATCGAACGTCGCCTTCTAGCATGATAGAAACAATAGAGTATTGAATATTTAATATGAGTTTGTTGTGCACACACAAGGCAAGTATTAAATATTTAAGATGTTGTTTTTATTACATATGATGTTTATAAGGAATTGAACATTACTGCTTTGTTGTGCACACACAAGGGCTGTAGTTTTCTCTTCACTTATATGGAAATGCTGGGTCTGACTTAACTTAAATCATTTTAGTTCGGATGTGCACACACTTGACCATTATGATTTAAGAGGCAAAATAAAAGGAGTTACATAGTTGATGTAATTGACAAGAGTTGTCTACCTATTTATTTATATATAGTTTGTTGTGCACACACAAGGCTATATACATTTGAAATGGGATCCTTATTCTCACTAGCATATCTTTAATTAGATATTGCCGAACTATATATTGAGGGTAATATAGTTTGATGAAAATAGTGGGAGATACCAATTTAAAACAAGACCTAATTATTTTGGTAATTAATAAAAGAATGTATGTTAAAATGTTGTTAATTACAAATTCATTTACAGAATTTTACAATGTCTAAATTACTATCACTGCGTAGCATATTAGATGCTAAATTAACTGGATCGAATTAAACGGATTGGTTAAGGTAATTGAGAATAGTTCTCACGGCTGAAAAGCTATCTTATGTCCTTAATACGCCTATCCCTGCAATGGTTGCAGACAATGCCTCTGAGGAAGATACTGCTACTTTTAGAAAGTGGCTAGATGATGCATAGTTGGCTCAATGCATCATGCTCGCATCCATGAGTAACAAGCTTCAGCGTCAGCATGAAATTATGGATGCTCCTATTATATTCCTGCACATCAAGTAGTTGATGGTGAGGAAAGTAGGACTGATAGATGTCAGATATCTAAGGAGCTCTTCCGATCTAGAATGACCGATGACACTACGGTACAGATAAAAGTCCTTAACATAATCAATTTGATTGATCAATTAGGACAACGGTTTTTATCATGGATGGAGAGTTGAGCCAAGATTTGATCTTGCATTCACTCCCGGACTCATTTCACAATTGTTGTGAATTTTTCATATGAACAAGATAGATATCAGCCTCGCTGATTTGCTTAACATGTTGAAAAATGTTGAGAGTCACTTTCTAACCAAGAAATACCATGTCTTACTGGTAGGGGCCAAAGGATCTTCTGAAAAGAAGAATGATTCTAAGAAGGTAGATATAAAGGCAAAAATAAAGGATAATAAGAAAAAAAACTGATACGGATAGCAAAGGAGTTTGCTTCCACTGCAATAAGCCTGGACACTAGAAGGAAACTGCAAGAAGCATCTTGCAGAGGCTAACCAAAGAAGCTTAGTGAAGTTTCGGTTACAAATATAAATTTGTTCATAATTTAAAATAAATTTTTCTTTAAGTCAATGTTCTACTTGGGTATTAGATACTGACTTTGGTTATCATAAATATAGATTTATGAAGGGACCAAGCAGAAGTAGAAAGCTAAACAAATATAAGTAAACCTATGTATGGGAAATGAAGCAAAGGTTGCTGCATTAGCCATAGGAATTTATAGTTTAGCAATGCCTACGGGCAAGTCTATTAAGTCAATAAGTTGTTATTGTATTCCAGTTCTCGTTGGAAACATTATTTCCATTTTATTATTGGGTAATGAAATCTTTGGTATTATAATTAGGAATAATTGTTGTTCTATTTATAATAATAATGTTTTGTATAGAACTGGAATATTACTTAATGGATTTTGTATACTTGACTTACGTGAAAAATATATTTTGCAAATTGAACAAACTAGTATAAGAAAAGGAGATGATCACTCAAAGAGTTGAATGTATGTATTTGTTGAAATACAAGTGTGAATTATTTGAAAGGTTCAAAGAATTCAGAAATGAAACAAATTGACAAAGTATTAAGATTCTTTGATTAGATCAAGGAATAAATACTTGTGCAATAAGTTTCTAGATCATCTCAAATGGTTTTCTCGTAATGGACACATCCTGATACGCAATAATTGATTGATGTATCTGAATGGAAAAATCGTACCTTGTTGGATATGGTGCGGTCCATAATGATTTTACCGACATTCCAGTATCCTTCTAGGGTAATGTCCTAAAAATGGCTGCATATCTACGAAAGGGTAACCTCAAAATCCGGCCCCAAGACTCCATAAAAGTTATGGACAGGGAGGATTCCTAATCTTAAGTATGTTAAGATAAGGGGTTGTCCAACTTATGTGAAACGGTTTCAAAGGATAAGCTTGGGACAAAATTTGACAAGTATAGATTTGTGGGACACCCTAAAGTAAGTTTAAGTTATATGTTCTATAATCCTACTTAGCAAAAGGTGTTTGTTGTGAAACACGCTACCTTCTAAGATAAAGGTGTTTATCATTGAAAGGGGCTAGTGGGAGGATAATAGATCTTGAAAAGTTCAAGAACCACAAAACACTACAAGTCGAATAAGAGGAACCCATAGATAGAGCTATTGTACCACAACCGAATCGTAAATCTGGAATAGTACCGAAGATACCTAGGAGGTATGGATTCATCATGGATGATGATGATGAGGTACGTATCATAGAAGATGATGATCCAGTTACATACGATAAGGTAAGAGTTGTAGACACTCAGAGAAATGGATTGAAGCAATCTTCTCAAAAATGGAACATTCATTTTGATATGATAATCAAAAGAGTTTGATTTTATCAAAACCAAGAATGAACCTAGTGTCTACAAAAGGGTCAGTGGGAGCGTCGTGACATTTCTATTATTATATGTTGATATAATACGGATAAGGAATGACATGCCAATGCTAAAATCAATAAAGATAAAGTTGTCTAAACATTCCTCCATGAATGATTTGGGAAGAGTATCTTAATTGGGGATGCAAATCTATATGGATAGATTTAAAAGGATGCTCGGCTTAACCCAAGGAACGTATATTCATTTGATGTTAAAGTTGTTTAGCATGGCAAACTCCATGGGATATATCATGTTGATGAGCCCTGGAGTGTATCTCTCTTAATAGTCCCCATAGACTCCTAAAAGAGAGATCGCATGAGTGACTATCATGTATGCAATGAAATATACGCGACCTGATGTTGATCAGTCATATTCTGGAGAAGTTCACTATGAGACAGTGAAAAACATCTTAAAGTACTTAACCAGCACTAAGGATGTGATATAATTCATGGCGGGTCTGAATTAAAACTAGAGGGCTTAACAGACTCAAGTTTTTCAGACAGACCAAGACGACAGAAAATCCACTTTAAGGTAAAGGGTTACCTTGAACGGTGGTGCAGTGAATTGGAAAGGTTCCAAACAAAAAAAAGTTGTTGGTTTAGTGATAAAGACAAAGTATATTGCTATAAATGAAGCTACAGGTTGATTATTTGGATGAAAAGTTCATTACAGAACTAGGAATAGTTCCTAAGTCTCATCTTAGATCTAAACATGTGTTGTGGCACTTTCATTTGATTATAAGAATCATTGAAAGATGAGACATCACTATAGAGATAGTGAACTCTCAAGAACAATATTACATATCCATTAACTGAAGCTTATCTAACAGCAGGATAATCATCACTTAGAGAAGAAGAGTATGAGATACCATGACGATTGGCTTTAGTGCAAGTGGGAGATTGAAAGTAGTATGCACACAAGCCAATCATGTTTGATGATAAAGCATCTACTTTGTAAACAATCTTATTCGTTTATTAATAAAAAGTATTAATTTATTAAAGGCTTTTAAATTATCTATATGATGCTGTTTTAAAATATGTGATAAACCCATAATTTTAAGCAATGCTTTTAGAATAATGATGATGATCATTCTAATGAGATCTAAATTCTTTGAAAGCTTAAAACTAAAATAGTTCCCAATCGTTGGATTACTAAATTGGGGATTAGTGAATCCGGATAGATTGGTACATACGTTGCTTGCTCATTGGATGAGGATGATTGATCTCATGATCATTTGTGTGGAGACACTAAAGCAAGTATGTAGGTGCTTATTAGAGAATAAGTTCACTGAACGTGACCCGCTAAGGAATACCTAATGGAGTTTTACTTGTCTGTCAATAGGAATTCCTGTAGTGATAGTAGTACAAGTGATCCTTGGACTTGAGATCATCATAGTATCTTATGTATGATGAGTTATACTTTGACTTATTCCTTAAGACCCTTAGGGTATATCAAAGGGTATGCTTGGGTATAATAAGTTGTACATGGAGATAATGTATGATCAATAAAGAATCTACCACTTCTAGTAAAAGAATAAAAATGTCCTATGTGATTCGATAAATGACAACCCAGTAGTCCTTGCCCAAGTCAAAATGAAATTAGAAAGGAGTTTCTAATTTGCATTATTTGGGGTTGTGCATTTAAGAGTCGAAATACATATAATTAAATAAAATAAGACTTGACAGTAATTCCAAATCTTATATTTAATTAGGACATTGTATCGTGGAAGGATTGAATTGTACGGCAACTATTTACTCAAAGGTTCTTTTATGATTAATGTTGAAATCTATATTATCTGGAAAGTCGTTGATCGCTAGGGAGGCTTATCCCTATTGTAGAATAAATATAATTTATTTAAATAAATTATTAGTTTAATTTATTTATTTAAATATGATTAGAATTTTTCTAATTGATTTATTCACAACCGGTTTAATATGGAGAACCTAAAGGGTCACACCATAAAAGGAAGAATAATTATTTAAGAAGTTAATGGCATAATCGTAATAATAAGTTAAGTATATTTAATTTAATCTATGGTGATAGAATAAATTAAATAGCTTAATATTTATTATTTAATATTTTGGAAATATTAAATATAAATTAATAAGAGGAGTCTTATTATTATTATTACGATTATTATTATTTAATTCCTAAAGGAGTTTGGGAATTAATTAATAAAAGTACTCTCAAATATCCTAATAGGATTAGGAGACAAATTAATTAAAAGAGTTTAATTAATTGTCCCTAATAAGATTAGGGAGCTTAATTAATTAAAAGGTTAATTAATTATTCCTAATAAGATTAGGAGCCTAATTAATTAAAAGAGTTTAATTAATTAAAATAAAACCCAATTCCTTAATTGTTAAGGATGGGTTGCCCACATCTATAAATAAGAGGAGTCTTATTATGGGTGAAAGAGAGGTTGACGTATTATTAGAATACGTAATTCCAATAGTTGGGAGAGTACGCCTTTTTCTATAGAGATAGAAAAGCTAGGGTTTAGCCAACCACCCATCTTTTTGAATTCTTCTTCTTCCTTGGTGGATCACCTCTAGAGGCCAAACACTTGGGTGGCTAACGTTGATCAAAGGAAGGGACCAAACCCGGTGGATTCAAGTTGAACGCGAAAAGGATTGGAGGTGAACTTTTACCTGAGGAAGCTCGGATCTTCAAGGGTATGATTTTATTCTTTATCTTTTCGTTTAATTAATAATTGTGCATAAACGGTGATCCGGGTTTATGGTTTGTATAATTTTTAAACTCTGATTTTACACATTTCCGCATTATTTTTACAATTTGATTGCGTTCATGAATATTACAAACCTAACACAAATGAAAATTGTAAGTGTTTACGTAAGTTAAAAACCGTAGAAAGTCATGAACATGAACTTAGTTATGATATGACGATTTGAAAACCATCATAGCTAGGGTATGTGCATATGGTTTGGTTAGGGTGGAGATGATGAATCAATGGAGTGTTCCATTTAATTTGACTTATAGAACACGAGTAACGAAGTTATGGCGAATTTTGCAAAAATAGACGTTAAACATCGAAATCATAGAAATCTCGGATTAAAGGTCAAAAGTTGTCTTATGACTTGAAAATGTTGGTTTCAAATGTCAACACGTGAGATAAGGTATTCAAGAGTTGTGGACTCGAGGATCGTCGAATTCCGACTTATAACGAAGAAAATGAGTATTGAACGCTCGAAAACAATAAACGAACGCTCAAAATGAACCCAAAAGTGAATTCTAAGTTAAAGGATTCAAAAATGTAAAATTCTCATATGAACACCTAGAGTATGTAATTTATGAGTTGTGGGCTTTTGAATAAGCCAATTCGGATGTAAAACGAATAAGTTATGAAGCCGGGAGTTTCATTATGAAAATAAACTGTCATGTCTATCTGGTGCACAGGGGCTCTCGCTCCTAAGGTTTATAACTACAGCTTTGATACCAACAAGATGGGCTATTCTCTACGCACAACCATGAAGAGATTAATTGATGGGGTAAATCACTACCCGATTGTTCAAGGACAGACCTGTCATACCATAAGTCGAGACATGGTGGTGCACATTACTCAAAAGGAATACTAGAGCGCCATGGAGCGTGGAATGTTAGATTGAGCCTAGAGGGAAAAGTTTAGTAGTTGTATTTTTTATATCTATTTATGTGTCATTTAATCTATTGTTGTTGAAATCTTTGTCTTTTGTGTAAGATGTGAGATGGTTGAAAACCCCCCAAGCTTTTGAAACATATTAAAGGGGTAGTACGATAGTGTTGTCCCCGTCTTTTGTGATATTAGGCGATATGTTTTATAATTTATAGCAGTATGCTAGAGAGGATCATGTAATTGTTACGATTTGACATGAATATAAATGATCTTATTTCAGAAACATGTTTTAAAATTTTATTTCTTTGAGAAATGTCTAAGTAATATAATTAGATAATAAAATGAACATTTACGATGCAGAACAAGTAGCCCAAACGTAGAATAATTGTACTAGAAGAGTTGGTTAGTGATGAGAGAGAACCAGTAGACCTGATACATAGGCCTGTAGATCTGTTAGGGGAAGAAATGAACCAGTACCACCCGTTCCCCAAGCAGTTAAAGTTACGAACTTTAAAGATTTTAGGAGTGTAGGACCTCTGGAATTCGTAGGCAATACCGATCCGATCGTGGCTCAGACATGGATCAAAGATATAGAGAAGGCTTTCACCATCGCTCGTGTGGGTGAAGACCAGAAGATGGCATTTCCAACCTACACGATGAGAGGCGAAGAGAACTACTGGTGGGAGGCAAATCAGCAGAGAGCGGGAGAAGGGATAGTCACTTGGGAGAGGTTTAAGACTCTATTCTTTGGAAATTATTTCCCAAAGAGCATGAAGAATAAAATGGAGGTAAAGTTCTTAGAACTTAAGAAATGAGATATGACGGTGGCGCAATACGCGGCTAAGTTAAATTAACTAGCCCGGTTTGCTAAACACCAGGTGGTAGATGAAGAGAGAAAAGCTAGGTGTTTTGAGCAAGGACTGAAGCATTGGTTGTTTAACAAGGTGTCGGTTCTTCAGATTGACTCTTTTACAATGTTGTTGGAAAAGGCTATTATTGTCGATGGAGGAAGTGAAGCATTAAGTCTGTATAATAAAGAGAAGAAGGGAATGAACATCGGAGTAGAAAACCGAGGAGGAAGTAGCAACGGAGGTAGCAATTTAGGAAAGATAAAATGGGATAATAATAACAACAACAATAATCTCAACAATCAAGTGCGGAAGTTTCAAGGAGAGTTAAAGAAGAAGGGGGAAGGATGCCCCAAGTGTGGGAGGTATCACCAGGGCGAGTGTTGGAAAGGGCGCAGTGTATGTTACAACTGTGGCCAAGAGGGACATTATGCTCCAAACTGCCCAAAGCTGAAGAAGATCAATGGATGTTTCACTTATGGTTCGACGGACCATATGATCAAAGATTGCCCAAAGAAAGGAAGTAGCGGAGGAAGCGACCAACAAGGAGGAAATATCAAACTGATGATTGGCAGACCGACCCAATCCAACCGTCCAACTGCCAGAATGTTTAATATGGCCGTCCAGGACGCTGTGGCTGTAATAACCCAATATTTTCTATATAAATAAAACAGAAATTTTGCGTATAAATTTTTTATTATTATTTAAGGATGAGGATTTGTACAAGATATGGACGGCCAAATTTTACACCAGTGTTGACTTTTGCACCCCAAACCGAAAAAGGTGTCTAAGTACACCCCAAACTTCATTATACGTAACAAAACGCACACATTCTTTACTTAACCGGTCAAAAGTGACCGACTAAGGCTGTAACAAAAGTTTGGGGTACAAATTGTAACAGTTTAAAAAAATTTAAACTTTTTTTAACAATTTTTTGTTTAAAACAAACTAAAATTTATAACAGTTTAAAAAAAATTTATAACTGTCTAAAATTTTTTTTGTTAAAAACAGTTTAATTTTTTTTTACTAAAAGTAGTTAAAAAAATTTGTTTTATTTTAAAAAAAAATTATAACAGTTAAAAAAAAGTTTATAACAGTTTAAAAAAAATTGTTAAAAACATTTTAAATTTTTTTTATAATAGTTTAAAAAATAGTTGTTAAAAACAGTTTAAAAAAAATTTGTTAAAAACAGTCAAATTTTTTTTTGCTAAAAATAGTTAAAAATATTTATTTTGTTTTAAAAAAAATTATAACAGTTCAAAAAAAAATTATAACAGTCTAAAAAAAATTGTTAAAAACAGTTTAAATTTTTTTTGCTAAAAACATTTAAAACAATTTATTTTGTTTTAAAAATTTTGTTATAACTGCTAATTTTTTTTTATAACAGTTAAAAAAAATTTATAACAGTTTAAAAATAATTTGATAAAAATTGTTAAAAACAGTTAAAAAAATTAAATATTTTAAAAAAAAATTGTTAAAAACAGTTAAACAAATTTATTTTGTTTTAAAAAAATATTATAACAGCTTAAAAAAATTATAACAGTCTAATTTTTTTTTTTTGTTAAAAACAGTTTAAATTATTTTTGTTATAAACAGTTAAAAAAATTATTTTATTTTGGAAAAAAAGTTTAACAGTTAAAAAAAAAATTTAACAGTTAAAATATTTTTTTGTTAAAAACAGTTAAAAAAATTGTTTTGTTTTAAAAAAAATTTATAACAGTTTTAAAAAAAATTATAAAAGTTTTAAATTTTTTTTGATAAAAACAGTTTTAAAAAAATTGGGGGTGTCACAGGTTGGTATCAAAGCTAACCTTCCCTCTAGGCTCAATTTAACATTCCATGCTCTATGGCGCTCTGGTATTCCTTTTGAGTAATGTGCACCACCATGTCTCGACTTATGGTATGACAGGTCTGTCCTTGATCAGTCGGGTAGTGATTTACCCCATCAATTAATCTCTTCATGGCTGTGCGTAGAGCATAGCCCATCTTGTTCATTTTCCTCCTCTTTCACCGCACCTCATCCTCTAGATCATTTGTCATATCATTGGCTTCCTCCCACTTCTCCTCGAAGTGAATCTTATCCATCACCTCTATCTCTAACTGAGTACGGAGAGCCTCTTTATCTGTTCTCTCACTCAAAACCTCCTGATCCATTTCTTCAAACTTCCCTGCCAACTCCACGTTCCTAGCCACCGATCGATGAAACAAAGTCCCCATCTGGATCCCTGCCTCCTTACGGTGAGCAATCTCAACCTCCATCTCCTGCATTGCTAATTTCCTCTAATGGTCCTCGTCCCTCAACCTCTGGAACTCAGACTCCCTCTCCCTAACCTCAATCTCTAACTCCTCCACTCTACATCCTAATTCCAAGATCTGTTCCTCATACTCCCCCAACATCCAATCCTCAAAAATAGCCTCGTCGGAGTCCTCCATGGGCTCAAGCTCCTCCTCCGGATCAGACTCCTCGGGTAATTGCTCCATCTCCTCCTCCTCGTCATCATCATTGAAAGGGGCCATGTTGATCGATTTCGCAATCAATGAATACGTGCAAGTATACACGGTCAACAAGTAATAAAGTGATAAGAAAAGTATCGTTCCCACGAGGAATTATTTAATAAAAATCACCAAGTACTAATTCTTAACCAAACTAATTTTATTAAACAATCTCAAATCGTGATTTTTCTAATTAAGAAAACTAAATTAACTAATTAAAACTAAGATTTTAACGAATGAATTCAAATAAATAAATATTAAGACTTCAATATCCCCAATTATGAATTATAAATTAATTATCCAATTATCCAAATTATTATGTCTACTGAATTGTTAACAGGAATTCTCAAATGCCAAAAGTCCTTTTCCAAGTGATCAATTGCCTTCTATTTAATCCAGATTAATTTTGCTATATTCCTATGCAAAACAATTGAATTAAACTCCTTTAATCCCAATTCCTTATGTGTTACATGCGGTGAACATATATTTCCATTCAATTCACAAACCTAATTATTCACTTTGCAAATAACTAAGTCACATGATATCATGCCCAGTTCTAACCCTAGAATTCCTCTTCCAATTCCTTCTAGAGTAACAAGGTAATTACTGATCAAATAATTCAGCAATATGCACAAGACAAGATAAACAACTCACTTTAACATAAATAATTGGAATATAATGAATAACTAATTCATAGCCATAAAAAGTTCAATTGAAATCTTAATAAAACAAGTTAGTTCATAATTAATGAATTAAATCCAAGAATCCACGATTGAATAGACATTAAAAGATAAAAGTATGATAAGAGAAGAGAATAGAATCTGTTGTCAGCAAATCTGATGCTCCCCTCTTGCTCTTGCTCTTGATCTTCAATGATCTCCAAGTTGCTTCAATCTCCAAAACTAATAAGAACTAAGGTTAATGTTCTAATCTAATGGAGTGTATATCTAATCTAAGCTATGTAATCTCCCTTTATTTTATGCCTTACATCATGTATTTATAGGTTACAAGTCTAATTTTTAGCTTAGGAACAAACCCAATCCAATTTGGAGTCAAAAAAGTGTCAAAATTCGCCCAAAACGCGTCCAGGCCCGCACCAATCCTTTCTCCAGCGCCCCAGCACTGGGAACGGCGCTGGGATTCTGCCCCCCAGCGCCCCGGCGCTGGCCCAAAAGTTGACATTTTCTGCTCCGACGTCCTTTGGGAAAACGGCCATAACTTCTTCGTCCAAACTCCGATTTAGATGATTCAAGATGTTCTGGAAAGAGGAGAAGTAGATCTACAACTTTCATTCTTGAAGTTTTTCGAAATAATGTCCGGAGCTATAGTCAAATGGGCTCTGAAGTGACTGCTGTGTAAATGACAAGCCGAAACCGCAAATCTAGCCACCCCGAACGTCGATCCATGCAACTTTTGTCCCAAATCCTATAAAACAATATAAAACATGCTTGAATAGACACAAACACATAAAAACATCCTAAAAGACTTGAGAACAACAATAAATTAAGCCTGAATGTATCCAATTCATGTGTATAAAACTCACTCATCAGGCCACTACTGATATAGGCTCTGTTATCAATGGTACCTTAAATACCACGTGTATGTCACGCGGCTCCTCCTCTACTACTCGGCTAGGTCCTCTCATGTCAGTCATCCTACAATCACCAACATAAGACAAACAAACAACAACCCTATCAGAATGTTAAATAAACATATGTTCATTGTATATAATGAAATTATATTTCATAACACACTAAGTTCCTCTCTAGGAAAATCTACATGAGTCTTCTCTATCTTCTAAGTTCTCCTAAGTTATAATCTAAGGACTCTCGGTCCTAAGGTTTATAACTACAGCTTTGACACCAACCTGTGACACCCCCAAATTTAGCCGGGAGTTTCGTTATGAAAATAAACTGTCATGTCTATTTAGTGCACAGGGGCTCTCGCTCCTAAGGTTTATAACTACAACTTTGATACCAACAAGATGGGCTATGCTCTACGCACAGCCATGAAGAGATTAATTGATGGGGTAAATCACTACCCGGCTGATCAAGGACAGACCTGTCATACCATAAGTCGAGACATGGTGGTGCACATTACTCAAAAGGAATACCAGAGCGCCATGGAGCGTGGAATGTTAGATTGAGCCTAGAGGGAAAAGTTTAGTAGTTGTATTTTTTATATCTATTTATGTGTCATTTTATTTTGTTTTAAAAAAAATTATAATAGTTTAAAAAAAATTGTTTTTTAATTGTATGGTAATTGTATGATAACTATTTTAAAATTCTGTTTTTAAAAACTCCTATATTTAAAATCATTTTATTTTATTTAAATTAATTATTTTTGCCAATTTTTAAGATACTGTTACAATTTGCACCCCAAACTTTTGTTACCGCCTTAGCTGGTCACTTTTGACCGGTTAAGTGAAGAAAGTGTGCGTTTTGTTACGTATAATGAAGTTTGGGGTGTACTTAGACACCTTTTTCGGTTTGGGGTGTACTTATAGCAAATTGTCTTTTAGTCTATATTATTTAAATAATAAATGAAATGATTTTTAGAATAATTATAATAATAATTTTTTATATGAATTTTTACTCAGATTATTAAGTTAAGTATTTTAACTTAATTAATAAAGTTGATTATGCAAGGTAAATCAGATATGGAATCCAAACCCTAATTTTGGTCATGGAATAAGGAATGACAATAATAATATAATATTAATTATATTTTGATTTTTAGTGCTATAAGTATGTACTGTATACGTGGACCGATAATGGTTGGTCAATTATAGCGTTATATGACAAACCCTAATTATTGACTCGAAACCCTAATAATGAAATTAAAAACCCTAATTGATATTTAGGAACCCCAACTGTCAAACTGGGAAACCCTAATTGCTAATTTAGGATGTTTAATGCTCATTAGCGGACTTTAAACCCTAATGATCATGATTAATGTGATTAGAAACCCTAATTACAAATTGTTAACCCTAATTATTAAATTGTTAGTCCTTATTAGTAAATTGTTAACCCTAATTATCAAATGGGTGCTCTAATTGACAAATTAGTGATCTTAATTATAATTAGAAATATAAAACCCTAATGTTCCTGTATAATGTAATTAGAAAGCTAATCTAATTAACAAATCCTAATTTTCTATTTTTAAGAACTAATTTATTTTTATTTTATTTTATTTTTGTAAACCCTAAAATGTAATTCTAGAAAACCAATTATTGGAAAAACTTAGGGTTAAACTCTAAGGGTTAAATTCTAAGGGTCAAACCCTAAGAGTTTGCCAATTGCCCAAAATGCCATTAAATTTTCAAGACAAAAGACTAAAATGCCCTTTGTCACATTTTCTTTTATTAAGTTTACTTGTAAATCTAGGCAAAATGGAGTGGGTGACCTAATTTGTTAACTTACTACAACTTAAAATCTCCAGCACATTAAGCTAGATCTCAGTCACTTCAATACAAGTCATTCTATAAATAGATTTGAAGAGAGAGAAATGACATTCATTTGCTCATTTGGTGACAACACACCCCCAAGACCCTCTCTCTCTAAAACCTACGAAATCTCCTTTATAAATCAGTCACAAACCAAGCCCCACCAATACATATAACCAAATCAAAAGCCAGAATCAGAAATTAGATATAGAAGGTATAAAACCCTAGCTTGATTTTTGTCCAATTATCTATTGTTTGATGTTTGAAATTTTTGTTAAAACATGTTGATTATAGTGTCTAATGATGATCTGGGTTGCCAGATGTTAGATCCATAACATCTAGAGTGAATATTTCAAAATCTGGAAAAATGAGAAATATGGTCTGACAACCAAATGTCAGGTCCCATAGATCTCGCCCTGTTATGTGTTTTTGTGTTTTTAAGCTTTGATCTGGTAGTATGCTATGAGTCAGATCGTAAGCCGATGGAAAGTTATTAGTGGTCAAACCACGTTGACCGGCATTGACCACGCGTTTCTAGGTAACACATAACGTGCCCAGAAAGTCTGACAGCCTGTTCATGCATTTAGATCTTGCTTTTGTTTACGTGTTAGACCCTGTTATTGTTGTAATATTGTTCTCTGACGTCTAGGCTACATGACCATGCCTCTAGAATCATTATATCCTTCTCTGAATCAAAGAAATCTATGGTCAAAGTGGTGAGGACGAAACTGTCGGATGAAGTTCCTGGGTAACTCAGAAACCTTCATAAGAAGTTTCAGATCACTACTTTGACCGGTCTATATATGCTTTATGTGATGTTATTAAAATGAATTTTTGTAATAGATCTGTAGTACTACATGTGTTCTACAACCTAGAACCCTTAGATCAATTAAACATCAAAAGGAATTCAAGTTATGGAAGCCCAAATATGAACAGTCGAACTGTTCTTCATTTCTGGGCAAACCCAGGATTGAAGAACAGCTCTGACAGATTGTTCATCAGCCTAGATCTTGCATTTGTATTATGTTATGAACCTGTTGATGGCTGGATCGTGTAATCTTGCATGCGTACTATAAGATCTGACCAAGATAATGCTCAGAATCATAACAGTTTACAAACTATTGTTGTTGAAACCAGTTACCTTGTTAACTGACATTGGTTTCTGTGTTTGGCCAAGAACAGCTCAAGAACACCTATAGCGACAGTTTCGTCGCTATAGGGACATTTAGCGACATATATTTTTGGAAATTAATTAATTTTATTAAATAATTATAGAAAATTAGTTTTTAATTATTAAAAATACAAAATAAATTATTAAAAATTATTTTAAAATCTAAAAATTAGTATTTAATTATTTTTAATATATTTCATAAATATTTAATATTTTTGAAATATTAAAAGTATTTAATTTATTTAATTATTATATTAAATAAATTATTTAAAAATGATTTTAATATTTGAAAAATCATTTAAATTTATATAATGATATAAGAAAATATTTTAAGTTATTTTTAATGACTTTTAATATTTTGTGAAGAAATTCATTAATAAATTAATATTAATTATAATTGAGTTATTTACTAAATGAATTAAATAAATTAATTAAAAATGAATTTATTATATTAAAAATCATTTTAAATAATAATAAGGTATTTAAAAATATTTGAAGTTATAAAATATAAATTTTAATATTTAAAGGTAAATTTCATTAATTAATTATTTTTAATGATATTTAGGTTATTTAATAATTATATTAAATAAATTAGTTTAAAAATGATTTTTATATTATAATAATCATTTTAAATGAAAATAAAGTGATTAAAGAAATTTTAAGTTATAAAATATAACTTTTAATATTTAGAGGATAATTTCATTAATAATTTAATATTAATGATTATTAAATTATAATTAATAATATTAAATTTATTTAATAATTATATTAAATAAATAGTTTAAAAATGGTTTTATTAATTTAAAAATCATTTAAGAAGGATATAAATGATTTAAAAATATTTTAAGTTATACTTAATGACTTTTAATATTTTGATAAATAATACATTAATACTTTAATATTAATGATTACTATTTAAAAATGATTTTAAATATTTTAAAAATCATTTAAGGGTAATATTAATACTTTAAAAATATTTTAAGTTATTATAAATAACTTTAATATTTTGACAATTGTTTCATTAATGGTTTAATATTAATTAAATATTAATGATAATAGAATTGTTTAATATTTAAATCATTTAATAATGATTCAGATGTTTGAAAATTCGTGATAAATTATAATAAATGTTTAAAAATTATTATAAGTCATTTAAAAATAATATGATTGATATATAAGTTATCTAAATGGACACTGAACTACTGTACAGAGTCTTAGACTCGATAAATACCCGATAAAGTTGTCAGTACACCGACATATTTTAGAAATTGATATGTACTTAGATATGTTGACTTGATAAATATTTATTTGTGATTCAATGGTTGTTAAACTTACATGACAATTTGATTAGGTTATATGCTGACTGCAAATAGCAGTACAATATGATATGTTATGTTATTCTAATAAAACGAATGATCTATTTAATGATAGGGCTTGTTATAAAAGATAAATCTAAGTTGTGTAAGCAGCAGAAAAGGCAAGTATCTAACCCTTTGCATTTACTTTATGCAATGGACATGCGTAAGATAATATCTGAATTATTCTTTTCAATTGTTCAAATATTTCAACCTTTGAATGTACTTATGCAATGATTCTGTATAAGTTAGTTATTAAATTATAATTTGTTGTATAAGTTCCTTAATTCTGTTATTGTAGATCAAGGAATATATTATGTTCGTTAATTTCTAAACTTGGTTATACAAGTGTCCTCACTTGGATAATCATTATATTTTATCACATGTTGATACATACTTATCGGTGTCCAATATGTACAAGTTGAATTAAAAGTAGTCTAAGCTATTTGATCTGGATAGACACAAACTTAAAATTGTTGTTGAACAAGATAAGAACTTTATTATTATCCAACTAAATTGTTTTGGTTCAGATTCTAGACTAGTATGAACATCCCAAATATGGGAAAGTCTTATGCGCCTAAGGCAGAAATGCTAGACGAAAATATCATCCTTTAATGTAGTATTGATCAATATAGGGCATAACAGGCTGATCACCCCCCCCCCCCCCCCCGTGCCCGTAAGTTGTGATGGTTTAAAGATGAAGTTCTGTTTAACCTTTTCAAAAATAGAAAACAATGTTCATAGTCTGTCAAATGATCCTCATTTATAGTCAATACGTGATTTCAAAAATTTGAAATCGAAATGATATGTTATTTATTATTGGTTCAGCTTACTTCACAACTGTTGATTCGTTGTAGAAGTATCGTTCAAAGAAAACATTTAATTCGTTCAGCTAAATGTTATTGTTGCTATTACTTATTGAGCACTCAAATGCTCATCCTTGCTTAATTTAAATGTTTTCAGCTAAGTGTGAACAAACTGAAGGCTCTGCCAAGAACAAAGGGAAAGGGAAGGTGGCTGAATGAATGATAATGCTATCTTTTGTAATAACTAGACTTTATTAGGATAATGATGATATATATTAATTATCATGCAATGTAATGAATGTTTGAAGGTTTCGTACTTGGGAATGAAAACTCTGATAATATATAAATTAAATTTGATAATCTATATTATTCTTATTATTATTAGTATTATTCTGCTCATAGAAATGGTATCGTGAAGCACTGAGTTCGGGTTTCAAGTACCTGAATTTGGGGGCATCACGGTGGCTGTAAAGGATGTGGTGATAGGTATCATCTCGATTAATGATATAAATGCCTATGTATTGTTTAATTCGGGTGCCACCAGTTCTTTTTGTATCTGAGGAATTTGCTAATCGAATTAATTTACCCTGAGAACGATTAAGAAATCTCTTGAACATAAAAGTTGCGAATAAGGAAGTATTCCCTGTAGAGTATATTTACCAAAATTGTCGAGTAAATATTAGAGATCATGAACTAAGTGTAGACCTGATCCCAATAAGATTGTGAGAGTTTGACTTAATATTAGGAATGGATTGGTTGTATAACCATGCCACGATAATTGACTGTCAGAACAAAAGAATGAACCTTCGAACTTCAAATAAGTCTAAGGTAGTGTTTTATAGTAGCTCATCGCATAAGCAATCATGTTGTCTTAGGATGATGAAGGCCAAGAATTGTTAAGGAAAGGATGTGTAGTTTATTTAGCATACATTATTGATACTCAGAAGAAGGGGATAGAAATTTAGGATATACCTGTAGTGAGAGAATTTCAAGATGTATTTCCAAGCGATCTGTCTGGTCTTCCGCCAGACAGAGAAATCAAATTCATAATAGACTTATCACCAGGAACTGCAACGATTTCGAAAGCCCCATATCGTATGGCGCCAGTATAGATGAAGGAATTGATGATACAATTGCAAGAGTTGCTAGATAAGGGTTATATTTGGCCGAGTGTTTCTCCTTGGGGAGTACCAGTATTGTTTGTAAAGAAGAAGGATGGATCGATGAGGCTTTGTATCGATTATCAAGAATTAAATAGAGTAACGATTAAGAATAGATATCCATTACCAAGGATAGATGATCTTTTCGACCAACTGAAGGGAGCTAAGTGTTTCTCAAAGATAGATTTGTGAACGGGTTATCACAAACTAAAGGTACGGGAAGAGGATATATCAAAGACGGTGTTTCAAACTCGTTACGAACATTTCAAATTTTTGGTAATGTCATTAGGGTTTACGAATGCTCTGGCAACTTTTATGGATTTGATGAACCGAGTCTTCAAACCATTCTTAGATTAACTCGTAGTAGTTTTCATCGACAATATACTAATTTACTTAAAGACGGAAGAAGAACACGCCGACCATCTGAAGATGGTTTTGGAGGCGCTAAGGAAGGAGAAGTTGTACGCAAAATTTTCCAAACGCGAATTTTGGATGAAGAAGGTTCAATTCTTAAGACATGTGGTGGATAAGGATGGAATATCAGTAGACCCTGCAAAAGTAGAAGCAATAAGTAATTGGGAGCAACCGAAGATGCCAACTGAAGTGAGAAGTTTCTTAAGGTTAGCTGGGTAGTATCGAAGATTTATGCAAGATAGCCACTTCGTTAACCAATTTAACAAGGAAGACGGTGAAATATGTGTAGACGGACAAGTGCGAGGAGAGTTTCCAAGAGCTAAAAAAGAGATTGAGCGAGGCGCATGTATTATCATTACCGGATGATACGGGAGGATTTGTGGTGTATAGTGATGTGTCGCATAAAGGAATGGGTTGTGTACTAATACAACATGTCAAAGTCATTGCGTATGCATCACAATAATTGAAGGATTACAAAAAATGATACACTACTCATGACTTAGAGTTAGCGGTAATTGTTTTTGCGTTAAAGATTTGGAGACATTATTTGTATGGAGAAAAATGTGAGATATACACGGACCATAAGAGTCTGAAATATATATTCACACAGAAGGAGTTGAACATGTATCAAAGAATGTGGTTATAATTAATCAAGGATTATGACTGCGGTATTCTTTATCACTTGGGAAAGGCGAACGTTGTGGCCGATGCGCTGAGTAGGAAAGGAAGGGAGAAGTTATTTCAATTGACAAATCAGGAGGAGTTAGTAAGGGATATGGAAAGATTGGAAATAGAAGTAGAGAGGCCGGAGAAGTATGAAGGGATATTGTTTGCAGTAGAAACTCGTCCGACCTTGTTGGACAGGATAAAGGAATCACATGAAAAGGATGAAGAATGAGAGAAAATCAGGAAGAGGATCACGGAAAATGAAGAAGAAAAATTCAAGATAGATAGGGATGGTATTTTAAGATTCAAAGGGAGAGTGTGGGTACCAGTGGTAACCAAGTTGAGGGAAGAAATTTTGAATGAGGCACACAACACGACGTATTCCGTTCATCCAGGAGGCACGAAGATGTACCGGGATTTGAGGCAACATTTTTGGTGGCCAAATCTAAAATGAGAAATCGCGGAGTGCGTTAGTAGTTGTCTTACGTCTCAATGGGTCAAAGAAGAACACCAAAGACTGAGTGGTCGACTCCAACCGTTGGAGATATTGGAGTAGAAATGGGAGCATATTACGATGGATTTCGTGGTAGGACTTCCAGTCACGCAAAAAGGTTTGGACACCATTTGGGTTATCGTGGATCGAATAACAAAGACGACTCATTTTATACCAATCAAAATTTGATATAGTTTAAATCAATTAGCAAAGTTGTATGTATAGGAAATTATCTCACGACATAGAGTGCTGGTATCGATTGTCTCTGACCGAGATCCGCGCTTCACGTCAAAATTCTGGAAGCACTTTCAAGAAAGGATGGGAACACAATTGAGGTTAATTACCGCTTATCATCAGCAGACAGACGGGAAAAGTGAGCGAACGATACAAACGCTAGAGGACATACTTAGAACTTGTGTAATGGAATTTAAAGTAAGTGGGATGATCACCTACCCTTAGTGGAATTTGCTTATAACAATAGTTACCATGCAAGTATAGGCAGGCCACCGAACAAAGCGATTTACAGAAAAAAGTGTAGAACACCGTTGTGTTGGGATGAAGTTGGAGAGCGAAAGATGTTAGGGCCAGAATTAGTTCAGTAAACCGCAGATGTGGTGACAGTAATAAGAGCTAGACTAGTAGTTGCACAAGATCGCCAGAAGAAGTACGCTGACTTGCATCGTCAGGACCGCGACTTTGTAGTTGGAAATCACGTTTTCTTAAAAGTATCTCCCTGGAAGGGATAAATACGATTTGGCAAGAAGGCAAAATTGAGTCTGTGATTCATAGGACCATTTGAGATACCAAAGCGAGTGGTTGAAGCGGCGTAAAAAGTTGCATTGCCACCTGAGTTAGAGAACATCCATAACGTGTTTCACATTTCCGTGTTGCGTCCGTATAAGCCTGAATACAAACACATGATTTCGTACGAGCCCATTCAAGTAGAGAAGAATCTAGCATATGAAGGAATTCATGTTCAAATTCTTGATAGGAAAGAGCAAACCTTGAGAAATAAAGTTATTTCCTCTATAAAAGTACTTTGGCGTAACCACGATGTCGAGGAGGCTACGTGGGAGTTAAAAGATAAGATGATGAGAGATTATCCCCATCTATTTGTGTAACCTTGTAGCAATTCTGGGACGAAATTTTTATAAAGGGGGAGGATGTAAGACCCGAGAATTTCGTGAATAAATATTATTTTGATAAAATAAGAGAGTGAATATTTATTTGAATATAAATATAGATGTACTGTGAAATGAATAATTCAATCAATTTAAGTTGAATTTATAAGAAGTGGATTGTGATGAGAATTGTGAAAATGCCTTGTGTGGCATGAGAATGGAGATTTAGGGAATTGATTTAATTAAGATATGATTAAATTAAGGAGTGAAGGATTAATTTATATTATATTATTAATTAATTGATATTATGAATAATAATCTACGAATGAGCAAAGTAATTTACATAATTATAATTGTATTAGACATGTGATATTATATAATTCTTACATAAAAAAATGTGTAGTGTGACACCTTGTGGTAACTATATTATTATATAAAAACTATATAGTAAAGTGTAGGGAATTGTAAGTTGGATAAATAATTGCTTGTGTGACAGTAAGGAGGTGTGGAAACATTAAAAGATGTACTATGTCAAAGAATTATAAATTATTTCAATAAGTGAGTCTAATTAGAATAATAAAGTTTTAAGGAGATATTAACTTACTAGTGGTTAATTAAATGGAATCCATACATGTTATAAATAATAATTATACTGGACTAATGTACATGGATTATATGATGTGAGTACATAAATAGTCCATAACTTTCTATTGTGTAGTAGCATTAATACATTAAAATTACATTTTGGGAGTTAAAAGAAACGAACTAAGCATTTTAATCACGTTGCTGGGAATTAAAACTTGTGTCCCTAAATAAATGACCCTCACAATACAAGAACATTGGCCTATATCTTCATTGCGTTAACTTGAGCTGCTACAAATCCATGGTGATGATGTCTATGAATTGGCAGTTGGCTAACTCTTGCATATCCGTTGTTTAGTTCATTTCTCCTTTAAATCAAACCATGGTGTAATGCCATGAACTGGACAATCAATTCTTTATATATAGTACCATCTCCTTCTTAATTCTTTGTTGCATGAAAAAATATCTGATAAGTGTAAACTGAGAGTGTGAGCTGATGAGAATTGAGGGAGCATACTTAGTGCATTTGAGGAATCCATTTAAGCTTCAAGAGGTATAAAATCTAATTTGGTGTTCTTATTTTACGTTTTGTCAAAATCTTTGCAATTACATGAATTTCTTGTCAAATTTGTATGAAGTAGCATGTCATTGTGTTGGCTGAGTTGGTATGAATGCTTTTAAGTAATGCAGTTGATCTGGTTTTAGAATGGGCTATACATATGCCAAGGCTCTGGTAAAATAGTGCCATTTATTTTTGTATCTGAACAAAGTGGTGCGGCCGCGCCACTTCTATAGCTTAATATCGCGCGGCCGCGCGGGGTATTTTTGTCAGATACTACTTTTTGTGATCCAGAGTTATGATGAACATGCTACCTTGGTTTGAATATTAATATAGATGACCCAAAAATATGGAATGAGGTTGATATGTATATAGTAAGCCATGTTAGGTTTTTTAGTACGAACTTCCAAAGAAAATTCAAAGACATAGAAAACTAAAAATTGTAAACATAAAGTAATGTACTTTCTAATCTCGGGAACATGTGTAAATAGCCTGGATATATACTTAAAAAAAATCTAACATAAGGCACAAGTTTGCTTCGTGTATAATAAGTTTTGCTAGCTTGGTTTTAAAGTATTTTCTAGAGGAAAACTTGAAGTTTTGTAAAACAAAGCACGATTAACAATATGCCTTCAAATTCTGATATGCCTAGCCTATGTAAATAACTTGAGTATGTGCATAAATGAATATTAAAGCATGATGTAGACAATGTGGACTTATCTTGCATGCTTAAGTAAATTATACTAAGGGACACTTAAAGTTTTAAATATAAACTTGATGAATTATATACATTTGAGTTAAGGTTTGTGATCATGCTTATGTGGTTTAACTTGTGTATATGTGACATCATGATTAGGTGTGTCATGCATGTAAATGTGATTAATATGAATGCCTAGTGAGTAATATGCATTGTGAAACTAGTCCGCATCATAGGGTCATAGGGTCTTTCTGTT